>OX438798.1:22655202-23855202 GCA_949316475.1 Hypomecis punctinalis
TGGAGAGATAAACTGTCTCACAGTTACACAGTTGTCGCGGTAGAACTGTTCGCTCAAATTAGCTGTAGTAACACAAAATAAACCAAAAGAAAATGCACTTCTAGATTATTATTAAAATTAATTATCTATTCATTTTTAAAAGTCTTTTTAAGGTTCCCTACCTCAAACGGAAAAAACGGAACCCTTATAGGATCACTTTTTTGTCCGTCTGTCCGTCTGTGTGTATGTCAAGACTCTTTATCTCGGGAACGCGTAAAGATATCGAGTTGAAATTTAAACTGTATACGTATATCTATGATTTCTTGCAGTCGTGTACAAGAAAAACTTCTCAATTATCGTTTAAAAAAGTTAGAGCCGTTTATGTCGTATTAAACCGCATATTTCGACATTCACAGAAATCAAAACCTACAGGAAATTCCCGTTGACATAGAACTATGAAGGCGAGAAGCATTGTCTTATAGTACACATATAGGAATAATTCTGAAAACTGTACATTTTTATTTAAATCACAAAAAATAGGGCCTCAAAATTCACAAAATATGGGTTCAAAATTCAAAGTGAGTAAATCGTATCATGTAGGTATCATATAAAAGAACTTCATTAGCACATGCTAAAACAGGTTTTTAATTATTTTAACAACGTGTTTGTACGGGACCCTCGATCTGCGAGTCTGACTCGCACTTGTACGGTTTTTTTAAGATTGCAGGGTGTAAGAATTACCCAATTTGCCTCTAGCAGCGTCCCGAGGTCCCCAAAATGCAAGTCGCCGACACAGCGCATTGTAGTGATTGTCCCCTTGGAGAGATAAACTATCGCACAGTTACACATTTCGTGCAGTAGAACTACTCACGCAAGTCAACCGTAACAAAAAAAAAATTACCGAAGAAAATACATCTATAGATTATTTTTAAGTTTTTAAGTCTATTTTTATAAAGTCTGAGAATATCTCAGTTTGTCACTATCAGCGTCCCGAGATCCTTAGGATGCAAGTTGCCGACACGGCGCAATGAAGTAATTGTCCCCCCGGAGAGAAACTGTCGCACAGTTACACAGTTTGCACAGTAGAAAGTAGAACTACTTGTGCAAGTCAGCCGTAACGGGTAGTCTAGTTGAAAAGTATGCACAATGTAGGTAAGATTTCTTAAGCTTTAAACCTATTTTATTTATATTTAATTTTATTTATATTTCTACCGTTACCTACTATTTTCGTGACTTAAGTCAAACAATTCGCAAGAGTATTGCGGTCGGGTAGTTCGTTTGAGTTTTTTTAATCAGCAAAAGACACTCATAGATAGATCAAAAAATTATATCTGTCGCAATCCTTATTCGTTCTTAGTTTTTTTGGGTGGTTTATTAATTTGTTTGCTTATTATTATTTTTGTTTACTTATACATTGTTTATATTTATGTATGTTAGAAGTTAAAAGTATTTATAAGTTTATTTAACTGTATTATTTATGTATGTATTAGTATTTATTTATATTATTTTGTTTTACTTTTAAAGTGTCCTCTAAATTAGCACACCTCGTCGTATTTTCTTTTGTACCTATCTCTCTCCATCCTAAGGTTGCCTGGAAGAAATCACTTTCAGTGATAAGGCCGCCGGTTGCTTCACATGTTTTAGCATCTATTTTTCCTCTATTTTCTGTTTTATGTGTGTGTGAATGTGATTCAATAAAGAGTTTATCTATCTATCTATATATCTATCACAGGTACACTAGATTAAAGCCATGTAAAAGTATACTTGTAATTATTTCAACATTAGACTGTTCTAAACATGCTTAAAATATTGAAAACTACTACTTATAGTAAATAAGTACGCGTAAAATGTAAAAAAAAAAATCAGTCAGTTTATAAAGTGTCTTTCTAACTTACGTAGCATACAGATGTTAATGTTAATAAATAAATCATGGTACTAGATTAAAAAACTTAATTTAACTCCCATCAAACTTTTCTCGTTTCCAGCATTTGCAGTCTAAACGTAATGAGTAAAATAAATTCCTCTCCGACTCGTAAACAATAAGAAAGCGCTAATGAAATGAAAACAGGAACAAAAAGAAATCATGCCGCGAAACAGGCTTACGTTTTAATTTACGCCTCAGCCTAAAAGCAAGTCGCCCTTTAATAGACGCCTCAACCCTTCCCATTCCTTATTTCTTTCTTTATCAATATTTCTCCAAGACTCGACAGCGTCTTAGAATAATCACTTTAGATCCCTATCAGGGAGTTTCCTCTAAAAAGATGAAGTAGGTACGCGATAGAGTCCGAATCAGAAAACAAAAGAACAGTAACTGCTGTTTGTCTGTGACAGTCCGTAGTAACTATTGCTTGATCTGGGTTAAAGGATTGTTATCGACATGATTGAAATGATTCGCTATTAACCTTCTTAGATCAGCAACAAGTTAAAATATATGTGTAGTTGATCAGGTATATTGATTTCGATAATTATTTGGTGATTGAACTTAGTCAAATAACAAAAAAAGATTCAAGATTTATAAACACTGATAACTAATCCAAATCACATTATAATAAGTCAAGTTCTTTACATCAAAAATAACTAACTTTCAGGTGCTAATTTATTAATCATCAACGATTTCTCTTTAATATATATTTAATATTTTTATTCAACTATTTTTTGATTGGCGATAGCGTTGACTTGTCAGCTATAAAAAGAATAAGGATATACATCCTTTGTAGATAGGCCTATGTCAGGACGTAGGCTTATCCATAAATATATTCTTGTACTAGGCTATGAAAAAGACTAGTACAATAATATATTTATTTACCCACCAAAATCATACATGTAACAAATAATTATTTTTTCCAAAAAATGGCATGACCGACTTCACCCGTGTACAGAATCATTACATAGTATAAAACAAAGTCGCTTTCCGCTGTCTGTCCCCATGTATGCTTATAGCTTTAAAACTACGCAACGGATTTTGATACAGTTTGTTTTAATAGATAAATTCAAGAGAAATGTTTATATGTATAATACACCTGTGCGAAGCCGGGGCGCATCGCTAGAACGCAAATATTATCCGTGCATAATGTAACATTTTTCACATTATTGTTGATTTATCAAAAACGGCTCAGCCAATTTTGATAAAATTTAAATGGGACCAATTTCGAAGTATACTCTTTCCAATGTTGTTTTTATACTTTCGCGATTTGAACACATAATTATTATATACTACGGGACTAATCGCGCACTAAAATTACGAGATAAATAAATACCTCCTCATCCCGACGTTTCGGCCGAGTTGGATAGACCGTGGTCACGGGTAGACTTTATTTGTCTCGTAATTTTAGTGCGCGATTAGTCCCGTAGTATATAATAATTATACTCTTTCCAATTTTCAAGAATTATTGTAATCGGACAACTACGAAAAAAGTTATGCGTGGTTATACACAAAAAAAAAGTATACGCGTCGAATTGTATACCTCCTTCGGTGGTTCGTCGGTCAAAAAAGGAATCAAGCTCTTTTTTACAGCTGATCGTTTATATCACATCCATTGACATCATCCTCTCGCGTTTTCTACTGCCCTCCCATTCCGAGTCTCAAGTAATTGATGTTATCTAGGAATATCGACGTTTTTCGCACTAATGAATGCTAGCCTAGACTTCGTTTGCATTGTCCCTGAAACAGCGCACAATGATTTATGTTTCTTGCTTCTTTGAGCCTTTAATGTAGGCCGCATTGACAGCTTCCTATTAATTGAAAACCTGCCTTTGTCAATGTTTCTTGGCAATTGTTTAGTCTGTTTATCTTTGTCGCCTTTTAATTAATATTTCCGTGAACCTTTTAAAAGTTTTTATCTTTATTGCCTCTGAGAAAAATTATGGATGTCCTAACTTGGACGTCAGTACTTGTTTTTTACTACTACAATAGGTTTGCTTTTGTCTAAAACATTTATCAAGTACTATAGGCCTCGCCATACAAGTTAGCGGAAGTGAAGTTAGCTTCAAGCTGCGCAATAGCCAATCAACGTGGGGCTGTATGTGAGCTTCAGTCAGGATTGGATATTGCACAGTTTATAGCTAACTTCACATCCGCCAACTTGTGCGGCGCGGTATATACCTATAATTATGTGCATGTGTGATTGTGTGTGCAGGATGTTGTTTTAAAGCTCTTATAATCAAAATGGTTCTCAAACTAAAGAAAACACCGATTTTTACTCACGTATAATATCGCGGCCGGGCCGCTGGGAACCCGACCGGTTTCAGAGTAATTAGTACTCCTTCGTCAGGGACTACGCGCGCTCCCGTCATCTGGCGTACGCGCACACTTTTATGTATTTTCTTTAGTATAATGAATTCTCACGCCAGTTTTAATGAAGTAAAAATGGTTCTCAACTCAAAAAAGTAAGGTATAAAAAATTAGTTGTCTGTAAGTAGGTTTAAGGACGATTATTTCATGTGATAACGTAGAGCGATCGTGCCTATCCCACGTTCGTTCCGCGCTTTCGCTTGCACGCTCGGCTCAGGCGGAACGTGACAATAAGTCATGCTTTTTCGTGCGTGCAGGCGGCGTGCATCGACTTATAAGACGTTATAACGTCAAAACGTGATTTAGATCATCTTTATGAACAACGAATCGCCTTTTATCATGGAACCTGCTTCGATGTTCCGTACAAAATGACAACTCGGAGTTGACAAAATGTATGCAATGCAACAACTAATTTTTGACCGACGAACCACCGGAAGAGGTATACAATTCGACGCGTATATATATATATATATTGGTCAAAAATTAGTTGTTGCATTGCATACATTTTGTTAATTCCGAGATATATATATATATATATATTTTATGCATAACCACGCACAACTTTTTTTATAGTAGTCCGATTTCAATAATTCTTTTTTTATTGGGAAGAATATACTTCGAAATTGGTCCTATTTAAATTTTATCGTAATCGGCTGAGCCGTTTCTGATTAATCACCAATAATGTGAAAAATGCTACATCGTTCCGTGCGAAATATTCGCGAATTCTGTACACGGGTGAAGTCGATCATGCTATTTTTTGCAAAAAATAATTATAAGTAGTTGGCTTTTCGGCTTTGTACTTACACCTTTTCTGAATAACGGTGTGCACAAAAATAAAACCTATAGTTAGGGATTTCTGTTCTTTTATTTTACACTAGTTTTTACCCGCGGCTTCGCCCGCATACGCAATATATCATTATAATTTATAGCCTATGTGTTATTCTGATATATAAACTATATTATTGCAAAGTTTCATCTCAATCCGTTCTGTAGTTTTTGCGTGAAAGAGTCACAAACATCCATACATCCATCCATCCATCCATCCTCACAAACTTTCGCGTTTATAATATTAGTAGGATATGCGTTCCAACGCTATCACGAGAGTGGCCACTTTACTAGTTAAAAAAGCACAATTCGAGCTATCGTAAACAAATGTATGTTTACTCAAATACTGTTTTTGATATTCCTAAAAGTGGGGCGTATCTGTTTTGCGTGTTGCCGCCGGCAGTCGAAAAATATTCAAACGCTGTGAAACACTATTTGTACAATTCGTGGAGTCCAATTACGTTTACCAACCAATATTTGTTCTACTGATGCTGACTACGCAGTGTAGGCGGTGAATACGCGAAAGAGTATTTGTAATGAAAATTATTAGTTTCGTTTTCCCGTGTATTTACTGCAAATACTGCCAAAAAGGTCGATGGCGTGACGTTTGGAATATCAAATAGCAATGTATTTAGCCTTTATTTTGATAACACGTATTTACATTTGGAAAATATGAGCACTATTTAATGATCATAAATTAAACATATACGTTCCATATTATTGACTTTTTAAACCGACCTAACACGTTGGAAGCGGTTTCTCACATAATATCGTCGATTTCTACATCTAAATTTATCAGCCTGTGATCTTCTTTCCAAACAAAATATCGATGTAGGGTGGCGTGTCTGTCAGCTTACTATCGGATACACTTCGGTGACTGCGCCCAGTATGCTGAGTGTGAGTTTTGTTGTAAACATGACGCGCTCTTCGGTGAGCGCGTAAGCACGTGGTTTGTATGAAGAAATGTACAGCGCCACTAGCGCCGCGTTTTTGAAACACAACAAGTTCATGCAAATTACATGCTTAAGCGCTCGCCGAAAAGCGCGTCATGTTTACGACTAAACTCACACTCAGCATACAGGAGTTGCACAATCTGGCCCCACCTGCCCCTTTCTTATTGTACGACTAGACAGACGCGACCAAAGCGCCACCCTTTTATGGTGGACATCCCACGCGTTAGAACCAAGCGTTTTGAGTCCACATTCCTCATACGAACTGCCAGAATGTGGAACGCTTTGCCTGAGTCTGTCTTTCCGCTAAAGTGCAATGTAGGTGTCTTCAAATCTCGAGTAAATAGGTATCTTCTGGGTAAGCGTGCTACATCCTAGACCGCATATCTGCTTAACATCAGGCAGTGTGTAGTCAATAGCAAACCTATTTGAAATAAAAAAAAAACAAAACAAAATAGCTTACTTTATTATACTTATTTATACTACCATTGTGTGAGATTCGCAGTACATTACAATGACAGGCTCTGGCGTGCCGACACAACCGCACTACGATTCAACGCGAGAGTATTATTTAACAACAAACATGTTTATAGAGGCAATATGAAGCGAACAAATAAGATTAACATCCCTCCCCGGTAGGATTGCTACTGGATTCGTACTAAGCCACCTCCACCCCCTCCCGCGGAGCCATTATAAAATCTAGCTGCCGTTTTAAAAACGCGAGTAAACAGACAATGGACAATACGGATCGTTTCATGGGCTGAGGGAGACGAGGGATCTCTGCGGTGTACGGATTAGAACACTTTGAGAGGATTAACTCATGAATGGTGTAAATGTTCCGTTTTAAGGTACGATTAAGTAATGTTTGAATCATTTTGTTCACCATTTTCTAAAGTAAGAGTACTACATATTCATGAAGATTAAATAAACTAAACACTAAGCAAGATATTGAAGTCTGTTGAGGTATAAAAGTTTAAAATAAGCTGTATCCTACTAATATTATAAATCTGAAAAGTTTGTTAGTTTTTTGGTTTGTTCCTCTTTCACGCAGCATTAGATCAACGGATTGACTTGATTTTTCGCATGGACATAGTTCAAGGGCCGGAAAATGACATAGGCTACTTTTTATCCAAAAAAAATAAAAGGTTCCTGTGGGAGTGACAAAAGTGAGAATACCACACGGGCGGAGCCGCGAAAAAAAGCTAGTAGCTAATAAATTAGTACAGTATTCACAACAAGCAATAAACTTTTGAATGTTACATCTGCTAGACTCTGCTCTACTTTGAAACTGCTTTTGTGCATATAACTATAATTTTCATCGTTTATGCATTATCATTTTTGTTATTACGAGTGTCATTTTCCAACTGAGCGCTACCGTAGCTCGGACGACACGTTAAATTGAAGGTTCCGGTTATTTTAACCATTTAGCTATGCCAGAGGTCTTCAGGCGGCCTAAAAACTCTGACACCAGGGCTAGCCACACGACCTTATACGAACTTACTTATTCAGCCATAGAATGTTTATTGTGTTAGTCTGTTTAATAAGTTAAGTACACAATCTACAATTATTAAAATGCAAATAACTATTAAAAAAATGTAAATAATGTATTCTTTGTGCACTAAAACTGTTAAATTTTTTTTCTTCCATAATTTATCTAACAACTCACGTTGGGAAGTCTCACAACGTCTCACACTAATCACAGTTGATTCGGGACGTAAAACTATTAATTTAAAATTAAATTACTGAAAGCAACGTTTATCAAACAACGCACGAACGTAGCCTTTTTATTAGTGCCCTTATGTTTGAATAGTCCGTTGATAGTCTGTGCATAAAGCTGGGTCGTGCATGCTTCGCACTATGGCGACTGGCAGTTGTACTGCCTGGTAGCGTGGTCCGGAACTGTTAGTTGAAAGCAACGGTGCACTCTCTCCTACAGTATGGCGTCGAGTTCTGGGCGCGCTCTGCAGACTGGGAACGAGTGTTCAGAATTCAGAAGAGAGCTGTCAGCGCTATAGAGTGCCTGAGGATCAATCAGCACAGCCTACATTCCGGGCCATGAAGATCTTAACCCTGCCCTCGATGGTGATCTTAGAGGAGATTACGCAAGTGACCACTTAGGAGAGATGCCGTCGCGAATAGCTTATAAGCAGCCTCCGCGGCGAGCGGGTGTTTTGTGCGTGCCCTGCCACCGGCTTGTAAAGACGTCCAAAAAAAAATACACATAATGGCAACGGATGTCTATAATCGTCTACCGAACTTCATAAAAGATGCGCCCTCAGATATTTAAAAACAAAGCGAAGAATTGGCTTGTAGTGCAAGCATTCTTCTAAGTGCAAGACTTTCTATCTAAGGTAAAATAAATATACTATAGTATGTATTCTATTTTGTTAATTTTAATAATGTGAATATTTTTTATTAATTTATTATTTAAATTTATGACTTTTATTTACTGTTGTACAATGACTACTGTTTCATTTAATTGGTGTTTAACTATTGTATACATTTTTTAAGAAGTAATGTATTATTTTAGCCAATTTGTTGACATGTGACTCTATTGTTATCAATAAATGAGTATGAGTATGAAGATCAAATGGGAAATGGGAAAATTTGAAAAGTTATTCCTCTGCGTTACTTCTTCCTCTATGAGAGGATCGCGATTATTTGCCGGGGAGCAACAGCTCATCCGTAGTGTAAACATGGACAGCCACTGTACCGGATAACATTACAAATTGACTCGTGTATCAATGCCACGAAAGAATTGCTAAATCTAGATAGAAATTATTCGGAATAGCGGCGATCTTTCCAAATTCAGACATTTTTACGACCCATCGCTTTATCACAACAGTCACAGTGGTGTTTTGTGAAATTATGCTTTTATTTTATTTTTTATGTGTGTTATTTAGACCCAATCATCTTTAATATTATGATATTATGTATTTTTATGATATCATGGTGTAGGTATTAAAACTTTGGACAATACGCATGGTGACTGGGTAAGAAAATCATTACTACAATTAGTCCGTGTTCGTCTGTGTAGTTAGATCATCAAAACATATTGGGCGCGTATTTTTTCCTTTTGCCAATCAAACAAAAATGGCAAAGATAAAAGTTGTCAAAGTTTGGGACTGGATGTCGTGACGTCACCACTCTTACAGAAGTCTATAAAGTAGTATGTCACTTGTGACGTCACGCGGAACTTTTACGGGACATATTTTCATCAATTTTTGTTTAATTGACAAAGAAAATATGTATGTATCTAATATTTTTTGATACTCTATCAGATGGACTAATTATATTTTCATCACATCGATTCGAAAAGGACTACTTGGTTCGCCTTTAAGTGCGCCCAAAGTTGGTGTTTTCTATAAGGAACTTTATACGTGCGCCGGAATTATCTTTGCCGCGCACTTTTTGAATTTGGAACAAATAAGTGCGACGGAATGATCTTTGAATTTGGAAGTATATTTTGTAATGTTAGTGTTCAGCGCCAAGAAAATGAATGTAAATATAGGTATACTTAAGTTTTTATTTATTTTATTATAAGATACCATTGAATTTCAATTTAGTTGTCACTCTACGTTATATTAAAATAATAATACATATGAGGCGCCTTTTATTTTCTCATAGAGATGATGAAAAGTAGAGTGTAAAATATATTTTTGGCTCGGGCGACGTACTTTGAATCCCTCGCTACGTTCAGGTTTCTACTAAAGAATCCCTCACTTCGCTCTGGATTCAAAAAAACGCCCTCGCCGTAAAATATTATTTTGCTCCCTTATGATACAATCTACTATTTATGGTCATTATGCCTATAGACACAATTTTTGTGACTTCATTATACACTTCATATTATAGGCATTATTTTACTCAGCACGTACATATGAGTGATTGAACATTATATAAGAACTTCAAGATCTTAATATACTTGTAAAGATCTAGAATGAAGATCTTGTATCTGTAAAGTTACGACGTCTCTCAACAGGGTGGACAACTGAACATACGCTATGATAGATATACCTACTATCTATCTGCAGCTATCAGCTTCCAACAGATATATATTTTTTGAGAATTGTATATGTTTATCAGTGGACGTGCTACGTTATGATAATGGTTTTTGTTGTGAAAATATTTTTTTTTGCGGCGTTTCGCACTTTTTGGGATGGGGTAAAAATTGTTAAACTGCCGTCAGGACTCGTGACCTGATCGAAAATTCGTAAGACGGTGCAAGGCGCTTGCGTGATTGTGCGTGAGTGATATTGTATTTTATCACATAAATAATAGTAATTTATGTTTTGAAGTTTTAACTTCTGTCGGCATTCCCGGAGTTCATCCCGTTGTTTTTTTGTGTTTTTTATAATGTTCGTTATTTTTTTTTTTTTTTTTCAAAAATTTGTTAACGTAATGATGTTAAATATAGCAATATTTTCAAAACCCGTTTCCAACTAAAATCTAATTCAAAGACGCACATGACTCGACTATATTTTTATAAATATAATATCCATTTCCTCCTATTTCACACAGTTTGCATGTGTCGTACGAAAATGTAGAAAAAATACATCGAATATTGTTATCGCGGTACAATGTGTAATATATCGTTTTCATAAATTTCGCCGCCAGATGGTGCGAGTGCGTATACGGTGCTTGTTAGAATGTATGAAAATAATGCAATATACTGAACGGAAAAGGTTCTAATGCCGCGTCTAGACTCTTAGGAGAAATGCCTAAGAGTACTCGGGAATATCTGATCCTGTTAGGCGGATAATTTATCTTATTTTTCTTTCGCCTTCTTGGCGAGTCTCTATGTTTGGTATGAATACTTCTTTGCCTATCATAGAATTTCTACGCTACGCTTTCTTTGATTTCTTTATTTGGATGGCGATTTGAATTTGTATGTACTTTGTTTTATAGTGATTTTAATTTTCTAAACTTTGAAGTTGCAATGTCAAAATTGTTTTTTTTTAAACACAAAATGGCACAGAGTTATCTGAGGGATAATGTGGTCGATCATGAAAATTTGAAGGAGAAAGAGCACGAGTTAAAAAGAGACATGAAAATATCTCGATTCGATTCGGTGGTTGTTGTTGGATTTTTAGACAAAGTACGTCAAATTGCTAATATTTATTTGAAAGTTTTGACAATATTTCCCATGCAGTTTTGTGGTTGAGAACTGCCTCTATGGCATCTCTCTGGTAGTATTAGCTCCGTGCAAAATGGGATTTTACGAAAAATGTCATAACTTAATAATCAATTTGAGATTAAGAAGGAGAGAGAGACTTCTCTCTTCGTTTATTAAATTAAAGACGCGGGTAGATGTGTAATTATTTTTACAAACAACTTCTACTATGGTACCAACTTCGAAAACCGTTAAAAAGTTTAGGTATTCCATACACAGAGCCGAGAGTCGATGAACATTTTGAAGGGAATAGCTTGTTTTTTGCGATATTTTCTCTTCGAATACCTACCAGTGTTTTGCAAAGCAATGCATTAGGCCCAATTATGAAGCCATTGTATATTAGCAATTTAGAATAGGTCTGTTTCTTTTTTACTTTAGGCATTCTATAGAGAGAACATTTTTTTAACGATGGCTCCTTCAGAATTGGGCCTATTGTATATTGTTGGCGACGTTTTTATAGCGCTTTTATTGATGTAAATATTTTTCCGAAAACCCTATTATTTTTTTAAATAAGTAGATTTTTTAGTTCTTACGTTTGTTTTTCCTCGTTTTCACTTCTTTTTTCAGTGATTATGTCTTTGTGTTCTTTTTATTTTAATTAACTTCAGTTGTTGTCTTCTTAAGGTAGCTATCTAGTTAAATTATATTTTATCGTCCCCATGGTCAACTGGTGATGAAAATTTGCATACTAATAAAGGTCGAGTTGAATATTTTTATTATATTGTAGTTAGAACACATTGATAAATAGAAATATCATAATTATTAAAATGTGTTGTTAGCCAAGGTCAGACGATTAAGATACTAACTTTATATTAATGTGAATTTTAATGAAGCTTAATTTGCCAAAAGATTATTAATGTTATCATTAAAATGGGATAATTTTAATCTTGAATTTATTTTAATTTAATCCATGAATTTATGGGTAATATTATCTACTGTGTTTTAGTTTCATCATTTTCAGTGAAATTAATTTCTATTACAAGATTTATATCCATTTCATGGCTCAAATGTTACGTGAGCGTGACTGTTTTAAATAAGTAATGTAATCGGCTATAAAATAAAATCAAAATAATAATAATAACAATTTAATGATTTGTTTCTTAAGTAGTAGTTTAGTAGTACACACAATCGCTATAAAATAATAAAGTTGACTACTATTTATAATCTCTTAGGTTTAGTTTCTTATAGCTAAAAATAATAATTGCCAATTATAAAAGAAGCGTGAAAATCGTAGAGCCATAAAAAAATAACAATTAAATATAGAAAGTTTCTATATACCTAGTGTGTGAAGCACGATAAAAATCATTTTATTGATTAAGCAATGCGCCATTTCTCGTTAATGGTAAGAAGTTCTAATAATTTCACATTAAGTGACTAACTGGTTTAAAGCAGTTCTCACGCTTTCAACAATGTAGTAGTTGGTAAAAATGATAAAACACTTTCACTAATTCGATGTTTTCGCAGATTACGTTTTAGCTTAATTTGGACAAAGCATCTGGGCCGGAATCCCAGAGAGATGCAGGTTTAAATCCTGCGAACGCGTCAATTTTTGAAATGTTTATCACAAAAAGAAAATTAAATATATTTATTTTATACGATAAAACCTAATAAATGTTTTGTTATATTAATAAATCCAAATACAATAAATAAAAATTACATAATTATACATTATTTTACAAACATCTGGGGTTTGAAAATCCTAACCTCATCAGGTTTTTAACCGTGCAACTAAAATCTCTCTTAAAATATCTCACTCTCTCTCTCTCTCTCTCTCTCTCTCTCTCTCTTTCTCTCTCTCATTTGAATGTTATTTTGTACAAGTAAAATTTACAGCTAAAATAAATTAACTTTCACAAACTACCCCAAGTAAAACCCAGAGATGCAAGAGTTACATTGGTCGATAAGTCAGCGTCCTTTAGCTTGTTTTCCTGACCCCGATAGAATCGGATTAAATAATAAAACTGAAGTGCACTCCACGTTGGAGATTTCTTTTAAATTCTACATTTGCATTACCGTTCCCTGGTTTTAATGCAAAAATATTCGCTCTCGAGCGCTCACAAAGGACAAATTGATTCGCTTCCGATTCATACCTCTGTGATTTGCCGGTATGGTATTTCATGTAGGACTGACTGTAGGACAATTTTATTTGAATTTACGTTGTTAACAGTAGATAATATTTTTTTTAAGACTCAAAAAAAAGACAACAATTACAGTAATTTTATTTAAGTACTCTTATCTACCCTCACAACAAGAAAAAGATAGCTTGGATCACATCAGAGAACGACAACAGCAATTAACATAAACAAAAATATAAGTTTTAACTTCCATGATTCCCTCATTGGACAATAGGTTTGATCATAATATAATTGTTATTTTTTAGAATTGTCAGACATTAATAAAATAAAATAAAGACAGAACGCTGTGAACAAAACAAGTGAGACCGGCAAAACTACGCTTCGCCGTGCACAGACACAATTACACACACATACACGTACAAGAAAACTCACCTTGGATCGTCAGTCGAACTATGGCGGCGCAACACTGACGCACTCACCACATGTATAAAAAACCGGCTTCACTTGTCTGTTCACGACGTTCTGTCTTGATTTTTAGGGTTCCGTATATACCCAAAGGGTAAAAACGGGACCCTATTACTAAGACTCCGTTGTCCGTCTCTCTGTCTGTCACCAGGCTGTATCTCATGAACCGTTACAGCCAGCCAGCTGAAATTTTTACAAATGATGTATTTGTAACTGATTTTGAACTTTGATTTTTTACTGTTGCGGCTGTAACAGCAAATACTAAAAACAGAATTAAATAAATATTAAATAAATAGATATTTGTATGGGAGCCCCCCCATACAACAAACGTAATTTTTAGGAGTTTTTGCTGGGCATTGATAACGGCAAGAGGAATCGAGCTAAGGGGACTCGAACACGGTACGAAACCCTTCGTGTGCGAGTCCAAATCGCACTTGGCCGATTATTTTATTTGGTCTGAGTTAATGTAACGCATTTTTGACCGACTAACCACCGGAGGAAGTATACAATTCGACGCGTATATACAGCCTTGGCCAAAATTATTAGGCACCCTGTATTTTTACTCTATTTTCTAAATTTATTTCACTCCTTTTTGGCATTTTTAACAAAATTAGGTGTCAATTTAATCACATCAACAGAAATGAAAGCTTGTTTACATGTTAGAGTCCAGAACACAAGTGACCAAACATTGACTGACAAGAACCGATAGAATCCTTTGTTTTCGGTCACCAGGTGTTTTATGACCTTAACAAAGAGCCGCTTAATATTCTAAGAAGTCATTTATGAACCCGATAAGTCATTTAAGATTAGCACTTAGTTATTGGTTAAGTAGTAAACATGCATTTTGTTTTTTTATAGGTGCCTAATACTTTTGGCCAAGGCTGTATATATATATATATATATATATATATATTGGAAAAAGTATATTTCGAAATTGGTCCTATTTAAATTTTATCGCAATCGGCTGAGCCAGTTTTGATAAATCAACAATAATGTAAAAAATTCTACATCGATCCGTGCATAATATTTGCGTTCTAGCGATGTGCCCGGCTTAGCACATGTGTATAATACATATAAACATTTATCTTGAACACGCTTCGCAAAGTGTTGGTTGGCAAAGTTCGTTTCAGGGACTATTTTTATAAATTATAGCCCATGTGTTATTCTGATGTATAAAGATTACTATTGCAAAGTTTCATCTTAATCCGGCAGTAGTTTTTCCGACAAAGAGTAACATCCATACATACTCACGAACTTTCACGTTTATAATATTATATTAGGATACCTACGTAAATTGAGTTAACACCAAGTGTGCAAAAACCCAACATATTTTCAGTAACAATATCACAGTAAATGGACTAATTTACGTACGAAAGAGCATGGTTTGAAATTTGGTAAACAATAATTATTCCTAACAAAATATCCGTTACACGCTACTTTATGTTAAACAATTTCCACTAATTTTACGATTAACAATTAATGGCAACACAATGGAAATCACCGATCGGTTTCCTACGTTTAGTAGGTACTAGCCAAAAAACTGTTTGCAGAAAATTGAACCTAATCTAATAGAAATACGATTTAGTCTCCATTGTGTTATGTTGTAGGCGTGTGGCAATACGTGTCTCATTACTGGCAAACCGCATGCTCTCGCCATAAAAGGGGAAAAGGGGGGTTACATAGACATCTATAGAGAGGTTTTCTCTTATCCGGTGTGCGACACTTATATGAGAGAACTTATCACGTTGAAAAATTTATACATTTTTAACGGCACAAATATACGTTGCAGGATGCCGAATGTGTAAGCATATTTATGAACCATCATCAGCTTTTTTCGGCCTACTGCAAGGTATTTGTCTCCTCTCTCTTACGCCAATACGCCAACTAAGCCTGTTTTTTTTTTCCTGTCCCGGCGCATAGTCCGGGCCCGCGAGCTTTCCCTGCTTTTGAATACTCTTATTATTATTCTAAAATATTTTTTTTTTAAGCTTTTAACCTTTTTTTTTAACTATCCCTGTTCTGTGTTAGTCTCATCCAGGTGTTGTCGCAAAACTTTTGAAAAAGTAAAACTGTTTATAAATAGATGAGTATATTAGATGTCTTCCTGTCATGATTAGTCTGAGCGCTGCGCTTTGTAGCAACGTACTCGTAATATGTACATAGATGGGTGTGTAATTTCAGTAAGTGAATTTTTGTAAATTCTTTTGAGAATAATAAATATTTTTAAACATAAAAATAAATATCATCTAGGTAAGCGTGCTACACTAAACAATATCTCTGCTCAATGTCAGGATGTCGTCAAAAGTAAAACTTTTCTATATAACAATTATTTTTCGCAAAAATGTCATGACCGACTTCAATCGTGTGCAGAATTCGCGAATATTTCGCACGAATCAATGTAGCATTTTTCACACTAATGTTAATTTATAAAAAATGGCTCAGCCGATTTCTTTAAAATTTAATCGGACCACTATGTAAAAAGTTATGCGTGGTTACACATAAAAGAAAACGAAAATACGCGTCGAATTGACTACCTCCTCCGTTTCGTTGATCAAGATGATGTTTTTTTTTGTTCTGTGAGTTATCATTGCCTAGTTACAGGCTATACGCTTAGTTGCTAATTTAAGCAGATAGTGTTGTGGAAAATTAGGTTTCCTCTATATCGACACAACCATGTCCCATCTTGCAAAATCTATGGTAGCCCTGTATTATTGAATGTACGCGATATGAGGAGGAGGGAGCATGGGGAGTGTATTAGATGTGTAAAAACGTTGCCATAAAAATATATGACGATGACTCCGTATACGTATCGCGAATACGTGAGCTATGCTGTTTAAAAAATATTTATTTCAAAACATAAAATGTGATTTTATTTTTGCGTACTAAATACGTTTACGGTTATTCTATGCAAATGTTAGAATTTTATTGTAATAACAGTTTCACCGTTCAGCATTTTGCATTAAAGTTACAGTCGGCTGCGCCAATGCTAAACGCTCTTTTATTAACCCCATCAAGTTAGAAATACGAAAATACCTGCAGAAATACATTCCCAGTCGTCATTATAAAACACGTTTACAATAATGGTCAACAATATTCTGAAATTGAGATATAAATTACACCATTCATATAACCCTGACTTTGCAATATCCGTTTCGGCGGGCCAATGTTGGCCGACGTTGGCAGCGGTGGCGCGCTGGACGGATTTGGCCCAACGTCAATAATGCCGGACATTTGTCGTTTTAATTATGTACAGGCGAAATTCGGAGTGGTTATTTCCCAGCGGCGGCGGGAAGGATTCAGGCGGCCTCGTAAATTTCACATTTTTACTACGAAGGAAAAATTACATCTTTCGTTATCAACCGCCGAAAGCGAAGTTCGTTATGTGGCCCTCGTGTATGGAGCGAAACTTCCGCTCGTAAAAATCACTTAGC
Organism: Hypomecis punctinalis; assembly: GCA_949316475.1. NCBI lineage: Eukaryota > Metazoa > Arthropoda > Insecta > Lepidoptera > Geometridae > Hypomecis > Hypomecis punctinalis. The sequence goes on from OX438798.1 coordinate 22,672,392, forward strand.
CGTAATAACGCAGCGGGAGCATATTTTACTCTACCTTTCGCTGACATTAACGTCTGAACTTTAGGGTTTGGAAAGGATTTCGATTTATCATCGCACTCACGAATATGGAAGCCTCCGTCTCGTCACGACACGTACCTGAAACAAAATTAATATAATCAGCCTTGGAAACATGTAAAGAAGCATCGAATGATTGAGTATCTGAAACTCGATTTCACATTCGATTTCTACGCGAGTTTATTTCATTGATCCGGATGAAAGTAGCAATAAAACGACCGTGAGCGAGAACGCATCAAAATATTGTGTTAGGACGGATAACTTTATTACGAAGCGATACCGCGGCGCCTGGAGCTGTGTAGCGCGGCCACGATGCTAAAAAAGCACTACGCAGCTGTGTACAAAGCTTAAAATAAAATAAACGTAAGATTTTTAAAGCATAAAATGTTTGCTACGTGCCTGTGCACTACAAAACTTTGCCACGCGTATTAACTAATTTTCATGCTACGATTAAGATAACGCTACGCAGCTGAGTGCTACGCAACTTTGCAAGACATAATCGCTACATTTTCATGCTACGATGTGCTACGCAAGCTACGTGACGCTACACCAAGCAGCGGGCAAAACTGTGAAGGCAGTTATAAAGTTCGAGGGTCGTCGTGTCAATATTTATAGAGTATCCGAGGGGAGCTCGATATGAGCAGTTACGTTCATCTTCATTGAATACCGAGACGTTTCTGTGGAATTTACGACTTTTTAAGGCGGATAGTGGGTTATATCGCCCGTTTTAACATTTCAGAAGCGTTTCTTGAGCAAACAAAAAGCTGTGTAAGAATTTTTCACCTTTTAAAAATGATGACGCAAAAGGAAAAAGAATAAGCTTTTACCGGACGATGTTCAAGCGACAGGAAAAGGGAAACTAAAATTGGAAACAGCCAAAGGATTTGTGAAGCGGAATGCGATGAGAGGTTCGACTGCAATCTGCGTCGTTCGAAAGTGGGAATTTTTGACATCGGCAGTGTCAAAGCAACTTCGTGGGTGCGATATAGGTTACAAGGCGGTGCATGTGTGCAGGAACCAGGTCGCCGGCGAGGTCTGCGGTCTTATCGATTGGCAGACGCCGCCGCGCAGACGCCCTAGGTCTCGAGCGGAGAGAGAGCACCTCGTCCACCGCTCGGCGCGTGCCGCTGTTCCGGCACCTCGATGTAGTGAGCCGGCGATGTAACAGCTACCAGCGATGTCGCCGCCAGCCTCCGACCCCCAGCGAAAGGTGGGACGAAATTAAGCCCCCGTAGTATATCCGATTTGCATCGGAATCGAAGTTTGCGACCGACCGACGGAAACGAAAACGTTAATGTCGCGTGGTATGCGCTCGCTGCGAAATGGAATGATATAGTCGTAGTTTGGCGTTTACAAACCGATGCTATTTCGGTTTCGTCTGCGGGCGACGATTCGCACCGTTATTGAATTTGATTGATTTTATTCAATTTGGCCGCGGGGCGTACGTTTGGAATTTAGATCGTTTTGAACTTTTTCCTTTACAACGGTGCTTTGAACTCGATTGAAATGATTTCTATTTTATTTGAGTATTTTTGAATATCGAAAATGTGTTTTGTTTAAATATTTACATGAATATTGACACACTGTTTTCTGAATTCTGTACTGTACTGTATCAGCCTTTTAATAGTCCACTGCAGGACGTAGGCCTACCAACGAAGGGTGATTGGGCCATATCCACCACGCTGGCCCAGTGCGGGTTGGTGGATTCGCATACGCCGTCGAATTCCTTCTACGGAATTATGCAGGTTGCCTCACGATGTTTTCCTTCACCGAAAAGCCAGTGGTGTGAAATTCCGTACATAACTTCCAAAGAACTCATTGGTACGGGATCGGGATTTGAACCCACGACCTCACGATTGCAAGGCTGGTGTCACTACCTCTAGGTCACCATGGCTTTTTTGTGTTCTGAATTCATTTCATTTTAAATATAACATAATATAATTCTTAGTTATAGACCGCGTCACACAAGTTGGCGGAAATGAAGTTAGCTAAAAGCTGCGCAATATCCAATACTGACTGAAGTTCACACAAAGCCGCGCTTTGATTTGATATTTCTTCAAACTTCATTTTCGCCAACTTGTATGACGCGGTCTATACTCGGTGTTTAAATGATACAAAATAAAAATAGTAGGCATGTGTAGAACTCTCTTAGTAAGAACGTTAGTACATAATTTGAAAAATATGTTTCCTTTGCTTAGTTTAAAAATAAGAGGCAACAAAATTTTCTAAAAGTATACCATAATTATCTATATAATTATTATTTTCCGCTTTCACTTTGAGACTAACTAAATTGCGAATAAATCAGCTGTCCCATACGAAACTTATAATTACACTGAACAACGTTAATTACTCGCTTGTTTTAGCCATATGACATTTACTGTTGGATATAGGCCTCCTCTAGATATCTCCATGAAGATCGGATGGAAGCGGCTTGCAATCAGCATGATCCTGCTGTCTTAATAACATCGTCAGTCTAAGTAGGTACCTTAAGTGTGGACGTCCTATGCCGTTTTAGATTTTTTCAAGTATCTGAGGATGACTTAATTGCTTTGTATGTAGTAGTACTACCTTAAGCAACTAAGTGGTATTGTAGTTAACTATTTAAAAAAAGAACAAACACATGTCATATAGATCATTAACACATGTCATATAGATCAATAACAAAAACGTACTAAAACTACTAAAATAGACAGTTAAATTCACCAGTTGTTAAATCCTGAAACCCAGAGAGACATACTACGTACTATTCTGGTTCAAATGAGGATCGCACGCGGGAGGAAATTAATGTATTATTAGCTATTGAGCGTGTCCCAGCGGCTGGTTCCGTGAAAATGGAACCAACCACAGCTATGGCCAGTGGAGGGATTTTTAATTGGTTAATGAATATAACATTTGTAGCACTCAAATCGCGATATCTGTTCTATGCGTAGGTATGAAAGTTCATTGACTCAACAAATGTATGAAACTGGTGATTTTGGAATAGTAAAAGTTTTTCATAGTGTCGAGTACAATGATATTATCATGACTGATATAATAAACCCGAAAGTGTTCATTAGTTTGTGATTCTTTCACGCAGCAACAGAACAACGGGTAAACTTGGTTTTTAGCATGTAGTTCAATGATTGGAGTCTATATAGGCTTCTTTTTATTCCGGAAAATAAAAGGTTCCTTAGGATAGCACAAAAGTCTAAATAACTCGCGAGTGCAGCCGCGGGCAAAAACTAGTTCTAAAATAATTCAGTCTAAAGAATCACTCTTACAAAGTTACTTTTTTAATTATGTTTTTTTTAATGGGAATGTTCCTTTTTTAGCTACCACTAAATACAAGACATAATCTAAAACTACAAAAACTACTACATGACAAGCAATTGGATCATCCATAGACCCTTGAAGGTCTAAAGATAATCCAAATACTCTATTGCATTTTTAACCAAATTGCAAAAGGGAGGAGGTTCTATGTTCGTCTGTATGTATTTTTTTTTGTGTATTTGTTCATCGATAACGCCAATTGTGAACCAAATGATAAAAAAAATGTTTGGATAAAGTTGTCCCATCCTCCCGAGTCCTTTTTAAATTTTATCGAAATCGGCTGAGCCGTTTTTGAAATATCACCAATAACGTAAAAATTTTCTTTTTGTGATAAACATTTCAAAAATTAACGCGTTCGCAGGATTTGAACCTGCATCCTCTGGGACTCCGGCCCATATGCTTTGTCCAATTAAGCTAAAACGCTCTATGCGAAGGCGCCGAATTAGGGAGTGTTTATCATTTTTACCAAATACTACATTGTTGGAAGCGCCATTTGTGAGAACTGCTTTTTAAACCAGTCAGTCACTTAATGTGAAATTATTAGAACTTCATACCATTGACGAGAAATGACGCATTACTTAATCAATGAAATTATTTTTATCGTGCTTCACACACTAGGTGTATAGAAACTCACAAAAAGAAAGTTTTATACACCTAGTGTGTGAAGCACGATAAAAATAATTTCATTGATTAAGCAATGCGTCATTTCTCGAATAATTATTACTAGAGTATAGCAACAATAATTAGTTGTAGTATTTCTTTTGTATTCGTTTTTAGTTACGTAATAAAACATAGTACTAGACATACTCTCATAAAGATTAATTTACTAACAAAATCTCGCACTCAGCAAAAAGCCTTTCAATTTTACATTTGAGACATTTGAGCACGAGTAAAGAATGATATACCTACGTAATATTCTAACTTGTTTTTTTAATTTATCATCAATTTTGTTCACACTCCAGAGAGCTCTATAACAATTTGTTACAATTGTTAGACAAAACTATCGAAAGTTTCAAGTTAATTTAAAGCTTTTTGTGAGCGATAGAAACGAATAAATCATCCATTGAATAAGTTAAAGTCGGTTTGCAAAATGGCTAAGCGAATTTTGTACTTATTCAACTCTTTCAAAGATAAGTTGGTGTTGAATGTTGTGTTGATTGTTTTGTACAACCTAAATAAGTAAAGTTGGTGTATTTTAGAGTTTCAGGTTCGCAGGATAAAAAAGAATTTGCATCTAATGTTCTGTGTTGTTCTATGTTCTTTGTTTTTTGTTGGCCTTATAATAAAAGTCGTTCGTAATGATAGTCTTAGTCACCCCCTGTCGGCTTAGAACAGGGTAAGCAAATAACCCTGTATATCATTATAACATTATGTTTAACACAGCCCATACTTTCTATCAGACATAGGTCAATCTGTCCTACACTAAATCGTCCACTGTACAAGCTGTCTGTCTTTGGAATGAGCTGCCTGTTGCCATCAGGCAGGCCAAGTCACTGCCTATTTTCAAAAATCTTATTTATAATCACTATCTATCTTTAAGTAAATTATTTAGGTACTTATGTATTTGTGTATGTATATATTAAGTCTATGTATGTATTTAGTATATTCGTTATTATTGCCATGTGTATTAGTATTATGTTTTATAATATTTATTATTAATGCACCACCGACTATTCTGCCAATCCTTGAGGTTTTTTTTCTCTCCACGAGTTACCTGGAAGAAATAGCTATGAGCGATAAGGTCGCCTTTGTACTCTGTGAATTTACTTAGTCCTAAGAATATTTGTATTTGTTTGTAATAATATATAAAATATAATAAATTACAAAGACAAAACATTAAAATTATGTTTCTTAATGACGATCTCATCGCTTTAAGCGATATATTTTTTCAAGGTAATCAAGGTAGAATAATAAATCCTATCAAGAGAATAAGACATAACAGAAACAAACAATTAAAAAAATAACAATTATATTAATCTTAAACAAATATGTATGCATAGATTACATAGCTTATAAATAATTATTTTTCGCTAAAATAGCAACACCGACATCCGACGTGTACAGAATTCGAATAATTTGCATGTGAAATCCATGTACATTTTTGTTGATTTATCATAAACGGATCAGCCAATTTTCATAAAATTTAAATGGGTGGTCCCATCGGAAGTATACTCTTTCGAACCAAATTTTTTTTTAATCAGTTCCCATTTGGCGACAATATTGATGAACATACAAAAAAAGGAAGTCTGTAAAAAATAAACTAATGAGACCGCCATCTTCTTTTTGAGTGGAAATAAACGAACTAGACTATATCACAATCTGATTGTTCAAGTTTTTTTATTTATTTTTTATTTAATGACAATACTACACTACTACTACATAGAAAGCAATTGGATCATCCACAGACCCTTGAAGGTCTCTCGTTCAATTTTCGTAATTTTATATAATATTTAGATATTATATTTATTTAAGGAAAATAAAACACAGAAAATGATTGTTACAAATCTCAGCCCAACTCGCACTTTACCAATTATTTGCATATTTGCTCGGCTAAACTCAAAGAAGCAAGAGTAAATATCTCATTAGTTGAATTTCAGCGGCGCAGTTGAAACGCTTGTAATTGTTTAGCAAAGTAATCGAGTATTCCACTCAGCATCGCGAAGTTCTCTCTATTTTTCCAAGTGTCTAAGTTTTTGGCTTTATTTAGCTGTCTTTGTTTGACTTATAAAGTTACACAACTGTCTATCCAGTCACTGTGAAGTTTTCTTGACTTATGAATTTAATATTTATTTTTATGTGAGTGGTGAAGTTGGGTAAGTTTGTTTTGTATATGACTGAAGAAAGATATGGTTGTCCATTTTCATTAAGGTATAATAGTTAATATCATAGACGTTATTGTAACAACGGATCTTATAGTCTGATTTAACTTGCTACTCTAGATTTTTTTATTTTATCTCAACCGTGTGATTAGCTCATTTTCGGATGATAATTGGTTCCATTTAACTAATGAGAAGTATAGGAATAAATGCCCAAGTGTCATTGCAAGCAAGTCATCACAAATTAAAACTTAAAGAGATAAATATTTAATTATTATTTTTGAGGGTATAAATATTTAGTTATTATTTTTAAAATCATACTTATAAATAAAAATATTACCAAATTGTTTTTGCCTGAATAGTATTGGTAAGACACATTCTAAATCGTTATAGTTATCTAGGAATGTAAGTTAGATTTATGTTGCATATTAGTACATGGCTAGATTGTAATTTTTTGAAGGAATTCTAGCTCGGCAATTCGTATACAAAAAAAATGAAGAGTATAGGTCGAATCATACAAGTCGACGGATGTGAAGTATGCTACAAGTAGGTAAGCTGCTCAGTGCTCAATATCTAATCCTGACTAAAGCTCACATAAAGCTGCGCGTTGATTGGATATTGCGCAGCTTGTAGCTAACTTCACATCCGTCAACTTGTATGATTTGGCCTACAGAGATATTTTAAAAATTAGGCCAAACAATAGCGTTAAACATCGGCATAATGTGTCGCGGTAGACGCGATGAGGCGCGGCTAATGCGTCTGCGGTCTAAACACATTATTAGACAATTATTTCGATAGATCACGTGTGCAGCAGCCATTATATTCGACGGTAAAACACTCATTATAATGTACGCAGAGAGTTTTTGATAAACAACCACAGGAAAATACTTTGAAAATTAAGTGCAAAATGCATTGACGCAGCTAGAATTTCTCTAGGCATCTGCCTAGTTACGCCCTTTCCCGAAAATTAAGATATTGAAGTGGACAAAGAAGTTTTAAGGGTGAACAAGTGCCCCGGGCTAGCTATGCCAATGACAGGACTATCCCACCGTCTTAGGCAGGTTCCACCAGAGATTGTCGTAACCAGCAAATCATAATAATCCTTGTCATGTAATGTAACGTTTTCCCTTACAAAAAACAGCACAGCTCAAGTCTATATTTTGTTGTTTCTCATCAATTAAATTCGGCATTTATGCAGTAGAACTGACTTATATCCAGACATAGAGCAAACACTTATGTTCATGACAAAAATGGTTGGCCTGGGCGGCACAGGAGTCAGGGTTTCAAACCACTGGGCCACCGAAGCAGTCAGATAGGAGATGCTGAAGCCGTAGTGGTCTAGTCTAGGTTTACCAAGTGCCAGATCAGTAAAAATTATATAAGATCTTCCTTATCGTAACCGTTAGTAAAGTTTTGAAATTTGCAGAGTACCGTATATAGATACAAAGCCATCTCTTTATTACAAGCTCTAATTTTTTCACCTGTCCCTTCTGTCTGTCGGTCTGTAATCAAATCTTGCTAGTTAAATTTGATCCGCTTCCCGGTTTCCGATTAAGCTGAAATTTTGCATACTTGTGTAAATTGCGTGATAATGCAATATTATGATGACATGGTGCTGATCGGATGACGGAGCTGTAAGGTGGCCAAAGGAACTTTGCAATGAAACGACACAAGTTCATCGAGTTTGGGCTCATTTGATCCGTCTTGACGAGTAATTTGTCTTTCAATGGTAACCAGTCAATTCACTAAGGCACTATAAATATGAATATACAACCACCATGCAGTTCTATAAGTGAAATAGCAAAACAATCCCATTAAATCCGGTTATTGGTGGTGCACTTTTGTGCGAAATAATCCCAATAATTCTGGTTATTGGTGGCGTATCAATTCAATTATTTATTGCAACATATGTAATTTTTACATGCATCATAGATAACATGTTATAATAATGTAAAATACACGCGACCCTATATGGGTATGGAAAATTATTAATTACACTGGGACGGCTCATTATTATTTAAATTAAAAAAAAAAACATTATCATTTTATAACACGCGGTCGGCCACATTAAAATTATAAAACATTAGGAAGGAGGAGGATTATTTCTAAAAACAAAATATGTATACGTATGAAAGCACTTTAATTTGTATGTGTATCTGTAATTTTTTAAGATGTTAAAAATAAATACAGATAGAATAAATAAAACATATACGCATACTGATAAAATGCAACCTGTAGAGAAGGAAGTCAACCTACGGACAGACGAAAGCGAAATTCTTGAGTTAAAATTGCGACTTCATTCACTTCGTTCGCTTGGTCAATAAAACCACCATGTAGTTCCGTAAGTGGAAGGGCAAAATAATCCCGTACAAGTCCCACAACAGTCCCTAATATTGAAATAGGTCCGTCCGGTTATTGGCGCCGTATCAAAGCGCCTTTGTGCTCGGCGGCGGCTGTTGGGACTGCGATCACAAAAGGAAGTGCCAATTACTTATTATTCGACTATCTATTATGTATGTCCATAACATGGATGACTTTTACAGGAAATGTGCTGTTTGTGCCGTTGAAAGAATTGTTTATGGCATAGGCCTTAGTTGTGGGATCTTGGAAATAATGTAGGTTAGGTTGTATACCCTTTTATTATCAATGTCAAACAACCTATGTTTGACATTGGGATATGCTACCGAAGGGCGATCAGGGTAAGCGGCCGTATTGTGTACGCGATTTGGTGTTTACACAGACATATATCCGTGGATGTTTAGCTTCGCTTTTCCTTCCGTCTGCTTTTGTGGAGCGAGTACCTGGTGCGAGCAGGACAAAAAGCGAAGCCGAGAGTCAGAACGAGTACACAATACAGCCCCTGGAATAGGGACAAGAAGATTTTTTGTTACATTTTTATTTAATATTTTTTAAAGGTTTGACTACTTTCTGCCTGATGATGAACAGATATGCATTCTAGGGTGTAGAACGCTTACCAACAAGAAACCTATTACCTAGATTACCTATTTCTTCAAAATATCTATAAGTAAAATAATATATACTTAGTGTTGTTTTGCAAAGTCCATGGGTGTCTGTCTTTCAGAGGTATATACACTTCATTGTGAACAATTTTTACTATGCTACTGCTACTTGCAACTGCAAAATCGCGGTGAGCAAAATTGCCGAGAGTGGATGAACGTTTTGAATACACAGGGATGGTCAATGAACGGGTTTGTTTGGAAAATATCGCTAGTGTCACTATGCAAGTAGAAAATTTATATCTAACTATGTGTAGCATTACGATAAACGCTATACGAAATGAAGTGATTAAGTACATAGTTTGTTCGTTAACCCCGAAATATAATCGAATTTGTGTCATTACCGAGAGATTAATACATAGTTCACATTCTCGTGAAATTCTAGGCTTCACAATTTCTGATTACTCTCGATATTCCCAGCATTATGAGATTATGTAAGTTTGGAACATTGTTTAGTGGTCTATAGTTTCAATTTAGTGCTCTACATTCAGTAAATTAATTTCAGTGTTGTAAGATCGTGATCTTTAAAGTAAAATCTTCGCACGGATTTATCAGATAATGCATGTATTCAAGACATAAAATGAAGAAGCAAAAATTTTTAATATAAACTTTCTTATACGACCTAGATGTGCATTGAGAAAGAATACTTGGAATTTCATATCATAATTGGATTGAAGAACTTAAATAGATGATGAAAATTTCTATGGCATTAAAGCAACGTAGTGAGGAAACAAGGAAATATTTTTATTGATACCAGTTAACATTACATTTTGCTAATCAATACTTTGTTTAAGCAGACCATTGATACATCGTACTAGTATTATAAATCCGAAAAGTTTAAACCAACAAACTTTGCTTTCCCTCTTTCACGCAGCAACGGAGCAACGGATTGACTTGATTTTTGGCTTGGATATAGTTCAAGGGCCGGAAAGTGACATAGGCTACTTTTTAGCTCGAAAAAATAAAAGGTTCCTGTGGGATAGCACAATAGTCAAATTCAACGCGGTCGGAGCCGCGGGCAAAAGCTAGTGTTTAATATATGCTAAATCAAACAACTTGGCGGTTGTGGTGTTAACCACAGCTACGGACAACCCAATTCTCGCGCAACTGTTAAATGAGCTTCTGTGCTGTCAGGATTGGGCTATTCGCAGCCTTTTTTGACTTGGCCTATACTTTATTTATTAGATCTTTGCTAATTTATTTCACAATGTTTATGAAATTAACTTAATGAGAATAGGAAGCATGTTTATAATACCCTGAATGTTAAAACGCATTAATAATTATTTTTTCCATGTAAGCCAACAAAATATGCTAATATTGCGTAATGGTAATTCACTTCCACGCAGCAATAAAAGTCAATTTCCTCACTGTCCAATGTATTTATAATTCCCATTTGGACCAAATACCAATTCCAGCAGCATTGTAACGAACAACTCTTTGGAACTTGAGAACAACTTATTGGTTTCGCGCAGAGTTATGTTTCGATGCCCCGTTTGACGAAGGGCAGTTGCTGGACTCAGAACTTGACAATCACTAGTCATTCGTCATGACACTCACATGTTTTATGTAGAATAAGGCCACCAACTCTCATGATGGAAAGCGAAGTTGTAGCCGAAGATGAAGTATGTAAACCTAGAAGATACCTCATCACTCTTGACTTGTAAATATCTAAATTGTAATTGTCAGGAAACAATGACGGAGGCAGGGCATTCCAAACCCTGGCGGCCCGCATTATGAAGGAAGAAGCGAATCGCTTAGCACGCTTAGTACGAGTAGTGTCATTGTCACTTGAAATTGAGCAAGAACTTATGAGATACAAGCTAAGCTTGGTTCAAAAATCCGAGGTTCTTGTTACGAGCTGATCATTTAATTATCATGAGTCAGTTAGTAGCTGGTCATCTAATAACGTAATGAGGTTAATGTCGATAAGATAGCTGTCCCTGATGTCACAGTTTTTAAGTCTCCTCTGATATGTCAAAACAGTTAACACAATCGAGATCCACGATTTAACGTGTCGTTCGAGCTACGGTATTTTTACTATAGCAATTCTACCTTCGGCCATCCATCCGAAAACAGACCGTGCTGAACGTAGCGTTATTTTGCCGATCACTAAAGAACATGAGCTGCGAGGGTTATGTTTTGTGGAATTGTAAAATTTTTATACTTTTGAATCCCCTATTAAACTGATGAGTATTATGAGTTTGATCTGTGTATTTATAATATTATGTTTGTATAATTCTACCAGTTTAGTACAAGCAAAGAAAGTTTTTTTTTTTTTATCTCGAATTGGTTCGCGTTTGACTACACACTGCCTGATGTTAAGCAGATGTGCGGTCTAGGGTGTAGCACGCTTACCTAGAAGATACCTATTTACTCGGGATTTGAAGACACCCACGTTGTACTTTAACGGGAAGACAGACCCAGGCAAAGTAACTGGACCTATTCAAACAGAGCACAAATATTGAGAAATGGCGGAAAGTTGTTGTTAAAATATTAGAGGGCGCGCAGGAATGCCTCCGAGGGAGCCGTGAAATTAAACCCGGAGTGCCGCCGGAGGGCGCTGCCGTTTCAAACGTCAAATGTACTTCTGTTTTCGACTAATTTCATTTCAAATCGAACTTTTCATAATTGACCTAATGTTTATTGGTTTTACGTTGCTCATTTTTAGAATGGGTTTGAAATTAATTCTGGCTTAGTTCGTAAAAACGTCACCAATTTATCAATATCACTGTACTATACTGTACTGTATCAGCCTTTTTAATAGTCCACTGCAGGACGTAGGCCTACCCACGAAGGGTGATTGGGCCATATCCATCACGCTGGCCCAGTGCAGGTTGGTGGATTCACATACTCCATCGAATTTCTTCTATGGACGTTGGACATATACAGGTTGCCTCACGATGTTTTACTTCACCGAAAAGCCAGTGGTGTGAAATTCCGTACATAAATTCTAAAGAACTCATTGGTACGGGGCCGGGATTTGAACCCACGACCTCGCGATTGTAAGGTGGATTTCATTACCACCAGACCACTACGGCCATTACCCAGTATTTCCCACTGGCTTATCGGCGAATGAAAACATCGTGAGGCAACATGCATATATCCGTAGAAGAAATTCGATGGCGTATGTGAATCCACTAACCCGCACTGAGCCAGCGTGGTGGATATGGCCTAATCACCGTTCCTGGGTAGGCCTGCGTCTTGAAGTGGACTAATAAAAAGGCTGATACAGTACAGTACTGGGTTACAGTAAATGTAGTAGCGTAACTTGACATTAACAGTGATTGATTGGCCGCAATTAATTTAGTGTCGTGGATTGAGTCTAGTCCAGTGGATTTTTAACTTACACTGGTCATTTTTAGGGTTCCGTACCTTAAATGGAATAAACGGAACCCTTGGACAACAAAGTAATCCTATCACTTTGTTGTCCGTCTGTCCGTATGTCAAGACTCTTTATCTCGGGAACGCATAAAGATACCGAGTTGAAATTTAAACTACATACGTATATCTATGGTCTCTTGCAGTTGTGTAAAAGAAAAACTTCTGAGTTATCGTATAAAAAGTTAGAGCCGTTTATGTCGTAAAAACCGCATATTTTGACACTCACAAAAATTAAAGCCTACAGGGTACTTTCCGTTGACATAGAACTATGAACATTGGCGAGAAGCATTGTCTCAGAGTCCACATAAAGGGATAAATCTGAAAAGTGTACATTTTTATTTAAATGACAAAAAATAGGGCCTAGATTCACAAAATATGGGTTCAAAGTGAGTAAATCGTATCATGTAAGGCATCATATAAAAGAGCTAAGCTAGAGCTTTATTACCATGTGGTGCTAAAACTTTTTTTAAATTATTATTTTATACTAATATTAATATTATAGTAATTTTAGTGCGCGATTAGTCCCGTAGTATTAAATAATAATGTGTTCAAATCGCGAAAGTTCAAAAACAACACTTTTTTTAAATTATTTTAACAATGTGTAATTTTCGATGGATGACGAGAAAGGTGAAATATATATTTTTTTGATGATTATGGTATAGAGATTTTAACAACTTACTTCCCAATTTTGTGAAATTTTCTGGATTTGTACGGAACCCTCGGTGTGCGAGCCTGTCTCGCACTTGTGCGGTTTTTATTTAGCAATGCAATACGGTTTTGTAAGGGCTGTTAACAACACATTTAAGCCCGATTACAGAGGCGTCAGCGTAAATTAATTAGCAACGTAAAAGGCGTTCTCTCTATCAAATGCCTAAAGTGAAAAAGAAACAGAACTATGCTATTTAGCTAATATAGTTACGATGGCGCTTCTGTAATCGGGCTTATTGTACGGTTTAATGTAATATTGCATGCCTGCAATGGATAAATTATTTAAATACGAGTACGAATTGTATTGTAACAACTAGAACATGTGCAATACAAAGTTTTAGTAATAAATATATTATGTTTCAGATAACAATGACGAGGTAAACAGATATTATACATTTGTCAAAATTAAACGTGTGTAATAAATGTACAAATAATTTAAATAATTATTCACTGCCTTTGAAATTTTCATGCACAATGACTCGGACGCGCCCAAATCAAACATTAACTCTGGCGCTGTGAGCTACATTTTAATCAAACGCGGCATGTTTTCGAACACATGGCCAATATTGGACAGCATTGTCTCCAAACACCATGATGTACCGCCATGATTAAGGCCAATGTTGCTGTAGATGTCACTTGGTGTCACCCATTAATGAAACACGGCATGAGAAAATTGGTCGATAAACCTACCAAGTTATTTAAAGCGTAAACTATACAAACAGCTACAGCTAGACATCAATTTTCTAGTTCTTCTATCAAAATGAACGTAACTGACAAGTTTGATTATACATTTTGACAGGATGTGCGATTTGTAGTAATTTCCAGCTCAACCAGCAAATGTGAGACTAAGGATTCATCATTGTACTTTGTCTTAAGTGACCGATGAAGTCGGCGAAGTGATGAGAGGCGATGCAATTCGATAACATCAAAAGGTTTTATATCTGCAAAAGGCCTCATTGTCGACTGATTGTGTGATTCAGTTGAAATGTGTTTAACGTTGTGGACTCATCTATCGGTTTCAGTACCTTGTAGCCCTTGAACCTAAAAACGAGGGGCTAAATTGCTAATTTTTTTCATGACATAAAACAAAATGATGCGGATTTTTAGGGTTCCGTATCTCAAAAGAAAAAAACGGGACCCTTATAGAATCACTTTGTTGTGCGTCTGCCGTTAGTCCGTCGTCTGTGCGTCACATATTTAGTACTAAATTGTGAAGGATCAGCATTATACGGGCTGTGTTAATACTAAAATATGGCTTAGTAATGTTGTACACATAACATTAGAATCCCAATGTGCCTACCTACCAATAAAATGTAATCTCATAGAAGTAAAGTAAAAAAATCACGTAGTTTTGCTTGGTTTTACGTCATAAGTCTTAGACTCCCTAGTTTCAGAGAAGTAGGCGAAATCTTGGTACCAAAGAAACGTGTGCCCTTCAAACGTTGGCCGAATCGTTTCATTGCTCATTTGGCGAATTGAGGGCTGTTTTACGGCGGCAAGCGGAATAGCCGCGCACCTCTTACGCCTAATCTTTATGTTCATATAAAACGAAACACTAAATGTGCGTCTTGAATAAATGTGAGAAGGGGTCGAGCGTTTCCGGCCAGCGACGTAAACGACGAATACTGCGCATTATAGCTGATCGACGAATGGAGGCCTGTGATCGGAGCGGAGGGCCGGTTCACACTGTGCGGTGCGGCGCCGCACAGATTAGGCGGATAAACAACAGTGCGGCGACGCAACCAGACCAGCGCGGCGTCGCGCCTCGTGCATATGATTCTCGTTGTTTTGTCTCGTTACGACCGAGTCGGTCGTGCGTGAAGAGTAGCTTTGTAAGTTGTAACGTATCGTATTACTATCAAATCAATGTACAGATTTACTTACGTACAGGTTGATTTAAGATTTTTTAGAATATCATAGTACTCATTATTAGGACGTAACTTTTACAATAAAACCGACCATGAAATGTCAAAAAAAAATATTTGCTCGTTTCCATTATGGTTTTCATCAGTAAATTTTTTGTATGGAACAGCTTTTTTCGCGTTTACAAAGTTGGTTCCAATTTGAAAGATATTATGATGAGAACTGATATGTATTGTTAGATTGCGACTAGAGAAACGCCCGGTATAGGACGCCAGAGCGGTACTGGGGATATATAATTGACTTTCGAACGGCTAGGACGAATACGAAACTACGGATATTGCATACAATCGGTCAAAGTTTACGTTACTCGAAGTTTCGTATATGTTCGAAATTTAATTACATAGATCGTCTTGATCTGGCGCTGCGCAGCGTTGGCGCACTGTGTGGACCAGCTGTAAGTCAGTAAATGGAGGCCTATTCTCGACCCTGCCGAATGGCATCGTGCACTCGGCACAGATTTATTATTTGTGAGACGACGAGCGTCGTTAACATCCGTACGGAGCCTTCGGTTCCGGGCAAAAAGGTTTTATCAAAACATTACAATAATTTTACTGGAGAAATTCGAGAAAATGATCTTAGACTACTTCTTATTTATCAACGTTTATATTTGCGAGGAGTATTTACTCTGTTATTTCTTGAGAATTGTATTGTAACTAGATTTGTATTGTTCATAGAAATCTGTCTGGCGATGGATTTCAGCGGACTTAAACTTCATTGAATAGTTTGAAAACAAACTTAAACAAAAGACATAACTAAACAAAATGTCTTTCGTGGTGGTGGTACCTATGACCTAGCACTTATAATGTTTTATGCCTACAACAGAGTGCAAATACACCAAATATTTATTCAAAACAAAGATTTCAAGATGAACTTCTGCAAAGTAACGCCTGATTCAATAAATTATTAGAATGTTTTGTTTTTCTGTACACGAGCCAGGCTGCTTTGGACGTACTTATGTATAGCAATGAAAACAGCTTGTACGTACAGTACAATAGTAGGTACGTTCTATAGATATCAAAATCTGTGAGTATCGGCGAGCCGCAAGACTTATAGGTACGTTCGTATCACTCTCCAGGTAGGTATGGATACCCTTAAAAAGCCTAAAACAACTCACGAAGTTGATCACAGATTTCACTGGAGCTTGACAAGGGACGCTGACACTCATATAATGCTAATAACATACCCGTCTAGAGTGACAGATTGATTGATATAGAGGTGAAGTAGAGACCGATAGGGGGCGCCCTGGTACTGACGCCGATATTAAAATCACGGCCGAGATTTGTCTCAAATATGCGATAGCCGCGGGGCGCAGACGATTGTAATAAAATAAAAGCGATAGGCGTAGACTAAACATCCAGTAAAGGGGTTGTTATGATTTTGTAGTCTGTTCTATTTGAACTTTTTTGGGTTTATCTGGTGCTTAAGTGAAGCTTGTTTAGTGACATTTCACTTTTTAACCAAGTTTTAAAAGGAAGAGTTATCAATCGTACTTAATTAATAGTTACCCTCGCAGAGACTGCGTGCTTTCGGCCGCGTACGCAACCAAAGTTCGCAACTGGTTGCGTACGAGTTTTTCTTGACATCGCTTTAACAGCCTCGGTGGTCAGTGATTAAAGAATAGGGACCCTGACTCCGAGGCCAAAGAGGCATGGGTTTGATCCCCCTCCAGGGCAAGCGTTTATGTCATGAACATAGGTTTTTTTTTATTTTTTTATTTCGAATAGGTTTGCGTTTGACTACACACTGCCTGATGTTAAGCAGATGTGCGGTCTAGGGTGTAGCACGCTTACCTAGAAGATACCTATTTACTCGGGATTTGAAGACACTCACGTTGTACTTTAACGGAAAGACAGACCCAGGCAAAGCATTCCACATTCCGGCTGTTCGTATGAGGAATGAGGATTCGAAACGCTTGGTTCTAACGCGCGGAATGTCCACCATAAAAGGGTGGCGCTTTGGTCGCGTCCGTCTAGCCGTACGATAGAAAAAAGGGGCAGGGGGGATAGGTGTTTGCTTTGTATCTGGACGTTATTATTTATATAAGTAAAATAGGTATACTTTTATATACATTTTCTGGCAGCCATACTACAAGTTTTGCTAGTTTAGGGGTCAGATATCGTGTTTAAGATGTTCTGTAATACTTATTTATTTAAACAATTATAATATTACAGGTAAAAGCTAGAGTAAATCTCATAACAACGATAAGATAGTTTGATGTGTCCATTTCATCTCCGCTATAGTAGGTATTTACCACAAACTACTAGAAGTTTTCAAATAACTTGAAAATACTTACCCTAAAAAAAGGTTCTTCGATAAAATTTTAAACACCTCATGAATTCACGCAACTATGAGCCCGGACGAATATTCAAAATATTTAGAAAAATGTTGAAATACCTGGAGCTTATCTAAAACTCGTACGTAAATTTTTAGCACAGCCATAACCGTTTCCGCCCAACATAACTGTCAATGTTGATGTAAGCACGTGACACGCGGGTTTTTCACGCACACTTTATCAGCTGCCACTTAAATAGGCTTGGTTTACTCCCGCGTGACGCTGCTTGATGTCACGCTTAAGGGTTAAGTCATACAGTTGACGTGCTCGTGACAAAATTGAGTATCGTGACAAAAAAATGTGTCCTGCATACCTAGATTTATTTTTATGAAATTTGACTAGTAACTAAATTCAAGCATTTGTCTCCTAATGACTTTCAACAGCCAATTTTGTTTATTTTTTTTAAATAATAAAACTGGCCAAATACTATACGATTACTTTGATCTACATAAAAATTATGATACACAAAAATGTTTTTAGTAGTTTTGTACAAGCATAAATCCAAACCCTGATATCCCTGAACACTGACCTTCAAGCCTAATAAAAAAAGTAAATTTTAACACGGCCATAACCCTTTTCGCCCAACATAACTGTCAATGTTGATGGAAGCACGTGACACGCGGTCACACTTTGTTAGCCACATAAATAGGCTTGGTATAATCCCGCGTAACGCTGCTTGATGTCACGTTTAAAAGGGTTAAGTCACACAGTGACACAGTTCCATGTAACAAAGCTGTTCGGCGTGAAAAATACTTACATTTGACCATATTTTATCTGCTAGCCACTTGGACGTTAACGGGATATACCTCATCCCATGACTAATCTTCACAAAACTGCTACCGGGACAATGTCCGTTAGATGCATAAATAGGTTTGAGACGGTAACGTTCAAGTGGATAAGCCGTTGTAAATATATTTATTTTTATATTTAGCAAAAAGAGTTTTGCTTGCTAAAGTCACTATTAAAATTACATTATAAGCCTTCTGACGCATTGCCGTTAGGCCGTCGCGTGTATGACCGCACCTTAAGCGTGACACGGCCCGTTATCACCAATAACGTCAATGTAAATAAGTGATACGTTTTTAGATCAACATTTTCACGCGGTTGATGCCATTTTATAAGCAACTGTCACTTTCAATAAGGTTTTCGACGAATCATGGCGGGCGTGACATCGCGTGACGTAATAGGCAAGCGATACCGGCGCCTGTTGATCACAGGGTTAATTATTACCTTATGATATTCATTTGCTGATCTTTATTGTGTTTTAAATACCTAATTTAGCAGGTGATATTTGGATGGAAACAATACCATAAACAGTTTCTTGTGATTGCTGGTTTGGATTTCATATGTGTCGTTGAAAATTTTATCATATTTTACAAGAGTGTTATTGAAGTTTACCTAGTTCAAAGTACATTTCAGTTATCAAATTATTTATCAATTATTCAGTCGCTAAATTGACTCCGGACTCAAGTGGGACGCTGTAGGGACATCCTGGTGAAATGGGGATATGCAGGAAGCGCATAACGCCAGTGCGGTGCTCCGATACAAAATATGCACCATCTCTCATGCCATAACTGCCCAAATACATTTCAGGATTTATACGATGCCTCCCCTTGCGGAGGGGCAGTGACAAGGCAATGGAAAAAGAAAAAAATAAATAAATAGTTGGCACATCTTACCCACGTTCTCTGGCCCCAAACTAAGCAAAACTTGTGATATGGCTGCCAGAAACTGATATACTACATATCATTATTTTTAAATACATACTTAAATAGATAGTACCTAACTAAATAAAACCCAGACTCAGAGAAAACACTTATGTTTATCACATAAATATTTGCCCTGGGTGGGGATCGAACCCACTTCTCACTTAAATATTATTTGGAACATCGACACGAAGAAGAAGAAGAAAAAGTTATTTATTTAATTAGATGAAATTGAAGAACTTCTTATGCTGTGTGGTAGCAAAACAAATGAATTTCAATATTATGAAGATTTCCATGAAACGCATTTGAACGGTGGCGTCCTCGTCAAACATAAATAGTTATCGTATGTAATGTTCAAGAAGATTTTGCTCCAGCCGGGCTAGTATACGCGCCACGAATTATTTCGTTCGTAGTGTCAGAACGAGACAGCGTTATGGCAAAGTATATATCTGTCACTTTTTCACACGTCGAAATGAGTTCATTTCGTGGCTTTTCGTGGTCGTATGCTTGACTAGCTAGTTTATTTTTGTATGATTACGCTGGTTTTTCAACCACATTTTTTTGATGTCAAACCGTATTTTTATCTCACAATGGGTTTTATCTTTTATATTGTAAACGCTCCAAACAGCCACAACTTAATGTATCGAAAATCGATTACTTAGACGATAAATATACCGGCTAATACGTCTAAGTACTGACATTATGACAGTACCTACCATAAACTCTCGCAGAGTTACGGAAGCTAAAACAATAATTAAGTGGTTAGACCTCGTTATATTCCCTTTGTTTCTTAACTGCGTAATAAGTATTTAAAATTTTAGACTGTCATAAAACGCAAGAACTCGTTAAGTTTATTACTTCGAAATTTACGAGAATAATAATAACAAAACTTAAATAAGCAAATGAAGTATAAAGACTGTGTCTTACTCATACTTTATGGACTAAAATATTATAGAAGTCTTATGAAATTATTATTCGTGGATAGGTACGCCGTAAAATATTTTTAAATTCTGTTCCAAACTAAAACTGGAGATATATTAAGGATAATGACAAAAAAAAATCCGATTTTGGAAAAAAGCTCATACCCATTAGTTCGTATGTTTGTTATCAATTAGCATCCTTTTAGGGGCTACTTCTGTATATCATAATTATTTTTTGCTAAAAATAGCATGACTGACTTCACCCGTGTACAGAATCATTACATAGTATAAAACAAAGTCGCTTCCCGCTGTCTATCCCCATGTAGGTATGCTTATATCTTTAAAACTACGCAACGGATTTCGATGATTTTGTTTGCTTTAATAGATAGAGATTCAAGAGAAATGTTTATATGTATAATACACCTGTGCGAAGCCGGGGCGTATCGCTAGAACGCAAATATTATGCACGGATCGATGTAACATTTTTCACATTATTGTTAATTTATCAAAAATGGCTCAGCCGATTTTGATAAAATTTAAATGAGACCAATTTAAAAGTATAATTTTTCCAATAAAAAATTATTGAAATTGGACTACTATAAAAAAAGTTATGCGTGGTTATACATAAAAAAAATGTATACCTCCTCGGGTGGTTCGTTGGTCAAAAACTAACAACTTTTTTTGAGATTTGACAAAAGAAAAATATCTTTCGCCGTCGACAAAATGTATGGAACAGCTGTTTTTTTTTAGTTTTGACAAAAGTCGCAGAACAAAAGTAGTTAGTTTTGATATACATAATAAGCCCCTAAAATAACCCTGTATATTTCTATTTTCTAACCGAAAACAATCATGTATTGTTTTTTTTCTCGTAAGCGATGCTTTGAAAAAAACGTTGGCAATGTTGTAGTTTTGATAATACGTGACCGCGTCATAATGCATCTAGGTTCTCTCTTCTGGGACTCTGGGACATAGAGCTAGGTCTCATTAAATTATTCCAGGCCAACATGCCTCAATTCTCACGGGGCCCAATTACTGTTTATATTTTTATTTATGCTTAATAGTAAATTTGTATTTTGTAAAAAATGTACAGAAATTACAGGTTTTCTACAGATTTGATTAAAAAAAAATTGGCGCTTGGTGCAACTATCGTTAGTCCAAAATATTATTTTATGAAAGCACGTAAGTAAATAAATTAACATTAGGAGACATCTTACACACGGTCTCTGACCCAAAACTAAGCCAAGCTTGTGATATGGCTGCTAGAGACTGATAAACTATACATATTTTTAAAAACATACTTAAATAGATAGTACCTAAATAACACCCAGACACAGAGCAAACACCTATGTTAATCACATAAACGCTTGTCTTGGGTGGAGATCGAACCCAAGCCTCTTTGATCGAGAAGTCAGGATCACTAACCACTGGGCCACCGAGGCAGTCAAACAAAAAGACATGAAACGACAAAAAGACACACGAATAATGGCTCATTTTCTAAAAAGGTTACCTGTTAACACTCTGTTGCTGATACAGACAAGTCGGATATACCCCTAAAAGTTATTCTATAAAGAATTAGATATTATCTCGGTCACTCTCTCTCTCTACCATTTCTAACGAGAATAACAGTGATGGATATAATATCGAGCATACAAAGCTCCAGGTAGGAGTTATAAACGGCTGCGGTCGGCAACTTTTAATGAGCACCGTCGTCGCTCGGCGATTAATCATAGCTTTGTGTAGCGAACGAGGGTACAAATAAACTACCAACTTTATGAAAACAGCCCCCGGGATAAAGTGCTCTAACTCCCCGTAATAAAGCCCAGATTTCACATCATTCTCTCAAAATGCATCATGAATTTAAACGTATCAAGCCTTCAATTTAATCAAAGAACATCAAGGTAAATAGGTACGATTACTTAACTAAAGCAATAGCTTTTAGAATAAGTAACGCCCAAAGTCAACATTGTTACTAAAACATGCATGAAGTTTCGCCTGAGCTTAAACCCTAATTCTAAGAAAGCCATCACGCCGAGCCAATGTGAGTCATCTTACAGTGGGTAATTCTGTTTAACTCCTTAATGGCTTAACCGTGTGCACGCCAAGTGTCCCGAGAGTCACCGAGGGTGGCCCTAAAGAGCCCTAACGAGACGTCAAACTGTTATGTGTTTCATTTAGTAAGACGAAGCGAACATCGACCCTTCAGAAATGGGTGTGACGCGCCTTTCTCCTCGATTACACCGCCAGGTGAGTTGAACTCCGGTTCACCGACCACTTAAAATAGCGAAAATAAAATGTACAAAATAAAAGCACACGAAAGTGGCACCTGCACTCGGTCTGTTTGCGTTCAATTTCGTTGAATAAACAGATGATAACCGGTTAAGTGGCAGCTGACGCGTCAACTGACGAATAACAGCTGAAATTCATAAACAAACTTATGCAAATATCTGTCAGTGAAGTGGCTCAAATCGCGGCCGGCGGAGGAGAGGCCAATGAATGGCTCTCTGGTTTGTCAACGACGCAAATTGCAACCCTATGTGGTGTGCGACAAGACTGATTCTTCCCCGCGCAGTGTTACGCCGGCTATCCCGACGTAGACAAAACGGAGTGTTTACTTACCGCCAAAACTCGATGTTGTTTGCTTATTCTTAGCCGATAATATCCGGATCAATGGTAATGCGTAAGACGGCAATAAGAGTCCACTCGAATGTTAGCCTTAAAACGAGGGGGAGAGTAACGATTTTTCCTTAACCGAGTGACATTTATAGGTTTCTCGAGGACTTTTTCAGGACGGACAACTTTTCAATAATGCTAATGGAGTCTAATATAAAGAGTGCAAAGTTTCTTCTGACGTTTAATATACAGGTCAATATATTTATAAGAATTCTAAACTTCTCTTCTGATCTTATGTAGGTACTTGTATTCATCGGAGAGTTCAACTTAAAATTTTATAAAAGTTAGGAGAATAAGTTATTTTTTTAACTTTTCTCATTAACGTATTTCATAAATAAATGCTTTGTTCCCATTCAAGTTTAAAAAGTCATCATTGTCAATAATTTATATTATCGCACTGCCTTGAGTAGCCCTCTCTTTACTTACTTTGTCTTCTGTGCCTACCATATCTAGGCTCGACCTGCAATTAGGACAATATTGTTAGCCTATCGCACTTACCAAAAATCCCCAGAGTTTTGTATATCGCTGTCTTACAAATTACTAAAAGAGAAAGAATAAATAATATTGTGCGGTTAATTCTCTCATTAAGTTTGCAATATAGAATGTATGAGCAAGGTAACGCCTTAAACAAACTCTGCTATTGATTACAAAGGCCCTCGCTGTATTTGGGTGCAGCCAATGTAAAGAATTTATTTAATTTCTTTGCTCGAGTGCACTGAAAGCTGAGTTTAGTTTACGTGAAGTTATTTCTTCGCTCGAGCCACTTGCTTTACTTGTTTCTCTTAAAATTCTGTTGCACTAGGCAGTAAAGTGGACTATATTTTAGGGCAAAGTTCTTTACTGGATAGTGTTTTTGCATTTAAACAGGTAAGTAGATATGCGTTATGCGCTCGTAATTGAAACTTTGCTAGGGAAAAAAATCCTGATGTTAAAAATATACTATTTATTGACCCTCTTTCAAGATTTTTCTAGAATAAAGAAATTTAGTAGAACTTGAACATTGTTACAGTGCCAGCGCCGCGCGCCGTAGCAACGTTTAACGGCTACGGCGCGGACTCTGTACCTAGTATAGCTCCATCATCTTCATCATCAGCCTGTATCGACCCACTGCTGGGTATAGACCTCTTCTACTTCGTTCCAGTTTTCCTTGCCTTAGGCTAATCTCATCCATGGATGTCCCGCCATGGATCAGGTATAGTCGACCCATCAGGTTGGTGGTCTGCCTAAGGAACGTTTGTCCGTCATCGGAAGCCACTCAGTCTGGGATCTACTCCATTTACCGCCACTATGAGTATAGTTTACTATAACCGTATAATACAATATGTTTCTTGCTAGTGTACCTACCTACTGAGAACGACAAAGTGAGATAGATGTGAGTTCTTGTCCAGAACACAATGCATTTTCAGATATCATACAAGCTAAGAGTATAGATACGCGGAAGTCATCGTTTGAAATTGCATGTCATTGATAATTTTTCTGAAAGATTCTACTTAAGTATCGTTTAGACGCCGCCGCAATCCCGTTGTCGTAACATTTAGGTAACATAATATCATGTAAGTGTAAGCCGCCCCTAAGTCTGACCAGCTATCTTCACAGCTTAGAGCGATAATTTGCCACATTATTTTTACTGCTTACAATACAGTTACAGTTTACTATCATACATTACAAGCCGAAAAACAGAAAATCCTATGTTGGCAACAGTAAGCTTATTAACTTAGAGCTAAGCTAAGTAAGATTGATCGCAACGCAAGTCGCGTCCTTTATTCCGAACTTAGTGCGAGTGTAGCCGCGGCCGCGACAAATGGCTTTGATATATTATGTCGCAGAACACGCTTCCGTTGAAACCTTTATCCGATGAATAGGACTGAAATATTGAGATATTAGCGGTATTGACAAATCACGATGCAAATTACCTTGTAGACATACCATTGTCATTCTCTAGGTAAGGTAAAGTGTGTAAGGTGAAACTGAGGCAGTAACTAAATTGTTTTTCCCAGAAGCGACTAACGCTTATAAAATAGTAACTGCTATACAGCCAGTGGGAGTTTTGACAGGCCATGGTGGGTTCTCCCAATACTTGCATCGATTCAGGTTACGGGAGAGCCCATCATGCATCTGCGAGCCGGCACAAAACAAAACCCCGATACAATTATCACAAAGTGCCCGGCATATGGTAAAGAAAGGTATGTAAGCTTAAGTCCGCAAAATAAATTCGATGGCGTATGTGAATCCACCTGCATTGCAACTTCCAACTTGCACTAGGTGGTAAATTATGTCCCAATTGCCTTTTGTGGCGACGGCTATGTTCAGCAGTGTACTATTAAAAGGTTGGTACAATACAATAAACTACACTAAGTATAAACAGGAATTGTCAATCAGTTGTATAAACTCACATTCATTTACAACTGAAACTTGAAAACAAAAACCTCGCTCACCGCACGTTCCAAATAACCGAAAAATAAGAGCATTTGAATTTTATACGTGCTTGTTTTTCGGTTGCTCAGTCCTTGGACCCAGTGAACCGTGAAAATCTGATCGGAGACTTACGAGGAATTTTGACGATTCTTGTTTCAGGATACACAATGAGTGATCGGATGTAATGGAACCCTTTTACGGCGGTGATTCGTTACAACCTCTCTGATACGGTAAAATGAGCCTTGTAAACAAAAATAACGTTCGGGAAACGGTATACTTACCTAATGTGATGTTTTTTTACATTGAAGTGTACGTAAACATGCCAAGTGTTCGTAAAAACACGGCTACACAGTAGGATTCATTTTTAAGCTGGAAACATATTATCGAACGCGGCTTACGGAGGCGACTGACAGCCGCGACTGATAGGGATCTAGATAATGAATGTACACTGAGCCGTGCACACTATCGGACATCAGTCGCGGACGTCACCTTGGGCTGACCTTGAGCGTTCGGACGTTCGAGAGCGATCTGGCGCGCCGGATCTTTTAAGACGTGCACACTGCTAAAGCTGGAAACATACTATCGGACGCGGCATAGCAGTGTGCACGTCTTACCTATCAGTCGCGCCTGTCAGTCGCGTCCGTTAGCCGCGTCCGATAGTATGTTTCCAGCTTAAGTCGCAGCTATCAGTCGCGTCCGATAGTATGTTTCCAGCTTTACGAGTATGTGTGAAAAAAAAGACATAAAATGTCGCCGCAACATTTTGTTTTAAAACTAAAGTTTGGCTGAGAAAATGTTGTAGTTTGTCAAATAAATAAGTTCGTAACACATATTTCTCTCGGGAAACTTGCAGTAAATTTATAATTTTACTAACCATTTTTTTGTTCATATGAAAAATCTTATTGATAGTCAAAGAAAGAAGTCAAGATAATTATTTTCCGCAAACAATCGCAACACCGACTTTCACCGTGTACAAAATTTGAATAGTTTGCACGAATCGATATGACATGCATGTATATTATTGTTGAGTTATCAAAAACAGCTAAGCCGATTTTGGTGAAATTAAAATGAAACCACTTCGTAAGTATACCCTTTCGAACAAAAAAAAATATTTTTTCATATCGGTTTACAATAGGTGATAATATCGATGAACATAGCCGTGGTGGTCTAGTGATAATGACACCGGCCTTACAATCTTCACCAATGAATTCTTCGGAATTTATGTACGGAATTTCACCCCACTGGCTTTTCGGTGAAGGAAAACATCGTGAGGTAACCTGCATACGTCCGTAGAAGAAATTTGATGGCGTGTGTGAATCCACCAACCCGCAGTAGGCAAGCGTGGTGGATATGGCCCAATCACCCTTCGTGGATAGGCCTACGTCTTGCAGTGGACTATTAAAAAGGCTTGTACAGTACAGTATACAAAAAAAAATTACAGACGAACATAGTACCTCCTCTTTTTGGAAGTCGGTAAAAATAGTCTTATAGTAAAAAAAAAACCGGACAAGTGCGAGTCAGGCTCGCACATCGAGGGTTCCGTACAAATCCAAAAAAAAATCACAAAATTGGGAAGTAAGTTGTTAAAATCTCTATACTATAACCATCAACAAAAAAGTTTTTTTTTTTCACTTTCCTCGTCATACATCTGAAATTACAAATGTTTTAGCATGTGCTAATGAAGTTCTTTTATGTGATACCTTACATGATACGATTTACTCACTTTGAATTTTGAACCAATATTTTGTGAATTTTGAGGCCTTATTTTTTGTGATTTAAATAAAAATGTACAGTTTTCAGATATATTCCTATATGTGTAATCTGAGACAATGCTTTTCGCCAAATTTCATAGTTCTGTGTCAACGGGAAGTACCCTGTAGGTTTTAATTTTTGTGGGTGTCGAAATTTGCGGTTTTTTACGACATAAACGGCTTTAACTTTACCCGTTCCCGAGATAAAGAGTCTTGATATACACACAGACGGACAGACGGACAGACGGACAACAAAGTGATCTTATAAGGGTTCCGTTTTTTCCGTTTGTGGTACGGAACCCTAAAAAATGTTTACGTGATGAGTAAAACGAACGATGAGTAAATCTTGTATAATCCGTTGTACACAGCTTCCATATCTACAATCTACATAGAGCAAATAACTTAAAAACTTTCCTTTGAACCAGCGAACTGCATTGTTACTTCCTAACTGTAATTAAAACACGAGTTCAACTTTTCTTATTCCATTCCGATTCTATTTGCTTCCACTGAAATACAGTAATTTGTGAATGTCCGGCGACCACAGCACTTATTCAATCTAGAAGTGATTTACTGCGTTCATGCGTGTGGAGTGGCGAGTTGCGGTGTGTACGCCCCTTTATCAGCCGTATCTACTTACCACTTCTATTAATTAGCCCACTTTTAGAAACATTTTACGTTTATATTTTTACGCTATTGAATATTTTTATCTTCATCCTATCCTAAATAATAAACGGAAAAGTTTGTGAGTAGGGATTTTTGTTACTATTTCACGTATAAACAGCTAAACCGATTTGGATGAAAATCGGTATAAAGGTAGCTTAAACCTAGGATTAAGACATTGGCTACTATTTATTTCGGGCTAACTTGGTTAACACCGAAGGGTGTAGCTAGTTTTTATACAAAATAGCAAGAATTTTGGATGGTGTATTAGAGTCATGGACTTGGTTTTTTTTATGACTGGATTCAATACTACACTCTTTGTGAATACAAAGCTTATAGCTTTTCTGATAAAAGCCACTGAGATTTATTTGATTGGATATTCCAAGCGGCGATTCTTGAAATCAGTAACACAGAAGGCCTATAGGTATCTCGCAATGGTTGTCTCTTAGCTGAATATAATTTCATGCGTCGCGTAATAATTTGTATTAAACTTCCAATAGTAGATACAATCACAAAACTTTTGGATTAACAAATATTATTCATTAGAGTGATCATTTTATGTTGGTTAAAGCACCGAACTTTTGAGGTTACACAGAGTTTTCGTTCGCTGAGCCGGAGCGAGATGATTAATTGTTCGCCAGAGGTGTTTCGGCTTACGTCACGTCTGGAGGACTCCGTCACCTTCAAAGAGTAAAAGGTCCGGACGAAAACCAATTTGGAGAAAGATGATTCCATACGCAAAAAGAATAGGAGCGATCAGATTCAAACACGAAGCAAAGTGGAACGATTTCCATATATCAGTGAGACCCTCTCGATGACCTTGTAATGGCGTTTGCAATTAATATAAAAAGCCCTTCGCCCTTCTAATGTGGAACGAATTGCCCCCGCAAGGGAGCCGCCCATTCTCCACGCTTGCACACAACTTCCGCCCTATTATGATAACAGTAGAGTCGGTATTAGAGCGACGGCTCGCTCCGGACATTGGTAGCGGCCGATGCTTCGACTTTTCACTCGATTTCACAAACGTTTTTACCATTTCTATTCGGAACAGTTTTCCGCTAGTCAGATTCGTAGAGACTTGAGTTTCCTAGAATATTTTTTGCGTCGGGTCGGATGGGGGGTATTTTTTGCCCGGGCCAGGTGTACCCCGGCTTCGTTTCCGGCGCTTGGTATTCATGCCGCGTTAGTCTCTCTCTTCGGAAGTTACATTAGCACTCACATTGAGTCTGATTGCTGAATCCATAATCATATCTTACTTGTTTCTATTCGCGTAAGGTCGTGAATCACTTCATTACTGGGAGGTTGGATTATTTATTGAGATTGTATTGGGTTGGTTTTTTTACTTTGTGAATAGAGTGATAGATGGAAAATTTCGGGTTATGTTTATTGATTTCTGTAGCAATGATTACGTTCGTATTACTGGTACATTTTGTGCATGAATTTGATCAGTTTTAGGTAATAAAGTGGTGTCTAAAATTATTGAAATTACATTGAAGAATTACTACAAAAACATTTTTATTTACCAAATTATTTAGTAGGTAAGTTCAGATAATTAACAAATTTCGCAGTGGCAAAAAATAGATCATTTGTGTAATATGGAATGTGTAATATACCAGAATATCAATGAAATGTCTGTTTTTGGTCTCGAATCCAAACATTTTCTCCAACGTTTAAAGTCCGTTACAACAAACAGAATACCAACAAGTCTCAAACATTTCCATGCCTAAATAAATAGTAAAATGTGAGGCGACTCAAAGGTTCAGTTTCAGTGTCGTTTTGGCAGGTTGCAGCAAATTGCGCAGTTTGCACACCGCGGTCCCGGGGGCGCCACCGACGCTCCGCCAGCACAACTTGCTGTAATTGGATTCTGCATCGCTACTGGATCATGAAAGATTCAAATATTGGATACAACAGTAGGTATAATGTTTTCTGTTCACACGACAAAAGTTTCAAAACTTTGAACTCGTGTTTCTTGCTGAACTACTACAATGTATTAATGTTGTTATGATCGATAAAATGTAAAAAAAGTTTGGAGAAATAAAAATAAATTACTGGTTGTCTAAATCAATACCTATTTTATACAGTTTTTTTTTCCTTCGACATAGTATTATTAGTAGTAATATATCAAACTAAAAATTACCAATTTGAGTACCTACCTATTACCTCACTTAAGAAACTCGACTCAAAGGTTTAATTTTGGCGGTTTGCAGTGAATTGCGCAGTTTGCACACTGCGGTTCCGGTGGCGCCACCGACGACGCTTCCCCATCGCAACTTACTGTAATTGGATTTTGCATAGCTGCTTCATAAAAGATTCAAATTCTTGTATTAGATGTTTGTATGATGTAATGGTCTCTGAAACTTTGGATTAGAATTTGCCGTTGAACTAAACTAGTAGGTACGTTATAGTAGTAATGTTAGGAGTTACGTAATTTAATGAGAGTACTAAATAGGTATTTGACGAATGAGTAAAAAAGTTAAAAGACAAATAGAAAGCGCTAGGCTATTTTTAGATTTAACGAGTTCAATTTCAATTTTGTTGAACAAAACATAGTTTCAATTTCAAGTAATAAATTTCCAATTTCATCTCCTGTGGAGCACTTTGTCCTAAAACATTTACTACTTATTCTAAAATTAAATAAAACTAATACAATTACTTTTAATAAATTAAAGCTAAAGGTTATTCCCGGACATTAAGAGTACCTACTCACGCATTTAGATACTTAAAACGCCTTTAGGTAAAGACAGAAAATGATATGCCTTAGACACTTTAAGCATAAAAACCCAACATTATTCAATCTAAGAAAAAAACAGTTGCTAAGCTAACAAATCAAAGCTAGCATTACAGGCATCAGCATTCGAGTCACATATCCCATTAGGCTCATACGTTCCCGTCGCGAACAAGAGAATCTAGGCCTCAAATGGTTCACAAATTGGTACTCACCCAATATCTGTCTCCTGGAATCCTCTCACGAGTAGGGTGACCACATGGAAAGTTTAAAAGTCGGGATAAATAGCCTGATGTTCCTTAAAAGTAAGAAACCTTGTAACGCTGCGCGGAGGTCTAACAGAAAACTTCTGATATCGGAATGATATAATTTTACGGTAACTTTTTGTTGCGTACACCATCCACCGTCACTTATCTGAACATCTGAAGGCTAATCGTGCCGAACATTGCTTAATGCCAGTGATCTAAGAAACATCTAGTCAGACTACGCTATGAACGCTACTCCAATACGATCTTCAAATAACGCATGGAGATGTCTCTCTCCTGGTTAGAGCTATAGTCTGCATGACCTAAAAGTAGGTTAGAGACATTAAGCTCAATCCTATAAGTATAGAAGGAGGGAGAAGACGAGGGTGGTGGTTTATCACTGCAGTCTAGATGATGTAATACGGTGAAAGTAAACTGGGGGGTTACCGCAGTGGAGCTCAGGAAGAAAAAACATTTCTGAACATTTTCCAAAGTCCAGGCGGCAGCACGAGGCGTGCCTAAAGCCCAATCACACCAGGTCAAGCCCGCCGTAGAATCCGCACACGGCGCAGTCAATTAATACTGTTAGCGTTTGATGATACCGGCACGGTTTGGTTCCTGCGGCGTTGAGTTATACGTGTTCAATATCGTCCTTTTAAGCCATAGTCATATGACGTAAGTCCACTACTAGAGATATGCCTCCCCTATAGATCTCCAATAGGACCAATTGGCGGCTTGTATCCTGTGCGGTCTTCACTAGAGACAGCATAAAAATCCCGAGATATGGTAACCCTACTCTGGAGTAGCCTCCATCCAGCGCGCGCCATTAATAAGAATTAGGCGAGAGGGCAGACACAATACCGTTAGTTTTTACAACCACTCGCGCCTCCATATGCGCCGACGGTCACTTCGGGAACTATTTGTGTGGTTAGCTGGATATCTACTACTTTGGTCAGCAACAGCTGTTTGACACCTTTGAAATCGAGACTGTCTGATACCTTTTTGTACAAATTCGTTTACGTTTGACCATATGAATTTTTCCTTTATGAGATTTTATACGTAGGATATTAAACAGAAAATGTTGGCGTCCATAACGTAACAGTAGGTATTAGTGTAAATTTTAAAATACACTCTAAAAACATTCTATTATAAAAAAAAACTCTTGTCTATGGTTTTAAAGGGATTTTAACAACTTACTGCCCAATTTTGTGATATTTTCTGGATTTGTACGGAACCCTCGATGTGCGAGCCTGACTCAAACTTGTCTAGTTTTTCTTTAATATATAGAATAGGGCTACATTTGGCCACCAACAGCAACTCGCCTGATGAAAAGTGAAGTTGTAGCCGAATATGAAGTATGTAGACCTAGAAGATACCTTTCACTCTTGACTTATTTAAATTGTTCATTTAGAGGACACAAATTAAAATTATGATTAGACGAGACTTTTTTGTTGCTGACCGTTAAATTCTACCCTTGAACCAACACTCGCGCCTCCACATGCGCCGACGGTCACTTATTTTCCACCACTGCGGCGAGAATATTGAATTTAATAGCCTTTATTCTAGTGTTAATGTCTTCAGCTTGTTTTGCCCTTTCCTCCCCAATGGAGCTCCATTTGGCTGGTACGTGCGAGATTTCAGCTCAAAGTTATTGTTATTTTTGTATTTATTTAAAGGATTTTTTTGGGATTAGCCATTAGCAAAAGTACTGTGTATAGTGGTATATTTCCTAAATTACCGACTGTACTGGTTTCTTTTTCGGGGGTTTTGATGGAACGCGAAAAACGTTGGGCAATGTTTCTAACAGAAATTGTCGTGTTACTTTTTTACCGTAATGTTTGATACCGTTAATGTCTTCAGCCTGTTTTGCCCTTTCCTCCCAATGGAGCTCCATTTGGCTGGAACGTGCGAGATTTCAGCTCAAAGTTATTGTTATTTTTGTATTTATTTACAGTTTTTTTTTGGGATTAGCCATTAGCAAAAGTACTGTATATGGTGGTATACCTATTTGCTAAATTACCGACTGTACTGTTTTATTTTCCGGGGGTTTTGATGGAACGCGAAAAACGTTGGGCAACGTTACAGGAATATAATGCGGCACTGAATTAAATTATTTTGTGAAACTTGTGTTTAGCGATAAATCAGAGTATAAGTATAGGCCGAATCTAACTTGTTGGCGAGTGGTTGTACAGTAGCTATAATTTAGCGGCGCAAGAGAGAAGATGGGCGTAGGTTGTAGCTAACTTCACAGCCGCCAAGAAGTTTGATTTGGCCTATATCAGTGTTAATTGGTGAACAATATAATATCCGAGTTTCATTTAGTATTTATGAACTGAATGACATGCTCGAGAGATGCAAGTGGTGTTTTGTGGTCATTATCTTCAGGTGCCATTTTATTACTGAAGTTCGAGTCACTATACTCAATAAAATTAAACTTGATCTCTGCGACAGTTACATATTGACATATTTAGAGTTGAGATAGTGGTGGAAAAATCGATTTTCAAACAATGTTGTAATGAAATCGAATGAGCAGTTGAAGGTGAGAAATTCAATTTTATTTACTTACTATTATTTAAGATCAAGTATGTACACATGTAAATAATGTTATGATATTAATTAAATACTCATAATAATGTAACGATAGTATTTATCGACGTTTTTCACGATTATCGATGCTAATGTAACATATAATTAGGTTTAATTTAATCACACATGTAAAAAATGTTATGATATTCAAATATATAATAAAATTAATGATAAATTAAGTTTTACTTAAAATATCGTCAGTATAAACTATCGATATTTTAATTAAAACTCTATCTAAAACTCTGTGGTCACGATCATTCATCGCCCATCACTAATCGATATGCCCATAAAGTATGACATTGACAGGTACTGTCTGTACTATTAAGAAATTCAGGACTTCATATGCGTGATTTTTCTGACAGCTGTCGCAGAGATCAAGTTAAATTTTATAGAGTATAGGCAAAATTTGCTACGACCCTGTGTTCTATCTATCTATAGAGCATGTTGCACCCACTGCTGAGTATAGGCCTCCTCTCTTTCTGGCCATTCTTTCCGGTCCTATGCTAGCCTCATCCATTGCATCCCGAGAAGTTCGATGCCGTCATCTGACCATTGGGCTGGTGGTCTGCCTTTATGTCCTCGTCCTTCTCTTGGGTACCACTCGGTGACTGCCTTGGTTGCACTTGTTGTCATCCCGTCTAGCCAGTTATCCTGTCCATCTCCACTTTGGCTTGGTGATTCTGTGATGTCTTCTTTAAACACTGGTAAAAAATCCAGTCCAATTTTTTAAATCGTCCAAGATTTTTTTTTAAATAGACGTGTGTAAATTTGGCATATATTTATGTATCTCAATTCTCAACATAATTTTATCTCGTTTTGACGTCGCCTTGGAGCGTTTGCCAGCCGTGCTGGACTCTTATTTTTTGTGGTAAGTAATTTCGTATAGGCTGACATGGGCAAACTGTTAAAGCAACCGGGAACTACAATTTAAAGTGGCAGTCATTGTCAACCGAGGTCATCCAAGACCATCGACTTGGCATTTTTTCTTGATGTCAAAAATCAAATGTTGCTTTACTTCAGTGATTACTGATAAACACCTAGTCAAACTACGCTGTACTGTAAGCGCTATTTGTTATGAAACGTATGTTTTTCCATTGCTATCAAAACTCCAAAAACTTTAAGGTTTTGTTATACATTGTAAAGTTATTTAAGATAAATAGTCAGCTATCAGCAATTTTCCGGACAGAGACAAACCGTAGTTACGATACGAAATAAAATTGTTTGTCGCGAAATTGCGACCATTGTCCTTACACTCGATAAAATGCGTTCTTTAGACTTGTTATTAAATTATTTTCGCTCGAAAACTATTTTGTTCTTCAGTTTATTATGCTGTAGAAATTAAATTGCAAAATTCGTCGGGTCTGGTGAAGAAACATTAACTTAGTTAAAATTTACAATTTCGTTTAATTTAATTTAGTAAATTTTAACTGACGATTTAACGAGTCGTTGCAATGAGAATTTTGTACTATTACGTAATTACTTGAAATAGTTAATTATCTATTTAAGTTATAAAAAAAATCATACTTTTAACTGCTATGTAATCATTATTTATCAATGATTGGTAGTAACACTGGTAATAAACCTCTAAAACCAATGTTATGGTAGTTGATAGAGCTAAATTATTGAACATCAGTGGGGTGTCAAACTTGGACGTAGATGACAATTTGGTTTATCTCGGCTCCAGTATTAGCATTGAAGAAGGAATCTTTCCTCAATGAGTATTAGTAATAATAGCTCCTGTGAAGATGACGTGCGATGACGTATCGGAATGGCAAAGGGGGCCAACAATAGGGGGTCGCAGCTCGATAAGGTGTGGAAAAACAGAGGGATAAAACTAAAAACGAAGATTAGATTAGTTCGCACTCTGGTTTTCTCCATCTTTATTTATGCTGCTGAGACTTAGACTCTGAAAGCAGCGGATCGTGGACGCATAGATGCCTTTGAGATGTGATGCTTAGGATACCATGGACGGCTCATCGGCTAACGTATCGATACGCAAACAGCTCAAGGTCACGACCAGACTCTCGACCATTTGTCTTAAACGTGTCCTTGACTACTTCGGCCACATTGCAAGAAAACAAGACAATAATCTCGAGAAACTGATGGTCACAGGGAAAGTCGATGGCAAGCGATCACGAGGTCGTAGTCCGATGCGTTGGTTCTATCATCTCATTGACTGCCTCGGTGGCTCAGTGGTTAGTGAACCTGACTTCTGGGTCAAAGAGGCGTGGGTTCGATCCCCACCTAGGGCAAACATTTTGTGTGATGAACATAGGTGTTTGCTCTGTGTCTGGGTGTTATTTAGTTACTATCTATATAAGCATGTATTTAAAAATATGTATATGTAGTATAATAGTCTCTGGCAGCCATATCACAAGCTTTGCTTAGTTTGGGGTCAGAGACCGTGTGTAAGATGTCCCCTAATATTTATATTTTTATTTTATTTTATCAGATTCGCACCACCCTCGATTCATCAGTCTATGAAGCTCTGCGTGTTGCTGAAGACAGAAGACGATGGAGAAACATCGTGAAAGATAAGCTTATGGATGGCGGAGGTCACGACCTTCAGACATAAGGAATACGACGCGTGGAGGTGGAGGAGGAATAATTATTTATACATATATATAGTTGTATAATTTCGCTACTTTCCGCCAGTAAATACGTCAATAATGATGTGCTTAATAGCCTACTTATAACACAAAGAGATCATAATTATAATACAGATTTACCGGTGATAAAAAACCTTATCTTAAAAAACTTACTAGTTCAAATGTTTCAAATCTTTAAAATTCCTGCCTCTTTGCTCCTTACCTGAAACAAAATATTGTTTTATTAAATATGTGAAATCATTTGTTGTAAGTCTCATCAAATCTCAATTTAATTTAGATGTTCTAGACATAAAATAATTAGGGGTAAACTAAAATTACGTGTACAAAATACAAAAAATTGAGCTCGCATACTTAATGTTTTGGGATATTAAGATACATTGTTTTGAGGAATTAAGACAACGTGCTGTATTTTAACTACTTAGTTGATATCAAAAATTATCATGCAGGTCGAATTTAACTATGCTCTTTTTAAGCAATTTCCTCATTACAAACTTACTCATTGCGATCTTATGTAGCAATGGTCGGACCACATAAAACAAAGGACGTATTTTAGAATATTACCTAGTGTACTCATCATTGACTATTATATATTTAAAATTTATATGAACACCGGATACAACTCACGATTATTTGAGCGGTCGAACCGCTATGCGTCCGACCGGTTTCAGAGTAGTTAGTACTCTTTCTTCAGGGAATACGCGCGCCCCCGACAACGGACGCCCGCGCACTGGAGTCAGCGACGGCCGTGAGCTGGGCGGCGGCTCGCGCCTCCCGCGCCACTGCCCTCGCCCGTCGCGCCTCCGCAGCGCGCGATCGGCTACTCGTTACGGGAGCTGGATGGTTTTCTTCTGCTTCTTCTTCCTCCGATGGCACATCTTGTGCTGAACAACCTCCGTCCACACACCATACACTGACTGTGTCCAGCGCTAAACTCTCTGACACAAAACTCTGCTGCTTAGTGTTTAAAACCGGTCTCCACGACGGCGCCAAAGTCCAACCACCATCCCGATTGAAATTCGGATGACGCGCGATCTCAATAGCCTCCCGCACCTTGCGGGGAACCAGGAAACTCTCCTTAGCTAAAACGGTCGCGCGATCAAATCTCAGGAAATGGTTAGGTTCCTGAGCATGCTCCGCTACGGCAGACCTAATCGTGTCCATATTTTTCACACTTCGGATGTGTTCAGAGAGCCGTGTAGAAATATTGCGGCAAGTTTCTCCGATGTAACACTTGCCACAGTCACAAGGTATCTTGTATACACCTGGTACATTAAGTGGTTCCATGTCTTTTGGTGAACGTAGAAACTGCCTAAGCTGACTTGGTGGCCGGAACCAGGTCCTAATACCGTACCTCCGTTGCAAGAAATGACTGATTTTGTCAGTCACACCTCTTACAAAAGGCAGGTAAATCGGAGCCCGATCCACTGTCGCTGGCTTCTTACGCTCACTGCTGTTTGCCCAGCGCCAACACTGTTTCCAGTTATAGCCATTGTT
The DNA here is from genome assembly GCA_949316475.1 of Hypomecis punctinalis. Lineage (NCBI taxonomy): Eukaryota > Metazoa > Arthropoda > Insecta > Lepidoptera > Geometridae > Hypomecis > Hypomecis punctinalis. The sequence continues at coordinate 22,709,716 of OX438798.1, forward strand.
CTCCAGCACTTCTCTTAAATGACCCAACTCAACATCTAAATATTGCGGGTCACACAGGCTCAAGGCACGATGTATTAAAGATCTAGGTACCGAGGCAAGTTGTGAGGGGTGGTGGTGTGAATCGGCCCTAAGATAACGCAAGGTGCGGGAGGCTATTGAGATCGCGCGTCATCCGAATTTCAATCGGGATGGTGGTTGGACTTTGGCGCCGTCGTGGAGACCGGTTTTAAACACTAAGCAGCAGAGTTTTGTGTCAGAGAGTTTAGCGCTGGACACAGTCAGTGTATGGTGTGTGGACGGAGGTTGTTCAGCACAAGATGTGCCATCGGAGGAAGAAGAAGCAGAAGAAAACCATCCAGCTCCCGTAACGAGTAGCCGATCGCGCGCTGCGGAGGCGCGACGGGCGAGGGCAGTGGCGCGGGAGGCGTGAGCCGCCGCCCAGCTCACGGCCGTCGCTGACTCCAGTGCGCGGGCGTCCGTTGTCGGGGGCGCGCGTATTCCCTGAAGAAAGAGTACTAACTACTCTGAAACCGGTCGGACGCATAGCGGTTCGACCGCTCAAATAATCGTGAGTTGTATCCGGTGTTCATATAAATTTTAATAATGAATCCTCACGCTAGTTTTAATGAAGTTATTATATATTTTACACTAACTATGAAATTGCATAAAATATCAAATGTAGTAGTATAGACATTTCCTCGAAAGTCAATGTTTTTTTTTTTCTTGTAGAGTATGAAAAATGGTTATGAAAATTAGGTAAAAGACAACTGACTCGGATCCACCCGACCCGCAGTTACTCAAGCGAAAAGTAGCTCAAATATCACAAAGACATAAACGACGACAAAAGCTTCAGTTTAAACCAGTTTTAAACAAATAAGTAGAAGTTCGCTACGAGGCGGATCCGGAACGTTTTTCGTGGGACTTATTTCGGTCGGGCTCCTGTTACTCTCGAGCTGAATTCGAGAAGTTAGTTATTTAGTTCGCTTACAGTAAGTTCAATCAGTGTACCGCGAGTGGGATTGCAGATGTGGCTTCAAGAATATTTTTTTTCCAGGCCTGGGGAGGCCGGTGGTTATGTGAGAGTCTCCACCGCTAATTGGTGGCATACCTACAAAGAACCTGGGGTGTTTCCGCCACTGCGCCATGTGTCGGGGCTACGGGCACACTTTCTCACTCCTTCGCGGCTGGCTTCAAGTACCTAGGTGTATTGCAGGATTGGTTTGATAGTAAATATTTTGAGAAATTGGAATGGAACAGACTGCAGGTATTCCTGTTTCCTTAGAGATAATAATCTGAAGCTTTTCCAAGTCAGAGTGCAATAAAAAATAATCAGCCAAATGCGAGTTAAACTCGCGCACGAAGGGTTCCGTACTGTACTGGAGCCGACCTTAAATATATTTTATTTTATTTTAATTTAATAATTATTTATTGAAGTAAACACCACATAACTATAATTATATTCTATGAATATTTCAAGCGTCTACCTGTTACTGTTATTAATTTCGAGCAAAAAACGGCTAAAAATCAGGTTTGTTGTATGGGAGCCCCCTTAAATATTTATTTTATTTTGTTTTTAATATTTGTTGTTATAGCGGTAACAAAAATACAGGATCTTTGAAAATTTCAACTGTCTAGATAACACGGTTCATGAGATACAGCCTGGTGACAGACAGACAGACAGACGGACGGACAGCGGAGTCTTCGTAGTAGGATCCCGTTTTTACGCTTTGGGTACGGAACCCTAAAAAGTAAGTTCATATAGGCCGGGTGACTAGCCCTGGTGTCAGTTTTAAAGCCGCCTGAGGGTCTCTGATAAGGTTAATCGGTTAGAACAACCAGGGCCTGCAATTTACCATGTCATCTGAGGCACGGTAGTGCTCAGTTAAAATGCCACCCGCGGTCACACATCCGAAAACTGACCATGCTGAACGTTGCTTAACTTCGATGATCGCAAACGAACACTTAGTCAAACTATCCTATGAGCGCTACGAAGTCGCTGTCAGAGTGAATAGGTATATTTTAGGTGTGCGTGCTTCATATTCGACTACACGTCGGTCACTACCAGACGAGTTGTTACAATTCAAAATCTCAGACCGAAAAATAATCAAGACATAATGTCGTGAACAGATAAGTGAGGCCGGTTTTTTATACATGTGGTGAGGGCGTAGGTGTTACGCCGCCATAGTTCGACTGACGATCCAAGGCGTAATTTCCTTGTACGTGTATGTGTGTCTAACTGTGTCTGTACACGTCAAGCCGTAGTTTTGCCGGCTTCACTTGTTTTGTTCACAACATTCTGTCTTGATTTTTTTATTTGGTCTGAGAACAGAAGAGAACGGCGTAGTTTCCTTGTACGTGTGTAATATGTGTGTAACTGTGTTAGTACACGGCGGGGCGTAGTTTTGCCGGCCTCACTTGTTTTGTTGACAATTTCTGTCTTGATTTTCAGTCTGAGTTCAAAATGCGCTAAATCTTTTCGTCAATTATCTGAATTTTCCGGCCCAAAATCTACAATCGTCAGTATCGTACATTGGAAAATAATCCATTACGGCAAACGTTTAATAACCAAATTAGTTTAACTCCAGCAGAGCTCCAGCTCTCCCAGAGGAGCTTTCCAATCTCATTATAGAGTGGCCTTCAAACCTATTACGCGTGCTTATTAAGGTATTTACATAAATGGATCCAGCCGCGGGATTTTTACAATAATGAGCGGTTTTTTGGGGGAAATATTCAATTAAGGTTGAAAGCAAGAAAGCTGTGTCTACGCGATTATGAGGTTTTAGAACTCGTTTGGGCAACTAGATAAAAGAACGACAAGAGAATCGAGAGGTTTCTGTGCATTGCGCATTGTAAACTTGATGTTTAATTTTTTTCACATGCTTAATAGTGATGGCTCTTGATAAAATAATTCATCATCATCATCATCATCAGCCTGTATCGACCCACTGCTGGGTATAGGCCTTCTCTCCCTTGGGCCAGTTTCCATGTCTTGGTCTGATCTCATCCACGTGTGTCCCGCGATGGATCTGATGTCGTCGACCCATCGGCCTGTCTGCTATTGGAAGCCACTTCAGGGATCGACTCCACCTTCCATCATCACGCCTGGCCACGTGTCCTGCCTAGCGCCACTTGAGCACGTAATACGGCTTCCAACATCCATGATTTTGTGAAAAATGTAAATTTTTCGCAAAAAATTGAAACCAGCGCCTTCCATCGTCTGTAGAATTCGAATAGTTTGCATGAATCAATGCGACATCCATATACATTATTGTTGATTTATCAAAAACGGCTCAACCGATTTTGATAAAATTAAAATGGGATCACCTCGGGAGTATATATCATTTCGAAATAAAAAAGATTTTCTTAAATCTGTGAATAATTGAAGAAAATATCGATGAACAAACACAGTAAAAATACATAGGTATTGACAAATTATAGTAGACTAGTATTTACCCGCGGCTTCGCCCGCATGATATTTTGAGTTTTGACGCAATATCATTATAATTTATAGCCTATGTGTTATTCTGATATATAAACTTTATTATTGCAAAGTTTCATCTCAATCCGTTCAGTAGTTTTTGCGTGAAAGAGTAACAAACATCCATCCATCCATCCATCCTCACAAACTTTCGCGTTTATAATATTAGTAGGATACCTCCTCTTTTTCGGAAGTCTGTAACGAAAAGGAGTAGCATACATCATTGTTACGCGAAGTACGTATTGCGCGTGCTTATTAAGGTATTTATATAAATGAATCCAGCAGCGAGATTTTACAATAATGAGTGGTTTTATCAATTAATGCTTAAAGCAAGAAGGCTGTGTCTTTTCTATTATAGGTGTAAAGGTCTAATTGAGCGTAATGTCAACTCAATACTTAGATGTTATTTTAGTATTTTTAAGCACGCAAAAAATGACTAAGTACTTAAAATAGTGAATTTGTATACAGACAGGCTTACATTATATTCTTTTTCAAGTTTAATAGTAAATAAATTATAATAGCATACTAAATTAACTGGAATAGTTTGAATCACATTTTTAACTATTACTCCATGAATTTGATATATATTTCCTATATAATTAAGTCTAATTGGTATTTTAGCCACGGTCTCTGCTACGGGTCTTTTAGATTAATTTTATATTTATTTTAGTATAAGTTTTAGTGTTTTTAGTTTAAGTTTTTATTTTAAGTAGGTTAATTTTAATAGTAATAGTTTATGAAATGTTACTTAAGTTTTGTTGAAATAAATTCTTACTCTTTCTCATTCTCATTCTAACCAATTGATTAATAAATAAAAATATATGGCAATTCCTCCCATATAACATAAAACCTCTCAACACCAAGTCGAACAATTAAATAATTTGAACATTTCATTTGCAAATCCAATTAAGAAACCTGAAACGTACACCAAAACAAAACTTGTTTCATTTTCTCCAGAACGACGTTATCTCAACGACGTCCCCGCAAAGCACAGCATACATTGCTGATTATGTTCCACCGTTACAGTATTCACAGGTCCCGAGGGAGCAGTGCAGCGCGGTTGTGCCCGTTCTGTTAAATATTTGATCCGCGCGCGGTGCAGAGGCGTCAATGTTTCATTATGGATTAGATCGCTACTTCTATGTTTTACATGGTTGAGTATGTATTATGTAATGTTAATAGGAATTATAGAGAAAAACATACCCCTCTTTTTTTGATAGGATGATTGCAGGATTGTTCTGGATGCAAACCGCTTTCAACCGGTTTTAATGGTCATCAATTGCTTTGCGTGGATTGCGAAAGCAATCGTTGAATGAACAACTTTAATGGCTAACGTCACATAGGCGGTGCCAAATGACTAAAATGAAGTAATAAGCGATTGCTATTACGATTGCTATTGCTTAAGGCGGTAGGGGGGCTGTACATAAATGATATGGTCTAGTACTGCACGTGCTTTCTGATATGTTTATTGTAATGAAAATCGTAAAATAGGTATTCAATCAAATTATCATATAAGTACTAATTAACTTACACTAAATGTATTCCTAAGCATTCACGTAATATAAACATTTTTTTTAAACGTTCAAAAATGATTTAAAACAATTTTATCTAATGGAACTCCACATGAAGTTCCAAAGTTGAAAGTCGTTGTCAAAGCAGTTGTGTGACAATACAAGACATACAAACGAATTATTTTTCTCTTTGTACAATGTTTTTTTCAAATCTATTGCCGTGATCCCATAAAATTGAAGCGTTCCGTCTACACCGATATTTTTAAAACTACATTTTTCGCACAAATATTTCCCAACATTTTATATAACTCAAACACTCAATTTTTCCACGCAATATTTTTGAGAGAAAACATTTTTAAAACCTTTCAATTTTCCTTCCTATTCTTTAGGAGCAGATTACGCAACAAATTCAAATTACCATGAACAAAATAAACAAGGTCTATTTGAGGAGGATGAAATGCAAACATTTTTATTTGCCTAGAAACACAAACATTTGAACAGATTAATAATGGTCACCGCACTAGGGCTAGCTTGTATCATGCTGTATCGTGAACTTCCATCGCGAAAGACAATGTATTACAAAATAATGTTGGTAAGCCTGTGCTACACGGTTTGAAATGAGGTTTGAAACCAAGGTCACCTTGAACAAAAGCGAGATGCGGATTGCAGGCTACATGGTTTAAAACCAACAGTGTTTATAAAAAAGTTGCGTGGATAGGACGTGTCGTAATCTCGTTTACGTACCTACAGTATTTTGTACTACAACGAAGGCATGACGCTTTACCAATCTTTTTTCTTTTTTGCAGATGCGGCGTTTGCCTTTGGGTTAATAGATTTTAAATTTTTAGCTAATATATCCCACGCTTGTTTTTTATGATTAGGGTATTTGTATGTTTTACTAGTCAAATCCCAAGGTGCAAGTCTCTATATAATTCCATAAATTACGTGCTCACATCGTGTTCAAGTTGCTCTTGCGCCATCTTATAGGTAAATGAAACGTAGTAACGTGCGCCCGCGCCCACTGCCGCAGCGTGACTGTCGTACGCCTGGTTTTAAAGAAGGGGCTAGACGGTTTCAAACCATCGCTTCTGGCAGTGGTTTGCAACGCAAGCCGTGCTATCAAGGGCGTTTGAATGTCACATGAAATTTGGTTTAAAACAGCTGTCTATTCTGTTTCAAACCTCTGTTTCAAACCGCTGTTTAATACCAGCGCGTAGATAACAAGTATAGGTCGATAGCCGTGAAGTTAACTACAAACTACGTGAAACCCAATCTTCGCATAGCTTTAAAGTGGGCTTCAGTCAGTATTAGGTTTTGCACAGCGTGTAACCGTAGCATATCATGTAGCTTGGAGCATTACAGCCGCCAAGAAGTTTGGTTCGGCCCATATCTATCATTTGCATTGTGAATATGTAATTAAATATAAGTGAAGTGATTGCGTAATGTGATTTTACAAGTTTTTATTTGACTTGCAATGCATGTATGTAAGTATGTAGGTTCGGGTGGAATCTTGCAAGTTAAACTTGACTAACTTCCCGGTTTTCAATTATGCTGAAATTATTCACGCATCATGTATATTGCGTGACAATGCAATATTATGGTTCCCTGGAGCTCATCTGATGATGGAGTCGGAAGGTGGCAATAAGAACTCTTGTACCTAACAAGATAGATCTGATGTGTTTGGACTCGTTTTACTTGTCTTGGCTGGCACTCTGCTGCTATATGATATCCAGGATATCAAAAGCTTGTATCTAAAAATATACATATTTATAATAATTTATTATTTCATATTTTTTTTATCTGGCAACAGACGCAATTGAGCATAAATAGATTAATTCATCATAAAGTTTTTTTAGTATTTAAAGGATATAAATACGCCGGCCGACCCTTGGGAACTCAGTTACGGTCAGTTATCTTTTCTAACATTGTCGCGAAAACATCTCGTGTTCAAGTGCAGTGTCAGCAATTGTGAAGTGACTAGTTTGTGTGAATATCAATGCTAATGTGAAGTGTTTGTGCGTACCAGTTGTGTCGTGTGTTTTGTGATTTTGCGCAATAAAGTGCAAAGGGAATAATCGGCGTTTTAACTGAGTATCCAAGAACCCATCTCGTAACAATACTCAACAACTCAACCCCGCTGCCAATTGGCAACGTATTCAGCATGCTAGCAGCATTATTAAACTGAATGGCAATGGTTATAAATCTTATTAAGTACGTTATAGAAATGACTTCTAGTTTGAATGAGAAACCAACATACTACGCGGCATATTTCTTTATTACGCAACAAAACGGTAAATAGGTGAGTTAGGTAAGCCAGCTTAGTCCTAACTTAGGTCATTAGGTCCGGGCGAGCTCGCGTAGCTCATTGTATGAAGTCTAATGACTAGGTTGGAATTAGGTATGCGTGAAATAGCTTTCGGGAATAACTAACAAAAACACATTACGTGTTAGTTATGACTTCGACCTTTTTCCTTAATTATTAAGTTTTGTTGAGAGTATTTGAATAATTGTGAATTTATTATCTTATAGAGTCTATTATTTAGGTTTGTCATAACTACAGGTCGTTGCTTAGAACTTTCAGGGGGTATATTCGGTTATAGTTATGAATAAATTTTACTATAAAAATCATCAGGCCCATACAAAAAGTTAATGGACTTTCGACAAATGTTATGGAAATGTAGGTTAAATTTGAGTGTGTTCCGTGTGATTTTAAAATGTTTAGCTACAACAGAGACCGTCAGGCGGCTTAGAAACTCTAAAATCAGGACTAAACATCTGGCTTGCTTATATTATCTTACCATTGACTTATATTATAAGCTTCGCTAGTTTAGTGGTGGTAAAAAAATGAGATCTGACTTTTAAAGCAATCTGATTACTTGCATTCTTTAAAACAATGTTATGTTTACTGTAACTGTGAGTATAATTTTAATAAATCTTACCGACTAATGCAAACATTGCTGATAAAATTTACTTTATTTTTCCTTCACAGCAAACAATAGAAAAAAGGCTACATTGAAAATCCCGGATATTCAGCCAGTATCATATCACTGAGTTGTGTTGTGCCTTTTACTTTTCCCATCAACGTAACCAAGTATTACATCCATTTCCGGTTTCCACAAAACCTTTGAATCTCGATCCCTCTCAAGTGGTCACAGATAAAATATAATAGGTATACGTAGTGATTAGATTCTGTTTGCATGTACAGGATGTTTTGTTATGCGACTGACTTATTTTATGATTCTTAGTATTTCAGTCGCTTATACGCTTAATAAACCCGTTTTTTCTCAAAATATATTGCCTCGTTGGCTCAGTGGTTAGTGACCCTAACTTCTGGATCAAAGAAGCGTGGGTTCGATCCCCACCCAGGGCAAATATTTATGTGGTGAACATAAGTGTTTGCTCTGTGTCTGGGTGTTACTGTCTATATTAGTATGTATATAAAAATAAGTATTTGTAGTATATTAGTCTCTGGCAGCCATATCACAAGCTTTGCTTATTTTGGGGTCAGAGGCCGTGTGTAAGATGTTCCAAAAATATTTATTTATTTATACGCTTAATAAACCCGTTTTTTCTCAAAATAAACGTACTTACTTAGTTTTGAAAAAGTTTTTCGCTATGACTCCTTTAGGTCCTATATGTTTTTCAAAACGTTGGTCAAAAAGAAAAAAAAATAAACCGATCATAAAATCACAAATAAATCAATTTGCTCCGTTTGTGAAATTTAATTTCAACATAAATCATACAAGTTTCGGCAAACTTTCGATTTTAGGGTTGATCCCATAGAATGTATTTAATATATAATGTACTTATTATAACTAACATTATTTGATTTCAAGACACTGAAGCAGCGCCGTGGCTCGGATGACTTGCTTGATTGTAGGTACCGTTTATTTTAACCCTTTAAACATGTCAGAAGCTTTCAGTGCGGCTTAAAACTCTGACATCGGAGCTAGCCACCCGGACTATACGAAATTATTAACTTACCTAATCGAAATGCACGCAACAAAGTAAGAGTACGTTATAATAATAAGTTTGTCATGTAGATAAACACTCTGTATTTTTCAAACGGGATGGATGATGGTAAGTACATTGTGACCTTTATGGTGGATCGGGCATAGCCTCAGGGCTTGCGTGGAAAACAAAACGAGTTCGGCGGGATAAGGGCCAGTATCCACCAAAATGATGAGAGGAAATCGGTGTGGTTTTTACAAATAGGTCAAAACTTAGGACACGGAAAAACAGCTTCTTTTTGTAAGTTCGTTTGGGCCGGGTGGCTAGATCTGGTGTCAGAGTTTTTAAGCCGCCTGAAGGCCTCTGACGTGGCTAAACGGTTCAAACAATCAAGGCCTACAATATTACGTGCATCCGAGCCACGGTATCGCTCAGTTGTAAAAGCCACCCGCAGTCAGCCATCCGAAGACTGACCGTGCTGAGCGTTGCTTAAACGCTAACGACCACCTAGTCTAACTACTTACGAGCACTACTTCTTTTTGTGTTAGACATTTTAAAAGACAATTTCGTGATTGCTGGATTTGAACCTGAATAACTGAATCGGGGTTCAACGTGCCGTTCCGGTGTTTTGCAAATACACCAGGCACTAGTATAATACACCTAGTCATACCCTTTGAAAATAGAGTTTACGCAACATCGTTTTTTTGCTGAAATCGCAAATTATTATTAGGTTGGTTTTTCACCTTGTTCTGAACTTATATGTTCGTAATATATACTACTGATAGATACCCTAGAATTAATTATAATACAGTTTCATTATACACCGCTACGCGCCGTAGCTATTTCCAGTAGTCCTCTACGTCGTAGCTTGCTACACTGTAGTTGACTATTTATCGTAGCACGCTAGTATGAAATATAAACCTACAGACTTTAAAAATCGACTTTCTTGACTAACCAGGGCAGTTATAAGATGAATATCCTGTAATAAAATAAAAATTTGGTGTAAGCCGGCTCTAGCTGGTGTTGTAGTAAGACTCCTACTGGAGAGGTTAATTTTAGTAGCATACCGTATGCGATTAATATTGTTATTCAAGTGACACAAAAATGTTGCTTAAATTGAACCAAATTATCACTTTTCGACCGACGAACCACCACCGGAGGAGGTATACAATTCTCAAATAATAAAATACAATTATCAAATAGGTATATATATTTTTTTATGTATAACCACGAATAACTTTTTTCATAGTAGTCCGATTTCAATAATTATGTTTTTACTGGAAAGAGTATACTTTGAAATTGGTCCCACTTAAATTTTATCGAAATCGGCTGAGCCATTTTTGATAAATCAACAATAGTGTTAAAAACGCTACATCGATCCGTGCGAAATATTCGCGAATTCTGCACACGGATGAAGTCGGTCATGCTATTTTTTGCAAAAAATAATTTTGTTGACATAAATTGTCCTAAAAATGGACAATGACTCTTATACACATCTATCACCTCAAGATTACATACACATACGAGTACATCACATTTAAGTCGTCATTTTTAACTTTTTAAGATTTACCGATCCCAGCAGTAACTCAACACAAAAAAACAAACTACAATTAATTCAACTCCTATCTTGAATGTTGTTTGGAAAGATTCCTCTAAAACAATGGAACTCGGTAGTTGGTTCTAGAACATAAAACCTAGTAACAAAAGCTGCCTCTCGTGGCTTACGCCGCCAAAGTCTGCGTGTATCTTTTCTGGCTTTGGACAAAATTCTACGTAAACGGAACGGAGTGAAGACACTTAGTAGATACGGACGAAAAAAAAACGAAACGCGAACCTATTTGAAATAAAAAAAAAGATACAGTACTGAGAGAACCTCGTTGCGTGGTCAAATCAGGAATGACGAGATTCGTAGAAAAACTTAGTAACCTAGGGTAGCCCAGTAGATATGTAAATTAAAATGGCTATATGCACATAACATTCAGAACTAATAGGTAAATAACTGTATTTGTTTAAATGCTGGAAACATAGTTCAAACACGGACAAATTAGGCAGACGATTTGATAAAGATCGTAGGAACGTGCTGGATGCAATCCGCTTCCAACCTTCTACCTTATCGTTTAAGACTTTATTGGAAATCAATTCAACAGGATAATTATGAAAACCATGGCATTTGTGCAACTCTGCTTAGCTCAGCACATTTCCCGAATTGTCTATGCGTTCTAGTGTTCGGTTTCGCTTTTCATTCCGCTTACTCTCGTGGCGCGACTAACTGGCGCGAGCAGGACAAAAAGCGAAGCTGAACGTCAGAACTGGTACACGATACGGCCGCAACTCTGATCCAGTTCAGTGGAGCCTGAGCCTGACGCCGCCAAAGCCTGCGTGTATCCATCCTGGCTTAACGCGAACATTTACATAAAGGGCCGGTCGGGAGATAGCAAGACCAACTTACTCGTACGTGCAAGAGGCAAAGTTACGCGCGAAGACGGTAGCGCTACTTGTCATACTAATGACTTGATTTGTTGACAATCTGAGGTGAGGTTATGATTTCAGTTCATGATTTATCAATGAACATGAAAAGCTACTATTAGTGAAATGATAGTGCTCGTTTGTTCAGAAAGATGGAATTTCAATATTAATTTATAATAATAATTTATTATTATGTTATTTAACGATATTGTAACTTGATTGTATTTCATTGTAAGTTTTTAGTAAATAAATTTTCTTTCTTTCTTTCTATCTTTATATATTTATTATTTACTTCAGATAACCAACAGTGACCTAGAATAATTAGTTAAATTATTTATTGTTTTACTAAAGGTCTATGGGGGAGGTGTATGTTCAGCAGTGGACTTACAATGGTCAAAACGGCGATGACGGCAAAACTATGAAGTAAATAAATTAAATATTTTGGGACATCTTACACACGGCCTCTGACCCCAAACTAAGCAAAGCTTGTGATATGGCTGCCAGAGACTGATATACTACATATACAATCAAGGTAGTTTCACATATTATCATTATTGGCTTTTAAAATATGGAATAATTATAGATGGGTCGATGACATCTAATAAATATAGTTAGCAAGGGATAAAGGTAAATGACTACATATATGGAAGCCTAGCCCAGTACTTGGTTATGAAGATGATCATAATTGCCTGGAAGAGATTAGCGATATGACTGCCCATTTTTATTTAATGTTCAAAGATTGTTTGCTTGTCCTGTATCATATCTTCTCACAAACACAGGTCCTCAGTTCGGGTCCACAGGTTACTTAGTACCCAATATTTCCAACCGTAAAACATAACTTAGTATCTCAGAAAACGCGGCTCACACAAAAGGGTCTATGTATCACCGTATCTGTTACGTCACCGGCTTATGTCACCTTTCCTGGTGTTATAACTTGATGTTTGCTTAGCGACTTTGTTGAGAAAACTTGGAAGACTTGGGGGGAGGTGGGGGTCGTACTTAGCGAGTTTATGTTGGGCTTAGAAGGGATACTTACTTTATTTATTTTTGACCACTGTATTTAAATCGCAAATGTAATTAATTATTATTATGTACTAGGGGACTAATCGCGTTCTATAATTACGAGATAAATAAATACCTCATCAACCCGACGTTTCGGCCGAGTTGCATCGACCGTGGTCACGGGTAGACTAATATGTATATAATAATAATGTGTTCAAATCGCGAAAGTTTCAAAACAACAAATGTTATTTATGTCATCAAAATCACCAAAACTTTTTAAATGATAACGCTCAGTAGTACTTTGAAATAAAAAAAACCTTGAATTCCTCAAATATAAGTTTTAGTTAGCCAACTTATAATAAAATCTAACAAAATATTTTCTAATTTGTCCAATATATGTAATTTCATACAAAAAACAATCCAATGTATATGTAGCATATAAACAGCTCAAAAAATAACGAATTCTGCACAAGCTTTTCTTTTCGCGATTTTAAAATTGAATTTATAGCATTTCTATTCATATCTGTTAATAACAAAACGTCCTTCAGTTCGTGAGTCCGATGTTACCAAGCCTATACAGAGAAGAGATACTTCAAATATCTCACAAAATTCACGATTATTATCTGAAATAAACTTACCTAACAAGCTCCACGTGTATGTGACGTCTCGACTTGTTTACCATGACTTGTGTAACGATTTATGGGAACTACGATGGCTGGCATAAAGTTGAGGAAGATGCATAGCTCGCATAAATCTATCAATGTATTCCTGTACTCAGTGGAGGGTGCTAGCGTACTAAGTGGGAATAATATGCCAAGGCAAAACGTGCATAAATTTTGTGCTCCACCCGTTATTCACCTTATAGATGCTGTTGTGAATTGATGGATTAGAAATAGTGTACCGAAAGAAAAGCGTAAAGCGGGCCCTATCAGCTTGTTTCGTCGGCGATATTTTAAAAACCGCGGGTTGACGCTTGCAAACCATGACATTATTAGCAGTAGGGTGTCGTACAAGCGATCTCGGGCTGTAGATGATGATGGTTTGTACTGTCGCCGTATTATTTGCACAGCGGTTGATAAATATAATCAACCGATTATCAAATGATTATATTTATCAACCGCTCCTAGCGTACTGCAGGTTGATTTTGTACTAAAGTAAATAATAAATGTTTTGGGACATCTTACACACGGCTTCTGACCCCAAACTAAGCGTAGCTTGTGCTATGGCTGCCAGAGACTGATATACTACTTATACTTATTTTTAAATACGTACTTATATAGATAGCAACTAAATAACACCCAGACACAGAGCAAACACTTATGTTCATCACATAAATATTTGCCCTGGGTGGGGATCGAACCCACGCCGATTTGATCAAGATGAAGTTAAGGTCACTAAGCACTGAGCCACCGAGGCAGTCGATCCTAAGTACGGAACCAAACTGCAGTATTCTTCATATATCTGGAAATACCTGAATAGATTTTTAAGACTACCTAATTATTGTGCTATGTGTGTGAAATGTTTAATATTTATCAATTATTAGTATTTTCTATCAAGAATATATCAGATAAGTTTCTTTACATATTTTTTAACAAAATATAAGTTATTTATATTAAATCCTAAGTTAACAATTTTGACTTCTCATTGTAAGTATTGTATTTAGTTTTATCATGCTAAATTAATGCTACAATGCGCAAAAACCTAAAGTTTATTTCAGCGTGTTTACACCAAAACCATCAGCATCTGAGAAACAAGACAACCACAAATATTTGTAAGGAAATTTTCCTATAATCTCATAAAGTGTGGACTATACAGAGGCAAATATCTTATTTATAACTTAGTAGGTATCTACAGTGGCTCGAGGTGGCCTTGAATGAATCAATTATTGGGATGTAACTCTTTGGTGTAATATGTACACGGAGTACAAATAAAAGATCTCATCTTCAATAGATCGTACTTTATTAGGTCATGTAACGAGGATCAAATCAATTTTCTTACTAGATGCAGAGGTGATTTTTTCTTCATCATAATAGGGCTATGTTTTGCCACCAACTTGCATGATAGAATGCGTTGTTTTAGCCGAAGATAAATCTTCTTCATATATCTTTTATATATACCTTATTTTTCCTCATACGAACAGCCAGAATGTGGAACGCTTTGCCTGGGTCTGTCTTCCCGCTTAAGTACAACGTCGGAGTCATCAAATCCCGAATAAATAGGTATCTTCTAGGTAAACATGTTACACCCCCTAGACCGCATATCTGGCATCTCAACATCAGGCAGTATGTAGTCAAACGCAAACCTATAAAGAATAAAAAAATCTTATCAACTTGTTTGTCCGCGATGAACTACTCAACTACTGAACCAATTTTAACCAAATTGTATATACCTACTGTGTGCAGTTTGATCCAACTTGAAAGATAGGATAGCTTAAATCTCAATTATTATTTATAATCACATTTCTTTTTACTGGTGAAATTTTAATACCTATGTCAAAATAAGGTTTGGCGGGTCAGCTGGTTAATTATAGTAAGTTGAGCTAGAATATACATATTCGCTATTTAATTCACTTTGCTTCAAGACCAAACGATAACACGTTTTAAATTGACTACTAGCGCCAAAAAACTATTTTTTTACAGCATTAGTGTTAGTACGTAAGTTTTCTTAACATACATAACAGAACCAAATATTTTTTTGTTATAGGTACTACACATAGGTACATATGTATCTATCTGGTATTACAACAAAATTTAAAAATGTAGTAGTTATAATACAGCGCCGAAACTAAAGTAGCAATAAATTTCGCCTTCTCCTTTCCCCGTGAGAGCCAGACGTAACTGTATTAGTTTTTCATGTACTTGATAAATTGTTGGAAAACCTTACGCGTTCCACATTCATCCCTTGATATGTTTGAGGCGCCCTCTTTGTAACATTAGGTACTTTGATACGAGGTATAAATATAAATCCATCAATGTAGCTGTCTTTCTGTTTGTTTGCAGCCGCAGATTACGTCACTGTCGACCATGTTTCTTGTTTACTCAGTATTTGGTATTTGGTCATCCAACTCTGAAATTCTATATTTGAGGAGAGCCCTGAAATAGTTGCCTTATTTAATATTGTGTAATGACTCTTGTATGTGATGGTGTAGGTACGTATTTCGTATAATTGTCTAAATCTTACTTGAAAACTTGGTTGGTGGATATGGCCTAATCACGCTTTGTGTGTAAGTCTATGTTCAGCAACTGTTGGACGATTAACATGGCTGGTAATGTACAGCAAAAGGTGAACGACAAATTATTTCAAACATAACAATTATTACAGCCATGCTGCATACTTATTTTACTTACTGATAAGTAAAATCTTTTCCAGTTGATTAATTCTAAATTATCGGTTTTCAAAACAGTGTAGTGTAGTGTCCTGTGGTTTACATTGGATCTTTAATTCTCCTTTCAGTAGATATTCCATGCTACAGTTCTTCAATATCTTATTTCCTCATTTCTCAAAGACATTAATAGTACACGCAAATTATTAAATGCTTGAAATAAGGTTCGAATGAATTATACTATTTTAAATGCAATTTGTTTTGAACTTTCAACTAAAAATTTAACTATAAGAACATGAATGAAACCAACCTAGTTAATTGTATTGTAAAGCCCCAGACACGACCTACATAACCTTCGTAATATTGTTAACATACAGACAATTAATTACGCAAGTGAGTGATTGTCTCATTAGCTATTTACACACCTATAGCTAATTCACGCGCCATTGTCACGGGCCATTACACGATCGTGTGACAGACGGGGTATGTCTTAAATGCTGACGACGACTTTGCTGAGTGTTCGGTAAGCTTTGAGGCGCTATATGGGCTACTCAGGGCGGTTTCAGACTAGCGTTTTTTTACGCGCGTATAAGCTCGTTTTTGGAAGCGCACGTAGAAGCGTATAGGCGCGCTTTATGGCACACACGTAACTCGTACGATCTTTGATGCGCTTCTAAGCTAGTATACTGACACGATACCACTATCGGTATGAGAAAAACATGTTGAAATATGCCGGTTTCGCGAGTCCGGTTTTTGGAGCGCGTAGTGTAGCACACGTGTAAGCGTGTATGTCGGAACGACAGTATATGCACAGAAATATACGCTAATCTGAAACCGCTCTGAAATCAAACGAGCGCCTATTTTTTGTAAGTCGCATAAAATGAATTTACGCCGAATATGATTTCGTACTAAAGTCTTGTTTGTGACTAATTATGTGACTTGATGAAACAAAATTGCGCTGTGGTCTCGCCCTTGGGCGAACAATTGTCGCTTTTCTTAGTCGCACGATTTTAGTTCTGCTTAATGCAATTGTATACATTTCAAAAAGGGTTCATCATCTATTCTCGCTTCCATACTTAATTGACATTTTACTGTAACTGATTATTGTTGATTCGTGAGATGAGCTTTAGGTTGTTTTACATACTTATAGCTTAGATATACGGCTGTCGCAATGCACGCACGCACTTTGTTACTTTGCTTTCTATGTGCATATGTCGTGACCACATCACACAATTTGTATAATTGATACTTAGGAAAGAAAAAAGAGTCTTCGCTGATGCGACTTTGCACACGTTTATCTGTATTAATCTATGCTACGCCACTATGTTCAGGTCCTTCGTCAGTGCTACGTCTGCACAGAATGATAGCTCCGATTTGATTAATGACCTGATCTAGACTCAGGTGCTCAGAACTCCTGATTGAATATGCTCTGCCAAATTAGTTCAGAGGTATTACAATGGCTAACTTAATCAGAATAGATTTATAGACGCCAAGTAATTTAGTCAATTTAACGAAGTACACTATGAAATGAATTAGACAAGACAAACTAATTAATGCTATTTGTTAAGATGACAAAGACAAATAAGTATCTTTAAACTGTTACCGTCAATATTTATATATGTTTGATTTTATTGATTTTTAGGGTTCCGTACCTCAAAAGGAAAAAACGGAATTCTAAAAGCATAACTTTGTTGTCCGTCTGTGCCGTATCTCAAGACTCTTTATCTCGGGAACACGTAAAGATATCGAGTTGAAATTTAAATTATATACGTACATTTATAGTTTCTAGCAGTGATGTAAAAGAAAAACTTCTCAGTTTTCGTATAAAAAAGTTAGGGTCGTTTATGTCGTTAAAAACCGCATATTTTGACACTCACAGAAATCAAAACCTACAGGGTAATAGGGTAATTCACAAAACGTGGGTTCAAAATTCAAAGTGAGTAGGTAAATCGTATCATGTAAAGTACGAGTATCAAATAAAAGAGCTTCATTAGCACATGCTAAAATAGGTTTTTAATTATTTTAACAATGTGTAAATATTCGAGACATGACGAGAATAGTGAAAAAAAAAACTTTTTTGTCGATGAGTATAGTAGGTATAGAGATTTTAACAACTTACTCCCCAATTTTGTGAAATTTTCTGGATTTGTACGGAATCCTCGGTGTGCGAGCCTGACTCGCACTCGTATGGTTTTTTTATTTATTGTGCTTTATTAATTGTTATGTGGTGCGATATCCTCTCAGATGTGTGTTTTTACTGATTTATTATATATTTTCCTGTTGCCCTTTCCGTACACAGGTTGCCACAAATACATTGCTTCCATCGACAAGACCGCCAATTATTTCAATACATGAAAATGTTTGTAGCTTAGGTATTTTGTTTTAATTTGAAAGAACACTGAACAATTCTGCTCAACTGACTTTACATTTCTATTTCAAATATTTAACTTTCACTAGTTCATAAATGTGAATTTGCTTTAAATTATCACTAAAACTTTATTGTTTGAAAATATTTAGTTTCCTTGTAATCTATATGAAAAAGTAAGGTGGAGCACCTATTGATCTACATATGCTGCTTACCTTCACTTTACATCTAGTGCAAAGGATAGGATTTTGTCCTTGGTAAACAATTTACAATTTGACTTCACTTTCATTTTTCTCGATACTCTTGTTTCGATTGAAAGAACAATCTCAATGAGCTCCGAGCTTCTGAAACCGCTGAAGTTGAAACGACCCGGCCGCTCTGAAAGTACAGTCCACGAGAATTCTCCTTAAAGTTTTAAGTTCTTGTTATCTCCGGTCCTTCGAAGCATCAAACTTTTCAACTCCGACTGCCATTGTACTGCATTCACGGCGATAAGCCCGCGTCATAAAACTTGTGCCTGTTGTTTGTACGGCGATCCAGCGCTTTGTCTGATGTAAAGTGCAGCGTAACGGGGCTCGGAGACGAGGGCAGCTTAGGGCCCTTATACTTAGGTCTTGTTTTGTAACATTGCCATATTTCCAAGGGTAAGTAGAAGTCACTTCCTTGGGGGATACAGTGACAAAATATTGAAAGAAAACTATATTCGACACTAAGAAGAAAATGAAACTGTAAAATAATGCTTATGTTTACTAAGCCATGAGCAACAATTGCTTATAAACTCTGTTTCAGAAACAAATCATAATGTGTCAAAGACAATTACTTTGTTTCTGTAAACATTGTGTTTAGCAACTGACTGTGTGGACAGCAGAGTTTCCGATACAATTTTCCTAGAAACATCTACGTGATGTTTCAGAAACAATGTTTTTCAGTGAATACATGGCTTTACTTTTGCTGTGGAAACAACCCTTAATTTGATAAAAAAAAATATCAGCAGTTCTATTTCCGTATATGAATGTATGTAAGTTTGGCTATGGAACCGCTGATTTTTTTGAAAGTCAGAGAAGTGCAGAATTTTGTTATGTTCTTTTTATCAGTAATGATAACAATGAATAACAAAATACAATAATTATAAACAAATTTTACTGTCAGATCAAGGTCCACACAAAGTTACTAGGTACCTGATATAGCTAGGCTCAGTAACACGTGATCTAATAAAGATAATAATAAATGTAAGTACCAATAAAAAATATTAAGCAAGTAATTAGCTGAAATTGGCTTTATAGACAGAGCTCTAGATTCACAGATTTCAAGCGCTTTAGCAGAAATCGGTCATGTGGCCGATTTTTGTTACATTACCGGTTACATTCTGATGTTTTACGGTTTAGTCTGGTGTCACTGCCCCTTTACCAGATTAATTGTACTTCTAAGCTTTTCCTAAACATTTTTAACAATCAATCAGGCAAAACGGATAGCTTGATAGTTAGCAAGGGGCTTAAATTCACAGTTTTCAAGCGCTGCAGCGAAAATTGGTCCCATGCGGGTTACATTGTAAAGTTACGGTTTAGTTTGGTGTAGAGTAGTTTTAGCCGTTAGTTTTCATTGTTGGTCGATTCTCCGAAATGTAAAATGTCTCCAAAATCGGATGGATATGAGTTTTGTGATCCAAAATGTTTTGAAAGTTTGTGGAAAAGTTGAGATTAAAACATTTGATGTTGAATTTCGTTTGTCGATGCTTATAGCACCAATTAAGTGTGGTAAGAACAACATAGTCTTATTGTTGTTTTTAAACTTTCGCGATTTGAACACATTATTATTATATACTACGGGACTAATCGCGCACTAAAATTACGAGATAAATAAATACCTCCTCATCCCGACGTTTCGGCTGAATTGCATCGGCCGTGACCACGGTCGGTCGGTAAATTTTCTACTACTATGTTGTTATTCTTATATACTACAGGACTAATCGCGCACTAAAATTACGAGATAAATAAATACCTCCTCATCTCGACGTTTCGGCTGAGTTGTTGAGTTGCTGTTGCTGTGGCTGCTGAGTTGCATCAACCGTGACCACGGTCGATGCAACTCAGCAGATGAGGAGGTATTTATTTATCTCGTAATTTTAGTGCGCGATAGTCCCGTAGTATATAATAATAACAACATTGTAGTAGAAAATTTAAAACATCTCGAAGTATTTAAAAAAAAGAATGTTATGTATGTCTGTAAGTTTGTCGTTGACTGCCTCGGTGGCCCAGTGGTTAGTGACCCTAACTTCTGGATCAAAGAGGCGTGGGTTCGATCCCAACCCAGGGCAAATATTTATGTGATGAACATAAGTGTTTGCTCTGTGAAAAAAAATAGTGTATGTAGTTTATCAGTCTCTGGCATCCATATCACAAGCTTTGCTTAGTTTGGGGTCAGAGGCCATCTGTAAGATATTTATTTATTTATTTATTAAGTTTATATCAAAATGTCAGTTTGTGGCATCACTGTGATGGCACGCTTTAATTTTATTTAAGATCTGTTTTAATTGAGATTTTAGTATGTTTTAATAAAATGTATAGTCAAAAGGTTTTCATAGTATATATTTTTACACTTTTTGTAGTAGGTTTTTCGAGCAGCACATAGAAAAAAGATTTTACCATATCTGGTTTATTTAAATAAAGTACGAAATATTTTACAGCAATATTGATGATGAAACAAAAAAGAAACATGACTATTTTGTTTGTGATGGTTTTGCAATAGCAATCAATGTTTTTTGCATATTTGCGAAGTAATAAATGGTATCGGAGGTATTGAAGTAATATTCGTAAATATTTGCTGGAACGTTCAAAATTTTTCATTACATTTTTAGAAACAAGTGTAATTTGATTCAGATTTTCGCGATTAATGTTTTCTTTTAACTTGTTATTTAAGTTTTACCGTTACGTTTGACAAACCTTATAATAGAACTTATGTAATATACAGGGTTATTTCCAATCAATTAGCATCCTTATAGGGGCTTATTTTGTACATCAAAACTAACAACTTTTGTTCAACGCTTAATGATAATCTTCATTAATTGTTAGATATTTCAGTACAAAAACAGTGAATTCTACTTCAACAAAAACAGTAGAAATTACGAACTAAAATTGTACTTTTGTAATAAAACTTATTACTTATCTAATAACACATGTGCCTACTCATTCACAAGAATTCAGTAAGCCAAAGTCATTATAGTAAGTTAGTACAATTAAGTAAGTTAGCTTAACAACTTAAGCTGCTTGAGTTGTTAACAATAAAATTATGAAAGTGAACGCTTAGAGAATAAACGAAATATAATTGACGTTACAACTTTGCTGAGACTAGCTCTGCTTGTTGAATTATAATAGAGGGAGTAGAGAAACGGTATAAAACATGAAATTATGTCCATCTATTAAGTAATATAGGCCAGGTGGCTGGCCCCGGTGTCAAAGTTTTTGGGTAGCTATTTATATACGAGTATTTTAAATATACAAATTTGTCAAAAAGCACCTTGACTATTTTAATAAAGCCTCGGATAAAACGCACAAAATTAGATTGCACTATTATAATAGACACAAACTCGTGGAACCAAAGTCTAACTTAGCAATGCACAGTTCTGGCCCAAATTCTATGGCTATAAAATATTCAGTAAATTGCCAAATAATTTAAAAGATATCGAAAGAGAAAACTGTTTCGTAAAACCACTAAAAATTATCCTATTACGGAAATACACATTTAGACGATTCTTTTAACGATAAACTAGAAAACATAATAATAAATCGTTTCAATACAAATATAAAAAAATTGCCATACCTGTATAGGGTCATATGTATACATATGTAACTATACAAAACATGTTAACTAAGAACCGCATGTAAAAATCATAATAAAATGTTGCAATAAATGATTTGACTTTGAGAAATTATGAGTAGAAGTGTAACGACCTTGTTAGCAACAGCTCAAAGCGGCAACTGATGTTCCTTTCTGTTGTAGACAAAGTGATGTACAAAGCTTGCTTCTAAGTGAGATTTGAGATCTATTCTCTAATATAGGCAAATCAAACATTTTGGCGGCTGTGATACCTACATATTAGCTACAAACTGCAAATAGCATAATCCTGATCGAAACTCACTTAAGACGAGGCATCGGGCCGAGAAACACGAAAACGGCGAAAACGAGTATTTTTGAATGCGCGATGTGAGAGGATGAATGATATTGATTCAAATTTAAAAAATGTTATAAATAAGGGGAAAATCTTAATAAATTGAATGAACCGGACTAAAATTAAAGAAACCGGCTTTATTAATAAAAAACCGGACAAGTGCAAGTAAGGCTCGCACACTGAGGGTTCCGTACAAATCCAGAAAATTTCACAAAATTGGGAAGTACGTTGTTAAAATCTCTACCTATACCATAACCATCGATTAAAAAGTTTTTTTTTTTTTTCACTTTTCTCGTCATACATCGAAAATTACACATTTTAAAAATAATTAAAAACCTGTTTCAGCATGTGCTAATGAAGGTCTTTTATATGATACCTTACATGATACGATTTAAGCACTTTGAATTTTAAACTCATATTTTGTGAATTTCAAAGCCCTATTTTTTGTGATTTAAATAAAAATGTACATTTTTTAGATTTATTCCTATTTATGTACTCTGAGACAATGCTTTTCGTCAAATTTCATAGTTCTATGTCAACGGAAAGTACCCTGTAGGTTTTGATTTTTGTGAGTGTCGTAATATGCGTTTTTTTTACAACATAAACGGCTCTAACTTCTTTATATGATAACTGAGAAATTTTTCCTTTACACAACTGTAAGAGATCATAGATATACGTATACAGTTTAAATTTCAACTCGATATCTTTACGCGTTCCCGAGATAAAGAGTCTTGACATACACACAGACGGACAGACGGACAACAAAATGATCCTATAAGGGTTCCGTTTTTTCCTTTTGAGGTACGGAACCCTAAAAAAACAAATTTTTCAGCAAAAAAAGTTTAATAATTGTCAGCAAATAATTTATAACAATTCTCTTAAATTACTTCATCTATTAAAACAAACTGCATCAAAATCCGCATATAAAGATAAAAGCATACATGAGGACAGACAGCGGATAGCAACTTTGTTTTATACTATATGTAATGATTATGTACACGGGTGAAGTCGGTCATGCTATTTTTTGCAAAAAAAATATTTATCTTTTTAGTTCTGTTTTGTTATATTGCATGCTATTACTGGAATCACAGAGCATACCGAAAACTATAGAAATGTAAGAAATGACAGCATTGTTTCAAGTTCGTACGAAGGAGAAATAAATAACTTGAACATTGATAAAGTGCATGCAATGCAGGCTCGCAATTCTCTTGGTGCTTTCGTTCCGTTCAATTTTATAGGTCTTGTCCACGAACTGAAAGGCAACCGTTTAACATCTGACTGAAGCTTGAAATAATCACTTCAATTTTTCAAAAGTTCAAGATGATATTTGTTGGTCGAAATAGTTTTTAACCCTTGCCGCAAAACGACGGGAGTAAGCTAGTACAAGAACTAGCTATTGACTACGGTTTTCACCACGGCTATATTGATATTTTGGTCTTTGTGCTACCTCTTAGGAACCTTTTATTTATCCGGAATTAAAAGAAGTATGAACTATAACGATGTCAAAAATAGAATTGATATGTTATTTTGTTTTTGCGTAAAAGAGTAACAATAAAACATTTAACAACCTTTGGACTTATAATTTTATGTTGTTTTTAAACTATCGCGATTTGAACACATTATTATAATATACTACGGGACCACGGTCGATGCAACTCGGCCGAAACGTTGGAGATGATGAGGTATTTATTTATCTCGTAATTTAAGTGCGCGATTAGTCCCGTAGTATATTATAATAACTTATAATTTTAGTAAGGAAGGTATGGTAAACATTCAACTCCTGTTAGAAATCTAAGTTACACAATGCAATTGGAAATGCTTGAGAGCGCTATATTATGTATTTAAAAGCCATAATGGGGTAAGTTTTTTATACTTGATGTCTAAACACCTGAAAGTTTATGACGTAAACAGTTAAACCACCAGGGCTCACATATTAAAGTTAACGTTCAGTTGTAATTAACAATAGCGGCCACCCAGCCAGAGACCTGTCATGTTATCCGTAGCATCATTTTAGTAATTATTAAGATACAACAAAGTGATCTTACTACGCCATGACATTAAAATTATTAGCCAAGTATAAGCGCGTACCTAAAAAACAATTGTTGAAAACTCTAGCTGCTACTATAAACATCACAGTGGCTCCATCTCTCCGTGTGTTCCAACTTAATTAGCAAAAACTTTATGATGTTTTTAATAGGTTTTTGCCCGCTCATTAATATGCTAATAGAATGGATGAATCCTCGACGTTTTAATTACTGATTGTTTAATTTCGCGTCGAGCCCGCTTTGAGAGGAACAGATACGGGCGCCTTAACGTACCGTATTTGAGTTACATTCGGAATTTTCTATATGGGGGCCTAATGTTGAATTTTGAAAATGTTCCTTGCCTAATGATGAGGCTATGTTTCGAGTAAAATATTGTGAGTGCAACATAACAATTTTAAGAGTTTTGTCTCAGAAATTGACTGATATATTATGTGCGAAAGTTAGAGTTTTATGTACAATAGCTAAGTATACGATGGTACTTTTTAAATTGTATTGGCAAAATGTCTACCTCAACAGCGCAAAGTAAGCATATCGATATTGTAGACAATAAATAACGGGAATGCACGCACGCTTATGTGAAAACCACGTTAGTTTCCATTATAAAATATATTAATAGTAGTAACTGAAGATAGCCAAATGTTTTCATTTAAATGCTTAGATATTCTAATAAAAACTTCTCTTACAAAAAACCATAACAATCGTCTTTTATGACATCAACCCGAAACTCAACATTGAGTTTAAATAATCAGCCACAGACGGACAGCGGAGTCTTAGTAATAGGGTCCCGTGTTTACCCTTTGAATACGGAACCCTAAAAATGCTAAGTCTAAACAGTTAAGTAAAATAAATAATGTAATTAAAAATAATAATTATATTTTTTACAATTAATAATTTAAAAACTTTAAAAAAATATATTTTATTAATATTCATATATCTGTCGGGGTCTGAGAGTGATCGTCTCAATCACCCGCCATCGTTATTTGTGGGTCATTCATTGGTACAGCTCGCCGGCGGTCTCCAGTTATCCATCTCACGAAAATAAACACTCTGTACTACTACAACGGGTGGTTTTATTGACCTAGTATCACTTGGTAATCAATTTAACAAGAATTATCGAGGATGAAAACAGATTTCAAAGTCAATGGATTTGCACGGGTGCAATCCGCCTTGCGCTCGGAATGGCATGACGTTTTTTCGGTCATCTGTCAAAGTCATTTCATTCCGACACAAGCATGCAGTGTTGCCACGTGCGACCCCATTCGGGTGATACCCACTTTAAAATCATCACTATTGCTTTCAAGTCAAACCAGCTATGCTGTCTCACTCTGTCATATCTATATTAAAAAAAGTATATATAATATCATTCTGAAGATCGACTATCTCAGTTTGAAATGACATTCTGTCTAACTAAACCAAACAACAATTTCAAAATGTCAACACCGTCGCAACAAGCTTTAGTACTTTACTATCGTATACATATTACAGCATTACGGAGAGGCGACAAATTAACTTGTAACTCATTTAGCTGCAACCTTCTGCGTCTTCCCCTGGGACTTGGGAGATAATTAGCATGCATTTACCACTTAGCATATAGAACCACAATTTAGATATGTGGGATATCCGAGCTTTGCATTTTGTCAATGGTTAATGCTTGTTGAGCGTGTTAAGCAAAACTGCAGTCGGCTTGGCTAGAAATATACTTATTCTAGACTGGAAGGTAAAAACCTTGCAATATTTTGCCAGGAGCTACCTATATATAACGCTCGCTTCTGATTTAAAAAAGTGCAATAGCATGCTTATTATACGTAGTCAAATTACATAAGGATTCTATAGAAGTTATACGAGCCATTTATATAAAAAGGTGGAATAACATATTTATATGAACGCGGAAAATGTCCAATCTGTTAACGGTCGTTGGCGGTAAATTTAATGTCAAACAAAAATCTAAAATATTTTTTATCTCACTTATGCACTTGTACATAGTAACGAGTGTACTGATAACTGAAACAATGTAATGGCTACGTTAATGTATTTTTGCACTTTCTTGAAATGTAACGAGTATTGTGGTTAGAATTTTTAATTATTATTATACCAGCCTCCATACATTTTGTGGACATGTTCTTTATGAAAATAAGACAATTCCTTATCCTCCTAATGAAGGAATTTCAGCTATGGTATGGCGATATACATAAGTTATGAAAGTCATAACATAAACAATGCAACTACGACCGCAGGCCCAACTATGAGGAAGTTTAATCACGTTATGTCCATAAGCGCATAACTGTAAGCTTCCTCAACCGCAAGGGCCCCCACTAAGAGCCCCAACTTAAGGGCCCGCGACTGGGGCCTCCGAGCATTCATGGTGACTTGGATATTACGTATTCTATTAAAGAGGCAGGATTACTGAGGATTATTTTGTAAGTGTATGTGGTGTTTCGTATAAGATTATGAATTTTCTATGACTTGCCTTTGAGTCATTTCGGACTGGCAATTTTTAAGCATAAATAAAATTTGTTGGAGCTAACTATGTCTAAATCAGAAGTTTTATAGACAAGAAACGTGCATTTAAAGTTACCTCATATGAAATGCTGAAAATAGCATCTAATTAACTTAATAAACTCATAAACACTATTCTCGTACCGGAAATATCGGGCAAAAACCGATTCAGCTAAGAACTACGGCGTATATCGCCCCGTGGCACGCATTGCATGTGTGTGGACGATGCAATCGCAAAGAAAAGACACACAGAAATACAACTCTATTGAAAAACACATGGAAAATTCAGCGTTTTCCAGAAACAAAACCATACGGTTCAGAAAGCTTAGACTACTTAATTTATTTCCATGAAGCTCCATTTAGTTTTCGATCTCATTACTGTGCTAATTTTAGTCACAAATTTGCTGCGTCCTAAAATCTGCCGCTCTAGGTTTCAGCCTACTCAGGCTATACGTAAATCCGGCACTGTCACTGTACACAATATATAATTTGATCTGCTTTTAAATTTGAATCTGCGACCTTAATCGTATTACATTCGAAGTTGGGTTATCCATCCATCCACCCATCATCATCAGGACATCCACTGCTGGACATAGGCCTCCCCTATAGATCTCCAATAAGACCGGTTGGTAGCGGCTTGCATCCAACGCGATCCTGCGGTCTTAATGAGGTCATCCGTCCACCTTGTGGGCGGACGTCCCACGCTGCGCTTACCGGTGCGTGGTCTCCACTTGAAACTTTTCGACCCTATCGGTCATCAGTCCTCCCGCGCTATGCCAATCCGCTGGGCTATGTGGGTAACTTTGGTTCTTCTACGTATCTCCTCATTCCTGATTCGATATCGCAGAGATACTCCGAGCATAGCCCTCTCCATAGCCCGGTGAAGTTGGGTATCATTATTGAAATTAATATTATCTGTCTCAAGTTCCTTCTCTGAGCATATTATTTCCTCTACAACCAACGATCAGCTCGCATGTTCATAATGAAGATATCGCGGTATCAATTTTAGTTTTTGTAAGTCGTCAACTGAAGATAGGTTTTCCCATTTTGTTAATGGAGCGTCTCTGATGGGCTAAGTTTTATAGCCGATTTGGTAACTCTAGCACTATTTCAATTAATATAAAGTAGCTTTAGCAGTGAAAATGTTGAACTTGAATGATTAACTTTATTATTTTTAAAATACTGTTCTAAGTTTGCTAGCGCCTACTGTTACTTTAAAGTTAAGCACATAGATTAACATAAATTGATTTAATCACCTTATATTGTCTACGGTTTTTTTTAAGCTCTAAATGGTTTGGGTTGGTATGTATGTAAGAAAAGTGTTTTTTTTTTCCTTCCGGTTATTCAGTTAATCATGCTATAGGCACCTACCATAGTCACAATATTTTTTTTCACAGAGGTGTATAGTTATTTACAAGATAATTTGTCAAATCTTTTGGGGCCAAAATCTGGCAACCTTGGTCCCATCTTCAGTAGCCAAATTAAGGTCTCTTTGCCTGCAGTGTTTCGGGGAAAGCGGGCAAATTAAGAGGTGTGACATAGTTTGGGTAACAGCCCCGCATTCGCACTGTTCGACCAATTGTTGATTGACATAGTTTTTATTTAACTTCATTCAGTGCTGTAAAATGTATCACTATCAAAATTTAAAGAAAACTTGAAATATATGTACTATATTTTTTATCCGTTGAGTCCCAATATAATTTGTGGAACACCTCGCCAAACAAAAATAATTTTCTAAATCGTTTTAAAATTTTAAACGCTGATCGCGCGAAATTACCCAAAAGAATTTCCAAACTGGGTGCAATTTATCAAAGTGCGGCTCCTGAATACAAGCTGGCAGCTTAATTTCCTACTATCAGGGATCTTTTTGTCCCATTCCCCCATAGCGACGGTTAACCTTGACTTTTTATGGAGACAAATCTCCTTATATTTTATGTAGCACAACAAAACACCACCAAGCGTCAACTGACACTAAGCCGTGGCTCGTAAACGCTTTGAATCCAAACACAGCGTGAGTTGGCAAATCTTTTGTTATTTATTTAAAAGAGACTAGAATTTTTCACGCGCAGTTTAGCTGCTGTGGTCATTTTTCTTTGGGAGAGTTTTTATGGTGGTCACATTTGTCTTAACGATGTCGCTTGGTGCGGAGGAATGGCGACGAGTTGTTTTATAACTTTTTGCACTTTTTGGAATTAGGTCTTTTCATTCATAATATGGCTACATTAAACAAACAACTCGCCCCGAAAGCAATGTTGTAGCCGAAGATGGAAGAATCAGAAAAAAATAGCTTCCATACATTTTGTCAAGATTCGACAACCATTTTGTTTAACACAAGCCCAGTTGTGAAAGTATTGCGATTCTGGGTTTTCTCCCATAGTGAAAGTTGGCCATAATGACAAGCACAACTAGGAAGATCCTAAGCCTAGATTATTGGAAAATAATTTACAGTCACCTCGTATAAGTGACTTAAAAGAAAAACATTTCTCTAAAGTAGTTAACTTCTATTGTACCTAGTCGAGACCTAATTTTACACATTGACAGAAAACGCCGATGATAGTAATTTTTAAAATGTAAGCAAAATTTGTGTTCTTTTCCATCCTCTTAAGCAATATATGCAAATCTTAAAGCAAAGTTTAAAAAGATAGTGCTCCGTCTCCCGGATCGAGATTGTATAAAAATGGAAGCCTGCAACTGACGTGCACTGCTTTAAAATAATGCACACGGTTTTATAGAGTGTTTTAATGGAGAAAATAAAAAAAAATTACCGTAGGAAATGATAAATCTGCTAGATAGTTTATTTGAGCGATTATAACCTACAAAGGTTATAATTTTTGGCGCAGACATTAATGACATTAATGGAAGACGAGAATTTGGTAGGTAACTAGGTATAGATTTTGTCATAATGCTTCTAGCATGCTGCAGCTTCTAGCTAGGGTTGGAGTATTTTGAGATTATCTATAGAGACTTTACTGATCTGTTTGTACTTCTACAGAAAATTTTGATAAAATAAAATAAACACAGTAAACCGTGTTTATTTTATATAATAATAATAATAATACTATTATTACAATCGCAGGGGCGGCTTTGTGGCGAGCCGTCGGTGAGTGGCGACACCGCGAACCCTGATTCCCTGGGGCTAAATGAGACCCCTGACTCCTCTCTTGCCTTAACTGGCCGGTTTGGAGTGGAAACCGCAAGAGCTAAGAACCCAAGCTCCAGGGTGGAAGTGTTAAAGGGCATAACGCCGCTAGTAGCTCTTAGTGAACGCGCAGCACACCTCTCGACACCCTAAGCCGTCCACACCAATGTTGCCCCTCCGGCGCCAAAATACGGTAGCTATTATGAGGGGCCCATTTAGTAGATGGCAAGTCACCACCCGCCTGAATATTTGAAAATGAGGCATTATTTGGTGGGTGCCGTACCTCATTCCATAATCCAGTTTTGTATAACACCCAGAAGTTCACCACAATAACCCATTATTTTTTCAATTCATTACTAACAATAGGCTCCTTGTACCTTCACCCCTACAACATAGCTAAATGATGTTTAAAAAGGGCCTCTCAGTGTTGGCTTCGGCTCCACTGATGCCCATCAAATAACCGGGCTTGGCCCGAGAGATGTATATATAATAATAATATAGCCTTTTATTCAGATCTCTTACAATGGTTTTTAGACTTATGTAAAACTATATAAACTTATTTAACTTATTTTACTAACATATAGACTTGTTTAGCTAACATTAACTATATAAACTTATTTAGTATCTAACTTTAAAGACTTAAACTTAATATATATTAATAAAATTAAACTAATATTTGGTCCTTGGTTATTTTGCCAAGATCTGTTTGCCAGTCGGCAAAGGCCTCCTCCAACCTTTTCCACTCCTTTCTTTCATGGGCCACTCTGTTCCATGTAACACCTGCGACTTGCCTAATATCGTCGACCCACCTTTTCTGTGGTCGGCCTCTCTTCCTTTTGCCTTCCTTTGGGTACCACCACGTCACCCTTTTGCTCCATTTGTCTTGTCCTCTTGCCAGGTGACCAGCCCATCGCCATTTAAGTCTTTTTATTTTGCTCATTACATCGGTAGTTTTTGTTTTGTTTCTGATGATGATTTTTTTAATTCTGTCGGACTTCTTGATGTTTAGTATGCTCCTTTCCATTGCATACTGGCATGTTGCTAGTTTGCTTGAGGTAGCCTGATTTAAGGACCATGACTGACACCCGTACGTAAGGACTGGTAATATGCAGGTGTTAAAAAGTTTACTTTTTAGGTTTATATGGAGCTCCTTATTTTTCATAGCCTCTCTTAAACTCCAGTATGTTTTCCAACCATTTGTAATTCTTCTGTCCACTTCCTTCTGCATGGGATCTTCTTGAGTTATGAGTTGCCCTAGATATATGTACTCATCTGTATAGTTCATTTCAGTATTTCCTAGATCTATAATGTGTTTGTCCCCGTTTGTCATCACCTTAGTCTTTTCTAGATTCATTGCCAACCCTACTCTCTCACTTTCTTTTGCAAGTTCTTTTATCATTCTGGTTAGGTCTTCTGCTGTTTTTGCCAACAACACTATGTCGTCAGCAAATCTTAAGTGCGATAGCAGTTGACCGTCTATATTAATTCCGAGATGTTCCCAATTGAGTCTTCGGAAGATCGATTCCAGTACTGCGGAGAATAATTTTGGAGATAGAGGGTCTCCCTGCCTTACGCCTTTTTCTACTTTGAAAGGAGTACTTTTCTTTTCTAGTTGGATTCTTGCTCTACTACAGCTGTATATGTTTCTTATTAATCGGATGTACTTGTGTTCTATTCCTTGTTCTAGTAACGCCTCCCATATTTTGTCGTGTTGTAGAGAATCGAATGCTTTACTATAGTCGATAAATGCAATGTAGTATGTGAGTTGGTATTCATTGAATTTCTCCAGAATTTGACGCACCACGTGAATGTGGTCGATCACTGAGTAGTCTCTGCGGAAACCTGCTTGCTCGATAGGTTGGTTTTCGTCTAGGGTTCTTTCAATCCTTTTTAGGATGATCTTAGCAAAAATCTTATATATATTGGACATGAGGCTTATAGGGCGATAGTTTCCTATGTCGTATTTATCACCTTTCTTATACAGTAGGATGATGTGTGACTCAGTCCATTGCTGGGGGATGATTTCAGTATTCATTATATCTTTGAACATATCTGTGAGGACAGGTAGTAAGATCTCTTTGCTATGTCTTAAAATTTCATTGCTTATGCCGTCAGGCCCGGGTGCTTTCTCTCTCTTTTGGGTGTCGATAGCCTTCCTAACTTCAGCTTGGAGAATGCTGGGGGTGTTCGAAGTATCCTCTAGATCGATTTTAGATTGCGCAGTGTTATTTCGATAAAGGTTTTTATAGTACGAAGTAGCTGTTTTTAGTATGTTAATTCTGTTATAATTGAAGTTTCCTCGGGCGTCTTTCATTTTTACTATCCAGTTTTTCATGTCGGTCAATTCTTTGAGTGCTTTTTTAGTTCCTCCAGTTTTTTGTATGTAACTTTCTATCGTTCGCATCCTGCGTTGTTTTCTACCCTTTCTCAAACTTTCTTTGATGTCTTTGCTGATTTTGGCTATTTTCTGTCTTCTATTTTGAGTACTTCTATCATTTATAAGGTGACTTCTTTCTTCTAGGAGCTTTAAAGTGTCTGTTGATATTATTCCTTTTGCATCAGTTTTGGTGTCTGTTATGAGTTTAGTTTGGGTTTTGATAGTATTCTCCATATAATTGTATTTATCTTGGGTTCCCATTTCCTTAGTGTTTTCTTTAAAGTCACTAAACTCAGCTCTTAAGGCTGTTGTTATTTGCTCTAATTGCTGTTCGTCAAGTTTTGTGTTTCCTGGGTCTTGTCTCGGTCTAGTCTTCTTTGGTGGATTTGTTCTGAGCTCGGTTCTAAGTAGCCTATGATTGGTGTTGAAGTTGAATCTTTTAATGACAGTGAAGTTTGTGAAGTAGTTGTTTCTGTTGGTCATAATAAAATCAATTTCGTTTTTTTTTTTACAATCCGGCGAAATCCAGGTCCACATGCTCTTCCGGTTTTTCTTGAACATAGTATTTAAGATTGTTAATTTGTTTTCTAGTGCGAAGTTCGTAATTTTTTCCCCATTTCTGCTTCTGGTCTTGTTACTATATGAAAATTGTCCTAGTATTGCGTTTTCTCCTGGGCGCCTAGATCCGATTTGACCATTGAAGTCACCCATGACTATTAGGTTTTTATGTGTATACTCTTGAATGGCTTCGTTTAATTTATTGTAAAAGTTGTTTATCGTTTCCAAATTTGATTGCTCTGTAGGTGAATATATCTGTACAATAGACCAAGGTTCTTTATATCCTGGTAGTTTCAAGTTCATAATAGCTATGCGTTCTGAGATTCCTCTAAATTCTTGTACATATTGGTTTAGATGTTTTTTAATAATAAATCCTACTCCATATTGGCCTTGTGTCTCCCCTATTTGGTATAGTAAATAGTTTGGGTAGCAGGTAATACTTTCGCCCATTCTTCTCACTTCGCTCAATCCAATTATGTCCCATTTGATAGATTTTAGCGCATATGTCAGTTCCGTAAGATTTTCTTCTTTTCCCAAGGTGAGTACATTGAGGCATGCTATGTAAACTACTGATTTTCGGTGGTTGTTGTCTTTGTAAGTTGGAGGGTTGTGGTCGCTTTCCCCCTCGAGGACCAGTCGGCTTGGGGGAGCTCGTTGTTTTTTTGTTTCTTTTTTGTTAGTTACTTTGGTTGGTTTTGGTTTCCGTTTGCCGTTCTGTAGTTGCTATTCGTTTTTATCAGTGTTAGGCATGTTTGAAAGGGAGCTGGATCTATATCTCATTAAATCAAAAGCATTTGTCCTGTTGGTCTTCATTGTGTTTACTGTTTGTTGCTTTTTTGGTTGATTGCTTTCTGAAGAGGGTGAAGCGGATAATCCCCTTTTTCTTTTTTCTTGGCTGTTGTTGTTCTCTTTAACAATTAGTTTATCATATTTCAGATAAGCTATATTACCCTTTTGTCTCTCTTCAGCTAACTTGGCTTGCAGCTCTTTTCTTCTTTCTAACACCTCCTTCGAGTAATCCTCCGAAATGTATATTGTTTTTAGGTTCTTTTTGCTTTTGATAATTTCGGTCTTCTTCCAGTTGTTTGTAAACGAGCACAGTACCGGCCTCGGTTTATTGCTATCTCTCTTTCTATTTCCTAAGCGGTAAATTTTGTTGATATCATGTTCTTCCATTTTAATATTTAAATCTAGATTGAAGGTTACTTTGAGCTTTTGTATTAGTTCGTAAGAGGATTTTTCGTTTTCTTCTAAGCCGAATACTATGATGTTGTTGGTTTTCTCAGTCCTCTTAAGGTATTCTATTTCTTTTTCCAGTTTTTCTACTTTATTTTTTAAGTTCTTATTTTCTTCCATAATAGGGAATAGTTTATCATCAATTTTTTCCATAATACTATTTGTTATCGATTCCTTCAATTCTGCATTTTGAGTTTGCATCTCTATTTTCATTTTTTCGAATAATATTTGGAATTGACCTTCCATCTTATATTTTCCTGTGTGTAACGGAACGCAATAGTAGAATATGGTAAAAATATTTTTTCTCAATTGGCAACACTGTTTAATATGTCAGATTTATTTATGACAAATGTCAGTGTCACTGAGTGAACGTTGTGTTGTTTTCGTGTATTCTAACCTCCGATCCAATATTTGATATTGTGGTTGTAGATCGACGATGGAGTAATCGCGCTTCCCCGTATGTTTATAATCACTTCCAGGGGGTCCCAGCACTGTATCGATGAATACCAGCAGGCAGAAATCACGTTTGCTATTTTATTTCGCTTAATTTCACTCGGAGTTAATCACTACGGTGTTGACAGTTCGAAAGCCGGAAACGGCTTATTTTATATAAATAAATATTAATATTTTGGGACATCTTACACTCGGCCTCTGACCCCAAACTAAGCAAAGCTTGTGATATGGCTGCCTGAGACTGATATACTACATATACTTATCACATACTTATATAGATAGCAACTAAATAACACCCAGACACAGAGCAAACAATTATGTTCATCATATAAATATTTGCCCTGGGTGGATACCGAACACACGCCTCTTTGACCCAGAAGTTAAGGTCACTAACCACTGAGCCACAGAGCAGAGAGAGTTTATAATAGCTATAGTTGATATATTTCATATGTTGTAGGTACACAAATTTTACGAACCGGCCAACGATCAAACATTCTACATGTTTTTTGTTATTTGACTACCATGTAGGTAAATAAGTGTTCATTTTCTCATAAAAAATACATAGGTTTGGTACGATACGCACATTGTGTTGTGTTCACGCTTAGCCATAATGCTCAAAAGCCAGTTTAACGCAGACTTTCTTTGTGGCAACGAGAAAAATAATCTTGTTTACGCCTTATCCTGTCTTCTGATAAAATACCTAGGCTCCGAGCGTACCTAAATGTATAATAGGAAATTTCATAAGACTAGAAATCGGAACACCTCTCTGGAGAGCGTCTTACTCTGGCAACCCAGTTATTTTATGAAGGGTTGCAGGTAAGGGGATGATAGTGGGTAGTTACCTTACTGGCTAAGTAGGCAGAGGTATATCTCGGGGCTTATTTTGACCGCAGGGACATTGGGAAATGGCGTGTTTAGAAAGTTACGTTCCTAAAATGGTAGTAAGAGTTTGAGAGAAATTCACACAAATAAGTTTAAGCAATTTTTTTAAGAGTAGGACTGGGCATTTTATTATTTTCTTGATTAGGTAGTTTACATTATTATTTATACTGAATTTAACTTTTGTTTAGCGACATACAGAGCGAAATGTAGTCTACCTTAGAAATCCTTACTTCCTTACTTCCTTACTATATATATATATATATATATTATATATATATTATATATTTATATATATATATTATATATTATATATTATTATATTTATATATATATATATTATATATAATTATATATTATATTTATATATAATATTATAAATGCGAAAGTAACTCTGTCTGTCTGTCTATCTGTCTGTCTGTCGCGCTTTCACGCCAAAACTAATGAACCGATCTCAATGAAATTTGGTAGACAGATAGTCTAGAGCCTGAGAATGGACATAGGCTACATTTTATCCCGAAAATTTCATAATTCCCGTAGGATAGGACAAATTCTTGCGTTAGCAAAACTGTCACCGACACAACGACGACGCTAAAAGGCCCAATTTTGAAGACACCATCGTAATTATAACAGTTAATTAGACAATTTCTGTTTCTTTTTCACTTTCGGCATTCGATAGAGAGAACACTTTTTACGTTGCTATTAAATTTACGATGGCGCGTTCATAATTGGGTTGATTGGGCCTAACATGGATTCACAAAAGGTAATTAGATGACAGATGACATACATTGACTGCAGACTTTTATAAATGTCTCGCTTAGCATAGCAAAGGGACAAATTGTCTTTCCCCCATTATAGCTCCTCGAATAGGAAATAAAGTATGAATTGACAATGACAACTGACATTAAAATTGGACAAATAGTTTTCCCTTTGCCATGCTACATATTACAATGACGTTTAATACTGGGCCGTCATTTCGTCTGACATTAAAAATATTTTTAAATACTTTTAGTTACCGCCATTAGAGGTTAAACATATTTCTTTATTCTACCTTTATGGTACGGGATCCATGCTAATATACGAAGAAACGGATCGACTTGATTTTTAAAAGTAGTATGAATGAGTAGGAATATCTTGACACTAAGGTTATTATATTAACCTTGATTCTGAGTTGTGACCTTGACACGAACATAAATTTCTATTGGTTTGGTTAGGATTGAACAATGATAAAAGTGCAGCCCGGCTCAGTTGCTGCACTCCTCATGAGGCACGCAACTTGCCGGCCAGCCTCTCAGCTGCTATATTTAAAAACCCCAGAAAAGCGGCCCAACCTCGAGTGCAAACTTCTAAACTGCCTAGGGGGAAAATACCAAAAAGAATCGGGAGACCTCGAGCGCCGCCCATAAGCCTCGGCTACTAAGTTCTCCTGCCACGACAAGGCGGGAACCTATGGGCGGGTACACTCTAACCTTATCTTAATCAACAGAAGCATTTATAAGTATAAGGTATTTTGATATCGGGTTAGGTTTGAACAATGACAACAAGGTGCAAGGTACTGGATTTTTTTATAGAGCAAGTGCCTTTATTAACTACCACTAAATACAGACTTATAATGTAAAACTTCATAAAATACTACTTCATAACAAGCAATTGGATCATCCACAGACCCTTGAAGGTCTAAAGATATTCTAAATGCTCAACCCCACTGCCAGTGCCCAATATGCTGGCAGCATTGCCAATCAGCTTGCTTATACGTTGAGCCAAATAAACACCAGCATTTTGGTCACGCGGCGGGTACACGAGACGCTCAGAAAGACTTTTGAAAACAAGATGAGCTCCCGGCCAACACGCGCACAATGTCTCAATTTCAAACGGCTCAAATATGTAACCACTGCCGAGGTTAGCATATTTGCGCCGTTTGTGCTGCTCCGCTGACGGCGCCAAAGTATCGACGCAAATCGCGTCCCATACTAAGGGCCGTCTACACTTCCATGGGACCAGCTTCATACCGTCAGGCCTTTTGCCATCACCACGCGCAAACCCATTCGGTTAGAGTACGGCTGCGATATTGGCGGTCGCAAAAGCCCTGCGTATGACATCGTTCACAATGGCGTGGCAACCAATTCGACCAGCGCTTCTTGACCAAGAAAGACGGTAGTGACCAAGCTGGTCAACTAGGGTACTTAAATATGTGGGAGCGCTCAGCTTTGTGCGGCGCGGCAGCAAGGTGGGTCGACTATCTCGACGATATCATCAATACCGCCGGTCGAGCCTGGTCACGACCGGCAAAGAGCCGAGGCAGATGGCACTGCAAGAGAGAGACCTATACCCAACAGTGGGTCAAAGAAAGCTGCGGATGATAACGATGACGAAACAAATTAGTTGAGATTGGCTGTTTTTTGGGTTTGAAATGATTATTTGCTACAATATTTGTGTACCGTTTCACATTGAATTGGGGCTAATATTTTGTGGCGCACTTACTGTTTTAGTTACCATATTTTTTTTACAAGATAAACATAAATTAAAATATATCGCGGGCGAAGCCGCGGGTAAAAGCTAGTAACATTATATTTTAGATGCGAGGACGTCAATGTCGTAGAATTAGATGTAGGTAAGTTACTTATTTCATACGTAGTTATTTTTAACTATCGTAATGTGATTTGACACACAATTTTAGATCCACTTAGTCTATTGTTAAAATTAGGAGAAAGAGTTTAGTCGTGTAAGTACGTGCGTAGGATGTTCACAGGATGTAGATGATGGATGTGTCACACAAGGTGGGCAGGTGGACAGGTTGGACAGATGGACTGATTCATGTTGAAAATAGGCCGCTTACAATAGGTTCTAATGGCAATATACAGGGTTATCCAGAACTGGTGTACCTACTAAGCCAAAAAGAGATAAGATAGATAAGATAATTTATTCATAAATACCTAACCTAAGAACTTCAAACAGTAGAGATTTAATTTAAGTACTTATTAACTAAGCGAATTTTTTTTACAATTCAGATAGGTACATGGACAAGAAGTAAAAGCACTAACTGAAATTTACAAATTTACTGTAGTTGGAAGGTAGGCACTTAAGAGCTATTAACTTCGTCTTGTATTACTAGTGGGCCCCAAGCTAGGCTAAGCCTGTGTCTTGGTGGCCCAATCCTTGAGGTAACGAGTAGAATTTCGTGCGACTACGTAGACATGTTAGTAGGTATATATACAGTATGCCTATTCTGTACATTTGTTATGTGTAGCGTGCCTGTATGTATTACATGTTTTTGTTTGTCAGTATGTTTGATGAGGTGATTCAGACTTTTTTTATGAACAACTTTTGCTGTGGGACCAACCCGGAATTAGAGAAAATAGTCAGCTGTTTCATACATATTGTCGATTCCGTGTTCCAATTTGGTTTGGAACAGTTGATTTTTTCTCGCTTTCAGGTTAACCTCTAGTAAACATTGTTCACAATGACGATCTTTATTCCCTTCTTTTGGATTAGTACCTACAAGGCATGCAGATTACCCTACAAAAAAGAAACCAATGGCCAGTGACCGTCCTAAATGACAATCATGATGACTAAAGTACCTAGTTAAAAGAACAAGTTAGATGCAGAAAGTAGATATATTTTTATAGGTGCTGTTCAAAAATCACCTCTCCTTCCTTCCCTTTTTAACACATTTTTCTAAAATTAACCAAGCTCATTTAATAAATACATAATTTCTTGGCAAGATTTGTACCGCGCAGTAATTACGGTTTCCTAATTTGGAGCGAAATTTGGTCCAATTCACAAATTGATTGAGATAAATCTTATTTTGATGGAACAGTTCCTGCGGAAATCCATTAATT
The DNA here is from genome assembly GCA_949316475.1 of Hypomecis punctinalis. Taxonomy (NCBI): domain Eukaryota; kingdom Metazoa; phylum Arthropoda; class Insecta; order Lepidoptera; family Geometridae; genus Hypomecis; species Hypomecis punctinalis. The sequence continues at coordinate 22,748,998 of OX438798.1, forward strand.
GATTCATCTGCGATTGAGATTCAAATTGTAAACGCAATAAAATTAGGAGGTGCCTAGTTTAATCCGTGTTTTCCTCTTAATTATATTGGAAGTGGTTTGAAATCGACATTTGTTTTATTGAAGTAGGTCCACTGTTGAGTCACCGGTTTGATTGTAGCACAAAATGGCACACAATCACACAATATATGTTTTAGAATGGTTAGGGAAAAGGCTGTAGTAGAAATACACAAACACACTCGCACAAGCGCCCTGCGCCCCGGCAGGAGCAGACATACATTTTCGCCGCGCGATAGAAAAGAGGGGGATATTCTTTCCTCTCCTACACCACGCCGGCGGACTACTCTCGCTCCATCTTACGAATTTTCGATCAGGTCACGTGCCCTGACACGAGTTTAACATATTTTACCCATCCCAAGAAAAGTGCACAACACCGCTAAATAAGTTTTCACTTCAAAAACTTTAATTAACAATGGCACAAACCCTGGTGACTATTTTGCAGCATCTTTCTATAGGCACCTGTTAGCTAGGATCGCTCACTCGTAGACCAGCAAGAATCTTGCAAAATATGCTCAATACCAGAACATGTAGGTATTGTGCAATATATTGATTGATTGTTTTATTGCATACACGCACCGGAGGAACCGAAGTGCGCCTGAAGCTCTGTTGATAACCTATGTCTATGATAGCATCGGACAGAAATACGGGTCGCTGGTGCGGACAGGTGCGCAATATTAGATAAGATTTCATATAAAGATTGGATCTTCCGGCGCGTTTGGCTTCTTCGGGATGTGAAAGGCGAGTAGCTTTAGTCGGTTTGCTGCATGAGCTAAACGCCGCATGTAACCAATACATCGTCCAATATATCGTTCCGAACCAGTTCAATTAGAATATAACACAGGTGCTAGTCCACTATAGTTTCTATCGCATTCGGTGGTCTGTGTTATATTCTAATTAAATGCCCAAAACAATGACAGTTTCCATTTTATCTTATCATATATTTTAAATCTATAATGTTTAAATATGTGACATTTCAAATACCTATACAAAAAGCCATGCATAATTCAAATAAATAAAATAGATAAATATTAAAAGACACAGTCTCTGACCCCAAACTAAGCAAAGCTTGTTATATGGCTGAGGTCAGAGACTGCGATATACTATACATCATTATATTTAAATACATACTTAGATAATTAACAACCAGACACTGGGCGAACACCTATGTTCATCACATAAATATTTGCCTTGGGTGGGAATCGAACCCATGCCTCTTTGATCCAATAGTCAGGGTCACTAACCACTGAGCCACCGAGGCAGTCAAATTAAGAGTTGAAGCAATTAAACCATTTTCTGGAATGGTTCACTTTAAAGTCATGTGCTATCCTGGGCTGCTATTATCAGCAATTTCATATTCATTTCAGGAACTTAGAAATAAAATGTCTCCATCAAGTTATAGTTTAACATCTCTCTTACAATTTGAGCAAAATGCCAGAGCAGAGCTACTGAAATTATTTAGCAAATTTACAGGCGAATAAAAATTTACCGACACAATTTCAGCAAATTTACCGACGTTGCATCCGAGCCGGGTGGACACTCAATTTGCACTTGCGATGTAACGGAGCAAATCTTCTGTCATATTTATCATAGTTTACATTTTAAATCGAATACGAGCTCAAAGAATATTACAGAAACGAATTTACATTAATTTGTTGATATTAATGGTAAAAGGTATATTCGTAATTTGAAATGAATGTGATGTATCGTTGGTAATTTATATACATGCGGCATTTTATTACGGCAGGTCGTTTGTGGCTTTCAGGCAGTCCAGTTATGGAATGTCTTGCCCGTTACTGTTAGAAAATCTCAATCATTTAACGTATATAAAGATCAGGTTATTACCATTACCTGCAGAAATTGTCGCTTCTTTAACTTTGTAACGGTTGTTTTGTTTTATGTAAGTAAGTATATTGAAATATTATATCATGTATTAGTTTATTATGTATATTTATGATGTACCATCTAATTTAAATTTTTATTTAATGCGCATTGTGCAGCCCGTCCATTATTTATTCGCTCTCTGTCCACTCTATCCTAAGTTTGCCTGGGAGAGATTGCTATCAGCGATAAAGCCGCCTATTGTTACACTGTTTGTGTATCTTTGTTTTTTTTGCTTATTTCTTGGCGTGCAATATAGAGTTTATCTATCCATGTATCTATCTGCATGAGAGTAATTGGTTTCTTTATAAGTGAGTACTGTATTGTAGAGCGTTTTCGACAATTCAAAAGTGTGTCATTTGTTGTTATAAATAAAAAAAAACTAATAAAAAAAACTACCGTTATCTCAAAATTTAGTCATCAATTTAAAAATGTACAAAAAATTTACATGATGAAACATGGACAAGAGTGGCACAGAACCAAAGCAGATATTATGGAAGAGATTACTATAAGCAACAAGGCCGCCCTTTTTTGCACTAGTTTATGTCGCTTTTTTTCCTTTCTGTGTATTTTTCTGTATTGTATTTTAGTGTTAACAATAAAGTGTTCATTCATTCATAGTATACTACAAGAGAGAGAAAGAGACATACTCATCAGTGAGATAGAGAAAACTCTTGATAATGATAATACTAATGCAAACGGACTAATGACTGACAGAGCCTTTCAATTGCTAACATCGAAATGTCAACCACAATTTGCAAACATACAATCTATTAAAAATAAGCGTGTTACTGTGCTGAATACAAGCCAGTTACAACCTGCTTATTAGAAATCAATAACCGAGACTGAGGCCCACTCTCCACCAAAGCAAAATAAAGCGGAGATGCACGAAGATGAGCATTCCAGATCGTAAGTCTACTTCCTGGATGATCTGAGAATCCCAATAAGAAACAAAACACAATCCTGATCAAAACGGAGTCTTTCTTTTGTTTTTTGAAATTAAATTATGGTACTTCTGCTATGGGCTTTAGATCTAGTAAGCTTTTTATTTTTTTTATTTATTCACACACGAAACAAATCATAATCGTCACAATTTTAAATAATTTAAATTTAAATTATGACCTAGATTGTAACTAAGACACATGTGTACACAGAAAATATTAAATGAGAAGACAATCAAGCTGTTGGTTTGTTAAGAAATTGTTACTGCAAATAAGTAATGGAAAACTAACTTAACCTTGGTGGAGTCGGGGCCTTAGTTCGAACAAACGCCTAGGCCTAGGCCTGACATGATGAACAATACGTATTGTAACCTACACTCCCTTTCTTCGCCTATCAATAATCTGACTCAGAATTGCCCAGAAACCTAGACAAAACATTGTTTACTAGAAACTAGACATCAGATCGTGTCCTTAGTATTATTTACACGCCGCGTATTGATCTGTTCGCCCACACTTTGTTAGTCCATTATTGTTTACCAACATTTTTCCTCTCTTTGTTCAGGAGGTTTGATAGCATTGAGCAGACAATGGGCTGTATTTGGGCCTAGACGGTATATTCCATGGCGATATCTCGTATAAGTGCCCTTTAGTTGTCTTACAACGCCAAAGGACACTTAGGACAAGCAAACAATTTTCTCAGTAAACAATCTAAAATTATATCCGTTATTAGACACTAACAAATCCATAGAAGCTTAGTGTACCGAGTTTTCTTTCTTTCGTTACTTATATTTACGAAAGCAACTTATAAGTGTAAAAGCGGCCTTACAAAAAGTGGGATAGCCACATTTTATGTACCTTTAACATACTCGCACATAGAAGTTAAATCAGCACGCTTCCCATAGCTGTCACCCCATGGGTCACCGACAGCACCATCAACAAATATTTGCGCCCATAAAATGCTGCAACACGCCTCGCGCCAATTTCACGAGAGAGATATCGCACTTGCCACATAAACACATAAACCGTGCATTTAAAACTCCACAACGAGTTTTATTTGAGTGGAACGAGGCACATTTTATTTGGCGTTTTGGCCGCATTCCAGCCGCCTCATGCCGCTGCCTCATGTGAATATTTTGACGGGAATCACGAAATCTATTAACGCAATGTCCGATAAATACTTATTTGGAAGAAATTATTGATGTTGCCGTCTCTTTGAGGCTATTTGTTTATGTTGGTGGATTTATTTTCGTTAATTCAAGCCATAAGTTAATACGTACAGTTCAGAGAGAGTAAGCAAACGAATCAATTTATTTTGCTCAACGCGCATTTTAGTACCTTGCAGGTTTACATAGTCCATACTTCGCTACAACATCGCTTTCCATCATTCAAGTTGGTGGTCAAATTGTTCATTTTATTTTTACTAGTTTTTACCCGCGGCTTCGCCCGCATGATATTTTGATTGTTGCGCTCATGGGAACCCTTTATTTATCCGGGATTAAAAGTAAACTACGTCAATTTCCGACTTTCAAACCCGAGGCCCTACCTTACCACCCTTAATAAAGGACTTGGAAAATTAAAAAAAAAATAAAAATAAACGATTTGACTGTTGTTCAATTCGACAGTTGTTTTTTTGACATTTCTTAAAGCGCGCTCTAGAATAGCTCGCAGATAGCAGATTTATTCCTACTTAGTTAACGTATACACTTATCGTCATATTACGACATATCAACATTTAGGTTCCCAATAACATTATAATTTATAGCATATATGTTATTCTGATATATAAGCTATATTATTGCAAAGTTTCATTTCAATCCGTTCAGTACCTAGTTTTTGCGTGAAAGAGTAACACACATCCATCCATCCATCCTCACAAACCTTCCCGTTTATAATATTAAGTAGGATTATTTTTATTTATTTATCAATCACAAACAATATAAAAATATAGCCCTATTACGTACGAGTACCTATATAAAAACGTTTCAATTTGATGCGATTGTCGACAGTAAAACTATTCTGTATTTATTTATTTAGTACTTGCGAAGTAGGTAAAACAATTTACATTGTGATCTTATTGGTAAGTAAGTACGCTACATCAGCTACAAAGTTAGCATGCAAGCAGGTAATATTATGTATTACCATCATCTTAAGTAAAGAAATTAGTACATATTATTTCATTGAAATCATAAAAACGATATAAATACACATGTCAGAGTATAGTGTCTCATTATTGTTAATTTTATTATTAGAATAGATGCAATGTCAATAGAATACAAATATAGTCATGAATAACAATATTTGATTGATTTCTTCGTACCTAAAACTATTCTGTATTTAATGTAAATATACGAATAGAAATAGAAAATCAATAACAAATTAACATGTTTTGTGTGTACTTAGAGATTTTTACAGTTCTCATAAATTCTATTACATGAATCATCATTCTTTCATTCATCATTCAACCGTGTACAGAATTCGCGAATATTTCGTACGGATCGATGTAGCATTTTTCACATTATTGTTGATTTATTAAAAATAGCTCGGCTACGATAAAGTTTCAATGAAACAAATTTCGATGCATATTCTTTCTAATAAAAAAATATCGAAATCGGACCACTATGTAAAAAGTTATGCGTGATTACACATAAAAAAATATACCTACGAGTCGAATTGAGTACTTCCTCCGTTTCGTCGGTCAAAAACAAGATCAATCACTAAAAAGAAAACGGACAAGTGCGAGTCAGGCTTGCACATCGAGGGTTCCGTACAACCACATTGTTAAAATAATTAAAAATCTATTTTAGCATGTGCTAATTTTATATGACACCTTTCATGATACGATTTACTCACTTTGAATTTTGAGCCCATATTTTGTTAATTTTGAGGCCCTATTTTTTGTGATTTAAATAAAAATGTACAGTTTTCAGATTTATTCCTATATGTGTACTCTAAGATAATGCTTCTCGCCAAATTTCATAGTTCTATGTCAACGGGAAGTACCCTGTAGGTTTTGATTTTTGTGAGCGTCGAAATATGCGGTTATTAACTTTTCTAAACGACAACTGAGAAGTTTTTCTTTTACACAACTGCAAGAATTCATCGACATACGTATACAGTTTAAATTTCAACTCGATATCTTTACGCATTCTCGAGATAAATAGTCTTGACATACACACAGACGGACAGACGGACAGACGGACAGACGAACAACAAAGTGATCCTATAAGGGTTCCGTTTTTTCCTTTTGAGGTACGGAACCCTAAAAAGTTTCTTATTGATGCAGTAATATTGACGCCTCGGGGTCTGTAATAAGCTTACAGATTATCGCATCGATTTGCGCTTAACAAGACTTGCTAAGAATGTGAAGTGACCATAAAATATCAGCTCTTAAGTAGCTGCACAGACCAAATACACTTGGCAGCCGCTTAAACAAAGGCTTAAATCCACAATACGTGCCATGTAACTAGCCCATAAATAGCGTTTACAGGCTCTAAACGAAGTGTAAATCGCACCAATAGCCACAAATTCACAGCCGGTACCACGCCAAAGTGCATTTTGAACGCAGCGTAACAAAGCAGCATTGTAAATAGACTGGTGGTTTTCTTGAGCTCGCACTCTTTGTGCCCGTAACGAGGCGGCGATGTACCTCGCGCGGCGGGGGACATCCACATCTAGCTCTTTATTACGACTCGAGGAAATGTTTCGTATAATTTTCTTTTCCTTTACAATGCATAGTCGGTTCCGTGTTTGCTGTCGGTCCGGACCGATGTATTAAATATTCAAGCAATTCGTACGACTCTATTGTAGTCCGTTCGTGTGTGTTTTATATCTATGTAGAGACGGACAGCTTTGAAATTTGTTAACGACTTATTACTTTCTGATTTAACAGTTTAAGGCAGCCTAGTGAAAGACAAATTGTATATTTTTCTATAGAGAAGCTAAGCGCCTTTATTGTCATTTTTGTAAAAATATTTATCAAAAGCCGACGCTTGAAATTTTATTTATGGCTTGTTCATGTTATCTGGCTTGATCTAGTTTGTGCCATCCAATTTGAAAAGTTGACAAATCGTTGTTTGAACTATGATTTACTAGCTTAATTATCCGTTAAAAGTACAATACAAAAATACGCAGAAGCTCACGACTATAGACTTCACCACCATGTGAATGTTGAGGCAATCCGACCAAACGGACATAGTGAGAAGACATAAACGAACAAAACCATTCGAATTAGTTTAAAAGTTAATTGAGTGCTAACTCGTAATCATAGTGCTATAGTGCTAGTGCCGCGTATAAAGAACACAATACCGTAGTGTCTTCGCCTTAATAGAGACAATAAGAAAAGTGTTTATGGACACATTCTTAGTTTATCATACCTAGCAATTTAAGTTAGATTTAAATTACTTATTAGCCCATAGCTAGATAGTAATTTTTTAAGAAATGCTCGTCAGCGTTTCGTAAACAAAAAAAAAACCGGACAAGTGCAAGTCAGGCTTGCACACCGAGGGTTCCGTACAAATCCAGAAAATTTCACAAAATTGGGAAGTACGTTGTTAAAATACTCGTATCTATACTCATGATCATCATCGATAATTTATTTTTTTTACTTGTCATTCATCGAAAGTCGTTAAAATAATTAATAACCTTTTTTAGCATGTGCTAATGAAGCTCTTTTATATGATACCTGACATGATAAGATTTACGTACTTTGAATTTTAAACCCACATTTTGTGAATTTCGAAGCCCTATTTTTTTGTGATTTAAATAAAAATGTAAAATTTTCAGATTTATTCCTATATGTCTACTCTGAGACAATGCTTCTCGCTAAATTTCATAATTCTATGTCAACGGGAAGTACCCTGTATGTTTTGATTTTTGTGATTGTCGAAATATGCGGTTTTTTACGACATAAACGGCTCTAACTTCTTTATATGATAACTGAGATGTTTTTCCTTTACACAACTGTAAGAGATCATAGATATACGTATACAGTTTAAATTTCAACTCGATATCTTTACGCGTTCCCGAGATAAAGAGTCTTGACATACACACAGACGGACAGACGGACAACAAAGTGATCCTATAAGGGTTCCGTTTTTTCCTTTTGAGGTAAGGAACCCTAAAAAAGCTCAATTATGTTTAAGACTGTTGACCGATAGGAACCAAAAATCAGGCAGTGACCTCCAACACCACGTTAAGCACATTGTAGGATACTTACAAATAAAAACGATAGATAACCTAATTAAAACTTCTAGGTGGCGCTAGAACCCGCTAGTTGTAAGTCGATTCCAATATATTCACGATCTTGTTGAAGATCCACTAGGGAACTCCAGCAGTAGACATCATTAGCCACTCTGGCCCGTCACATGAAATGAATATGATGGTTATTGTTTTTATTACCAGCAGAGCTTTGGATGAAATAAATAAGCTTTCTGGTCTGATAGAGTTCATAATTGAGGTAGGGAAAAATGAAAAATACTAGAAGCGGAATGAAACCGTTTTGCATTTACGTCACCACGGCACTGAGCCATGTTTTTGTTTTGCGCCACGGCGCTCCTTTATTTTTCGTCCTTATCTTTACGATGCCGTAACCCAGTAATATATCCAGCGTATTATGTAAATGGTCGCTCCACGATAATATTTCATTAAACGAAATCACGAGCGGTTCTAAATTCACATAACATTATCCACAGGTAGGGGTTCGTTTTTTTCCACATAAATTTCTTGTAGTACCGCGGGTAAACAGAGGTAAATAGTGAATTGTCGGGCCAGAAGCTTTTCCTTCCCTTCGTGGATGGGTTTATAATAGTTTCCTTATTACACTTTTTCATTTCATTTTGACAGGTCGGCACCAGACGTGCCGCGTTGCTAAAGTATATTACGAAATACGCGTTCTCTTACATAAGGAAATCATGTTCGCTTTTATGTTGGTAAAATGTGACGTCAGCCGTCTAGTGACTTATTATGATTATACGTGATAGGGGAAGCCTATCCCGCTTTCAGGGCGCGGGAAACTGATGATCGCAATTTGTGTGGGATTTAAAATTTACTTCCTTGAATGTACGAAATGGCTTTCAGTATCTTTGTGGATTTTTTGTCGCTGCAAAATTTTCAAACACATTTCTTTTCAGCTTATATGAATTTATAAGAGAAAGCTATATAATATAACAGTAATGTTAAGAATGTGCGGAAACAGCTGCTCTCAGAATTGTCGCCCATTAAGGTCCCTCTACACGCCACTAGCAAAGAGCGTGAATCTCATGCGTTGATACATGCGGGACGGTTAGAGTTGCTAGTTATAGAAAATCAAAAATCTTACAATGTTTATACCCCTAGCTAAAAATATGGCAATATTTTGTACATGGTAGGACCACGTTTCCGGGTCAGCTAGTACAATTATTATTAAAATTAGAAATACCACGATCAATTTCATATCCATATCATCCATTGCGATTTATTACTGATCTCAAATTACATTTTCTGTTCAGAGGTTCATATTCTGTATGGATAGGTATGGATCCCCATGTAATTTATTTATAATTACGGATTTATAATTTTAACTTTAGTCATAGCTTTAAAATTAACATTATTGCTTAGGTATGACCCCACAACAAATCATATTACCGACGATTCTATGTGCGGTAGAATACTTGTGGGTAGATCATAATATCTTTCATACATACATTTCAGAGTATTGTCGCTTTCTGACTGAGACTGGAAATTGGTTTAGAAACATAGTTTTTAGTCATTTTTTATTTTATTGAATTACTATGATATTGAATTTGTTTTTTTAATCATATATTTATGTTGTGATCTTTTCCACTAGTTGGACGAGTCCATTAATAGGAACATTGATGAGCATATTAACTTTACTCTCTAAGCCTTGTATATATATGTTTAATCTTTGTGTATTTTATTGAAATAAATATGGAATGATTTTTTTTTTTTATTTAATTGTTTTCAATGTACTATTGTGATAATAAATGCTTTCATTTCATATCATCCATTGCGACATAATTATACTATCTCACATTACATTTTCTGTTTAACATTTCACTGCGTTTTTCTGCTTTATCGGCGGTTTCTCCCAAAACGATTGACTATCTGACTCGAGTTGATTTTCACCCTCCGAGGTAGCCAAGTGGCGAAATTTGTCTCGCGTGGCAACACTCAGATCAGAGCCGCGAACGGGCCGTGCGGGATTTACGGCTCGCACCCTGCTTTCGATTCAAGGGGCATAGCGAGCGCCTAGCCAGAGTGCCTCTATAAAGATATAGGGCACACTCGGTGCGGTTAATGCTCTACCCATATTTATGTTGTTCAATGGCGTGGACCTTTTTGGAAGTGGCTGCGTAATGTAAGCGGTCTCGATGTTTGCAACGAGATATGTGCGATTGAACTGCTATCGGGACGGCTTAGGAGATTACGAGCTTTTGCGGTGTGAGGTTTATGTGATGGGTTAGGATACGGTTTGGTCGTGTTGAAAATATGAGTGACTAGCTGCGCCCCGCGGCGTTACCCGCGTCAACCCGAGATAAAAAGTAGCCTATGTGTTAATCCAATGTTTTAGCTACCTCCATACCAAATTTCATCTAACTCAATGCATCTAACTCGATTTCGCCGTTTGTTCGTGAAAAAGTAACAAACATCCATACATTCTCACAAACTTTCGCGTTTATAGTAAGTAGGATATCCATAGTCTGATCATCGATTGATTTGGCAGTTATTCGATTCGGCAGTTGTTTATTTTGCAGCGCACGCACAGTAGCTCGTAGATGATAGAATTTTCCTACTTACTCGACATATCTTTATAAATTGTAGCCTATGTGTTATTCTGATGTAGTAGCTATATTATTGTAAAGTTTCAATAAAATCCATTCAGTAGTTTTTACGTGAAAGAGTAACAAACATCCATACATCCATCCTCACAAACTTTCGCGTTTATAATATTAGTAGGATAACAGGATAGGATTTTCATGTTTATTTTTTTTTGTTGATTTATTACACTTCACAGACACCGGGGCCTGTGTTCTTTAAGATATGCATTACTTTTTTAAAATGATTTGAACAATATTTCCTAAAACTAAGACTTTATTAAGGCGATTTTTATGTTACAGTAAGAGTTATACATGACCTTAATATGAAAATAATTCACCGTTCTTTGATAACTTTTTTTATGATGAAAAAGTCCGTGTTTGAACCATATTTGTCTGTAAGCTGTAATGCGATCTTCAATGAACCAATGAATGTAAAATGAAGTAGGTACTTCGTTTTGAAATGTCTAAAACTTTACTGCCAAGAACATAAACGACGAACATTGGTGTTTATTATCGGATCAAAACATAACATCTTTTAAATATTTCTCAAAATTTTAATCATCTATTTTGAACCTCTAATTTGTAAAAACAAGAGCCAAATCATTAAAAAATAGCACGTTGAAAACAAAAACTTATGATATTATTTGTTTTAGTCACGCGCTGAAAATACGAGACGTGCCTAATATAGAACAACAGTCACTGGAAGAACTAAGAAATCACAGAACAATTAATACCTACTACCGTCCCAGAAGATTGTAACCGTGTAATTGTTCGAAACAGTTACAAAGGGCAACATTCGTCGTGCGTCGGGCTTTATTAATAGCTGTCATAATAGCCTAGGAGCTGTCGCCCTAATATGTGGGGTCATCTCGTATTGTTGTTATGGGGCATTAACGTATGGGAGGCGATCTAATGGCGGAGGCGGTGATTTAGGATCCTAAACTATAGCTGCTTAATTATCTGGGAGTTAGGTTTCCGCTGCACAAGTTATGGTACCCTGGTATTTCATATGCGGTTATTAAAATTATGTGTGTACTGGCAACACAGTTTGGTTGCTGTAAATCATAACGCAGTCCCCTTGTGTTATCATTCATCTTGAATGTGTCTCATCCTAATGTGTGAGCTTGGGTGCCGTACCTTTAGATTGTTTTCTCTAATTGTCTAATGGTAACAGCCATACGACGTCCACTGCTGGACATAGGCCTCCCCTATGGATCTGCAATAAGATCGGTTGATAGCGGTGTGCATTCAATTCAATTCAATCATTTATTCATCAAGGCGGTACAAAAAGTACACTTTTGAACGTCATATACATAATCAATACAAAACAATAAATTATACTAAATTAAAAATATACATGTCAAAAATTTAAAATTATAAAACAATATTTTCCAATGTCATGTGTTTCCAAGCCAGTTTATCCCTCAAGAAGTCATCAATGGTATAGTATGCTTTCCTTATTAAAAAAAATTTAATAGTAAAAATTTTGTAATACTAGCATCCAGTGCGATCCCATCCTTCCACCTTGTGGGTGGACTACCTACGCTGCGCTTGCCGGTACGTGGTCTCCACTCGAGAGCTTTTTAACCACATCGGTCACCAGTCTTCTGTGCTATGTATCGTGCCCATTGCCATTTCAACTTGCCAGTCCGCTGGGCTATGTCGGTAACTTTGGTTCTTCTACGGATCTCTTCATTCCTGATTCGATCCCGCAGAGAAACTCCGAGCAAAGACCTCTTCATAGCTCGTTAAGCTACTTAAAGCTAATGCAGCTCTATGAAGTAAGTACCTAAGTCCGTACCATACGTAATCTTTTGCAGAATTGGTACAAGCGTGGATCCTACATCAAATCACATTTTCTAAGACAAAGGAATGAGTAAACTCGTACAAGGAAAATCTTAGTGCTCAGTGTTTATTAATTATTTCGTTTGTTTCAGACAGGGCGCCTATTTCTGGTTATAGGCCTCCCTTCTAGATCTCCGATAAAACTCGTTGGAGTTGCATCCGGAGTGTCCTTGCAGTTTTAATTAGAACGTTTGTGTACTAAAGTCAAAGTTTATTTTTATCTTGAGTGTCTACTTAATACCTATAAAGTAGTAGTTGATGAGGTAGATAGTTCAATAAGACATCTGTCTATAATGATGACAAGTTAGATTGTAGTGTAGGCCTCAGTTGTTTTAACTGTTTAGCCAAGTCAGATGCCTTAAAAACTTTGGCATCAGGGCTAGCCGAACCGGCCTATATGAACTTGCAATTAATATTGATAATGTTGTTCACTATCTTGTAATCATCATGACGTTTCTTTAAAAATAATCAATCTTGCACGATGACTTCTTGGTCTTATGAAAAATGTTTTTGATAAATGAAAAAACCATATCGTAAATTATGATTTTATTTAGAGCACTTACCACACTAGGTTTTAGCTTAAAGAGTTATCTTTATGATAAGCATTTCAAAATCTGAAGCTAACGCAGTATTTGTACCTGCCCCGTCGGACTAGTGAGCCGAGGCTAGGATCACTAGCATCGGGCTGCATGGTGATCCGATGGGTCAGGTTTAGTTTGCTTCATAATTTTGAAATGCTTATTAAATCACAAAGATAGCTCTCTGAGATCATATCATATAAGTTTCCATACGAAACTATTTTTTTAAGTTTTTCCCATAAGAACACAACTATTATACATTAAACGTTGATTCCTAGCTGAGTACTAAAGTCCCTCTAAATATGATCTTTACCTAATAATTATTGTGACATTTAGGTCCTATTTTTTATGTATAATCTTTTAACAATGTATTGATGTACCTACACCATGTTGGTTCATACATTTCAAAAGAATATTTAGAAAAAAAAAAATGTTTCAAAAGACCAATTGTAGTCGACCTCATCATCTCCAACATTAGTTTCTTTCAGCTATTCTAAATTGCTTCACCAGCGCTATCGCTATAAATATCCGGAGCATTTCATTTAGTTGGACGGACATTGTTACCGTGTGCACTCGACATACTAGGTGCATTCGCGACATTTGTAGGCTAAGAGCTAATGCCAATATTTGTTACAAGTCATCATAATAATTACTAATAATTAACTTTTAAGTACTGAATTATTAAATTGCCATACACATTCATCATCATCATTATCACCATTTCAGCCATAGGACGTCCACTGCTGGACATAGGCCTCCCCTAATGATTTCCAATAAGACCGGTTGATAGCGGTTTGCATCCAGCGCGATTCTGCGGTCCTAATAAGGTCATCCGTCCACCTTGTGGGTGGACGTCCTACGCTGCGCTTGCCGGTACGTGGTCTCCACTCGAGAACTTTTCGACCCCATCGGTCATCAGTTCTCCGCGCTATGTGCCCTGCCCTTTGCCACTTCAACTTGCCAATCCGCTGGGCTATGTCGGTAACCTTGGTTCTTCTACGGATCTCCTCATTCCTGATTCGATCACGCAGAGAAACCCCGAGCATAGCCCTCTCCATGGCTCGTTGGGCTACTTGGAGCTTACTAATAAGGCCCATAGTGAGCGACCACGTAATAAACATTATTTATTTGTAATTGCTTGAAACATTTTATTGATTAATAAATTATTATAAAAATATACATTTTCAAATACAAACTTTTGAGATCCTGGATATCAGATTATTGTCATAACAGCAGAGTGCCAGCCAAGACAAGTAAAACGAGCCCAAGCACGACGGGTCTATCTTGTTTAGTACAAGAGTTCCTATGGCCACCTTCCGACTCCATCATCAGATCAGCTCCAGGGTACCATAATATTGTATTGTCACGCTATATACATATGTGTGCAGAATTTCAGCTTAATCGAAAACCGGAAAGTTGATCAAATTTAACTTGCAAGATTCCACCCGAACTTACATACATACATTGCAAGTTAAACAAAAGCTTGTAATATTATCCATTGTTTGACCATTCAATACCTATTTGGATAAAAAATAAAATCACCAAAACACATCTACTTTTGACAAACTTTCTGTTTGTTATATATTTGCTATATGTTTATCTGTTTAGGTATTTTAACTGCTACTAAATTTTGAGTTTTATAAATAACCTGAAAGAAATTACTTTGATGCTTAAAACATGCACTAGTACTTAAAAATAAAATAATTTAGACAGGTATCTAAGTCAGGGTGTAGACAAGACGCCTCGTTGTTTGAAACTAGATGAGCGTTTCGCGTGTTAACCTACAAAGATGGATTTTAACATTAAAATTTTATTTCAACAGTCCGAACAAGTTTAAAGCCATTATGGGCCAGTGAACTGTGTTATTTCGCGATTTAATAAATCTGAGCTCGAAAAATAAAATGAGAATCGCTTTCGTTATTTGAACACGTTATTTAAATTATCTAATGGGCGTTATCGTGTTTATTTTTAGACGTTTTAACCATGCTGCGTTAATCATGAACACGAGTGATTTTATTCTACTAGGAGGCTCTACATATTAATATTTTGTGCTGTCTACAACTATTATGTACGATTAACTTTTTGGATATTGTCGAGATAAATAAAAAAGTACACGATATTATTTTAGCATGAAAATTGAAGGTTTTGTCTACGCTTATAGTCGCTGAAACAAGACGAAAAGGAAAAGATTTTGTTGTTCGCAAGTTTGATAGAAACGATAGATTACGACTTGCAATCAAGTGACGTTAGAGGCATATCTTATGTATAATACACCACCATCAAAAATGCTTCATTTTTTATAATTCGGTCATCGGCCAAAAGTTGCGTAAATTAAATTTAATATCGAAGATGTGTAAATATTGCGAGTTGTGGATAAATTATCCGGGCTTAATTTAAATGAAATTCACATACATTTTTGACCGACGAACCACCGGAGGAGGTAAACAATTCGACGCGTATATATATTTTTTTATGTATAACCACGCATAACTTTTTTCGTAGTAGTCCGATTTCAATAATTATTTTTGATTGGAAAGAGTATACTTCAAAATTAGTCCCATTCAAATTTTATCGAAATCTGCTGAGCCATTTTTGATAAATCGACTATAATGTGAAATATGCTTCATCGATCCGTGTGAAATATTCGCGAATTCTGTACACGGGTGAAGTCGGTCATGCTAATTTTTGCAAAAAAATAATCTTGTTTAAAATAAAATACATAGTTATCAATATTTGTGTCTTCTCGACTACACATGCCGTCGTTTAAATCCTTGCCCCACATCGCGCGACAACTGCGCCCGTCGAGCGCCTGTCGCATGCCGCCGCGACAAGACGGATGGCGCGTCGACGACCGCACGACAGCGACCCGTCGACGTAAATAAACCGTCCACGTTTCACTTTATGCAGGTGAAATTCACGATCTTACAGTTTATAAAAAAAAATTGACATATTGTTATCAATATTCTTATCTCCCCGACTACACATGCCGTCGTTTAACTCCTTGCCCTGCATCGCGCGACAACCGTGCCTGTCGAGCGCCTGTCGCCTGCCGCCGCGACAAGACGGATGGCGCGTCGTCGACCGCGCGCGACAGCGACCCGTCGACGTAAATAAACCATCCAATAATCGCCCGGCCTCTTTCTACCTACATAACATGTTCTGACCGTAAATTGGGGTTTCACAAGCTTTTGTTTGTAACATTTTGTCTAATTAAAGTGAGTACATTCGTATGGCGAGTGGCTAGCCCGTGTGAGTTTTTAAGCCGACTAAAAGCCTCGGACAGAGCTTAGTGGTTTTACACTGGGTCTTACTATTTAAAATGCTATCTGAATGCGGACAGCTCGTTGTTTCAGGAACAAAGAATTGTAACAAGAAATTATCGTATTTTTATGTAAGCAAAGCTTATTACAGTTTTTCTGTAAAATTATTGGAAGCATCGGAGATTAAAGAGTCAAAATCATTTTCGACCAGTACTGTACTGTACTCAGACTTTTGATAGTCCACTGCAAGACATAGGCCTACCCACGAAGAGTGATACGTCTAGTGTGTTCCTGTTATTTAAAGTATATTTATAAATATTGTGGAGGTAGAAAGTAAAACATTGTGAGAAGATAACAAAAAGGCTGTTACTTAGTTGATTGTGAAATAAGAGCACTAAGTGCTCTCAATTTGAACATACGAGGCCGTTATCTACATCTAGATACCTTCTAAGAGTCTACTAAAACAATTTTGTAAGATTTTACGACTGTTACAAAATTGCTCTAAAGCGGCATAAAAATAGCTTTTGTTCGATTTAATTTAATTTCAAAGACATTAAGTGCCGTCTTTGATACTATTGGTTTAACAGAAATAGGCCTTTTTAAGAAATGTGCGCTACCATTTCGGAGGACAAAGGCTATTTGAATTCAAGATCGCGGAACAAAGCGCTATCTCTTTATATTCAAGGGAACGATCTTCTATTTTCTTACGCATCACAATTACCCTAAGCCGTCTTAAAGGACCCAATTCTCGGGCTAGTGCCAACAAAACCAGAGGTTAAACCGGTTTAATATGATAAAGAAACAGTGACCCGGGCGAATCCGGGATAATCTCGTGACAAACGGCTAATTGGTGCCCGGGCGTGCCGTGTCCGGGCTCATAAGGCCAAGGCACACTAGGTGATTGCGAGCGTTGGCGATCGGTCAACGTACTCGATGGCATATGAGATATGATGTATAATCTAGCCCCCAAAAAACAATAGGAGTGTTGTAACTTTGACTGCCTCGGTGGCTCAGTGGTTAGCGATCCTGACTACGGGATCAAAGACGTGGATACGTGGGTTCAATCTTCACCCACACCCAGGGCAAGCATTTATGTTATGAACATAGGTGTTATTTAGGCGTTATCTATATAAGTATGTATTTAAAAAAATGTTTATGTTGTTATATTAGTCTCTGGCAGCCATACGACAAGCTTTGAAGACATTGCTTAGTTTGGTGTCAGCGACCGTGTGTTAGATGTCCTCTAAAATTCATTATTTGGTAGTTTGACATAAGTATATAGCTAGAGCCAACAAGGGTATTGTAATACTGGTTTAATGCGATAAAAAATCTTAGATAACTTTGTGACAGATCGTTAATT
This sequence comes from Hypomecis punctinalis, assembly GCA_949316475.1. NCBI lineage: Eukaryota > Metazoa > Arthropoda > Insecta > Lepidoptera > Geometridae > Hypomecis > Hypomecis punctinalis. Next base: position 22,766,731 of record OX438798.1, read on the forward strand.
GGTAGATAATTATGTATACCGTACGGTATAGCAGTAGGCATGTAGTGTCCAAGCTTATTAGGGTGTTGGCACACTAGGTGACTGCTAGCGTGGCGTTCGGCCAATGTACTCTATGCGACGCCGTAACATAACGCAATTTCTTTGCCACCGAAACATTGATTATATCTTTAGTTCACCGAAGCAACACTTGTAGTACAAGTAAGACTTTTCGTGCACTTACAACACAAATACGTTAATTCTTCAATTTAATTTCAATGTGTCAACTTCTCGAATAAAATCAATATTAAAAACTGTTAAGAATTGGATTCAACTGGAATAACCTATAAAACAAATCCATATCATACATTTATAAACATATTAAGGCTACCCGCGACCACGATCGATGCAATTCCAAGCGGCGGAACAATGAGGTAACTAATAATATTGATACAATATATCTCATATTTTCAGTGCGCGATTAGTTCCGTAGTATACAAGGTTATAGGTACTAAACGCAAAACTTTTTAAGAACGGGTCTATTACATCTAGACAAACCACTTTTGTATATTAGGTACAACTTTTGAAAATTCGCAAAAAAAACCGCTTCTCCATACATTTTGACGAACTATTTGTATGAAAAAGCTGATTTTTTCAAAAATCCTTAAACAAAAGTTGTTTGTCTAGATTAAGTCTTGTCGTGTCTTTCTTAAAAGGTTTTGCGTTTAATACCTATGGCTCTGTATAAAAATAACATTTATCAATGGTAAAATAACATGATTATTGTAGCATTGTAGCTTCGCATCGCTTCAAAGGTATGCATGTGCCCTAATATTACACGTCACGGACACGGCCCGGCCCGCACGTGGGTTTCAACCGATTACTTCTCCGCCTATTACTTGAGGTTTCGTTAGCGCAGATTGGATTTATGTCATTACGCTGTAAACCAATCAATGCTCGAGGAAACTCGAAATTGTGGCTCGATCATGTAAGTCTATGTAAATACGAGATGTAATCATATATTCAAACATTGTGGTGTTTGTTTGAGAAGATTAGATTATAATGTTACGCTAGATGATTAAACGTTAGTTCATTGCACAAACACAATATTGTATGTTTCATAAAAATCACTATCGTAACTTTTATTGTCGTAATATATTTTAAGATATTTTTTAATTGCTTAACCGCATTATAATATTCATCATCACTTTCCCATTTCATGCCCGCTGTTAGTATGGGCCTCTTTTTAGTACAATCTTTTGCCATCCACATCTTTCTGTTGCCTGGCACCTTTGGCAGGTCATTATTTCATTATAACAAACGTATCAAATCAAACGTTGTCCAATATTTGTGGTATTTATTTTAATCTTGGAACTTTTTTCTTTTTAGGTTTCCGTACCTCAAACGGAAAAAACGGAACCCTTATAGGATCACTTTGTTGTCCGTCTGTCCGTCTGTCCGGCTGTCCGTCTGTCCGTCTGTCCGTCTGTCCGTCTGTGTGTATGTCAAAACTCTTTATCTCGAGAACGCGTAAAGATATCGAGTTGAAATTTAAACTGTATACGTATATCTATGGTTTCTTGCAGTTGTGTAAAAGAAAAAATTCTCAGTTATCGTTTAAAAAGTTAGAGCCGCTTATGTCGTAAAAAACCGCATATTTCGCACTCACAAAAATCAAAACCTACAGGGTACTTCCCGTTGGCATAGAACTATGAAATTTGGTGAGAAGCATTGTCTCTGAGTACCCATATAGGAATAAATCTGAACACTGTACATTTTTATTTAAATCGCAAAAAAATAGGGCTTCAAAATTCACAAAATATGGGTTCAAAATTCAAAGTGCGTAAATCGTATCATGTAAGGTATCATATAAAAGAAATTCATTAGCACATGCTAAACCAGGTTTTTAATTATTTTAGCAATGTGTTTGACACTCGCACTTGTCCGGTTTTTTTTATTTCTGCCAGATGTTGAGCAGATGTGCGGTATGTTGTAGCAAGCTTACCTAGAAGATACCTATTTACTCGGTATCTTCGTTTAAAGCTACAACCACTTCCTAACTGATTGAAGAGCCAAATATTCACTGCATTTTGCATCTGATCCTGCCAAACTTCTAACGAAAATCACTTATCAATTTATTATTATTACCTTCAACACTAGAGGACTTATCTCCAGAGCTTAAAGGGCATTCTGGGTAGTAACTGAATACGCCCGAAACCATTTAAAATTTGCCCTTCACACTAACTACTTCTAAATCGGGTTATGTTATTGTTTGGATGGCGGGATGAGAGCCTGACCTTTAGTTTTGATATTAAACTTTGCTCGGTAAATATTTTTAATTGGTATATTGCGTTTACAGGCGCTTGCCACACTGCAAATTATATCAAAGTATCTGTAGTAGGTACTAAAAATTTTAGTGTAATTTGAGATCAAAATAGTTTTTGTGCTAATCAGATTTAACTTCAAAAAAGGATGCTTACCGCTAGATATACAGGGTTATTTCTAGTCAATTAGCATTATCTTAGGGGCTTATTCTGTTCCCCCCCCCCGTGGGTTCCCGCCTTGTCGTGGCGGGGGGGCTTAGTAGCCAGGTCTAGCCAGCCTGGTGAAGCTAAGCGGAATCCGAGGTGGGGCCGCCTCTCCGGACTTTTTCCCCAAGTCCGTTCGGAGGCCGGCCATCGAGTAGGTAGGTCGTCGTTAGTGGTGCCTGCCCCCTAGCCCGCTCTGCACCCTCCATGGTGGGCTCTGCATACCTCCTCTGCATCCCCCATAGGTACGCTCTGCACCCTGCTGAGGTGGGCACCATATCCGACTGAGGTGGACTGCAGTATCGCTCTTGCGACACTGCGGCCGTGCCCGTTTTGGGGCGGGGGCCGCGGCTGGATGGGTCTGGCGGTGTGTGGCCTACTGCCCGCCCTACCTTCCGCGGCCTAGACGAGGTCGCCACCGTTGTGATGGCGGACGCGGTGGGGCTGCAGGGGAAGAGGAGTGTCGGTATGTCGTCGGCCGCTCTCCCTATCCTCTGCAGCCGTAGTGGCAGGCGCGGGGCCACTTCAACCGACCCGTTGCATTGGGACCAGGGCTGTCGGACACGGGTACTGTCCGACGCCCAGTGCTGGTTGGTCCCAGGTGGGGGATGACGATGTGTCTGGTGTTCGGCACATCGTCATTCTGGAGGGAGCCTACGCTCCGAGGTGGGGCCCGGTTTGGGCCAGCGCTGTCGGGTGCCGCGGAGGAGTGCGAAAGCGTGCCCGTAGCCCCGACACCAAGCGCAGTGGCGGAACACCCAGGGGTTTTGGTGGGTATGCCGTCCAGCAATGGGCGGAGACTCCCACATAACCACCCGCCTGTCCCGAGGTGCGGTGGTATCTTTAAAAGATTTCCCCTGGTATAAAAAAAAAAAAAAAAAAAAAAAAAAGGGCTTATTCTGTACGTCAAAACTAACAACTTTTGTACTGCGACTTTTGTCAAAACACAAAAAAAAATGTTGCTCCATAGAAAAATGTCTTTCACCCACGACAAGATATATGGAACAGCTGATTTTTTTTTGAGTTTTGACAAAAGTTGTTAGTTTTGATGTACAGAATAAGCCCTTAAAAGGATGCTAATAGATTAGAAATAACTCTGTATAAGTATTCGTTAAAGATCTCTTATAGGACCGATTTGAAATGATTTGCATTTAGAACGATCATGCATTCTTAACGAAAGTTAATATTGAACTTATGGATGCCCAGTTTTTAAAGCTGCAAGCCTGTAGTTTGTTTTGTGTAATTAGTAGTATGTATGTTAGTGGTACAATCATGATCTTAGCTGGAAGATGTTGAATGTATACCAAGTTTGTAATAGGCTTTTCTGGATATCCAATAAACCATAGCATCCAGTTCGATCCTACAGTCCTAATCAGGTCATCTGTCCACTTTGTATGTACATCTAACTCCACAGAGTTACAGTTGTTCATACAATAAATATTTACCTATCTCATCAGAATGCTAACGTCCTCCCTAAAAACTCAATGAATATTATCAAACAATTTAATACCTGTGTCGAACCAAAATGCGGCCGATATGAATATTTTTTTCATTGAACCGCTGTGTTTTGGGCGTGTTACATAAAACGAAGTACGTATGAGCAATTTAGCGGATATATTCCGGTATCGCCAAATAAATGGATGAGTCGTTTGAAACGTTAAAATAATGCTCGCAGTGAGCTACCCTGTGAATGTAGAGGGAGAGAGATAGCGATTTTATAATGTAAGAAATTTCGGGAAGCAAAAACGTGACAGAAAATCGAACTTGTTTACGTACCAGTAATTTGTGTCTTTAGGTACCAATTAAATAAATATAGATCGATAATCGATATCAATTTATCGATATCATCATCACCCACAGCCCATGATCGCCCACTGCTGAGCATAGGCCTTTCTTCTTATATGCCATGCATAGGACTTGGAGGAATGCTGGGAAGCTGATTGTCCAGGTTGGACGCGCGATTTTCGAAATATTGTTGACCTAACGAGTCGTCTATCAATAACCGAAAATCTAAATAGTACTACAACGTATCAAGATTTTCAAAATCAACTGTTAACTAAACAGTTTTACCCTTTAATGGCCCGATTGCTCCATATAGTAAATTGCGCATTGGCCCAATCTTGTGTTGGTTGAAAGGAAAATAACAAAAAAATAACGAAAATAACATTTACAAGTTCTGTTTTGATTAGTAGAAACACACGATTTGAAATGGATGTTACTTTTATGAAGTTTGGAAAACACAACACGTTTTAGCATGGGAAACATAAATAATTACCTACTTAATATTTTCAATTTCATAGAAACCCACGCAATCTGTGGGTTGATCTTAGATGATTATCGTGTGGTATTATCTAAGTGCCACGTTTACACTTGAATCTAGTCTTAGACAAGTGATAACTAGTGTGATAAGCTAACGCTTAGATAACGAGTAAACACGTTTTCAGGTTCAGTGTTTAGGGATCATATTCGAGCTCGTAAGCTTATAGACAGGTAGATTGGACTATCTATTCGTAGTAATACTTATACTCTTTACTTAAATTTCAAGTTTTAATCACATTATAAAAGACAAGATATCATTTGCATTAGTATTTTTTCCGACTTCCAAAAAAATAAGCTCTATGTTCGTATTTTTATGTAGATATGTTTATAGACATTTTAGCTAATAATAATTGTACACCGATATAGAAATTTTATTTTTTATTTCCAAAAAATATACTCTTGAAGCCTGGTTCCATATAAATTTTATCGAAATCAGCTGAGCCGTTTTTGAAAAATAACAATTATGTAAAAATTCTATACATTGAGCGAACATTGGAATTTCGTATACGATTGAAGTCGACTGTGGCATGTTTTTACTAAAAACAATTATGTAACTTAAGTTATACAAGTGATAACAGACACAGTTTTGAGTCCACAAGATGTCTAAATATATTATCTACCAACTCCTTACATTATTTTCACATAAATGATACTCCTGACTAATGGTCAACTTTTGTTGCTTATTTACTAAGTTTCAGATGTTGGCGTACAGAACCCTAAAAATATTGCAACGACGCGGCGACGCAAGAAAGACAACAATACATTTTATCATATTAAAGTAAGTACGCTATCAAAATTATATCGTTTCAGCAACTTTTATTCTGGGAGAGCTAGCTAGCACTATCAAAAAGAGCCTCAAGCTCACCAAACACCAACTAGTTAACTTTTATCCCACAACCGTACTAAAACACAATTTTTGTCACGAAAATAAAACATGTAAAGGTAAACCGCTCGCAACTTGCGCCACAAAGTTATTTTTATTATTTCCCAGAGTAATGTTTATGGTTGTACACTCGCGCGTCGCCCGATAAGCGAGCCCGCAGCAAAACATTATACTACCCACTTTTTATTCCCTCATTTCACCCAACTTGAAAAGTCTCATAACTACTTGTACTTTAACGAGAAACTTTACAGCTGATGGTCGAGAAATATTTTAAGCTAACTCCCTAAAAAGGATCTTCCTTCTTTTTGAAATGAGCTCTCTTCGGATGTGTTTTTATTTTGCGGCCATTTCGCTATGTTATTTGTATTTTACATTTCTATAATGTATTTTTATTTCATTCTGTAAAGGAACTTTACAAAACCGTTACTAATAAAACGTTTTAATTTTTTACCTTATTTTCAAAATTTAAACAAATGCTTGTTGGGCAAATCAACACAATGACATGCTTTGTTTGTTAATGCTTTGTTTGTTACTTTGAGAGTCCATAGGCTTTTCCGGAAAAAATAAATAAATATAATAGCAAGCAAAGCGGCTATAAGCTAAAAAATTTCATAAACATCAAAAACTTCTTTATTTACATAAAAAAACAAGGTAAACGCAGTCCTTTTATAAACGCAGATTAGTTTCGAAGCGCAATTAAAACGAGATCAAACGTTCGTATGCAGTAAGTTTTTAAATTTTTGTTAAAAAATATAATTTAACAAAAATATTTTACCTAATTTGGCTTGCTTTACTACTTGTACTTTAACGAGAAACTTTACAGCTGATGGTCGCGCAATATTTTTTAATTTTATTTTTACCTGGCTGAATGGCGACGGCCGTGGCCAGTTACGACCTTAAAAAAATATGGGCGGTTCAGTGGCGTTAACTTTAATTGTCATATTAAATGGAGCTGAGTTGAGAAACAGCCTGTTTTATTTTATTTGTGTGGAAAATGATTATAGTGCAAAATTTTATTTCACATACTTATTTTATGTTCGGCTGGATAAGCACAATTTTTCAAGAATTTTCTGAAATTGCTCGAGAATAAGCTTTACTTTATTGCTATATATTATTTTATTAGTTATGAGTACTAACTTCTTAATACCTACTACATTTATCTATTGATTTGACTCATTGTCATCTCACTGCAGCGCAGGATCTTTCTTTACTCTCTTCACTTAATTTGGTCGAGAATTATTGTACGCGTAATAATTGTTACTTAACATTTTTCTTTACACGCCTAACTAATATTTTTCTTAATAGTTCTTACATCTTACGCTGTGCTATGTTTTTACCGTCAGATTTTTGCACACCCTGTTTTTTTTAAATTTTGGGCGATACTGAGCGCCACACAAATTGAAAGATGGGAAGTTAGCCGCAGAGAGCTGCGCAAACGCCAAAATATAGAGGTTAGCCTGCCAGTGCCAGAGAGACAAGACGCCGGCGCACACCCGCCCTCTAACCTCGTGTCTCCCGCGCGCACCCTATGCTCGAGCTCACTACTTTGCTATTTGTATAGGTGCACACATGCGCAATAATTAGCGAATCATGGCGAAGTGTCATCTGCGGCTAACTTAATTCCCATCTTTCAATTTGTGTGGCGCTCAGTATACTTAATTTTATGTGATGCCTAGAGAAAAGATTTATGATATCGGGCGCGACCAAAATATAAATATATATTTATTTAGCGAACAAAATTTGACAATAAGTTGTTGTTTTTACCAGTTATGTCAGAAGCTTTTAGGTGGCACAAAAACTCTGACATCAAGGCAAGGCTCCTGGTCTATACGAACTTATGTATTGTATCAATATGCCCAGCTTTAAAGGTGCCATCGTAAATTTAATATCAACGTAAAATAGTGTTCTCTCTATCAAACGTGAATATAGTGAAAAAGAAACAGGGCCACTCTAAATTGCTGTTATAATTATAATGGCACCTCCAAAATTGGGCTTATTACTCGTTGAGGTAAAACTAAATAGCTGCGCACTGAAACTGAAAATAATCTTATTCTAACCCCAAAATTAAACTTAGAACTAATTTTAAAAAGCTTCTACCACACTTTCAACCTAAGCTCTTGTTCCACTAGCACGTTATTCTGATTCCAGTAAAAAATTGCCACAAGTGAAGCGCAATTAGTGGTTTTTCCTCAATTTCCGGCGGCGGCGGTGGGCGCGAAGCAAATTGAGTTTTTTCCTTTAACTGTAGTCTGTGTGTAGCATACATGAGCCGTGCTTGCCGAGATCGGACTATGTACGATTCATGATAACGTGCCAGCCTTAAATACGATCATTATCATTATCTGCTCGACTGCCTCGGTGGCTCAGTGGTTAGTGACCCTGACTTCTGGATCAAAGAGGCGTGGGTTCGATTCCCACCAGGGTAAGCATTTTTGTGATGAACATAGGTGTTTGCTCTGTGTCTGGGTGTTATTTAGGTACTATCTATATAAGTATGTATTTAAAATATGTATATGTAGTATATCAGTCTCTGGCAGCCATACCACAAGCTCTGCTTAGTTTGGGGTCATAGACCGAGTGTGAGATGTCCCCCCAATATTTATGCCTGCGTATTTATATTAAGATAGATAGCATTGAAATCTTATTTTTAAGGTTCCGTACCCAAAGGGTAAAAACGGAACTCTATTATCAAAACTCCGTTGTCCGTCCGTCCGTCTGTCAGATATATCTCATGAACTGTGATAGCTAGATAATACACATTTTTAGAGATTATGTATTTCTGTTACCGCTATTTACTAAAAACAGAATAAAATAAATTTTAAAGGGGGTTTCCATACGACAAACGTGATTTTTCTGTCGAGGCTTTTTCATTCATTTCTCGATATTAATAACGGCAACCGGTAGACGCCTGAAACATTCACAGAATATTTAGTAGTATATCCAATTCAAATATAAATAATTAAAATAAAATAAATTAAAGCTCCTATTTGGGGGGCTTCCATACGGATTGAAACCCTTTGTGCGCAAAACCAACTTGCACTTGGCCGTTTTTTTTAAGTTGGAATTGATAATATAAAATCATAATAGCGCTTCCAACATGGGACATATCGTCTCGATCTTGCAGACCTTATTTTGAACGAAACTCTTTGCTTTAAAACACAATTCTCTTAAACACATGTTTATCTTATGAAGCCTTAGTGTGTTGTTGTAATTATAAATTAATAAATATTTGGGGACATCTTACACACGGCCCCTGACACCAAACTAAGCAAAGCTTGTGATGGCTGCCAGAGACTGATATACTACATATACGTATTTTTAGATACATACATATATAGATAGTAGATAAATAACACCCAGACACAGAGCAAACACTTATGTTAATCACATAGATATTTGCCCTGGGTGGGGATCAAACCCACGCCTCTTTGATCCAGAAGTTAGGGTCACTAACCACTGAGCCACCGAGGCGGTTGTAAATTACCTAATATGGGGAGTGAAAATAGATTAGAGATTTAATTTTTGTTTATAAGAGTGTTTATTAAATATAGAGACAATTATTGTCGCTGTACCGTAAGTACACAAAATAGATTTCGACTGTAAAAATTCAAGATGATATTTTTTAATACACAGAATGATTATGCCCAAGTTGAACTCATGGTGTGTTTACATCGTATCAAGACTGCGACAAGCTAAAATTTATCATAATTATAATTAATTATCACGCAAGCTACAATAAAGTGAACGTAATTAATTATAATTATATTTAAAACCTTTGTCAACCGCAAGTCATTGCTACGCCGTAGCCATACCCAAGCTACGCCGTAGTGGTCCCCGTAGCGGCTCAATCTTTTTCAAAAGATCCCCTTGTAATCAAGAAACTCTCCATGACACGGTGTTTTCTCTCTCTAAACTCGAAGGATGAGATATCCCTTCTCTCTCACACCGGAACTAAACCCAAAGGATAATCAATCATACATAATATTTGCATGGGAGCTCCGAGGAGATGAATATTCCTCGTTACCTGCTACAGTTTTTGTATCAAAGATTGATGTCTTTCATAATGCGGAAGGCGCGGTGTTGGATTAAAATGAACTTTTGTTTTCATAAAGTATGAGAAGGGAATGGTACAGAAATTGGACATTTATCATAGAGAAAATTACTAAAGGGCTTATTTGAGTTATTAACCAATTTTACTTCTAACTGGCTTTTTAGGACTTTAACTTGTTTAAGAAAGAAAGAAACTTGAATAGTATTACTTTATAAAAAAATAAGTTAAGAATTCTCAGCTACCTATCGGAAGTATTTATTTTGATGTGAATGTAGCGTAGTTATTTATTTTTGATCTTTTACACACTACTTAGTAAACATATCCCAAGCAGCGAATAATATTATAGAAAGTGCGTAGTAAAGCCACGGGATCTATAATACTCTCCAGATATATTTTAAGCTGTATAAAATCTGTCGCCATTTTCGAACGAATAACAATAAAAGAAAATATGTTTTCTTACTTTGTCTTGACGATTGCCGAAGTTATAATTATGATTTTCGGCTAAATACATTATTTGTGGTACTTATTATGCAGTATTGTTTAACGATCTTATGAATCTAACCTCAAAACCATAAACTTACTTACTTGTTTTGGTAATATTTCTCGTAAATTCTTCAGTATTTTGCGGGCGCGTGAATATTTTTCCACAAAACTATGCACTATTTCACAGTAAATATGAATCGCCACGTTGAATTTTCAATTATCACTACCTAAAGTACAACATTTATTCTTGACTTATAACTTCACAGTAAATCGGCGGTCCACCATTATAATAACTACTTAAAAAGAATAATATATATTATGCGGTTATTGTTTCATAAATTTCACATTGTAATTCTCTTATAAAACCAATGAAGAACTATTATCTTTTTAAGAAACTTATAATAGAATTATAAGATTATATAGGCTGTATAACATGGGCCCAATTTTTACTTATAGAGGCTGTATAAGCGCTTATACAGCCCTAGTACAGCCTCACTATACAGTCATGCTGCTTGGGATATCTACCAAAAGCTTAATATTACTATAGAGTATCCATCTAAGGCGAGGGCTAAGTAATTATTTTCATGTTTGCACGCAAAAATTATTTATTTATCTGGACCTCCCTGACCCGATCTTACAATAACCCTTTTTGGCAAAAGTTTTCTATGTAACAAAACATCACATTACCAAACCAAATAATAACCTTTGCTTACCAACTTAATTATCACAAACTACGGACAAAGTACGTAATTACCACTAATAAGGTGTATGGACCCATATTGACAAGTTTCAGAGACTCAAAGTCTTAGCAAAACTCTGTGAGACTGGGACGAAACTTTGCGACATTATGAGCTAGCAATATATCAGTAAGTAACAGGAATGTAATCTTATTATTTGGCTATACACGGTGAATTGTTGACGTTGATGTATTCAATAATAGTAAGTGTGTACAAGGTTACCTGGTTGCCTAGTACATTGCAACCAGATAAAAATAGCCGTTAAACCATACAAAATTGCAACTCAGAAGCAAAATGTATGAAACAGCCGATTTTCATTTCTTGAATTTCGGTTTGGCCCCATAGTAAAAGTTGTTCTTAATAATAGTCCGAGTCATCTTTTTTCGGCTTAGTCCACTAATTTTATTAGATAACTCTGCATACCCCGTATTATGAAAATTCACGCGAGACAATTAAAAAATAAATTGTACAGTTAAATTACCAGCGAGTCATTTTCACTAAAATTAGACGAATTTTAACTTCACTTTAAAGCCATGTATTCACTGAGAAACAATTGTTGTTAACCTTTGTATCAGAAACAAAATCTACGTGTTTCTGAAACAAAAAATAATGTTTCAGAAACAGTTATGTTGTTTCTATAAACATTACCGAGTGGAACACGGAAACCAATCAGTTAGGTTGAAAGATATTTATTCTCAATATAAGATATTACATCACTTCCATGAGAACACAACTAAATATAATTATAAATAACAGTTCGTCGTCTCTGAGAAAACAATTTTTAAATAATACATAATGTAGGTAACCACTTTTAAAATACTTCACACATGTATACCCATCGATTATAATATAAAACAAGTGGGAAAAAAAACATTATGTAGGTTCCTGCAAACATCTACGTGATGTTTCAGAAACTGTGTATCCTAAACATTGTTGCTCAGTAAATACATGACTTTAACTTAATTGTTTTTCCCTGGAAACTGTCAAAATATCACCAAGAAACTCAGAAAGTGGACTAATGACATGATTAAACCCCCAGGTACGGCTAGATGCATGCCGCTTTCGATTCTATTGGAAATCTACCCTACGAGTATGTCAGTATTTCAGCTGAACCAATAATGATACTCAGGAACAATGTTTTAATCAACCACGTTTTTAAACGAGATAAAACCTCTATTTAATGAAACCGCAAACCCCGTATCTATTTCCTTTTAACGATTCTTTAAAGTGGTAAACCATTTAAAGGCCGGGGCTATAAAGTCTGTTGGCTTGTCCAGGTCGGATTTACACCGACGATGCGTGACCACGTCCGCTCGTTAAAACTTCACCAGGGCATGTGGGAGCAAACATGGACACATGGGTCAAGGAACTTTGAGACAGGATTTGGATATGACGTACCTACTTAAATGAGCCATAACGTTCAAAAAAGTCATAATTGGTTATATCACAAAAATTGCATCATTAACATAAAAAAGAGCAGATAATATTCTGCAACAGGTATTTTTAGAAGACTTACGGTCCTAGGTCCGGTACGGTACTAGGTCCTGGAAAATGTTCACCTTTCCACAGAAAAATTTGGATTTAATTCCTGAAAATATCATATTTTATTTTTTCCACAAGCTTAGTACGAGCTTGTTAAATGTTTTTCAATCTAATTGTTTTTGTTGTAAGCCTAATTAGTTACAATTCAATTCAGTAGCACTCTTATCTATCAGCAAAATGAAGAATCAGTCAGTCGGTTACTCTTCAGTTGAATGACATGATCATCATCATCATTTGGTCCTTCTACCACCTCTTTAGGCGTGGTTAGAATTGGCCCCGGGGTATGCTCCCCTTTGCCAAGGCTGGGCACCAGAAGCCATAACCCCTGGGGAATTTGTTGTGCCGCTGGAGCACTTCCTGCTCTATGTAGGTTGCTTCTCCGCGGCGTTGTGGTCTGTGACGATCTTGGTCAGTCCTCGTGAGTCGTTAATTACTTGTGTTAATCTATACAGAATCATTTCTATATTATCTCTATCTACCTACTATTTTCTGTAGTTCATTTATAAATACTTTTTGATAAGCGCGCGCAACAAAGTCTACTTGCGCAATTTTACACCGGACCTCAAGATACAGGCTTAGCCGAGTTTGAAGCCCCCTGGCAATTGGAACTCGGTAAAGTATATTTGTTGTGGTTATACATTATTTTGTATTTGTATTGTATTTTATCTTCCTCCGTTTGTATAACGATTTCACGTGGAAGTGCACGTTGTGATTTTACGTCAGGTGGGCGCGCGTGTAGTGGCGCAATGCTTTTTAAGTGAGGGTGTGGTCCGTTATGAATGACATGATGCTGCGGCGGATCGGACGATGGTAGTGTGAAAAAATAGTTAAAAGAAGAAGAAGATAATCTAATTAAAAAAAAAACTTTTTAAATGCTCCTAAGCATTAGCAAAATTTTCAGTCTTCAGAAATAGCTACGTCAGAGGCCCTCAGGATTTATAATTATAATTATTTTTGCCACAAATCGCACTTCCACTTTGTACAGAATTCGATAATTCACACAAATACGATAAAAAATCCATATACACTAACATAGTAACATAGAAATAAGTAGGTATCTAATTATCTCATCTTTTCGAACTAATTTTTCTATGAGACACACCCCAAAACCGCCAAAAAATCAACCGAAACCAAACCAAAATTCTGTAAAATTTAAAAACATATCAATTAATAACAAAATGTAATATTTTATATGAAGCAGGCGTTTTTCTGAAATTCCGGAGTCAGTCCCACACTCATAGTTGTTAATGATGAGTATAGGTAATTAACTATAGCTCTGAAAGCCCCAGCTCTTTGCAAAGTAACAGCGATACCAAATCAATTTACTTTATTGAAATCATAGGAGATACACAGTGCCAATGTTTTCATTCACAGATGGGATCAGCATTACAAACACGGGTGGGTATTTATAAAGCCGACTGATCCTAGATTTTACTCGTATTAGAGTTCCTAGTTTCGGTTGCTACTAATGAGAATTTGTGTGCGTGTGTTTGGCTATTACTTAGTTTCAGCGCTGTTTGTTAGTTCAGCATCGCATTCAGAAAGTTTGTACAAAACTATCCATTTTGTCCTTATATCCGTTTTGCTTCAAGCGTGTTTATTTTTAAACGATTTCCCAAAAGACAAATTAAAGTGTAATTATTTCTGGTATATTTTTACAATTTAGTGATTCGACGAGCATGACATTAATATCAAGGTAGGGTCAATCTATTTATTACACTAGTTAGAAAGCCATCAGTCGGCATTATGTATGCTTTCATTGCAATTTTAAGCTCCATTTAAAGCTCACTTGCTAATTCAGTTTAAAATTTAAGAAAAGTAATAAAACTTTTTAACCCGTCGCAATTTACGTGTTTTACGTACAATTAACTACCATATAATGTAAGCAATGTGACATCAAGAACAATAGTAAAAGAAACAAAGTATGGAAAATTTAATTAAAATATGAAGAATGCCACAAATGCTACTTTGTTGCAACTCACGTCGTTTATTTAGCACAGCACATGCCATATAAGGGATAAGCTTATTCCACAGTGAGATAAAAAAGACTATAAGTTCACACTTTTTATTTTTATTATATTTTCTTGAAACTGATTTTATTTTGAAGTGAAGTAATTGCTATAGAGACTTTTTGAAAACCTACGGATTTCCAGCAATAACTTAGTACAACAATTATGCTATTAAAATAACATTTTCTTTAAAGATATTCTTTAGAATTCTAAAGAAAACGTACCTACGTCTTTAGCTTTAAGACAAGTTGCGAATACCTACTCATTTTAATTTGATCCAGAGCCTTTTGTGAATTCGCCCGTGAATAATAAGGGACAGCAAGAATTCTGGCCTGGATAAATTACTTCACTGTATTTATACAAAGATCTGAAGACAGTATTTTTAAACCGAGAGCTCATAGGCAGTATTAGACCAAGACACATATAGATTTTTAATCATCATTTTAGCTATATTTAGGTCGTCTACTCTTAGACATAGGTCTTCTCAATAGATCTTGAAAAAAGACAATTTGTAAGCGGTTTTTATTTCATATAAGTTTGCGTTGGACTGCACACTGCCTGATGTAAATCAGATATTATTATGCGGTTTAAGATGTAACACGCTTACCTAGGTTTGCATTTAGAACATTCTGGAACATGCTGGAGCGCGGATCCTCCAATTGTCGTGAATCTGCCGGGACATGGATCCGCGTCTGGTCAAAGTCACACGATTTTTTTCTTTTTTTCGCAATTAATTAGGTCATCAGACCAACTTACATGTTTCTATACTATGCTACACTGCTTGTTTACGAGTATATGTAATCTAATAAAAAAACATTAACGGCTTTTGACGAGATCCTGCTGTCTTAGGTCATAAGTCCACCTGTGTGAACGTTCTGAACTGTGTGCCATCCAAAATGGTAATAATTTTCATTCAAAAACTGCAACTTTATTAGCTCTAAGTGGTAACTCTTTTCTGTGGTTTCGTTTGCTGGCGATTCGCCGCGAAGCTCTCGGTCTTATAAAAGTAACCTTTTAATAGCACAAATTGATATCTGAATTGCAACTCACCAATAAGTAATAAATATTAAACAGAGGCCAAAATATAGTGCTGATAATAATTAAGTTGTATCGTTTACACTCCGGCCTATTGACAGTATCCATTCCCTATCAACCTCTGTATCATAAACCACTAACATCCACAAATCTTCACAAACAACAAAATTGATCTACAATCAGCTTATTTATCCACTACGAGTTTTATTCCGCCGCAGTGTAGGCAAGGGCAGTAAAACAAAACTATCGCGACATAAATCTGCGGGATTGCCAAGCAGGGGGGTGTTACCCCCACCCAAATCCCCCACTATCGTAAAAACGAATTAGCTAATACCGACTCGTTTGGAGTTCGCATAAATATTATGTTTTATTCTGTCCAAGTTGGCCTGCCGTAACACACGTGCGGCGATGTTTGTTTTATCGTCTGCAAGTCGTAAAATATTGGCTCGGATTAAGAAAATGTTTGTTATTAATAATTCTGGCGGTAAGACGCTGGAAACGTTTTGTGAATCTATACTGAGGAAACAGTTGTGTGGGACCACTTATTTTGTTAACCACTTATTGGCAAGTTGAAGTGGCAATGGGCAGGGCACATAGCGCGGAGAACTGATGACCGATGGGGTCGAAAAGTTCTCGAGTGGAGACCACGTACCGGTAAGCGCAGCGTAGGACGTCCACCCACAAGTTGGACGGATGACCTTATTAGGACCGCAGGATCGCGCTGGATGCAAGCCGCTATCAACCGGTCTTATTGGAAATCATTAGGGGAGGCCTATGTCCAGCAGTGGACGTCCTATGGCTGAAATGATGATTATGACTTATTTTGTGCGACTTTTTCACAAAAAGTGCATTACGTATAAGATAGATGCCGTCTTATACAAATTTACTAAGTACTTACCATTACACAGGTAAACCTCGTATAACTACTACCTAATCTATATTCATACTCCTACCTATATGCCTCTTATAAAGTGTGTACAATGAGGAGTTACAAACATATTTATACGGAATTGTTTACCTCAACGGACATTGAATATTTTGTTGTAGTATTAAAAACTAAGCTTCGTAAACCAGAAGCAATTCAACAAAACGCAACTCCTCATCTCTAACATGATACAATCACAGTGTACATTCACTTAAACGTCCAACAGCCGTTCGATCATAGTGGAGCCTTAATTCTATGTGGAGCTGAGCTCAAGTCAATAACATGTATCTGTCTTTTTCATAGCGATATATTAGACAGAGAAAGCAACTTTTTATAGATAGTATTATGTTTTTAAGGTAGTAGTATTATGGTTTTTAAGTCTCCATTGGCAAAATAATTATTTTTCGTAAAAAATCACGACACCGACTCCCACCGTGTTCAGAATTTGAATAATTTGCACGAATCGATGTGATAACCATATTTTTGTTGATTTATAACAAAACGGGTCAGCCAATTTCGATAAAATTTAAATATACTACCTTGGATGTATACTCTATCGAAATAAAAAAAAATTAATCGGTTCACAATTGGCGAAAATATCGATGAACATACACAAAAAAACCCACATACAGACGAACATAGTACCTCTTTTTTGGAAATTGGTAAAAAAGAGTTGCTTATACTGATCTAAAATAACTAAACTACATTTAACAGCAGCATTAGACCAAGACCAATATGTTGCGGTACAGTAATCTACTAAAGGCGATTCAACAAAACCAAATTACTGATCTCCAACAAGATACAATCACAGTATACATTCACTTAAACTTCCAACAGGCGTTCGATCACCAGCTATCATCCATCTACAGCTCCGATCTACAAGTGCACCTCTGGCCCATTTCCTGCAAACAACCCCTACACGGATCTTACGAGATGGGACGTGTCTGGATCTAGCGGAGACCAAATGCAAGGCAATTGAGCTTAGTTTCATGCAATTTTAATGTCTTAAAAATTACCAAAAATCTGTCTTTTATCAAACTATTAGAGAAAAGGTCCAATTATGAACGTGTCATCGTAAATTACAGAGCCGAGGTGGTCTAGAGGTAGTGACACCCGCCTTACAATCGTGAAGTCGTGAGTTCAAATCCCGGTCTCGTACATGAGTTCTTTGGAATTTATATACGGAATTTCACACCAATGGCTTTTTGGTGAAGGAAAACATCGTGATGTGCATACGTCCGTAGAAGAAATTCGATGGCGTATGTGAATCCACCAACCCGCAATGGCCTAGCGTGGTGGATTTGGCCCAATCACCCTTCGTGGGTAAGCCTATGTAGACTATTGAAAAGGCTAGTACAGTACAGTACATCGTAAATTTAATACCAACGTAAAAAGTGTTCCCTCTTTTTGACCGACGAACCACCGGAGGAGGTATACAATTCGACGCGTATATATTTTTTTTATGTATAACTTTTTTCATAGTAGTCCGATTTCAATAATTATTTTTTTATTGGAAAGAATATACTTTGAAATTGGTTCTATTTAAATTTTATTGAAATTGGCTGAGCCATTTTTGATAAATCTTACCTTACCTACCTTACCTTATTACTTTATTGGTAAGGTCCATTGTTTGTTAGTACCATTCATTTCATTCATTTGATATTGGAACGTATTATGTTCAATGAACAGTTTTTTTTTTGTTTATTTCAAAATGTTACTTTTTGTACACAAGAGATTTTAAATTTGCAACGACGATGTAAAGAATTGATTTATTTATAGGTGTCTTAATCACTGCGCAAGGTAAAAAGAAGACGTCGCCATAGTTCTCTACGATCCCCCTTTTGCCCCACTTTCCTCGCCTCACCCCTCGCAAACATGCCTCAAATACAAGGCACGCCGACAATCCTGGCCGGACTTCATCTACGGACGATGTTTACTCTGTGCATCGCAGAGCGCGCTGATTGGCTCACAGAATTCAAATTAAATTGAGAACTTTCGAAAAGTTTGTGCTGCATTTACTGATGAATTGAGGCGTACATTTTTTTTAGTTTTTTTGCTAACGGTGAATGTACACTTAGATAAATGACTCGTTTATAGGGTTCCGTTCGCAAAGGGTAAAAACGGGAACCAATTACTAATACTCCACTGTCCGTCCGTCTTTCTGTCTGTCTATCTGTCACCAGGCTGTATCTCATGAACCGTGATAGCTAGAACGTTGAAACTTTCACAGAAAATGTATTTCTGTTATTTGTATTGTTTGCTATAACAACAAATAATAAAAACAGAAAGAAAAATTAAGGGGGGCTCTCATAGAGCAAACTTGAATTTTTAGCCTTTTTTCGCTCGATATTAATAACGGTGACAGGTAGATGCTTGAAATATTTACAGCATATTTAGTTAAATATATGCTTTAAAAATAAATAATAAAATTAAAATATAATAAAAATTTAAGAAACATACAAACAAGAAACGTGTTTTTTTAATAACGGCAACAGGAAGATGCTTGAAATATTCAAATAAAGTCAAGTTGTATATTCACTTCAAAATTAAAAATTAAAAAAAAAAATTAAAATAAAATATATTAAGGGAGGCTTCCATATGGTACGGAACCCTTCGTGTGCAAGACCAACTCGCACTTGGCCGATTATTAGGAACCATTTTAATGTGAACATTAAGCTCTTGATATAATCTATGTAGGTACCTACATTTTTCTTTTATATTTCTTCATATAGAGGTACATGTATTAATCTGGACGACGCACACGATTTTGTATCTCATTGCTATCATAGTGAAACTAAAAATTAAAACACACATCGCTCTAAATAATTATTTTGTAAATTTCAGAAAATGTTCGTTGAGGTATTTTACAGATGAATATAAAATGTTATTTTGTTATTTTCTAGAAAACTATTGATAACACTTCATTCGAATAAAGCACACATACCGATAGTAAAATGGGTAAGACGATTGTAGGTAGGTAACAAATTAGAGTATCAGCAGAACACTGTTTCACGCGACGTTTTCCATTCACTAAGTAAATCATATTTACTAATATTCACAGTCTATACACCACAAAGTAATTATCTAAACTCTATCAGTATAGGTCGTAGCGTTAAAATTAGATAATGTCTAGAACCGATCGAACCAAGACGATATTACTTAACCACGGACTCCTCGATTGTGTTCCTAGCAATCCTGCTAACCACTTTACTTAGAAATCGAAATGGGTGGTGGGATGGGAAACTAGTGAATATTATAGAGCTGGATAAGGTTTAGATTCGTATAAAGTCTACAGTTACTATTTGGGGAGATGAAGGGGTAAATTTACTATCGTTTCTTGGAACAATGCCTCATTTAGGTACGTAATTACCATTAACAAGTCATTATAATGACTGAAAAGAATTTAAAAATCTGTTTAATATACTTGGGTTGATGTTGTCTGATGTAAATGATGGTTGTTTTTATCCAAAAACATTTCATTCTGAATATAAAATCCGATATACTTGAACTTAAATTCTAATTTATCATCCTAATACTTGAACAAAAATTCTAATTTATCATCCTAATACTATAATAATATAGAGAAATAAGAGATAAAGGTGTGATAAAATAATATGGCCATCATTATAATTTCAACCGTAGGACCTCCACTGTATCATAATAACATAAGCTTTTCGTATAGATTTCCAATACCACCAATCGTAAGAAGCCTGCATCCATTATAAACTTGCGGTTTTAATCAAGGCAAGCTGTACAAGCCTAGCTTAGCATATGATTTCTACTAACTCAAAGAAAAACCGGACAAGTGCAAGTCAGGCTCGCACTCCGAGGGTGCCGTACAAATCCTAAAAAAATTCACAAAATTGGGAAGTACGTTGTTAAAATCTCTATACCCATCATCATCGACAAAAGTTTTTTTTTTTTACTTTTCTCGTCATTCATCGAAAATTATTAAAATATTTAAAAGCCTGTTTTAGCATGTGCTAATGAAGCTCTTTTACTATACCTTACAAGATACAATTTACGCACTTTGAATTTTAAACCCATATTTTGTGAATTTTGAAGCCCTATTTTTTGAGATTTAAATAAAATGTACAGTTTTCAGATTTATCCCTATATGTGTACTCTGAGACAATGCTTTTCGCCAAATTTCATAGTTCTATGTCAACGGGATGTACGGGTTTTGATGTTTGTGAGTGTCGAAATAAGCGGTTTTTACGACATAAACGGCTCTACATTTTTTATATGATAACTGAAAAGTTTTTCCTTTACGCAACTGTAAGAAATCATAGACGTATTCAATTTAAATTTCAACTCGATATCTTTACGCGTTCCCGAGATAACGAGTCTTGACATACACACATACACACAGACGGACAGACGGACTGACGGACAGACGGAGAACAAAGTGATCCTATAAGGGTTCCGTTTTTTCCTTTTGAGGTACGGAACCCTAAAAATGACAAACAATAGTCCTGCGGTAAAAATAATAAACAATAGTCAAACGGATGTCCTGCGCTAGCTGGTTGTAAGTATTTAAGCATTATCTACTGATTTAAATTGAGGAAAAGCCCCATCGTGCATCTGTGAACCCACAAAGGAGGATACTCCACTGCACATAATCTTAGAATACCCAGTTTATGGAACGCAGCGGTTTGATTTTAGTGCAAAAAATTGGAATTAATTTAACACGTGATAGTTTAGACGACGTAATGAAAGATACCTTAGAAATATTTCAATTTTATCGAATTTTGCACAAATATTTGTAAAAAAAGTAATAATTAGGAACAAGTACTCGTAGGTACAAACTTGGCTGTGCATTGTAATGTGTATTACAACTGCAAACAGCCAAAAACATAGAAACATAGGTATATTTTTAGTGATAAGACAAAAATAATAACTGTAATTAAGACCCCTGATCTTGTCAGGGATATTTCGCGGTATAATATAAAATAAATAAAAAAAAGCATTAGCTCCAATCACGAGCATTGCTATAACGCTTCAAACAATTGGAACAGTTATATAATTTCCTAAAAAAAATCATGTAACAGTGTTTCTAATGGAACTCCCCCGGAACTGCGTGATCGATTTTTATGATTTTTTATGTATATTTTTTAGTAGATCGAGAGTCTTCATTTAAACCTAGTAAAACAATGCTTGCCAGATCAATTAGTATCACTATAACCAGGACATCATAACTAGTAGAATCGCTCTCAAACGCGGCTCATTCTCGGACCCGTGCCAATCTAACCGATCCATAACCACAATAATAGTAAATCCAGCCATGATCAATCGGCCCGATACCTATTTGCCATTATCCGCGTTCCCGCAGGCACGTCGCCCCATGACTTATGTTTTCATCGCGTCGGTGGAAACCCGGAGTTATGGAGTTATTTGACGTAGTCACGCCACGCGGCTATGAAAGAGTTGATAAGAAGCGGCGGGGAATGTCAGTTGTGTATGGTAATGTTAGAAAACTTTGCTGCGATCAAATAGACGTCTCGTTGTATCTTACAAAAGCTATTTTTATAATCAAACAACAATATTAAATTAAAAATTTAAATTACACCCTTCGAGCAAATATCTATAGTCACAATCGTGTAAAAAAGTGTGCGAGCCAAAACCCTGCTTACGTTATGTAGTGGGCAGGCTTTTTAGTTAGTCGTAAGACGATTGCATGCCGACTACAACGCCGTGCGATGCCAAAGAGCTCGATTACAAGCACTTAATTGGGTGACATAATGTGGAGATTCAAGAAAACGGGTCATTGTCAATTATTTAATGTTAATATCTAAATCGGTATGTATGACGGCGCTCGGACATTTTTTTACTAATTCCACTTAGGGACTGTGGCTCTGTAGATATCTGCTCGAAGATTACATCCAACGCAATTTCATAAGTATCTAACGAAAGACCCAAAATGCCGAAAACAGACACACACACAGACACGTCATACTTATAACACTTCGTCGTTTTTGCGTTGGAGATAAAGGAAAGTAGATAGTTGCTACTTTAAACTTTTGTATGACCACCATCTTGCCTAATGGTGAGCACGTGGTCAAAGATGGGATGGTCGAAGCACGCAAACCTAAAAGATAATGAGATTTGTTTTCGATGTTCTAAATTTGACGTTTATATTTGCGTGTCTATGTTTAAATGTAGGTATCTGACCTCGCTTCGATCTATTCTTGTTATAAACAATAAAAACTAAAAAAATAACATCTATCTATCTACGTCCTAAGTAGGCTTAAAACAGAGTACTTCGGCGTTAAAAATCCTAAAAAACAACATACCGAGTACTAGCTACTCATTGTGATCGTATGAACAGTGTACTATTTTTACGATTAAAATAATAAAAAGAGTGTTATGGTATAGAATTGTGACGTTCTAGTATAATAGTTTTTAAAATAATCCAGATAGAGTTTGAATTCGCTAGCACTGCAGCTATTCTTGTCAGCGCCAGAATAAATTATTCAGATTACGACCCAGTTATAAAATAGCGATTTGAACACGATAATAATTGTGTTTGATGCTGGATTAATTAAATAGCATCACACACATAATGGTGATTAAAATTTAATTTCGTAACTATTATGATAACGCTTTGAAATGACGCAGCGAAGTGGAGTTATGCGCTACATTTAATAATTAAATAGATATGAATTTGATTTGTTTGATTATGTAAATATTCCATGTGACTAAAGGTGACGTCCACAAGTGGTATATTATTCAGAGAAAAATCGAACCAAAATAATATATACATAATTTGAAAGTTTGATTCATGGGCTTCTCAAAAATATTTAAATTATATTTTTTATCCCTCTATTTTATTAAATATGTGAAAAATAATTGTATAGTTTAGCAATTATAAAGTGCTTCTATCGTTATTTTACTTGCATTCGTAGCTGATTCTTCCACATTCATTTCTTAATTTGCTAAAATTAAAAATTATAACCTACCAGTGTGACCGGTTATTTATTTTAAACATTTTTTGAATTTTTTACCAACGAAACGGAAGAGGTATGTACTCAATTCGACACGTATATTATTTGTTTGTTTCTTTTTTATGTGTAACCACGCATAACTTTTTACATAGTAGTCCTATTTCAATCATTTTTTTATTGGAAAAAGTATTCTTGGAAGTTGATCCCATTTAAATTTTATCGAATGTAAAAAATGCTTCATCGATCCGTGCGAAATATTCGTGAATTCTGTACACTATTGAAGTCGGTCATGCCATTTTTTGCGAAATATAATGTTCCAATAATTCTCCAAACTTAGTAATAAAATTGTGCGATCCGATTCATAGAATAAAACGTAAAAATAATTATTTCAAGCGCTTAGTAATTTTGAGAACTTACTTTAGGATTGAGGGTTTCAGAGTAATCCTATTACCTACAAAAGTTCCGGGAACTTTTAGGTAGCAATTTTACCTCGTTAAAAATTTAGAAGCAAATATTTATTTTTGAGCTGCCGTGGGAAAATATAAGCCAAGCTTAGAATCAGATCCAGAAATATGGCCGCAAAATATTTTTGGTATAAATTGGGTTGTGAAATATTGAAAACTAACTATGACAAAGTTTTAATTACATGTAAGTGCTTATAATTGCGAAAAGAATTTTTTTTAGTACAAACGATCTCCAATGTAGAGCAAATCTGGGTCAACTTTGTAGAGTAAGTATTTCGAATATTTTTATTATTTTTGATAATAAATTATTTTGGATAGTAATTTACAGTTCCAAGACGTCAAACTCAAAATTGGAATACCTATAAATTATGCTTTCCGAATTAATATAAATTATAAATAGAGTTGGAAATATGTTTTTCACTCTAATAATGGCAGGGCGTATGTATATCCACAATTCCACGTTTGTAGCGTTCATAGCGAAGTTTGACTAAGAGTTTCATAGCGATCACCGAAGTAAAGCAGCGTCCAACACGTCAGTCTTTGAATGGATGACCGTGGGTGTCATTTACAACTGAGCATTGCCAGGTGACACGTGTAATTGTGGTTCCCGATTATTTTAACCGTTTAGCTACGTGAGACGCTTACAGGCCCTCCCAGGCCAGGTACTGCGGCGTTTCGCCCCGCAAGCAGTTCAAATCGCGCAAGACTATTTTTGAAGGTCTCCGTTCGCCCCGCATTGTTTGGAGCGGGGCGAAAAGTGCCATTAAAAAAAAGTCCTTACTTACTTTAGTCGCCAACCCACATTGGATCAATTTGGTGGATACAGCTCACTCGCTGTTTGCAAGTTGACATAATAATTATGTGCAACAGTGATCTATTAAAAAACCTACACAGCAAATTAGCCAAGGAGAATCTCCAATAAAAAGTGTCCTGACCTAACTCCAAAACGTCGCGATTTCTATCTACATAGTTCGTGGTATTAAGTAGTTCGTAGGTACTAAAAGGTATAATAGGTATTTCAGATCCGCCGTGCAATTTCCTCCTCTCCATTGAACTGGAGTGCCGATTGAGCGTTTTCTTTTTGCGATGTCGGCAGATTGTAAGAATACCCACCGTCGTTCTGTTAACTGGTTGTAGAGTTCAAACTTAGGCGATTATGTCATTGCTAAACTTCGGAAAGTTTGTTACCACTGAATAAATAGTTTTGTATTGACTTTCTCTTTTGTATGTAAGTTAAGTTTTTATTTGTACTTAATTACAGAAACCTAAAAATTATATCTTTAAAAACTGTCATTGTTCATACAAGCTTGTATCAAATGTTTCATTCATGAAGTCGTTGAAAATTATTTGATCATAGTAATTAAGCAATTTTCGGTCACAAGTCACAAAAGTTTATTTTAACCGACTTCCTAAAAGGAGGAGGTATTATATTCGTCCGTGTGTATTTTTTTAAATTATTTTTTGTCTATGTTCGTCAATATTTTCGCTAATTGTGGACCGATTTAAAAAAATCTTTTTTAGTTCGAAAGGATATACTTTTGAAGTGGTCCCAATTTAAATTTGAAATCGGCTGAGCCGTTTTTGTCAAATCAACAATAATGTACTTGGATGCTACATCGACTCGTGCAAAATATTCGAATTCTGTACATGGTGGAAGTACATTATACTACTATATTAATATGCGAAAGTTTGAAAATAACATGGTGGAAGCAGGTGGTACGATTTTTTTTAAATATAATTTTTGTCTTATTAATTGCGCAGATCTTTTGTTTTTGAAATTCCGTTGAAACAAGGTGACGTAAAAATTACTTAGACCATTTTTAATAAGTTAGTTATAGAAAGCTGATATTTGAAAATAGCCAAACAATTCTTTAGTAAGTTTTCTTAGAGAAATGGCTGATATTACGGTATTTTATGAAAAAATCCACTATTTTAGTAAATATAAAATGTTTCTGGGAATATCTGCAACGTTTTATAATAACTAGTGTCTATATTTTTACACAATCTCCTATCATTGCTTAGTTTGATTTTCTACTGTCTTTTCCACCGCACCAGAAATTATGAAACTAGGTATTGTTTTCGTTATATCATGTTTAAATTATATTATAGCTAATTTTTATTTCTTTATGTATTTGTATGTCCTTGGTGCTATAACACGCAAGTGATATTGTTAAAGGTTTCGCTACTAAATAGATTAATTAGGGGAGGTTTTCGATAAGAAAAAACATTATGCTTACTTCATTTATCAGTGATGCATAAACTTAAATCGCTGACACGTCAAAATGTAAATACTTATTACGCCGCTTTCGCTAGTCTAAATCAATATCTGTTAGTGAAGCCTATGTCCAACA
Source organism: Hypomecis punctinalis (assembly GCA_949316475.1). Lineage (NCBI taxonomy): Eukaryota > Metazoa > Arthropoda > Insecta > Lepidoptera > Geometridae > Hypomecis > Hypomecis punctinalis. Next base: position 22,792,978 of record OX438798.1, read on the forward strand.
ATGTGCGTCTTACGGGTGATAAAAATAAAAACATATCATGTTCACGTTCCCTCTTTTAATCTTAATCAATTTATTCAGTGACGCCATGAACCGCCCTGCTTTTCCCCATTACCTCTGGGTATAAAATAATAAAATTAGTCACGCGTCACAATTATAAACTGATTAGCATAGTAACGTGATTTATGATATAAGTGTGGTGGTGTCACGGTATCGTAGCACGAAGTGAGCTCGTGCTACGTGTCGATTTGTTTGTCACACCCTGAAAGTGTCGAGTGCAAATGTTCGGGACAACACGGTATACTTCAACTACTGTTTAACCAACTGGTTAAGTCATGAAAATAAAAAAAAAAACTAGTGCACGTAGGGTTCCGTACTGTTTAAAAGACCCCTTAGTCCCGTTTCAAGCGTCTACCTGTTTCCGTTATTGATATCGAGCAAAAGACGGCAAAAATAATCCTTAAATATTTGTTTTCTTCTGTTTTTAGTATTTGTTGTCATAGCGGCCATAGATGGATAGATAATAGATAGATAATCATTTATTTTCAGTAGGAATAATTACATACATTGGTATACAAAAATATACTATGAGCGACACTCTACGAATCATAAAAATAACAATTATTAATTATGTACTCAATTGAATTTAATTATTAGCCATGATATTACAACAAATTAATAAAAATTCGGTATATTACATAAAAATACAATATTACAAAAAAATGTCAGAAATACTGCAATAGAAATATCTGCAATAGCATCGTCAAAAATAACAGTTTAATACAACTAAAAAACACAATAGCAGTTACATGTCAAAAATAACGTAATAGTACTCTAAAATATCTGCAATAGCATCGTCAAAATCATACATAGTCTGGGAACATATTCATTTTCATAGAAATACATAATATGTGAACATTTCAGGTGTCTATCAGGTAGCTATCACAGTTCATGAGATACAGTCTGGTGACAGACAGACGAATGCACAACGGAGTCTTAGCAAAGGTCCGATTTTTACCTTTTGCGTAAGAAACCCTAAAAAGTGGGACGTTCGGAATATTCGTCTTTGTCGTCGTTTCAAGGTACGTCCACTACTGGCACTACTGGACATAAGCTATTTGTCATTTTAGTTTTTGTAATTTATTTATAACTAGCAATATATGTATTCAGGCCTTCAGGCGGCCTAAAAACTCTCGACACCAGGGCTCGCCACCCGTCCTATACGAACTTACTTTTACTTACTTAATAAGTGTTATAATGTACCTATGGTTGTGTCGAATCTTGCAACTGAATTTTAAAGCAAATAATATGTATCTGTACCTATATTATCGTATCAAATTCTTAAATAAATGAATTAATTTTGATGTGCCTTTTTGTAATGCTGATATAACTTCGTGTTTAGCAATATTTTAATACCATCTACATATGGTTAATCCTTTTCAAAATTTGAAATTTTTGAATTTTGATTTTATCTTGGTGTTCATTTTACCAATGCTACAAAATTATCCGATTTTGTATTTAAATTCACTAAGTTACTAATCATTTTTACAACAAACAATATTGAGGACTTACTAGGATTGCATGAAATGGTAGAGGTACACAATGGGGACCTTTGATTTTCCACGCACGGCACGAACGAGGCTCAATCACGTTCTGTCGCACTTATCATAAATCTTGCTTAGTTTCGGGACGATGGATTTCACTTGCGATATAACTATGTGTAATTTGTATTGGTTTCGTAGTAGTTTTTATTGGTACGCGTAGTAATGAAAAATTAGTTCCATCAATTATAACAGCGCAAATGAACAGAGCTCAAATGAGTAATACAATGCAGCAGTCGCTGTAGTTAATAAAATTTTGGACGAAATTAACATAAAGTGGGAGTTATATTTAAAATTCAAAGAAAATACTAATAATATTACCGTGATCGATAAGTATCGTTTTATAAAAGTATGCTTCATCTAGGTTTACCTCGATGTTAATAAATAAATATTTTGGGACATCTTACACACGGTCTCTGACCCCAAACTAAGCAAAGCTTGTGATATGGCTGCCAGGGACTGATATATTACATATACTTATTTTTAAATACATACTTCTATAGATAGTAACTAAATAATACCCAGACACAGAGCAAACACCTATGTTCATCACATAAATATTTGCCCTGGGTGGGGATCGAAACCACGCCCCTTTGATCCAGAAGCTAGGGTCACTAACCACTGAACCACCGAGGAAGTCATCATTAATAGCAACAATACAGCTCAATAGCCTATTATATGCCTATCAACTAACTATATTATGAAAACAGTGACTCCGCACGTACAAAATTTGCAATTGATTTGTCTGTATACATGATATTGAATGTAAAACTAAGATAGGTACAAATTATTTACAAAATACCCTCCTCCATTCACGTAAACCTAATATAAAACGTGTTATAAATGAGAACGTAGAGCGTATTCCTTTGAAACGAGGCAAATAATTTAGCGTAGCTTTTAATTTAGAGCCAAGATAGTCTTTTCAACATGAATTTCAATAACGATATTCAAATTCTTATAAATATCAGAGAATTACAATTTCTCATCTCGTTTAGTTCCGACGCTAGCTCCACAGATCACTATGGTAACCATTATTGATCTTTTCAAATTAGAAAGTTCTCATCTCATCGCGCATTAGGCTTTAGAAAATAATTCGCTGTAATTCCAGTGAAGAGTTCTAAACGGAAACATCCCTTTGATTTATAATTAACAAAGTTCTCTAATCCCACGTTCAGCCAGCGATTCAGTTGCCCAACTTCAAAATCTACTTGTCACAAAACCGGCTCGCTCGCCATCATAGCGCTGTCAAAATGACAAGCGCTGTCAACCTGCGCCGCTCGCTGACATCCGAGTTTGGACTCTAACACCCTAGTATCACAACTCACATTACCGCTTCTCAATAAACGCAAGCCACCACGACGTTTCAGTAACACCATTACAGACTTTAATACTCGGAATTAGGGGCTAAATAAACGGCAAATAAGTTGGAGCAACAATAATCCTGTGTCCGAAGTTATTACACAAGCCCGGTGACCTGTCGTCGTCGGAAGCAATTTCGGTTCGAGCGTCTGTTTTAGTGTGATTGCGAGTACAATATACTTTTAACTGATACGTAAAATAGCGCTGGAGAAAATTAGATCTGGATTAGAATCGTTCCGTTTTGTTCTAGACAAAAGCGTCGATTCAGGGCATCGCGCACTCGGAATAAGTCCAGCGATTGCGGCGCGAGGACGCGGTGTGAATTTAAATACAGTAGCCGAAGTTCAATCAACATAATCAATTACAATTTTGGTGTATAAATTCAATTAAAATTAAAAGTCGGTGGCGCCTCCGCGATCTGCTGGCGCGGCGCAATCTGCGCTAGTTGTTCAACTTTAATGACATTTCACCCCGTCCAGCTTTTATTGCTTTTCTTACTGCCAAAGCGGAAAATTTTCGCTGATAATTATTTACCGTCTGCGCCATAAAACTATATCTCGAACGCTGATGTTTTATAGCGCGCTCTTTGATAGAACTCCACGTCGGTGGAGTATCTCAAGTTCATCGAAAGTTTACAGCGGACTAGTCGCAGTGGTGTGCTCCGAGCTAAATTAAACTAATTAAACTCGGCGCAGAATGTCTATAAAAAGTCGTCAGAAACTGATATAAATAGTTAAATTAAAAAACTCTGTTTAATACGGGCGTAAAGTAAGTAATATGAAACCGGCATAGGTGCACTCGTAAATTAATAAAGCGTACGGCTGGTGCAGCACAATAAGGGCGCGGCCACACGGTCACGTGTGGTTGAGTAACAAAAATGCAGCATTTACGGTACCTATTGCGTAAATAAAAATGCGGCGACATTTGACGTCTGTCGCATGCGACGTACGGCGCCGGTCGCGTGCCGCGCACGTTAAATAATGTGAAGGCATGAGCCTACGATTTATAACGGTGCGATCACGCCACGTCATGTGCCGTCATACCGGAGCGGACCGAGCTATTTATACTGCCTTTATTGCAGCATTAAAGCTGCGTAATTAATGAAAGCGTGACGCGGGCGATGCTCTCTTGACAACTAACTCCCTGGTGTGCACGGCCCTTATTACTCACTGGGCGGTATAACGTACGTTTCAGACTTGTTTTATATTTTATTGCTAAGTAATGAGATTTCCTACGAGTGGCTGGAGTCTTGAAACTTTGCTAGCTCGTAAAAGTGTGATTAACATAAAAAGTAAGCAACATACTCAAGAAATTCTTTTATATTTCATAAAAATTACTTCTTCGAAGTAAGGTCATGTTATAGACTTATTTTATGAAAAATAATACGTTTGTATATAAATACAGCGACATAAAATATTCCATTCAGTGGAGGAAACTCACAGCATGTTTAAAATTGCATGGCAATTTTCGAACGTTTCCGTGGTAGAATCATGAATATCATGATTCTAGGTTCTCTTACTGGAGTATGATGACTTGTACGTTTTTAAACTCTTTCTCAAATGCCAATGAAACTTTAGCACCTCTGTAAGCTTATAACCGTATTAATCATAATGTAACCTAGGTATAAAACCTATGTCATAAACTCAATTATAAATATTAGACATATTAATTAAATAAATACTCAACTCACCCACAACGATACTTATCTTCGCTCCTTGGAATTGGATATCTCACTTACCTGCAACAAAAATGTTGTTAAGAAGCAGTTCAATTGTAAATAATTACAATATTTTTTTTTTTTCAAAAAAAAAAAATGCATAACTGACTTCCATCGTGTACGAAATTCGAATAGTTCGCTCAAATTGATGAGCACAATTTTGACATTATTGTTGATTTTTCAAAAACAGCTCAGCCGATTTCTATAAAATGTAAATAGGACTACCTCTTAACCACCTCTCAGGTATTCTCTTTCCAACTTAAAATAATTTTTGATTCGGTTCACAATTGGCGAAAATATCGATGAACATACACAAAAAAAAAACATGGAGACGAACATAGAACCTCCTTCCTTTTTGGAAGTCAGTTAAAAAAGCAAAAAATTCTGAGCGACGTAGAGTTGGTAAGTACACAAATAGTTCTAATTCGATAAAAATGGCACAACCGACTTAAATCGTTCGAAATTCGAATAATTTGTTCGAATTGTTATTTGCTGACGGTGAGAGCGAATATGCTGTCTAGAAGATTCGCTTCCTGTTCAAACGAGGTTAAAATCACGCTCTTCAAGGCTTATTGCCAATCGTTCTATGGAAGTAGCTTGTGGACAGCATATACTCAAAAATCTCTTGGCGTCTTGCGCGTCCAATATAATAACGCTTTCAGAATGCTGATGCGGCTCCCACCGTTTTGCAGCGCGTCATCTATGTTTGCGGAGGCGCGCACTGATGGCTTTGCAGCTATCATGCGCAAAAAAATTGCCTCGCTGTTGAGCAGGACGCGAGCGAGCGGCAACAGCATTCTGATAGCCATCACCGACAACTTTAGCTGTCCAATCTTGATGCATCACATTACGGTGCTGTTAAAATAAAGTGACATGTTGAATTTAATAACTTGTGACATGCCTAATTTTAATGAGTTAATTTAATTTAATTTAATAATAAAGTTTTAATCTTAATTTCAGTTATGGATCATATGTGTCTGATAATAAAATATTTTTGATTTTGATATGCCATTTTTTTTTCAAATCCACTCAAATAATTTGATTAAAATTTATATTACACTACCTCTGAAATTTGATCTACCATACAAATAAAGTAATATTAAAATCAGTTCATGATTGGCGCAGTATTTGCGTACAAAAAAACATGCAGTAGAATTAAGAGCTTCCTTTTTTGAAGTCCGTTAAATAGTGTTACCTGTATAAGGCAATGAAATACGCTCCATTGAAAAAAAATCTATTCAGTGGTAAATGAAAAGACCCTGCTAAAGCCTTTCAATGTGACATCGGACTTACTTGATGAAACATTGTAGGACACAGATGTCAGTATGCTTTAAATTTATACAATTTAGACGCTAATTAGAAACTTTAAACTTTTATTTAGTTTTCTATTTAACCCGCTTATGCTGGATCGTACATATCCACTTTTGCTTACAAAGAGCATAGTGTAAGCTAAAATTAATAAATAAAACATAATGCAGACCAGTTTTGTTAACTTTGAAAGAGATCCAAATATAAAAAAGTTCAAAATAAAAAATAAAACTAATATGGCTGCCAGATACTGATATTTTACATTATGCATATCATTAAATTACTTAAGTATTACTTACTATAAAGATGATAACATTCAGACACAGAGAATTGAAGAGAACACATAGGTACATGTTAATTATAAAAGCTGTTGCCTCGGTTGGGAATCTTTAATCCACTTAGCCTTTTAGACAATTATTAGTACCTACATAAATAAATTAAAATGACAACATATTTTATTATAGACGCTACCAGTAGTAATTTATAGATCGAATCAAACTTCTCAGCGTCTGCGAGATTAGCTACAAGCTGCGCATCCCTCTCTAGCGTCGCTGACATTTTTTTAATTATGAATTGAACACAACCACTCGCCTCGTGTTCATAGACGCCAAGAAGTCTGACCTCCTTCGCACGCAGCGTCGTAGCGTAGGCGTATCGTAGTACGCGCGTAGGACGAGAGCAATACGAGGGCAAACATGTTCAAACAAGTCCGTACACGAGGCGTAGCATAGCCGTATCGTAAGAGGCACCGCTTCGTGTGCGGACTTGTTTGAACATGTACGCGCTCGTATTGGTCTCGTCCTTCGCGGGTACTATGATACGCTTACGATACGCCTACGCTACGATGCCGTGTGCGAAGGTCTAAAACTCAGCTTATATCTATAGACAGTAAACAATTACCGTCAAGAAAAAGAAAATTCTAATAAATCCACAAAAGAGCGTTATCTCTAAAAGAACGAAACCTCCAGAACAATCAAGAGAGAAATCCGGCGCTCTTGTCATGTTTTTATTTCAGCTTTGGTGGAAAACTGAATTACCGTTCAATTATCTTATAGGATTTACGACGCGAATAAGCTTTAAGTACCTTTTACGCGAAACAGTGTATCAATTTGGAAATATTTTTTCTTTACAAAAAATGGCGACCTAAAATATTTTTTTGCGTCTTTCCCACCTTAATTCGTCTAAAATGTGTATTTTGTAGTTAGGTATGAAAATGTTTTTCATGTTTTTAATATAGTATTTTATGGTTTTATACTTTCAAATTAGGTACATCCAAGAACTTAGTTATTTATAACAAATAAATTAATGAACAAATTTTCTACACTACTTAGGTACAGTAACACAGCTACTGTATGGAGTTAACCGCAATCATTTCTCAAAAACAAATAGGTATGCCCACTAGTAGTTCTGCGAACAGTAAGCATCGCGGCACATCTTCTTAACTGATCTTCATAAACGTAGCATTTCTCACATTATTGTTGATTTATGAAAAATGGCTTAACCGATTTCAATAAAATTTAAAATAAGACCAATTTCGAAGTATACTCTTTCCGATGAAAAAACATTATCGAAATCGGACTACTATGCAAAAAGTTATGCGTTGTCATACATAACAAAATAAATAAAAAATATAAGTACTCGTCAAATTGAGTACCTACTTTGTTTTATAAACCATTAATATTTAGAACCCGTGTACTAAGTTTCGTGGCTATTTGTTGAAAAGTGGGCCCCGTGTAGGATAACCAACATACGGACAGACGTCAGTAAAATCGTCGAGTTAAAACAGGAACCTCTCTTATTAAGTTTACCTACTCTGTCAAAGCTTGTAGATTTAAAAAAAAACCGGACAAGTGCGAGTCAGGCTCGCACATCGAGGGTTCCGTACAAACACGTTGTTAAAATAACTATAAATTATAAACCTGTTTTAGCATGTGCAAGCAAATGAAGTTCTTTTATATGATATTTCACTTTGAATTTGTTCGAGTCAATAATTGGATTTATATAATTGCAATAAGACCACAACTTCGGAACGCATAGACACCTCGTATATCGACGGAGAAAGTTAATACCGCGGGCTAACTAAACATCTAGTTTAGATATGAGTGAATACTGAGATTTAAACTGTTGCTTTAAGAATTGATTTTATAACTTATTTGATTTGATTGCTATTAAGTTTGATGTTTTATATTTATACAATTAAACATTTACATATAAATTTATATTTGAACTTATTTTCAGTTTAGACAGAATTTTGAGCCAAATTTTTTGTGAATTTTGAGGCCCTATTTTTTGTTGTATGTATGTGTACTCCGAGACAATGCTTCTCGCCAAATTTCATAGTTCTATGTCAACGGGAAGTACCCTGTAAGTTTTGATTTTTGTGAGTGCAAAATATTCGGTTTTTTACGACATAAATGGCTCTAACTTTATGAAACGATAACTGAGAAGTTTTTTTTTTACACAACTGTAAGAGACCATAGACATACGTATACAGTTTAAATTTCAACTCGATATCTTTACGCGTTCCCGAGATAAAGAGTCTTGACACACACACAGACGGACAGACGGACAGACGGACAACAAAGTGATCCTATAAGCGTTCCGTTTTTTTCCGTTTGAGGTACGGAACCCTAAAAACAATCACAAACTATATCTTTACTCCGTTCCATAACCGCTGAGAACTAGGGTCGTGATGACCTTATATAATTACCTAATGTAAAGTGCTTTAGAAACATCCTATTCTAGTTTTTAAAAAGAGAATAAATGCGTGCTGAATGTTATTTATTATATTTACGACTTGTGCCAAATCTTCAATAGATTTCAACAAATCTCAGCGGTTATGGAACGGACTATGTATAACAATCAGTTTATATCTTTAGGAAGGTCGGTGCTAGAAATAAGCAAAAGAACAGTGAAGTAGAGTGAACTTAGATACAGAATTTAAACTTATTTATACACTCTGGTTATAAATACAAATTGGATGTCTAAAGTTGTTATTATTTTGTTGACCGACAAAACGGAGGAGGTACTCAATTCGACGCGTATAATAAGTATATATATTTTTTATGTATAATCACATAACTTATTACATAGTGGTCCGATTGTGACAATTCTTTTTAAATTGGAACTCACTTCGAAATTGGTCTCATTTAAATTTTATCGAAATCGGTTGATTTTTGATAATTCAACAATAGTGTGAAAAATGCTACATCGATCCGTGCGAATTATCCGCGAGCGATTTCTGTACACGGTTGAAGTTGGTCATGCCATTTTTTACAAAAAATTATTATTTAAAAATAGGTAGGTACATAAAAAAGTGCTCTTACTCGTAGTTCTAAGACTAACAAACATTAAATTTCAAACGAGTACAATTCACAAACCTAATTTACTTAAAATAAATATGTCTAAGTTATCCATTTCAAAATGTACCACTCAAAACAAAATAACAACACTTTAGAAATGAAATAAACACGTTCTCCTCAAAACATTAGTTTTCAACGAAACCATTTTCAGAAAACATTTTAAGTTGCAAAATTAAATATTGTCCTTTCTCTAGATTAATTTGGAGTTTTGTAGAAGAAAGATTTGCATCTAAATAAGTTAGTGACTAGACCTTATTTTACTTGGGTAACCTTGTTATTTGAAGCCAACTTGAAGCTCACTTAGCTGAGTCATGGACACTTGTTATTTATAAAGAAAGGCTTTGCATTAAGCTGGCAGATGTAATAATGTTGAATACGAAATAAATATTTATTAGACGGTATTTTTGACGCCAGATTGTGTTGGGCAATATTTTGTATATGAAATTTGCTTGTTGTTTGTTACCCTTGTCCAATGACGTTCAGAGTTGATTCGAGTAGTTACAGTTAAAAGCTACCGTAGCTCGGGTGACACGTTTCACACACATGGCTGAAGGGTTTTAACCGTTTAGCCATGTCAGAGGCCATCAGGTGGCCTAAAAACTCTGACACCAAGGCTAGCCACCCGGCCTATACGAACTCACTTTAATAAAGTTGAAAACTAAATAATAATAAGACTGCCTCGGTGGCTCAGTGGTTAGTGACCCTAACTTCTGGATCAAAGAGGCGTGGGTTCGATCCCCACCCAGGGCAAATATTTATGCGATGAACATAAGTGTTTGCTCTGTGTTTGGGTGTTATTTAGTTACTATCTATATAAGTATGTATTTAAAAATAAGTATATGTAGTCTATCAGTCTCTGGCAGCCATATCACAAGCTTTGCTTAGTTTGGAGTCAGAGGCCGTGTGTAAGATGTCACAAAATATTTTTTATTTTTTATTATTTATTTTTTTATTAGTAATGTTGCGAGATTCGTCTATTCGGAAGGTATACTGCGTTATTTATAACTTACACATAACATCTTATAGACGATCTTAGGACATCAAGATTCTAGAACAATTTTGACTATAGGACCAACCTCAAAATCGTGAAAAAAAACAGATATTTATGCACGTCGTGATTTAGGCCATGACTTTATAACACACCTGAACGTTAGCTCTGATTGTTTTAAAAAATATTTCCTTATTACATTTTTAATAAGTAACGATGACGGTCCGCATTGAAATGGCTCGTTCAACCTTCTTCAGAATGAACAAAGTTTTGTGTGACAGAGACCTGAGTCTTGACTTAAGACTACGCATAGTACGTTGCTACATTTTTTCGGTGCTATCATACGGCGTAGAAACATCAACTCTCACACAAAATTTGACAGAGAAGCTAGAGGCGTTTGAAATGTAGATTTGCCCCCGTATCATGGCGTGACCGAATTACCAACGTTGAGGTACTAAGCAGGCTTAAAAAGAAGATGGAGCTTATGAATACCATTAAACACCGGAAGATGTCGTACTTTGGTCACATCATGAGATATGACAAATACAGAATACTCCAGCACATGATCCAGGGGAAGATTGCCGGAAAAAGAAGTGCTGGCAGAAGGCGGCTCCCATGGTTAAAGAACCTGCAGGACTGGTTCGGCTGCAGTAGCACCTCATTATTTAAAGCAGCAGCTTCAAATAATAGAATTGCCTTGATGTTGTCCAACTTCCGACGGAAGTAGAACTACAAGAAGAAGACGATGACGGTCGACAGTTTAGAAGAAAAAAATACAACGGGCTGCACTCCGGGAATGCTAGCAGAAGTGAAAACTTGAACTTATAAAGTACGATCATTTATGTGGTAAAATACAATATCACACACGCACACTCTCCTACGTCGCGCCGGCGGTCTACTCTCCCTCCGTCTTACGAATTTTCGATCAGATTTACGATTTTTTACCTATCCTAAAAAGTGCACAACGTGTTGTGAGCAACGCCGCTAAAGAAGTTTTCACATCATAAATCCGATATCCTGATAGTTTGATATGGTCATGTCCAATATATCTTATACCTTCATCTTACCTCTATACTAATTAGCCTAACATAATTATCAGAATATATACGACAATGACAGATAGCAATAAAATTATGCGCCCTCCCAATTAGCAGTATTAGCTGAAATAGTTGTGACAGCCGCAGCTTATATTCAACAGTAATTATACCACCGCCGCTATTAATTTTAACGATACCATTAAAACTTAGATTATTATAAAACGCACGGCTGCTCTAACAATCTGCGTAGCTCGGAACTACTGCGATTTTATTGTTCACCAACAACAGCTTAATTTAAATTCGGCGTAGAAAACGCCTACAATAACCATTCCTAGAGAACTAAATGGTATCATGTGTGGAAGGCCAGCAGTACATAAGTTCATGAAGTCTTCATGTCACAAGTTACATCTTTCACTTTTTGTACAGTATGATGGTCCACTGCTGAAGGTAGGTCGACTCACGAAGATCAATTGGGTCAAATCTACTACGCTCTCCAAGTGCGTCATCGATTTCCGCAACAGGAATAATCTGTCATATAGAAAAATACAATTTCAAATTAATTTGTCTTGTTGGAATCTATAATCAAATTTTCATACCACTAGCACATTAACAATGCATACATACATAGATTCGTATTCGTTTTCGTAGATAGATTCCAAATAGATAATTTGAATTTGTATTTCTCCTTTCAAGAATTTGAAGCTAAGGTGTATTTAATCAAACTTAAAAAACATTTCATAAACTATAACTATTAAAATTAACCTACTTAAAATAAAAACTAATACTAAACACTAAAATTTATATTACTAAAATAAAAATAAAACTAATCTAAAAGACCCGGGGCAGAGGGTAACGTGGCCAGAATGCTGGCGGCGTTGCCTCGCTGAATTGTTATACTAATTATTTGGACAAAGTAGATGCCAACATTGTTACGTGTCACCTCTACCAGTCGCCTAGCCAGATATTTATACAAAAGATGAGCGTCCGGCCCCCACGGAAGAATATTAACGTCATATTTTGTTTAACTCGTGTTTATAAGATTTTTTTTTATTATCTTTTTAATAGAATGCATATTTCGTATGGTAAAAAAATAGTATTAGTTACAACAATTAGATACCTACTCACCTGCTACTTTATTCATACTTTGTGATATTTGTTTCACATAGAGCTAACCCAAAGATGTTACTATAATTGTAAAAGATAAGACTAAATCTATTTTTGGCTTATTTGAGAAAAGGGTTGTTTGCAATTTTATCTCGAATAAAAATTACATCGGTATCGGGTATTTGGCGGGAAAGCGAAAAAAATATGTCGCCTCGTTGTATTATTTTGTTAAATATGTGTTTTTATCAGTGATAATTAGCGAACAATTGTGGTATTTCGTTGATTATGAGCTGAATTACGTGCATGGGTGTGGGCAAGTGATATAATGTGACATATCGTTCCGTGTTGTTACCAAAACTCCATAGACGCCTCTAGTAAAGTCTCCACTGCTTTAATGAGGTATGGCTTGGACTACGTTTGGACTTTACCGCGGCCTTATTGGACTATAACGTGACTACGACAGTGACTATTTTGAAAAAATATCAAAAATTATTAAAACTTAATACTTGACACTGGCAAATGCACAAAAATGCGATGCCAAATAAAAGAATAAAAAGAACAGCTGTATCATAATTTCTTCAAAGTTTGACTTGACCTGAATGAAATAAAGATCTCCAAAGTGCTCGGCGGCAAACTGTCGACTTAGCAATGGCGTGAATACTAAAACTTGGCAAGTTTTAGTTGCTAAATGTTGTACTAAACTTTTACGGATGCAAGATATCTAGAGAGAAAATTCTAAGCTGGCTAGTATGCAAAGTACATAAGTATGTGGCTTATGGCTTAAGTGTCCCAGAAGTCAACATTAAGCCAGCAATGCTGGAACTTCACATGTAATATGTGGATTCTAAAATAAGAAGGAGGAAGAAAAAGGAAGAGAAATCCCTAACCCTCGAATTGGAGATAAAATCAGTTTTATGTGATCAAAAATGTGCTTCTTCATAGGCATAGAACATCCACTACTGGACGTAGGTCTCTCCTATAGATAGCCAATATAAGCTTGAAGAAGTTGAAGATTTGATTTGAAGCAGGTTGCATCCAATGAGATTCAGGGTTCTTTACAAACTTATCTGTCCACCTAGTCATAGACCCAATGCTGCGTTTTATCTTGTACTCCTCGTTTAAATCATTACTTTTCAACATTATTTTGGTTTTTGTGATTGTTTTATAAAGTTGAACAAATGAACAAGTTGTGTTTCAGCATTGCTAGCCTTACATCGATTTCTAGAATACCTTTTTACTGCGTAGGCAGGAAGTTTTATGTTTTGTCCAAAGTTTAAGTACTGTTTCTAGGTACCCCACGTGGTGGTTACACAGGCGCTATGTAGCATTTAATAGCATCTGTGGCGCCGACGAACAATGTTTCAGGGAGTTCCTCGAATATTCCATGTTATAGGTTTACGTGGGAGTAGACACTCTCTACGATATTTGCAAGAAATCCATATTTTTCTAGGAATGAGATGGAAAATGTCACACAGATGATTGAAAGATATAAATTACGTGAGATCGAAGGTAATGTAATGACTTCTATGAATTGGAAAAAAAATTACTTAAAATGAAGAAACTATGCTAACTAAGGTAGGCCTAACCTAACTAACTAACTAGGCCGAATCGTTCAAGTCGGCCTATGTAAATTAATATACAAACAGCGTAAGTAATAATATCCAATCATAGAGCAGCTTTATATAAGCTTCACTCAGGATTGGATATTGCGCAGCTTGTAGCTAACTTCACATCCGCCGACTTGCATGATTCGACTTAAACATTACAACAACGACAAGATATGTATGTAATCGTTGGGAATAATTTTGATTCAGAGAATATGACAAAAAATCTTTATACATCAAATTGAAATTCAACTGTATTGTTTAGTTAAAATATTAATTTGTAAGTTATTAATATCCCATACGACAAAAGCTTTGCGTTAGATTTAACAGGAATTGTCCAATAAATATAAAATAAATAAATATTTTGGGACATCTTACACACGGCCTCGAACCCCAAACTAAGCAAAGCTTGTGATATGGCTGCCAGAGACTGATATACTACATAAATAAAATAAAATAAAATAAGCCTTTATTGCTAAGTTACTTATTGATTACATAAATATGTATTACAATTGCGGTATATTAGTTTCTTGTTCCTCAGCTTGTCCTTCGACATAGGCCTATGTCGATATACTACATACTTATTTTTAAATACATACTTATATAGATAGTAACTAAATAACACCCAGACACAGAGCAAACACTTATGTTCATCACATAAATATTTGCGCTGGGTGGGGATCGAACCCGCGCCTCTTTGATCCAGAAGTTAGGGTCACTAACCACTGAGCCACCGAGGCAGTCGAAATGAATATTTAGGTACCAGAAAAAAATACTGCGATGACAAATATTTTTGTTTATTTAATTAGAGATAGAGAGGAAGCAATAAAATATGTACAAAATGTGACAAACAAGTTTAGGATCAAAACACCACCGTAACTTTTATAATATAATCATCATTATATCAAAAATTACACATTCTCGAAGACAACCGACATAAATAACTCTATATAATGTTTATTGATTTATATGATTATAGGAATAGTCATAAATTTTGATGTATACTTTAGGAATGATTTCCTTGAGATTTTCTCTAACTAAGTATTACTAAATCTGTCTCTCAGGATATTACGCTTCTTCCCTTCAAAAAACCTTTTTTATGAGATATATTATTATTATTTAGGATTGCTGCGACTATCGACTTGGAATTTTTTTATATTTTATATTGATTACTGCTACCACAGAGATACTAGGGGGATAATGTGGTCGATCGAAAAATTCTGAAGGAGATGCATGGATTTAATATGGCATGAGTTACAAAGAGACATGAAAAGTATCTGGATTCAGTGGCAATTACTGGGTTTTTTCTTCGGATAATGTTAAATTCTTGTCGAATTCCAATTCATATTTAACAGTTTTTACAGCTCTCTCTAAGATTTTCAATACATTTTTGTGGTTGAGAATGGTCTCAAGTGACAACAGCGCCATCTCTTTGGTTAGTTAGATATTATGTATATGGCTGCTACAGACGAATACACCAATCAAAACATTTGGCGTTTAAAGAAATACAGACATAAACCGTCCATTTTTAGGATCATCAAAAATTACGGACAAAACAAAATAAACTGCGCCAATAGCATCAACTTGGCCTTTTTTTGTTTTAAACCAAAAGCGTGTACAAAATACGTAATATAATTTCCTGTCATATATTTCTGACATTCCATAGTGGTAGTGACATTGAGGATT
Source organism: Hypomecis punctinalis (assembly GCA_949316475.1). Lineage (NCBI taxonomy): Eukaryota > Metazoa > Arthropoda > Insecta > Lepidoptera > Geometridae > Hypomecis > Hypomecis punctinalis. The sequence continues at coordinate 22,808,741 of OX438798.1, forward strand.
TATGAGGGCGCCACTATCGCTGATGGACGGATTTCTCGGCGGATTGGAGCGGGCTTTATGGCGCAGAAGTGAGCTTGAATATTTTATTATAATAATGATATGAAGCGGTTGAACACCCGGGATGTCGACTGAGACGTACTGAAATTGAATTATGATCGTATACCTGTAGCTACTTCATCATTATTATTATCTGCAAGATCGGATCAGAAATGACGAGATCCGTAGAAGAACCAAAGTTACCGACATAGCCCAACGGGCATGATGGGTTGAAATGGCACATGGCACGGAGGACTAATGACCGAAGGGGTCGAAAATTTCTCGAGTCGAGACAACTTACCGGCAAGCGCAGCGTAGGACGTCCTCCCACATTATGGACAGATAACCACATTTAGACCGCAGGACCGCGCTGGATGCAAACCGCTATCAACCGGACTTATGGGAGACCTATAGGGGTGGCTTATGTTCATCAGTCGACGTCCTTTGGCTGAAACAACTACATAAATAAGGAGTAAAAAAAAACATTAATATAACTAGCCCGACCGTTATTTTTCGGTAAAAATAGCACAATCGACTTCGATCGTGTACAAAGTTCACTCGGATCGATGTATTTTTAGATTGTTGTATGAACCACCAACAAAAAAAGTCATCAAAATCACTTCATAAGTGGCAAAGCAATCGTGTTGCATTGAAGTTGGTTAAGTATTGGGCTCCAGGGAACTGGTCAGAGCGGTTGGCCGATGGCCACTTGCTATATTAGACTAGTTGGCCATCCAGCATTCGGCGCACGTCCCCGGCACTCGTTACGATGTGCGTAGTGTCCGCTCCTGTCAATGTAATTTTCTACGTATTCCGTAACTGTTCGTTTTTGGAATCGAGGAAAATCGGTTGATAGCACAGAATAATCAGAGGTACAGCTCACTTCAAATAACGACAATCAAATAACTAAAGCCAAACCCTGCAAACCTTGACTCTCAAGAGTTCTCGCGTATTTCAGTGTTACACACACATTATGATGATGACTTGATGGGTGAGTTTAAATTGTGTGCTAATAAACGTAAATGTTATTGAAAGATTTTTGTTAGGCGTGTGGTGAAGAAGATTCGTCTATCGGTTACACATTATTAAGTAGGTTTTGGTTTTTATTCTGAGCCTTCTAGGAATTGGCAATAGCTGGCTATATCAAAGGAAAGATTCCATGTAAATCATAAAATTATTTATGTGGGTGTATCGATGGATTTAATAGGATTATTTCGCAAAAGTCTAGGGTTATTTTAGTAATATTATAAACATTATTCTAAAAATATGAGATAATTGCCCCGCCAACTGTTTTTTGGAGAGAAGATTATTATCAAGTGTATGCAGTATATTGTCTACCTAGAACTCCGAGATAATTATAAAATAAAAAATATAAACATTTAATCTTGAATAAAATGATAAAAAACTTGATATATACCTAAATTATGGCAAAAGAAGATAAAGGTAAGAATTTTCATGAACAAAAATAGTTTTTTTCTCACTTAAACACGTGTATACGTGTCTAAAAGTAAGTGGATAGATTTTCTTATCTATTCTTTCTGTACTATACTGTACCAGCCTTTTTTTATTGGTCCACTGCAGGACGTAGGCCTACCCACGAAGGGTGATTGGGCCATATCCACCACGCTTGCCCAGTGCGGGTTGGTGGATTCACATACGCCATCGAATTTCTCCTACGGAGTCCGTATGCAGGTTGCCTCACGATGTTTTCCTTCACCGAAAAGCCAGTGGTGTAAAATTCCGTACATAAATTCCAAAGAACTCATTGGTGCGGGACCGGGGATTTGAACCCACGAACATACGATTGTAAGGCGGGTGTCACTATCTCTTAACCACCACGGCTTTATTCTTTCAGTATCTATCAATACTTAAATTCTTAAATGCAATACTTTAGCTACTTTAGCATTATTTATTCTTGCGAAATGCAGTTATATGCTTTCATATACCGATTATACTGGTTCAAGCATATTCAAAGTCAAATGAACTATTAAACATTAGTTCATTGATTATTACTCTTCTCTAAGTAATAATTTCATGATTATAAGCTTTAATGTCCAAACGAACGAACTTATTTAATTATTAAAATCATTAAAACGAGTTATAATCAGTAGGCGCAGTTTAATTTGACAAATGAAACTAATTAATCCTTGCGAGTAAAAAAATCAAATAGCGCGCAAAATCTCACCAAAGAAAGAGCACAATCTAAATTGGTTAGGGTCTAATCAAGTTTGAGTCAGTCTAGACTAGAAGAATACGTGATAGATTATATCGGTAGCCAGATCTACTGAGATTTATTGTCTAGAACCTAGACTTTGGTCCAGACTCTACTAAAGTGGCGCGGAATGAAACGTAGCTATACGGAGTGACGTTCGTAAAGATCAAGAAGTATTATTTTGTTTTAATTGATTCGTCATTATTGTATACCCCGTCCCTTACCTTCCTCTATAATCCTTTCCTCTCTTAATCAGGTTGCCTGGAAGATATCGCTCAAAGCGATAAGGCCGCCGGTTGTTGCACTATTTTAATTATATTTGAAGTACTCTTTTATTGTTTTTTTGTAAATTGTGTGAACAATAAAGCGTTTTCTATTCTATTCTAAGAAATTACGTACGGCGATTTAGTCTACCTATGTAAGCTGAGTTTGGATCTGTATACGGTGGTGGATGCCTAAGTTATGTGCTTTAATATTTCATACTTTTTCCACAGTAGGTACGCACAGGTGTGTATGTGTGTGTTCCCGAATTATTTTTAGATTTTTTTCTTATAATTGGCTTGTTTACTTAAATATATGAATAATTAGTCCGTCAAATAGATTGTCAATAATTATTTTTTGCAAAAAATTGCATGTCCGACTTCAATCGCTTCCCGCTGTCTGTCCGCATGTATGCTTATATCTTTAAAACTACGCAACGGATTTTGATGCAGTTTGTTTTAATATATAGAGTAATTCAAGAGAAATGTTTATATGTATAATACTACTGTGCGAAGCCGGGGCGCATCGCTAGAACGCAAATGTTATGCACGGATCGATGTAACATTTTTCACATTATTGTTGATTTATCAAAAATGGCTCAGTCAATTTCGATAAAATTTAAATAGGACCAATTTTGATGTATATTCTTTCCAATTAAAAAAATAATTATTGAAATCGGACTACTATAAAAAAGTTATGCGTGGTTATACATAAAATAAAAAATATACGCGTCGAATTGTATACCTCTTCCGGTGGTTTGTCGGTCAAAAAATATTAGGCACGTATTTTTTCTTTTGTCAAATTAAAATAAATTGATGAAAATTTAGCCCGTTAAATTTCCGCGTGACGTCACTAACCTACTACATATGTATGGGTTCCAGCTAGTGACGTCACGAACCCCAACTCTCACATGTGTCAAGGCTTATCTTTGTCATTAATTGTTTGAGTGTCAAAAGAAAAAAATCGTGTCCATTATTTTTTAATAATCTAAATAACGGACTGTATGCCTATTGCAGAGTAACAAATTATGTTATCTTAGCAAGAACAAAACCCAGCGTCCGTGGCTCAGCTGCACTCGCTATATTTAATTGTCACTAATCAAAAATATAACATTATTGCCGAGGACTCATAGATTAATAACTTTCCGCCATCTATTTGGCATTTGTTTTTTAAATGCTTTTCGCCCACGTTCCGCTCCGATTCGGTTGAGTATAGGCTTTACTGTACCTAGAATCCATTAAAGAGCAGACTTTTTTAGGATCCCGGGAAAATAGAAAAGCCTTGAAATAAAATATTCATGTGAAGAAGTTTCGTTTCTTTTTTTGTTATTTCAGTGAGTTTCACAGCGCGTTGTCACACTATCTGCTGCCTTGGCCGCGACATTATTATGTGTTGAACTTGGTTAGGTCATGGCTTGGAATAAAATATATTTACGACGCAATTTTAACTTGGATTTCGTGTTGAACTTGAGCCGTTGGGTTTTCTAGTTATTATCTGAGAACTTAGTGGAGTGAAACGAAAAAAGGCGAAAATATAGAGAGACAACGCATCGACGTATGTAAACTAAAAATATCGTAATTTTTAACTGCATTACCTCTAGAAGTTACTGGAAGTTTTCACTGATAACTGATAGGTATTTTTATTAACAATTTACAAAAAAAAAGTAACAAAGTAAATCTAGGACAAAGTGGTTTCAAATGCAGAGGTACTCCGTAGTACTGTACCAGCCTTTTTATTAGTCCACTGCAGGATGTAGGCCTACCCACAAAGAGTGTTCGGGCCATATCCACCACGCTGGCCTAGTGCGGGTTGGTGGATTCTCATACGCCATCGAATTTCTTCTACGGACGTATGCAGGTTGTCTCACGATGTTTTCCTTCGGCGAAAAGCCAGTGGTGTGAAATTCCGTACATAAATTCCAAAAATCTCATTGGTACGGGACCGGGGATTTAAACCCACGACCTCACGATTGTAAGGCGGGTGTCACTACCTCTAGACCACCACGGCTTACTCCGTTGTATAATAAATTAATGACATAATTATATAAGAAACCAGACACGAGATCTACTGTATAAAAAGTACGACTTATAAAGCACATTATCACTTGAATCCAGCAAAAATACGTTCCTAATATTTGCGTACTTCAAACGAGGAAAACAGATCTAATATTGACTGCCTATTTCTTGCGTCGACACTTACTGAAGGACCCTCGAGATCGACCTTTACACAATCGCCTCTCAGTAGGTATCCGTATCTTTCATTATTCCATCCTGTGTTTAATTTGACTCAGTGCGGGACAATCAGTTCCCGGATTAGAGGGCGGGATAAAAATACAAACAAACAAACCGAGACAAAGGCGTGACGAGGGTGTAGGAAGACCCTTATCTGGGCCTCATAGCCTCCGGCAGTGGACTTTGTTCAATTGTCAAAGAAAAACCGCTTCACACCGCCGCCGTTAGATGCACAACCGCTCGTACATTATTTACGTATAGAAAACTGTGGAAGGTAGTTTTTTAGGGAACAATAGGCGAGATAAATTATTTACGGGCCGAGAAAGCCTGCGGAGGAGTTGAGGCCAAATTGGACTTGAAAAATGTAAACGGGTGTTCTTGTCGCGAGATGCTATTCCTCCTTTGTTTATTTGATTTGGGACTTTTAGAAACGTTTTAGGCTATCTTTATCTCATTTAGTTAGTTTAAAATTGTCTCGTCTAATGTTTACGATGTCTAAGTACCTACCAAGAGTTCTAAGATGGTTGTATAAGATCGCTTTGACTTTTATCTCATTCTGTTCTATGGAGTAAAAACTTGTGTCATGATTTTTAATCGTTGCATCAAATTTTGATCTGGTTTTTAAATAAATATGTTGAATGATATTTTCTAGAACTAGTAACATTTCTTTAGTTTATGATTGGCCGATTTAACAACCAGCCTTATTTTTAAATTATTTTATATGTGTGTTTGTAGCGAACCCTCGATGTGCGAGCCTGACTCGCAGTTGTCCGATTTTTTATTTTATTTTCTAATACTGATAGTTTAATTTGTAATATTATTATAGTAATAACAAATTATTCTAATAATAATTGCTATAGATTGATTTGTATCTTATATTTTGATTTCAATGGAATAACATGAATAAAAATGTACTTAAAATATCGGATAAAGGACGAAGATGACGACTACTGACGTAGAGTAAAAACAGGTGGAGATGATATGCAGACCATCAGCCCGACAAGTCAACGTCATCAGATCCATCGCGGATTATGCGTGGATGAGTTTAGTCAGGAAAAAAATGGCACCAAGGAGAGACCTATGCCCAACAGTCGGTCGATACAGGTTGTTGATGATGATGCTAAACATAGGTAAGATTCATCCAACAAATTCGCCATAATTGTGCCATCACAAAATGCTTATTCTAGCGAGGGGCGCATGATTTTGTTACGTGTACCGATGCGTAATCCGCCCACTGGGGCGCAAAGAGGGCCGTCTAGACAACCCCTCACCTCACGAAAATAGATCATACCTACTTGCACAAAAAAATAATTGAGAAAAAAAGAAATTTTATGAGAAAATATTGAAATGAGCATAGCTGTAAATTTAAAGTACTGTGAAAAAATGTGGCAAGTAAAATCAATCTAATATTTACCTACAATATGTAGCAAGTTGGCAATGCAATTGAGTGCATTGCGAGACGGCTCCGCGTGCTAGCACTCGCCAACTTAAGAAAGGTCGCCGAATGCGACCGAAACTATAGTCGTTACGCCTATCCCTACACGTGAGTTCAGTGCCCTTTATATATAGTATAAAATATGTGAAAACCACGTTTATTTCCATGGGTCTAACTTTTTTAAACGATAACTGAGAAGTTTTTCTTTTACACAACTGCAAGAGACTATAGATATACGTATACAGTTTAAATTTCAACTCGATATCTAAACCCGTTCCCGAGATAAAGAGTCTTGACATACACACAGACGGACAGACGGACAACAAAGTGATCCTATAAGGGTTTCGTTTTTTCCGTTTGAGGTACGGAATCCTAAAAATCAGCTGTTTAATACATTTTGTCGCAGGTGAACGATATTTTTCTATGGAATATTTTTTTTTTGGATTTGACGAAAGTCGCAAACAAAAGTTGTAAGTTTGATGGTCAGAGTAAAGCCCTAAAATGATGGTAATTGATTAAGAATAACTCTGTCTATTAAAGATAACCAATTTCTAATAATGTTGTTTGAAAATAAATGTATTTAACATCAATAATTCAATATTTACCACTAATTTCTTTCTATGACTTTATCATCAAAATTGAATATCTTCTGGAAATCAGTTCAGAGTACGTTTTATTGATCCTATTTATTCTCAGTCTTATCAGAACAGTTCAGTGAATATTATATTAAAATCTAGGTCAATTCAATTTGTTTCCCTGGAATCATTTTATAAGGGAATAACAAATTTTCAAGAAGGCTGTGGCACCACCCTGATCTCCTATAGTCCTGATGTTCCAGCAGACAGGACGTTAAATGCGACCCACGTAACATATAAAACCAATTGTTCAAAGATCACTTTAGCTTTCATGGCAAAACGTCCCATTTATGTATGATATTTTATAATATCTTTATCAGAATGAGATCCCTAAAAGAACCAAAATTACCGACATGGTCCATAGCACGAAGAACAGATGACCGATGGGGTTGAAAAGTTCTCGAGTGGTGATTACGTACCATCAAGCGCAGCGCACGACGTTCACCCACATCATAGACAACATATCAAAACCTTAGGTTTGCGTTAGAAGTAAGAAGTATCCATCAGGTATTATTAGAGATATATAAGGTCCCTTGTCCTATGTCGAACAATGGACGTCCAATGCCTAAAAAGACGACGAGCGACGATTAATTTATTGCGTTGTCATCACCCTGTCACAGCAAGATAAAACAAGAAGAAATTCCCAAAAGCAAGTGACCTATTTAGCGTCCCCGAGTTGAATTTAAGCGGGAAGCGGTAAGTAGGTAAAGTTGGTAACTTCGGGAAGTTGCGGCAAAGTTGCCGCGTCAAGGGATAGTGGACTGACCAACTACCGAGGTAGGCAACATGGCAACTAATTGAAATAGCTGTAAACTTCCTACGGAATGAAGTTAAGGTATGCTTTTGTACTCAGTTTTGGAGCTCTTTATTACTTACGAATTCGATAAAATGTTTTCATGAAGTAACCTACAATTTTTGTTACGAATACTGAGCATATTTGTATATTTTTTGTTTTAATATAATAACATAGTTTTAAAGGCACGGAAGGCATGGAAAAGGCAAAGAATCTCTTTATTAAATTAAAAAATTGACGACTACTAGCACAAGGATCCTCGCTCTCTAATATAGCATTCTCCCTTCTCCTTAACGACTTGCCTGAGAATATAAAAGACGCACACGTATTTATGTATGCCGATGACGTGGCTGCGGTGGTAAGTGCTCCAACTAGAGAACAACTAGAGCGAAAACTGAACAAAGTCGCTGGTGACCTGACAAACTGGTTTAAAATTAACGGTTTGATCCTGAACATAACCAAAACCCACTTTGTTCAGTTTGACCTCTCAGGTCACAGGAAAGGGCCTCTGGAGTTAACAGCTGCGAGCAAAAAGATGGAACAGGTGAAAGACACAGTATTCTTGGGTTTCCATCTTGATAATGCCTTAACATGGGAGAAACATGTAGACAAACTGTGCCTAAGAATCGGGCGTGCGTGTTTTGCACTGTGGAGGCTATCTGCCATATTGCCAAAAGCCATGGTTAGAAATTGCTATTTCGCATCTCTTCACTCTCTCCTACAATATGGTGTTGAGTTCTGGGCATGCTCTGCTGACTGGGAGCGCGTGTTCAGGATGCAAAAGAGAGCAATTAGATCCATAGAGAGAGTAACAGAGGACATATCAGCGCGTCCACTTTTCCGGGCCTTGAAAATTCTAACCCTTCCTTCGATGGCTATTCTAGAGGCGGCTCTGTACGCCAGAGACCATCTACAGGAGTACACGTGCCGGGGCGAGCGACGCGTCCAGCCACCACGGAAGGGGCGCGTACTGTGTACGCCTGTCCATAGGCTAGAGAAAACGTCCAAGCAGGTGCACATTATGGCAACAAGAGTTTACAACCACTTGCCAGAAATTATAAAAAAAGCGCCAACGAGACGTGCATTTAAAAATAAAACAAAGAATTGGCTCATTGAGCAAACATTTTATAAGGTGGAGGACTTTGTACCTAAGGTAGAGTAATTTTTCACATGACTGTCTAGTTTAAGGCAGAGTAAGTTTATTTTGTACTTTAAATTATAAATATGATTGGTAGTACTGTAACCGCCGTTATGTATGTATATATACACATAACGTCTGTTCCATGTACCTATGGTATATTTTGACTATACACTTTATAGATTATTAATTAAAATTTTCTGTCTCTCTCAGACTTTGTAAATTTGTTGTATTTGCTGTCCTTTTCATGCTAATGCGGGTTTGGAAATATTTATTGTTCTAAAAAAAAATTAGTCGTGAGAAGTTCTAGGAGGAATAACACGACATTTTGCTGCTCAGTATTTTATTGGAGAATCTATAGCACTAAAGAATAAAGTTCAAAATTGCCATTCTCTGACACAGGTCAATCGCAAATTATTGGAAACCTTACATTTTCAAGTGCCTGAAGTACGAGGGTCTCTAAAGTTCTTTAGAACATGTTAGCAGGTCATATTTTTCCCTTTTTATTTCCTGCGTTAACAGAAATATTGTTTTGAGTAAAAATCGAACACTGAGGACAGGGTTGTCACTGTCTCAGATGTACTTAATTATATTTAATTTCAATGAGATGTATTAAATAAGTAAAGAAGTAAATTTTGAATATGAGAAAATTACGATTCGGGCATCATTGTTTACTGTTGTTTTACACACATTCGACATTAGGTCATTTTACTTATTCCTATACTATTTTTGTATTAAAGTAATTAAAAATATTAATATTAATGTCTGAACTTTATATGATAACGATAATCAAAATAGTTTAATTCGTTTTATACCAGTATAATCTTAGTTATGTTATTTAATGTCACGAAAAAATCATCGAACACTACAATTATAGTCTTACGTATTATTCTAAATAAGAGTATGTAAATTATACTATTTTATAATAACATTTTGAAAATTTATAAGAAAGAGAAAGTATGTATAAATCGAGAACCTCTCTTCTTTTGGTAGTTGGGCAAAAATATAAATGTGTTAACCCTAGTTGTCCTTTATGCACTCCATATTGACTGCCATAAAAACATTTGAGTGGCAACTGTCGCGTAGAGACAGTATAAATTTAGACAGTAAGGCAACTTGGTATGGTATTGGGGCATTTAATTTTATGGCGAAACTGACTTTAATATTAGTGAAATAAAGGAAATTTATGGTTACTTATGTGCTGATTGATAGTAGTTTGAAATAATTTTACAAAATCAATTAAGTATCACAGGTATGACGGCAGACTGTAATGTAAAATAAACCTTATAGCTATATAAAATCAAATCACTTAATAATATAGGTACTGAAATACAAATAGAGTACTATGTCTAGATAGTCATCACATATTAGGTTTGTTTCTGTCGAAGACTCTATATTTGTAGCAAGTTGACTTACTGGAAATAGAAATAATTTATAGCGCCAGAAATTTTCACAAAAACTAAAGTGATTTCGAGTGTTTCAATTTTTTCGTCCGTTTTGTACAAACTCATAAATATTTTTATAATTGATTTCTCAAGTATTTGACAGGCGTGGAATTCGTCGAGATTACAATTATTTTGTATGGGAAAAGCTAGGATTTTGGGCAGTCCGGGTTAGATCGCGGTAAAGGGTACTCGTTTTTGAAAATAGTCCAGGTGTTAAATTATATCGCGTGTGAAAATTTGGAAATTAGAGCTCGCTCGCTTCGCTCATTTTCCAAGTGTATAAGTGAACAGAAAGCCTTCGTCGATTAATGCATATTATAGTGTTTGTGTTGTGAAAGTGATGTATCGTAAATCTCTTTGAGACCTTTGGCGATGCCTTTCAAGGATTCGTCTTTGCAGTAACTAATAACTTTGATCAAATCAGATATTTGATGATGTTATCCTTTATAATCATTTTATGGTTATTTCCTGCGGTTCTCCCGTGTCAAAGATAGAGTTTGTGTTACCTCAGGTCTCAGAAAGATTTCTAACTAATGCATATTTTATTCAAGGTATTTATTTCCAGGTTAATTTCTAAAGTATTTAACTTTCAGATAGCGGTACTATAAGTACGATTCTACCTTAGACTCCGTTTCTCTCCCACCATCTTATCAGATTTATTGATAGCTAAATTACAATAGTGGTAGCGTAAAGTCCTTTTTCTTTCAGAAGCAGAGAGGTCTACTGTCTACATTGTTTTTGGGCTATCTTAAGGGTAGACTATTTATTAGTTTTTCTCACGTAGGACTCATAGGATGTGTGTTTGGAAAGATTGATTGGATGAATGCTACTAAACATTTAAATTCAGTTACATGTAGCTAGGCTGTTTTATAGTTCCGGTACAAACAAATTAATAACTTGCTTAAATGAAAACTTTCAATAACCTCATAATTTTCTGCATCTGATTCATTCTCATTATATTTGGATATATATAACACATTATGCTGTTATGCCCAGCGTATTGGGAAGTTGAAGTGTCAATGGGCACTTGGGCAGGGCACATAGCGCAGAGAACTGATGACCGATGGGGTTGGAAATCGCGCTGGATGCAAGCCGCTTCCAACCAGTCTTATTGGAGATCTATAGAGGGAGTCCTATGTCCAGCACGTCTATGTGGGCGTCTTATGGCTGATGGATGATTATGCTGTTATAAAAATATATCAGTACTTATCTCATCCCGTCAGGTGATCAAACACCTATGAAGGAGAGCAGACATCTACGCAAGGAGTTCAGAGTTCGTGTTTATTGAACGAGATTCAAACAATTATACATTCTCACTGCAAGTTCATGTTTCATGAATGCAGTACGAGATTCGGAATATTCACCTATACATGATTTTGTATTGTGAAACATACAACATAATATATAATTATTAACACAGATATCTGGTTATTGAAAGTTTTCGTCATCAACTAACACAAAACGAAAATATCTTACTGGAACTATATTGTTTTTCTTCTTCAAAATGAAAAATTAGTATGAAAAATTACTCTTTTACACACGTGCACACTAGCTAACACGAATAAAGAGTCGGGCGAAGGTTTAAAGCTGATCAGATGTTGGAGTCGGGCCCTTCGAACCTCACCCTTTGCATTCAGGTTCAACAAGCCGGTACCGCCCTGGGTTACTCAGAGTATCTAGTTCATGATGGCTTCCAGCTAATGGTCGCTGTCTCACAACTGGATATTCGTACATGCACTAGGTACACACACCACTCGACCACGATATTCCTGTAGGGATCATTTCGAGTCATGAGGAATACCTTGGTCTTAAATTAGCTTAGGGAACCAAATAATAACAAACTTTGAGAACCTTAGGTTCTAACCTTATTAAAAGAGTGTTTGGATGTATGATTGGATTAAGAGATGAATGAATGGTGATCAGTAAGAGATAAGAAGGTTTGAAGATTTAGTGTTTTTAGTGGCGTGGTTAGGGCTAAACCCTGACGGATTTGTTGGCAACGCTTTGGAGTGGGGTGAAGGCTGGCAGGGAGCCCCACATTCTGATTCGCTTAGGCTTTCAATTTACTGATCTTAAAGATCTAAACTCCATATCCCATACCTGTTTTCCTTCCAGAGGATGGTGTTAGCAGCGATGCAGTTTGAAGCAGATCAGAGGAGCAGATAATATTATTCCTACTGTACTAATGTCATTAATCAGTATTTCTTTTAGCATAAAGTTGGCCACGAAGAGAGAAGAAGGACAGACTGCGGATCACCGATCGCTGTAGCTGTAAGGAGTAGCAGATAGCCGGAATCAAGATAAGTTGCATGCTTTTGTATAACTGTACTCTCTTTATTTTGTATTTCCATATACCTTCCGCATTCAAATTTACTTAATTTCATTCCATTATGTGTTTTATGTGCTGAGCGATTGTATTTCTTTTATGTTATCCTGAGACTGCATCTTATTTGAATCGTATTGAACTTATTTTTATTTTGTTTTGTTCTCCTTTTTATAATTTTACTTTTGTATCTGTTTATGATACAAAGAACTGGCAACTCCTATTATATTCTGGTTATTTATAGATTTATGTAGGCTAGTCTTGAAACTAATTTAGGTTCACTATTTAACCTAATTTTATTATTTAAACACAACGTAAACTTTACACAACGTATAAGGGTCCATTTGAGTTAATATTTTCTAGACGATCACATTATAAAACTAGACGATCACGTTTATCTTGGCCAAATAATTAAATAAATAATAAATAAATAGGATTAGCTTTACAGTGGTGCCGTGACGACCAGGATCTGCGTCATTAAAAATGTAATCAACTCGATTATATTACGCATTAAAAGATACCTGAGTTACTATGGTAGTTAGAAAATTTATCAAAAACAAATCTTCCAACTAAAGAATCTTATTCCAATTCAAATAAAGAAAATCCTTTTACATTTCCAATAAGTTCTTACTAAATTATTCTTATACTATTTAAATAATCGCATAATAGAAGAGGAATGATTAGATGTTTGAAGTCGCAAAAGTTATTAGATTGTTAATAAATGAGAATGTCTGTCTTAGTCAGTCAAATTAATAAATATGAATACTATTATTTTAACTTGAATATATAATATACAATAGATGATATTAGATTAGAACTATAATTTAGGCCTATTTGCTTATTTGCTTGACGATATCAGTATTTTGCATTATCAGGTTAATATGTAGTTGCCATTTATTTTTTAAATTGTATTTTTTGTTTGTTTGTTTGATAACGGTAGGATGTCCTCTACATAGGCCTCCTTAAAAAGATCAGGTTGTATTTTAAATAAGAAACCATATTTTCTTTACTAGTATTGTTTTGTTGTTTGTTTGTTTGATAACGATAGAACGTCCACTACCGGACATAGGCCTCCCTAGATATATCATATTGTAGTTCGAATAAGACATCATATGTTGTTTCCTAAATTAGTTCTTTTGTCTTTTGTTTAATGGCGATTGAACGTCCACTACTGGACATAGGCCTCCACAAATAGGTCACAGTGTAGTTCGAATAAAATATCAGATTTTGTTGTTCATATACCCTGTAGTAAATTAATGCAAATATTTACTTTAAAACAGAGCACACCGGGGTGACATATATCATAGTTGGGCGACATTCTAATGTATGACTATTTGTCGGATTTAACCTCGACTTAACAGCAAGGTTTTATGAGCTGTAGTAATAATAATTTTTCATACGGTTTCCTGCTTTTTCGAGAAAATATTATTTGGTCGATTCCATATAACGTTTCATAAAGTAGTTTCCTTTTACAGAAAAAACATTCGAACATTTTACCATTCGTTAAATCTTTCATATTGACACATTGAAGACTAGAAAAAAAAAGCTATGTTACGTTAGAACATGACAAACAACTCACCAGCTGAACGAGCGAAACGAGCGTACCGCTGTAGCGGCCGGTGAAGTATCAGCAGCAAATCGCTGATGCAAATTAGGTGTAAAACAAAAGTTACCATCATTATTATTAGCAATAGGACCGATTGGAAGCGGCTTGCATCCAACATGGTTTAGTTTAGTCACTGATTTAGGCATTTGTTTTCTCTCGCTTTTGTCGCCCAATCAGTATTTTTCGTATGCTTTTAATTCGAATCAATTTTCGCTTTGTTCAAATTAATAGACATTCAACAAAGTACAACTCCTTTATTTCACACAGCTTTCTCTCTTTCTGTAAATCTTAGGTAGTTTCAACGTTAGTTTAAATACTAAAGAAGGGCTAGTTTTAGTATGCCATATTTTTCTAGATTGTATTGCCCTAATTATAATTATTTATTGTTTGTTCAGACTCGGATCTCGTGAATATCGAGATTTTGGAGAATTTAGATGTAGATAGAGATTCTAGATAGTTCTTCTGTTAGGTACATGTAATTAAGTTATTGGAATAGGCAGAGCGAATTCATTTTTCATTTCGTCTTTTGTAGCGGAGCTTAGTTGCTCTCTAGGTATCAGCTTCAGTTTCACTCACGCCAGGTTTTGCATAACTATATAGTAAATAAATATTTTTAAATGTTTAGCTAGTAACATAATATAATTACAATTCTCAAAAATATTTATTCAAATAGACTGAAAAAAAAGGTTAAATTTACAACTTGAACAAGAAAAAAATATAGGTCAATAGACGATACGAAGCTTGGAATGTCACAGATGTGGCACTTAAAGTGTTAGAAAAAAGGTTTCGGGTCGATGAACTCGCAAAAAAAAGGGGGTCAACGAACGATACAAACGATGGAATGCACTTGAGAAAAAAATAATAATATGTAGGTCAATGAACAGGAGGCTGAACATATGGTTAGTTGCATCCAGCTAACAGTTTCTGTAGTATCAGTTTACTTTGACCTAAGGGATAACATGTGTTGCATTTTTTTTTGTGTTTCTCTATTTTTGCGTGCTTGCAATTTTTTTAATTTGTTACGTTTGAGACGATATTTTTATTGCAATTATAATATTATCAAAATACAGATATAGTAGTGATGGTAATATTTTAGTTGGACACTTTTGCAGGTAAATGAGTTGGATTTATTTTTGCGCTTGTTTTATAACTTTAGAAAATAAAGTTTTCTAGTCACATGAAGTCGACGAATTGTCTTTGAAAAAAAAAATAGGTGTAAATATAGTCGGTGTAGGAACAGAATATAATAATTATTTGCTTATTTTAGTGGCACTATAAAAAAAAAATGATATTGACTAAATTTTTCGTTTCTTTTTTTTGACGAGGATGTAGGAGGTTCTCAATTCGACGCGTGCATTATGTACATATATTTATTTGGATGACCACGCATAGTTTTACAGCCTAATCAGATTTCAATTATTATTTTTTTACTAGATGGACCATACTTAACAGGTGGTAAGGTCCGACAGGCGGTCTGTTTAAATTTTATCAAAACCGGCTGAGCAATTTTGAATAGATCAACAATGATGCGAAAATTGCCATATCGAGTCCAGCGATCTGTACGGATTCTATATGAAATTGAGGTTGGTTATGACATTTATTTTTTTCGCGAATTAATAGTTATTATTTTTTCTGTTTTGTTTGTTTGTCAATACATTGATAAAGTAAACAATTAGAATGCACTTTTGTATACAATGACTCTATAATGTATCGAATTGATAAAATAACATGAATATATTTTACACATTGACAATTTTATGATAGTAAAAGTAAGGATACATTTTAAATTATTTCTATTAAGAGTGTTTACCGTCCTTCTCTCTAAGGGGTGATTGATTGTAATTTTTCTTGAGGTGTTTAACGTCTAAAAATCTAAGGGGTGAAGGGTTGATATAGTTTATAGTTCAACAATGTTGACTAGCACGATTTTGCGATCGATGTTTTTTTTTTTTATGTATATGGCTAAACGTCTAAGGGGTGATTAGGTTATGTAGTGTAGGGTGGAACGTTATCTAGGTTGTAGTTTTATGAGTGGTTTTTCTTTTATGTGATTTTCTCCGGGTTTCCATTTTTCAAAAGAAAATTAAAAACCCGTCTAAACTCAAAGGGGTGATCTGTAACCGCCGTTATGTATGTATATATACACATAACGTCTGTTCCATGTACCTATGGTATATTTTGACTATACACTTTATAGATTATTAATTAAAATTTTCTGTCTCTCTCAGACTTTGTAAATTTGTTGTATTTGCTGTCCTTTTCATGCTAATGCGGGTTTGGAAATATTTATTGTTCTAAAAAAAAATTAGTCGTGAGAAGTTCTAGGAGGAATAACACGACATTTTGCTGCTCAGTATTTTATTGGAGAATCTATAGCACTAAAGAATAAAGTTCAAAATTGCCATTCTCTGACACAGGTCAATCGCAAATTATTGGAAACCTTACATTTTCAAGTGCCTGAAGTACGAGGGTCTCTAAAGTTCTTTAGAACATGTTAGCAGGTCATATTTTTCCCTTTTTATTTCCTGCGTTAACAGAAATATTGTTTTGAGTAAAAATCGAACACTGAGGACAGGGTTGTCACTGTCTCAGATGTACTTAATTATATTTAATTTCAATGAGATGTATTAAATAAGTAAAGAAGTAAATTTTGAATATGAGAAAATTACGATTCGGGCATCATTGTTTACTGTTGTTTTACACACATTCGACATTAGGTCATTTTACTTATTCCTATACTATTTTTGTATTAAAGTAATTAAAAATATTAATATTAATGTCTGAACTTTATATGATAACGATAATCAAAATAGTTTAATTCGTTTTATACCAGTATAATCTTAGTTATGTTATTTAATGTCACGAAAAAATCATCGAACACTACAATTATAGTCTTACGTATTATTCTAAATAAGAGTATGTAAATTATACTATTTTATAATAACATTTTGAAAATTTATAAGAAAGAGAAAGTATGTATAAATCGAGAACCTCTCTTCTTTTGGTAGTTGGGCAAAAATATAAATGTGTTAACCCTAGTTGTCCTTTATGCACTCCATATTGACTGCCATAAAAACATTTGAGTGGCAACTGTCGCGTAGAGACAGTATAAATTTAGACAGTAAGGCAACTTGGTATGGTATTGGGGCATTTAATTTTATGGCGAAACTGACTTTAATATTAGTGAAATAAAGGAAATTTATGGTTACTTATGTGCTGATTGATAGTAGTTTGAAATAATTTTACGAAATCAATTAAGTATCACAGGTATGACGGCAGACTGTAATGTAAAATAAACCTTATAGCTATATAAAATCAAATCACTTAATAATATAGGTACTGAAATACAAATAGAGTACTATGTCTAGATAGTCATCACATATTAGGTTTGTTTCTGTCGAAGACTCTATATTTGTAGCAAGTTGACTTACTGGAAATAGAAATAATTTATAGCGCCAGAAATTTTCACAAAAACTAAAGTGATTTCGAGTGTTTCAATTTTTTCGTCCGTTTTGTACAAACTCATAAATATTTTTATAATTGATTTCTCAAGTATTTGACAGGCGTGGAATTCGTCGAGATTACAATTATTTTGTATGGGAAAAGCTAGGATTTTGGGCAGTCCGGGTTAGATCGCGGTAAAGGGTACTCGTTTTTGAAAATAGTCCAGGTGTTAAATTATATCGCGTGTGAAAATTTGGAAATTAGAGCTCGCTCGCTTCGCTCATTTTCCAAGTGTATAAGTGAACAGAAAGCCTTCGTCGATTAAGGCATATTATAGTGTTTGTGTTGTGAAAGTGATGTATCGTAAATCTCTTTGAGACCTTTGGCGATGCCTTTCAAGGATTCGTCTTTGCAGTAACTAATAACTTTGATCAAATCAGATATTTGATGATGTTATCCTTTATAATCATTTTATGGTTATTTCCTGCGGTTCTCCCGTGTCAAAGATAGAGTTTGTGTTACCTCAGGTCTCAGAAAGATTTCTAACTAATGCATATTTTATTCAAGGTATTTATTTCCAGGTTAATTTCTAAAGTATTTAACTTTCAGATAGCGGTACTATAAGTACGATTCTACCTTAGACTCCGTTTCTCTCCCACCATCTTATCAGATTTATTGATAGCTAAATTACAATAGTGGTAGCGTAAAGTCCTTTTTCTTTCAGAAGCAGAGAGGTCTACTGTCTACATTGTTTTTGGGCTATCTTAAGGGTAGACTATTTATTAGTTTTTCTCACGTAGGACTCATAGGATGTGTGTTTGGAAAGATTGATTGGATGAATGCTACTAAACATTTAAATTCAGTTACATGTAGCTAGGCTGTTTTATAGTTCCGGTACAAACAAATTAATAACTTGCTTAAATGAAAACTTTCAATAACCTCATAATTTTCTGCATCTGATTCATTCTCATTATATTTGGATATATATAACACATTATGCTGTTATGCCCAGCGTATTGGGAAGTTGAAGTGTCAATGGGCACTTGGGCAGGGCACATAGCGCAGAGAACTGATGACCGATGGGGTTGGAAATCGCGCTGGATGCAAGCCGCTTCCAACCAGTCTTATTGGAGATCTATAGAGGGAGTCCTATGTCCAGCACGTCTATGTGGGCGTCTTATGGCTGATGGATGATTATGCTGTTATAAAAATATATCAGTACTTATCTCATCCCGTCAGGTGATCAAACACCTATGAAGGAGAGCAGACATCTACGCAAGGAGTTCAGAGTTCGTGTTTATTGAACGAGATTCAAACAATTATACATTCTCACTGCAAGTTCATGTTTCATGAATGCAGTACGAGATTCGGAATATTCACCTATACATGATTTTGTATTGTGAAACATACAACATAATATATAATTATTAACACAGATATCTGGTTATTGAAAGTTTTCGTCATCAACTAACACAAAACGAAAATATCTTACTGGAACTATATTGTTTTTCTTCTTCAAAATGAAAAATTAGTATGAAAAATTACTCTTTTACACACGTGCACACTAGCTAACACGAATAAAGAGTCGGGCGAAGGTTTAAAGCTGATCAGATGTTGGAGTCGGGCCCTTCGAACCTCACCCTTTGCATTCAGGTTCAACAAGCCGGTACCGCCCTGGGTTACTCAGAGTATCTAGTTCATGATGGCTTCCAGCTAATGGTCGCTGTCTCACAACTGGATATTCGTACATGCACTAGGTACACACACCACTCGACCACGATATTCCTGTAGGGATCATTTCGAGTCATGAGGAATACCTTGGTCTTAAATTAGCTTAGGGAACCAAATAATAACAAACTTTGAGAACCTTAGGTTCTAACCTTATTAAAAGAGTGTTTGGATGTATGATTGGATTAAGAGATGAATGAATGGTGATCAGTAAGAGATAAGAAGGTTTGAAGATTTAGTGTTTTTAGTGGCGTGGTTAGGGCTAAACCCTGACGGATTTGTTGGCAACGCTTTGGAGTGGGGTGAAGGCTGGCAGGGAGCCCCACATTCTGATTCGCTTAGGCTTTCAATTTACAGATCTTAAAGATCTAAACTCCATATCCCATACCTGTTTTCCTTCCAGAGGATGGTGTTAGCAGCGATGCAGTTTGAAGCAGATCAGAGGAGCAGATAATATTATTCCTACTGTACTAATGTCATTAATCAGTATTTCTTTTAGCATAAAGTTGGCCACGAAGAGAGAAGAAGGACAGACTGCGGATCACCGATCGCTGTAGCTGTAAGGAGTAGCAGATAGCCGGAATCAAGATAAGTTGCATGCTTTTGTATAACTGTACTCTCTTTATTTTGTATTTCCATATACCTTCCGCATTCAAATTTACTTAATTTCATTCCATTATGTGTTTTATGTGCTGAGCGATTGTATTTCTTTTATGTTATCCTGAGACTGCATCTTATTTGAATCGTATTGAACTTATTTTTATTTTGTTTTGTTCTCCTTTTTATAATTTTACTTTTGTATCTGTTTATGATACAAAGAACTGGCAACTCATATTATATTCTGGTTATTTATAGATTTATGTAGGCTAGTCTTGAAACTAATTTAGGTTCACTATTTAACCTAATTTTATTATTTTAACACAACGTAAACTTTACACAACGTATAAGGGTCCATTTGAGTTAATATTTTCTAGACGATCACATTATAAAACTAGACGATCACGTTTATCTTGGCCAAATAATTAAATAAATAATAAATAAATAGGATTAGCTTTACAGTACTTATACCGAGAGACCTCATTGTTGTGTGTTGTTGAATTGACGAAATAATTTCAATAGTACCTAGGTATAATTTAGTTATGTAGTTGTTTATAGATTGAGCTATGTAATTATTGTAATGATTTGATGTTTTATTTCTTATGATTGAATAACTTAACTGAGATAGTTTTTTTTTTTTTTTTTTTTTTTTTTTTTAATATAATGACAATACTACATTACTACTACATAGAAAGCAATTGGATCATCCACAGACCCTTGAAGGTCTAAAGATAATCCAAGTGCTCATGCCCACTGCCAGTTGGCAGGATTTTTCTCGGCCCTTATTTTTCAGATTTTTCTGCTCTAGCGGGCCAAATTCTACTCCAATCTTTCCTTTTTTTCTTATCTTCTTTCGAGGTCAACGCCATCCGAGTCTGCGCAGACCGCCCACGTCACGGTCTGACGTCCTGACGTCTCCACTTATAGAACCTAAGTTTATTTTTATTTATATTTGTAGTATAATTCTTGTTATTCATGGCATTTTGCGCCCCGGCCGGGCCAAATGCAGTTTCCCAATACGTTAATGTGTCGCAGGGGGACATGATTAAGTGCCTAGAGTGTTCCCAAGTGCGATTTTTTAAAGGACAGAAAGGCCTCAAAATTCACCGTACGCGGTGCCATAAAAATAGCCAAATTACACTTTCGGCCCCTATTGCAGGCTCTGATGGAGCCAGCAGCAGTCCCGTGAGCGCTGCTGCTCCTTCCAAACCGCTTTGGGAGGTTCTTAGCTCACTCAAAAGTTCTCTTCCTGTTTTAAAACGCATCCCGCGTGGTGCACGTTTTTCGGTTGCGCAGTGTTTATCTGCTGCTATTCGGAATGTTATTTCTAAAAATTCTTTAGTCGCCTGGGAACACCTCTTGACTTTTCCCTACGTTGTGCTTTACGTACATTCGGACCCAACAAACAAAAAATCCCTTACCACTAGGGTAAAGGAAAATTGCGTAAAGTACAGCGCATTGGAAGAGAACTCTTTAGATTTTGAAAGCATTATTCCGCCAACAAGGCAGAATAAACCAAATTCTAAAAAAACAGACGATTCGGTTACCATTAAAATAGTAGAGAGCAAAATTAGTGATGGCGATATCAAAGGCGCCGCACGAGTCCTGTTCTCCAGCGACACTATTGCCCCCCACACACCCGATACGGTCCAGTCACTCCGTGACAAGCATCCGCCGGCAGCATGTCTCCACCTGCCTGAGCCACCACACCCTGATGACGTTGTCATTGAAGTGTCAGCTCAGGAGATTGCAGCGGCCGTTTCTTCTTTTCGGAGCGGCTCAGCCGGAGGCCTAGATGGTCTCTCGCCTCAACATCTAAAAGATCTTCTATCTTTTAGCTCTGGTGAGGTGGCTGAGTCTCTCTTGAGAGAATTAACGGGTTTGGCAAATCTCATGTTATCTGGGCAGGTCAATGATGACGTTATCGAAGTCTTGTATGGCGCTAACCTATGCGCACTTGTCAAAAAAGATGGTGGCATCAGACCTATTGCTGTTGGCACCACATATCGTCGTCTCGCAGCCAAAGCCGGTTGTGGAAAAAAGGTTGCTCTTTTGAGTAGCCTTTTTCAACCAATACAGCTTGGCTTTGGTTCGCGGGGTGGATGTGAGGCTGCTGTTCATTCGCTTCGTACTTTTCTCGGTCAAAATTGTGGAGAGGTGTTGCTTAAGGTGGATGTCAAAAATGCTTTCAATTCGGTTAATCGAGACGCCTTGTTGGCACAGGTCAAAGACAAAATTCCCGATCTTTTCAATTTTCTTTGGCAATGCTACGGCAAACCCACTAAATTAATTTACAAAAATGATGTTTTGCTATCTTCCGTTGGCTGTCAACAAGGTGACCCTCTCGGACCAGCCATTTTCAGCCTGGCCATTCATCCAATTGTTCAACGTCTCCAATCTAAACTCAACGTTTGGTATCTGGATGACGGGACTTTGGGTGGCGATGCGAGCACAGTCCTACGTGATTTGGAAATTCTTATTGACGAGTTTCGTCAAATTGGTTTGGAGCTAAATTTTTCGAAATGCGAACTTTTCGTTTGCGACTCATGTCCGGATAAAGATTTGATACTTAACAAATTTAATGATTTGGCACCTAACATCAAATCGGTAGACAAGTGTTCTCTTCGCCTTCTAGGTTCGCCGATATTAGATGAGTCTTTTCCGCCTTTCGTTCAAGAAAAAATTCAAAATTTTTTGAGTGCCTCTGATAGGCTACTCAAAATTAACGCCCACATGGCTTTTACCATTATAAGATGTTGTCTGTTTGTTCCAAAATTTATGTACGCTTTACGATGTAGTCCATTGTGGAAACACAATGAGCTCCTTTTGAGCTTAGACGATGTTGTAAAGCAGTCCCTAGTATCGGTTTTGAATATTGACATGAGTGAAAGGGCGTGGCTACAAGCCTCCTTGCCTGTTAGGCTTGGAGGGTTAGGGGTCCGCCAAATTTCAAGTGTTGCTTTACCAGCTTTCTTGTCCTCCATTCATAGTACTCAGAACTTGATTGAAAAAATCCTCGCACCTTCTTTAGGCCATTCTGGCGTAGATGTAGCTCATTTGAATGAGGCAACGAATGCTTGGAGGGTCGCTTGCCCAAATACCGAGCTTCCAAAGACTTTATCGTCGCAGAGACTGTGGGATCGGCCGATCTGCGAACTAGCACGGAAATCTCTTCTAGACACGTGTCCTAGCGTCGCGGATCGCGCTCGTATCCTTGCAGTCTCTGTATGGGAGTCCGGTCTTTGGTTGCAAGCATTGCCCTCTTTCAATACTGGTAACCTTTTAGACCCAACTGCATTTCGTCTAGCTGTCAGCTTACGCTTGGGTGCAAGGTGTTGTGAAGCCCATCGCTGTCAGTGTGGTACTGCAGTTGACCAGCTCGGTCACCACGGTCTCTCTTGCTCAAGAAGCGCTGGTCGGATTGGACGCCACGCCAGCCTTAACGATGTCATACGCAGGGCTTTTGTCACCGCCAATATCGCAGCCGTACTCGAACCGAGTGGGTTGGCGCGTGGTGATGGCAAAAGGCCTGACGGCATGACGCTGGTCCCATGGAAGTGTGGACGGCCCTTAGTATGGGACGCAACTTGCGTCGATACTTTGGCACCGTCACATCTTCCTGAGACTCAGAGTAGGGCTGGAGCGGCGGCCAATTCGGCTGAGCAGCACAAGCGGCGCAAATATGCTAACCTCGGCAGTGGTTACATATTTGAGCCATTTGGAGTTGAGACTTTGGGTCCGTGGGGGCCGGGAGCTCATCTCGTTTTCAAAAGTCTTTCTGAGCGTCTGGTGGACGCGACGCGTGACCAAAATGCTGGTGTTTATTTGGCTCAACGTATAAGCATTGCCATTCAGCGTGGCAATGCTGCCAGCATGCTGGGCACGCTGCCAACTGGCACTGAGATAGTTACTGATTGTAGTTATTCTTAAACAATGTATGTTTTTGAGTGCCTTTTTATGTTTGAAATTGAAAGTGAATTATTGTAATATTTAGATGACCTGTAACTTATTGTTATTAATAAAAAAGTATGAAGTATGAAGTACATTACATGAAAATTTCTCACAAAAAACTTAAAATGTCCGCAGAAAAGATTTCCATTTAAAGATATTCGACAAAAAACTGCAAGTGGGATCGTAAAGAGCATCCGGGACGGAATCACATTTCCGGCCAAATGGAGATGAAGATATTGAATTTTTAGTGACTTTATCTTCAATTGAATTTCAAAGTACTCATCATAAGTTTTTTCCTTTACTTTCATCATGAGATGCTTTACACTATTATAGATTTTGTCAACGTTTCAGTTATACTCGTACGTCCACTACTGGGCTTAGACCTTATATATTGATCATCAGTAAGTCCGTTAGAAAGCGGCTGGCATCCAGCGAGATGTGCGGTCTCAGTGAAGTAACCCGTCCACCATATAGGTGGCCCTCTTTACAGTTGCTAATACGTGGTCTACAATTGAGAAAATTTTGACCCCATCGGTCTTCAGTTCACCGCTGCCATTGTCATTTCAAATTTTCTATTTGGCGCGCATGTAAGAAATAAGGAGTTCCGAAACTCCAAGAATAGCTCTATCCACAGTTTTGATGTAATTCGACAATGATGATGAACGTTCTCCAAAAAATAGCAAACTGTTTGAATTTATCAAAAATCTACAGCTACGTGTGCCTCTTGTTACAAACTTACTCAGTAATTAATTTTAATGACACAAATATACAACAAGATAGCGTGTAAGCGTGTACAATTCCAATTATAAGTGCTCACATCATAGACTTTAAGCACTAACTCACTGAAATAATTGCTATCACACAAGCAACAACTTAAGCGCTTAAGCTTAATGACTTGAACTTCAATCTCAAACTTTGACGTTTCAACTTAATAGCATAAATTTAAGTCTCGTACCTTAGCACTTGTAAGAGGTACTTAATCAAAATGCTAATTAAAATAAATGGTGATTTAGTCAGCGTCTCGGCAAAAATGTCTGAGACATCCTTTAGTTCATTATTTATCAGACAATGGTATAGTAACTATATCCATATCAGCTTTTTAGCATAATTGAATTGAATATTACAATTTGAAAACGCTCGCACTCGGTAATAAACCACAAGATGTCTGGACATAAAGTGGTAAAAGGTATTTAAGACATTAGACCTGATTTGGCGGGGACATTGCCGCGCCCTCAGATTAGTTACCCAGATAAGCTAGTAAAAGTCCGAAAGCTCATGTTAATAGCGTTAGTAAATAAATAAATATCTGGAGACATCTTACACACGGCCTCTGATCCCAAACTAAACATGCTTGTGATATGGCTGCCAGAGACTGATATACTACATATACATATTTTAAATACATACCTACTTAATGTTTACATAGTACCTAAATAACACCCAGACACAGAGTAAACATCAATTATTCATCACACACATTCTTACACTGGGTGGGAATCGGACCCAGTCCTCTTAGATCCAGAAGTCAGAGTCATTAACCACTGAGCCACAGAGGCAGTAATGTAAAAGTAATTACACAGTTAAGTAGCTATTCTAGCAATTTTTGGTGGGCTACACTTCGGTGTACCTATATTCGACTGTAGAATCCAAGGACTTCGAGTAAGCATCAAGTTTGATTACAAACAATATTTAAGTGAGTACAATCTCTTAAGAATAGATTATCTTTTGATCAGTTGGTAGATTTAAAGTTTTTTTTCGTCAGTTACTATAGTGTAGTTAATTCGGCTTAAGTTGTAATACCAATAAATATAAATATTTTTGGGACATCTTACACACGGCCTCTGACCCCAAACTAAGCAAAGCTTGTGTTATGGCTGCCAGAGACTGATAAACTACATATACTTATTTTTAAATACATACTTATATAGATAGTAACTAAATAACACCCATACACAGTGCAAACATTTATGTTTATCACATAAATATTTGCCCTGGGCTGGGATCGAACCCACGCCTCTTTGATCCAGAAGTTAGGGTCACTAACCACTGAGCCACCGAGGCAGTCAAATGCAAGCAAATATCGCATAAACATTTTCTAAATGACATAAGAACAAATGTAGGCAAGTACTTACTTAGTTTTTCTTACTGTCGTGTTTCACGTTAATAAACTCAAGTGATTGCGGCTAGATAAAACCTTACGTTGACTTCCGGGTCGTAAAGAGCATAATGAGTTGTATGTATTATGCAACTAATTTAACTTTTTAATTAAAATGTGCAAAAAGTTCGCGATGCAATGCTTGTCGTATTTCACTTAAAAATAAAACGCTACATGAAAGTTTAGTGCATGTTGCTTTTGCGTGCCAAGTAATACTAAATAAAACACTATTTGCAATGTTAATTGGATCTCAACGTAGCAGTTTGTGTGTTATTTTGTGTTGAAATAAGTAAAATTAATGCTTTGTAAATATAGCAATCGTTATAAAAATTATAGCCGTTTAATACAATTTTCCAGAACTACTGGTACTAAGCCAATAGGAGGTTATTTAGACAATCGAGATCAAATAGAAAATGAACAATTCGAGAAAAGTATCAGCTGTTCCATACAAAATTGCAACTCGGAATCAACAATTTGTTAATTTTGGATTTCGGGCCCATTATTCCATTTGTTCAGGCTCCCTCCACTTGGATTCACAGCTAGACTCCACTTGTGGATCCGCGGATACCTTTTTCTCCTCTTAAATCCACCATGGATTCATGGATACTTTTTTTTCCACATAAATCTACAAATGGATTCATGGATACTTCTTTTTACATCTAAATCCTCAGGTGGATTTACGGATTTTTTTTTTCTGCTGCGATATCCACCACATCTATATCTATATCGATAGGTGGATCTGTGAACAGTTTTATTCCTTTTCTTTGAGAAGCACTTGAGCAAAAATCCACAACCTGAGCACTTGAGAAAGTCTTGTCGCGGGTGATCGCAGCAGAAAAAAAAAATCCGTGAATCCACCTGTGGATTTAGATGGAAAAAGAAGTATCCATGAATCCACTTGTAGACTTAAGTGGAAAAAAAGTATCCATGAATCCACGGCAAATTTAAAAGTATCCACGGATCCACAAATAGAGCCTAGCTGTGGATCCAAGTGGAGGGAGCTTTTGTTCATAATGATGGTCTTAATTGCTCCCTTTTGGTTTAGTACAGGGAAAGCAGATAACCCTGTATAAGATGATTTGAGGCTATTACATTAAAAATCTAAATCTAAAGCAAATAGCAAAATTGCGCATATTTATATGACTTGTTAACAAAAAAGGTATATTTCTTTATTCAATGCAATCTGAGTTAAGATAGTAGTAAAATAGAATTGAAACATTTTATAATAAATCTGTTGAAAATATTTTCAAAACCGACTTTATTACTGTGTTCCACATCCCACTGTAAAGTATTGATTGACCCTTGATCGACGTACGAGTACTAAATAAAACCACAGTTTTAAAGTTTCTCTGTGGTATGACGGTACAACGATATAACCACAGAGAAAACTTTAAAACCGAGGTTTTATTTTGTACGTCGATCGGGGGCTTAAAACAAAATTGGTTGTTTGTAAACTTGGTTTACGGACGATCATTTTACGTGATATCGTCAATTCTTCATAGGAAAACATTGTTAAATCAACAACTGAAACGAACCGAACACTTAGGCCGATCGTACCTTTCTGTTTCTTGTTCTGCCGCTCTTACTTGCACACCCAGCTCTAGCGGAACGTAACACTTTTTCCTGCGTGCAGCCGACGTTTATCGATTTATAAGACGTTATCACGTCAAATACTAAAAGTGTTTTTTATACTACAGAACTAATCGCGCACTTAAATTACGAGATAAATAAATACCTCATCATCCCGATGTTTCGACCGAGTCGCATCGATCGTGATCACGGGTAAATACCGGTCGAAAGGTCGAGATGATAAGGTATTTATTTATCTCGTAATTTTAGTACACGATCAGTACCGTAGTAATAATACTGTGTTCAAATCGTGAAAATTTAAAAACAACATGCCTACTAAAAGGTGGTTTAAAAAAGATAAAGCACACAATACATCGTATAAAAATTTCTAATTCTTTAATTGCAAGTCGAAGTTATGTGGGAAAAGTGATAAAAATCTCACTATTACTACATTTTCCACGTTTTTTGTACGAATGCTTTTCACGAAAACTGAAATGTAGCCAAAAATTCCAGACGCGCTAATTTGGTTGCGAAAACCCCGGCTCGAAATAAAATATCCAAGTCTTCAAAACTGGCTTCAAAAAGGCTATAAACAAAACACCTCTGAAATATAAGGCCGTATCTTATACTCTACTGGCTTGGATAAATATAACATAAGACATGAAACTTTAGCAGATGAATGTGAATTTACTTATTTTCAACGCAATACACATTGGGCTGTATGAGTATTTTGCTTGTTGTATTATGTTAGCAAAATAGGAAATTTAAAAATTGTGATGATATTTTGGATTATCATCTTCATCATCATCTTAAAGTAACTTATCAGGCACAGTGCTTCCACAGCTGTGTAAAGATAATTATATACATAATTTTCAATATGACCGGTTAGAAGCGGCTTAAGCCGGAAACATACTATCGGACGCGGCTTACGGACGCGACTTAGTAATGTGCACTCCAGATCCCGCCAGATCGCCCTCGGACGTCCGAACGTGACGTCCGCGACTTATGTCCGATAGTGTGCACGGCTCAGTGTACTTTCATAGTCTAGGTCGCGGCTGTTAGTCGCGTCCGTAAGCCGCGCCCGATAGTATGTTTCGAGCTTTACAAATAGGTGATAATTAGTATTTCATAGACAGTTTTCATTCTTCGACTCTACATTTCAAGTTCTCAAGCTCAATTATTTGCATCCAGTTTGATCGTACAGTATAATTCAAAATTATATTGTCTATTAATATTATCTTTAAACGTTTAGTACATTACAGTTGCAGCATACATAAAGTTTTCATTGGACCTTCGTTTTTCTCAATTGCGCTCATCATTCATGTCCAGTAGTTTATACCCCCAAGCTCTATACTCTTATAGTTATAATGAGGAGAGAGGAGCGCGCCCTCATTTGGAGGGCTGAACCTCATTTGTGTTTTAGAAGATAATGTCAAAACAAAGACGTCCTCCGCCCAGCCGCGGGTGAGCTCGGAAATTCATGGAAAAGCCTGGCTTTAAGAGTTTTAGCCCCTACTATACATATAACAACCCGCTTACGGTCTCAGCAGAGAATCATTATAGTTGTGTGGCTCTCTGGGGTTTCTTTTCAATTTTTCACGTGTACTGGACCTCGTTATTGGCATTGAATTAAACTGGGACTGTTTTCATGAACTTGTCTTATTACGAGCGGGCTAATATTAACCCAAATATCCTGTGAATGGTTTTCCAAAATGTAAAGTTAACTCAGGCATGTAGATTTCTTTGTCAATTACATAAAATGAACGATAAATGATATACCAAATTAAGTCATAAGAAGTGATATAAACTATTTTTCTTCTTCTTTTCAGCCAGATGACGTCTACATAGTCCCCCTTGTCTCCAATATGACCGGTTAGAAGCGACAAAAGGAAAGAATTCAGAATTTCATTACTTTAAATTTCATTGTAGGCACTTACAATGTCCAATACTAAATCCCTGCCATAGTTCTAAGTTATAAACATCATATATAGGCCCATCATTAAATTAGCCTTTTTTGTAGTAGTTTGTGAGTGAAAATTTATAAAAATATAAAGTGCTTAAGGCAAGAGAATTGTTTGGTGGTACTTGTGATTTCAATTTGAGTTTTCATTTTGTTTCGTTAATTTTTATAAAATTTGCTAAATTTTTAAGAAGATTTGTACTAGCAAATCATTATTTGTGACACATTCCCCGCTTACTGATAATGCGCAATTCTGCCGTGCAGCCCTTAAAACGCAGTATCTGACTTTTTGACGTTTTTGAGTTAAATATTGAACCGTAATGGGGACGCCATAAGGAATCGAATGATTTAATCGGTTTTTGATTATCGCAACTACAAGATAGTTAAAAACAAATACCTAAACGCAGTAACTAGGAATGTTTTATGCAAACTGTAACGATATACTATCTAAAATACAGTAAGAGCAATTACTGTATTTTAATAGCTTTGTTCTCCCGGATAAAATGCAGTAAATGTCGTCATTGCTACAAAAAATCTGTTAACTAAACTTAAAAAATATGAGGACCACATAAACTAAAATGCAGTAAATAGGTAATGTACTGAAAATATGAATACTGCAAATTTAATTTTTATTAATTTTCAAAATGATTACAGTCTAGTATGCAGTAAGGTACAAAGACGTGGTGTTTTAGATAGCATCACCTATTTTTTCCATGCAGTCAAAACAAAGTAAAATGCAGTGAAGTTAATAAAACTGTCCTTTATTTATGTCATAGGTTGCTTGTTGTTGTCAATGTTACTAATTAAATTGCAGTATTTTAGTTATTTACTGCAGTATAATCGATAATATCTAACACTTACATAATAACATTTTACAACCTAAATTGCAGTAAAAGTCGTAATTACTGCATTATAATTGGTAATTTGAATCAAGTTATTGTATTCCACTGCTTTCGTGGAGTTTACTACTGCATTTTAGCTAGGAAAAGACGTTAACTTTTCTGCAAATTTCGAGAAGGTTGCTTCGACTTATTTATCCAGGTTATTTATTTAAAAGTGAGATATTTTATAGACTAGTGGGTTTAATGAAACTTTTGTGCCTCTTAAGAAGTATACAAGCACTAATTCAGTATATGCTGAAGCTTCGTCGTTCGTTTTAGTTATAGGACGTCCACTGCTGGACATAGGTCTCCCCTAATGATTTCCAATAAGACCAATTAGTAGCGGCTTAAATCGACCGCGATCCTGTGGTCCTAATGAGGTCATCCGTCCACCTTGTCGGTGGACGTCCTACGCCGCGCTTGCCGGTAAGTGGTCTCCACGCGAAAACTTTTTGACCCCATCGGTTATAAGTCTTTCGCGCTATAAGCTCTACCCATTGCCACTTTAACCTGCCAATCCGCTGGGCTAAGTCGGTAACTTTGGTTCTTCTACGGGTCTCCTCAGTTTAGATTCGATCTCGCAGAAAAACTCCGAGCATAGCCCTCTCTATGGCTCGTTGGGCTACTTAAGGCTTACTAATAAGGTCCATCCACGTTTCTGTGCCTATGTCGGACGAGAAGACGTTACGCAATTTTCCGAACGCTGCCCAACCAAGATGGATTCGGTGATTAGCTGCTATCTTGAAGTCGGACCTATCTAACTGGACTACTTGTCCTAGGTAGACGTACGAGTCAACGCACTTCACTTCAAGCACCGAATTTCCAACTGGAATTGGGGTGGGTACAACATGAGAATTATACATGACCTTTGTTTTGTCCATGTTCATTTGAAGACCCACCTTTTGAGAGTCTCGATTGAGGCTTTCGAGCATCATGCTGAGTTCTTCGATCGACTTTGCCATGACCACGATATCGTCGGTAAATTGATGGTAAGTGATGTATTCGCCATTGATGTTGATGTCGAATCCTTTCCATTACAGGAGCTTAAAGGCCTTTTTTCAAAGTAGCAGTAAACGGCGTCGGAGATATTACGTCTCCCTATCTTACGCCTCTCTTCAAAGGGATCGCCTTGGAGCTCTCTTCCTGTACTTGAACCGACATAGTGGTGTTATTATACAAACACTTCAGTACTTCAATGTACCGATGGTTAATACGGCATCGTTGGAGAGACTCAAGCACAGCCCATGTCTCGAATGATTCAAAGTGTTTCTCATAGTCCACAAACGCCAAACAAATTGGCAGGTTATACTCCTTGGTCTTCTGTATAACCTGCCGCAGCGCATGTATGTGGTTCATGGTGCTAAAACCTTTTCGGAAACCGGCTTGTTCGGGAGGCTGGAAGTCATCAAGCCTGCGTTCGAGACAATTCGTAATGACCCTTGAAAACAACTTATAAATATGGCTCAGAAGCGAGATGGATCAGTATTTTATCAATAAGGTGTTGTCACTTTTTTTGAAGAACAACACCACCATGCTTCTTTTCCACGCTTCTGGCGTTATGCTCTCGAGGACTACGGTGTGTTACGGATGTAGCTTGGTATGGAAAAATTTCTGGAAGAAAGCAAGAAGACCTGGTGAGTGTTTTCCGGGTGTTTTTATTAAGCCGAAGAGATGCCGTAACAATTACAACATGGCTCGATAATTGTTCAGCCCAGAAGAAAATTGGTGCCCTTTGACTTTCTTGATAGGCATAATTAATAGCTACGACATTGCAGCTACACTATAGTTGAAGTATTTTGAGCCCGGACATACTTTTATGTCTGCGGACTCATTTCACCATAAGGTCGAGCAATTGCTGCAGAAAAGAAAAGTTTATGACTTTCAGGACTTCTGCCAGGCTATAGAGAAGTCGAACTCGGATAAGACTTATGTCAAACAGTTGAAAGTATCCGATTTCTTTGTTTCGCAGCAAAAACTCAAAGATCGTTCAGGAAACGGAATATATCTAAAAGATATACCTAGTTGAAGTCATAGTAAAGAGATAAAAATACTGTCTTTATTACAAAACAGAATTTTGATGCTGAAGAATACGGCCAATTAAACTGTTTAAAATCAAAGAAACCTCCCAAACTAGAAGTGAGATCTCAGCCCAAAGGTATACCTTCTGCCAGAAAATTAGATATAATAAATAAATTAAGGCCATTAATGCCTAAAAACCGAATTAATTTCTGGAGAAATATTCCAGTAACTACTTCAGTATTCGATGATGGTGAGGAAAACTCTGTCTTTGATAATGATGACGAGGAATCTCATTAAGTTTATCTTTGAAGATTTTTGTGTTTACGTAGGATAATAGATAGATAGTTAGTTAAAACATACGGAAGGAGAGCATTTATTTTGTTAGTATACTTAGAAGAATATGATTTTTGTTCTTAGATAGTCATTTGTGTTTAAGTATGTCTGTGCCATTATATTGAAAGATCTCATTAGTTTTTATTGCATATTTCTGTTTTTTCGTAGTTTAAGTTTTAATTACTACCTCTGTACTGTGAGTTTAATTAACCCAAATTGCTATGATAAAAGTGACTTTTATGATAAAAGTATAACAATAAGTGATTGTGTTGATTTCTGTTCATGTTGAAGTGTTGATTTCTTACTCAATCTTTAGTAAAAAATATTCTGATAGACATTGTCTCTTTCTTTCTCCATAAAATTAGTAGCTTACGTAATTTAGCCAATAATTATTAACATACTGCATCTACATTTTACTCAAGACACATATTAAAATGCAGTAAAATAAATCTGATACTGCATTTTAAACAGCAAAGTAGTACATGTCACGCATAATTTTGCAGTACTAACTCAAATTACTGCATTTTAATCTGATAATGCGTACTTTTTCACTAAATTTGATGTGTCGTAACAGCTCGTTTTTTGGGATCTTTTTTTCAAAATCGTTTTTATTTATCATTTAATAATCTAAGTGCGTATTTTCTCTCGTGAAGTCTTTCTCCGAATTCAGATGCGCCAAATGGCATTCAAAACATACGTCATAAAACCTTGTAACATGGGAAAAAAACAAACCAAAAAGTTTATCGCGTTTTTCTCGAAACTGCGTTTTTGCTCATACTGCGTTTTAGAGCCTGCACGGCAGAATTTATAAAACTAAAAACGTATATGTTTATACCGAAAATACCCACGCGTATATTATTTACAAATATAATTATTTTTTGCAAAAAATAGCACGACCGACTTCACCCGTGTACAGAATCATTACATAGTATAAAACAAAGTCGCTTTCCGCTGTCTGTCCCCGTGTACGCTTATATATTTAAAACTACGCAACGGATTTTGATGAAGTTGTAATAGAAGGAGAGAGCTAGAACGCAAATATTATGCACGGATCGATGTAACATTTTTCACATTATTGTTGATTTACCAAAAATGGTTAAGCCAATTTCAATAAAATTAAAAAAAATACAATTTCGAAATATATTCTTTCCAATAAAAAAATAATTATTGAAATCGGACTACTATGAAAAAAGTTATGCATGGTTATACATAAAATATATATAATATATATATATATATATATATATATATATATATATATATATATATACGCGTCGAATTGTATACCTCCTCCGGTGGTTTGTCGGTCAGAAATGAAAAACTAACTACATCACCGTAAAGTAAAGCGAAAGTATTTTACAAAAATAAACAATCAAACAAACAATTCTATCCGACTCACTCATTCATTCTACTTTCCGTACCAGGAATATAAAATATTCAGTGGTAAGGGACAAAAAACCTTCCAATAACTCCTCGGTAGAGTCACAAAAACGAAGTTTCGTAAGCTCTACATTTACTACTTCCAGCGATTTAGGGGAATAGGAGTGTATACGGCGACCTACGGTAGTAATTCTTCACAAACCAGACTGGGAAGGTCCCAAAAATAATAAAATGTACAAACTAGAAGTTTTGTGTGCCACTTTATTGCTCTATTTACATTTGCCTACAAATCTTACTTTACTTTTATGTTAACTAAGGATGGTGAATATTAACTGCTATTATTAATCTATAAATATTATATTATGAACATTATGTATTTCAACAATGTTGCTCCCTAACAAAACGGCAAACAAAAACTTGTAATATAAGTATAGTACGTGCCACCAAAGATGAGACTCGAGAAATCACTTTGGTTTGTAATAAATATACAAATTCTGGATAATTCGTTTGTGCACGACTGTACCTGCGCAAGATCTCCCACCACTGACGCTCGTCAAGTCTCATCTTTGGTGGCACACACTATAGAACTCTAGAAGAAATATTTAATGTTTGTATGTTATAAATATATAACATATTACCTACCTATGTTGTAAATATCTATAATTATTATTTTTTTATTTATCCTGCTCGAAAATGACCCATTATATGTCGTATAATCTCAACGTTAAACGAGTCATTATAATCTTAACACAATCTCGCGGGCTATGGCTGGTAAATAATGTTGTATGAAACTCACTAGATAGAAAATTGGTTTAAATTTGGAACATTTAATTCGTGTAAAAATTTCTTAAGTTAGAAAATTTAAGGACATCGTAACGAGGTTTCATTTTGCAAAATCGAATATAACCTCTTTACATTGCACGGCAACTGGCATTGTAAGGAGGTTCTACTCGACTTCGCAGAATAAAACCTCTTTGGTGCCCGTATCAGGTATTTTATAAAATAAAACCTCATTGCAATGCCCGTATTAGGCCATGATAATCGAGCTGGCCATGGTCTTATGTTTTTCACGTAGTATTTACATTCTCTGTTTTATGTAAATTCGTAGGTACATTCTAATTTGTTTTATTTTTTTATGACAATACTGAGTTGCCTAGTGAGCACCAACACTTAAATAAATTAAACATAATAAGTTTTAGGAAGAATTTTTGGCGGGAACGCGGAAAAGTCATGTCGCCTCATTGTATTATTTTGTTAAACTTGTGTTTTATCAGTGATCATTAGTGAAAAGTTGTGGTATTTCGTTGATTATGAGCTGATTTACGTGCATGAGTGTAGGCAAGTGATATAATGTGACGTATCAGGTCGTTTCGTGTTGTCACCAAAACTCCATAGACGCCTCTAGTAAAGTATCCACTGCTTTACTGAGGTATGACTTGGACTATGTTTGGACTTGACCGCGACTTTATTGGACTATGACGTGACTACGACAGTGACTATTTCGATAAAATATCAAAATTTATTAAAACTTAACACTACTTGACACTGGCAAATGCACAACAATGCGACGCCAAACAAAAGAAGAAGAAGAAGTTTTAGGAAGTAGGTATATAGAATAATTTGCAAAACACAATGTTTTAGCTTAAGCGTATACGTAATGTTTAACATAAAAAGCATATAAATATACGCCACGAAATACTTTCAAAGCCATAAAATACATTCGTATTTTGCACATTTTCCTAGTACGTGTTGAGTAACGTAGTAAGGCCTAGCGTATAAAATAAACCTCCTTTCTTATAGCGGCGTATAACGGTTACGCTTTCAATGAAAGTTTTTCCACCTACGATAAAATAATAATCCTGCTGGGGGAAACGTGTGCTTAAGTGGTTAAAGTTAAACTCACGCAGTAAGTGGAGTATGAATAGGTAAGTTATTTATAACTATGCAGTTACAGGGTCATTAAAATAGTTTTCTTGGTTTCTTAATTGAAAATAATATCTGTTTTTAAAATTATGTTACCAGACGTATTGTAGTAATAAAGTACCTATACCTAGCAATAGAAACCATACCTTTCGTTTTTTTTTCGTAAAAACCATATGAAAATGTAGTATCAAGCTTTAAAAGTCCTTGTTATAAACTTATGGTTTAAGATATGTAATGATATTGCACTAGGTATTAATTAGTTTTGTGATATTGACGCTAGGAGACTAATATTTTATAAACAAAAAATAAAAATAAAATGAATATGTAGTAAAAACCCTGCTCGTATATTATCTATTACTGTTATAATTTATCGCCCATTAGGTAATTAAGCTATTACCTTAATATAGGCTAAGTTTTTGGCATTAATATTATCACATTACAATTGGCCGAAGAATCTTGCCTATTTCTACACAAAACGCAGTCTTTTTTAGGGTTCCGTACCTCAAACTGAAAAAACGGAACCCTTATAGAATCACTTTGTTGTCCGTCTGTGTGTATGTCAAAACTTTTTTTTCAAGAACGCGATTTTCTATGGTTTCTTTCAGTTGTGTAAAACAAAAACTTCACAGTTATCGTTTAAAAAAGTTAGAGACGTTTATGTCGTAAAAATCCGCATATTTTGATACTCACAAAAATCAAAACCTACAGGGTACTTCCCGTTTACATAGAACTATGAAATTTGGCGAGAAGCATTGTCAAAGTACACATCTAGGAATAAATCTGAAAACTGTACATTTTTATTCAAATCACAAAAAATAGGGCTGTGGGTAAAGATAAGGGTTCAAAATTCAAAGTGAGTAAATTGTATCATGTAATGTA
Organism: Hypomecis punctinalis; assembly: GCA_949316475.1. Lineage (NCBI taxonomy): Eukaryota > Metazoa > Arthropoda > Insecta > Lepidoptera > Geometridae > Hypomecis > Hypomecis punctinalis. The sequence goes on from OX438798.1 coordinate 22,845,675, forward strand.
TCATATTTTTTCCCAATTTTTTGAAATTTTCTGGATTTGTACGGAACCCTTGATGTGCGAACCTGACTCGCCCTTGTCTGTTTTTTTTTTCAGAAAAATAATCACTGAACTCAGATAAAATCTGATAAAATCTGTGCAACGTTAACGCTGCTGCAGTATTCGTACTTTTGTACTGGTAAAATGTCGTATAGTTTTATTTTATGGCAATGATAGTATCACTAAATCAATAAGAAAATTAAGTGCCTACCTATTGTATTTAAGATGTTGCTTACGTAATTAAATACAACTTCATCGTCTTCCAAAAAAATTACACAATAAATTCTTATAATAATATAACTTTTTAAAAATACAAGCTTTTAAGATCCTGGATATCGTGTAGCAGCATAGTGCCTAGCCAAGACAAGTAAAACAAGCCCAAACACGACGGGTCTAACTAGATTAGTATAGGAGTTCCTATGGCCACTTTCCGACTCCATCATCAGATCAGCTTCATGTTGCATGTATAATTGCATCACGCGATATACAAATACGTCCAAAATTTCAGCTCAGGCGTAAACCGGGAATTCGGTTAAATTTAATTTGTAAGATTCCACCCTAACTTACAAAGGTTCCATTGCAAGTTATATAAAAGCTTGTAAAAATATTTTTCATCCCCCCATCTTGGAGATAGTATTTTTGCTCTTCAAAATCAGAGTGCAAAAGCCATTTTTATCTGCAAGAGGGTAAAGTAAAATTGAATTTAGAACATCGTGTGCACTAATTTTGTGAACAAACTTAGTGCAATCTAATGCAATCTAAATTACAATTTATTTAATATTAATTACAATTAAAATACAAAACATTATTAAACCTATTTACTTCTACCTCCATGGTGCCGAATTTATCATACAACGTTTTTTAATTTGTTCAAAACTCAGACACGAAACCTGCTTGCTATGCTTTTTTTTTAACTTGCTTTGCGCGCGCCATTTTTTGTCATGTATGTCGTATTGGTAAAAGTTTAAAAAATAAGAAACTTGAAAACAAGTAAAAACCTAAAATGATTAATTCTAGCGACGGGGAAGTTTATTTGATGCCAGCAGAATTGACTGAAACTAACTTGTGCACTACTTAATAGTGCACAAATGAGCTTTCTCCCTTTAACAATCACGCGAGAAGTATTTGAAACAGTGCGGTATGTAGACGACTTTAGTTATTTCCTCGCTGAGGGGGGACGAAAAGTTACGTGTTGCACTCGAGGCAAAGATTTTTACCATGTGCTCTTTTGATTCCCTCGCTAACGCTCAGGATTCTAATTGTTGAATCACTCGCTGCGTTCGTGATTCAATTCTTCGCTTGAAGAATCTTTCGCTTGCTCGGTCATCAAAATTAAGCACGCGGTTAACAAACAACTTTGCACTCTTGTATAACAAATAACTATTGTTTCATGCTACTTCAAACAAAACATTTCCAGTAACGTCAACATGACATATTATTATTCCCACAGTGTTTGCTCATCTTTCAATTTTCCACCCTTTTCTAGACCGAAAGAAAAAGATCCTTTTCCCTACCTTTTTTGGAGAAAACCCTGAAACTTGTCATGTTATCCTGGGACGTTGTTTACAGGGTTTTTCCAAAATCGCCCGCTGACTGTTCAGAGCCCGGGGAGGAAATATTTCGCTGATCTTGAACAAGATTTATTGCGGCAGGCTTAGATTGTAGAGGCCTGTTTATTATTTATTACCCGGTTTTTATTTTATTTTGTGCCTTATGAGGATTAATGTTTTCATGTTCTGGGTGTTTACATATATGCTTCGTGTTTTGTTAGTATTTGAAAGTGAGTTTTGATAATTAAGTACGTACAATTTTATTCTTAAGTCACTTGTAATATACAAATGTCACAGAGCTACTCGTATTACAACTAGAGAGATAGCGCTGATGTCGCTTGAGGCAATTATCTATCACAAAAATGTATGGAAAATCTAGCTCAGAGCTTTCAAAACTGACAAATAAAAATTGGAATTTTACACTACTGAGAGAAAAACACGGCAAGTAGCCGCTGAGTCGAAATATTTTCAGGTCTTTTTCTAACTCATGCCATATTCAATCATTGCATCTCTTTCTTTTTTCTCGATCGACCACATTATCCCTCTGGTATCTCTGTGATAAATATTTATTATAAACTGACTTTCGTTTCCGTGGCCTGGATGACACGTTAAATAATAAGTCCCGGTTGTTTTAACCATAAACATGACAAAAACCTTCAGGAGGTGGTAAAAGCTCAGGTACCAGGGCTAGTTAGATACAAAATTACATACCTACTTATACAGGGTTATTTCTAATCAATGAGCATCATTTTGGGGGCTTATTATGTACATCAAAACTAACACTTTTATTACGTCTCAAAAAAAAGTTGTTGTTCGATAGAAAAATTTCGTTCACCCGAGACAAAATGTATGAAACAGCTGATTTTTTTTTTAGTTTTAACAAAAGTCGTAGAACAAAACTTGTTAGTTTTGATGTACAGAAACTACAGAATAAGCCCCTGTACTGTACTGTATCAGCCTTTTTAATAGTCCCCTGCAGGACGTAGGCCTACCCACGAAGGGTGTTTTGGGTCATATCCACCACGATGTTTTCATTCACCGAAAAGCCAGCGGTGTTAAATTCCGTACATAAATTCCAAAGAACTTTGAAAAGAGACATTGGTACGGACTGGGATTTGAACCCACGACCCCACGATTGTAAGGCGGGTGTCACTACTACCTAAAATGATGCAAATTGATTAGAAATAACCCTGTATAGATTATTATCATGCATTTTTACAATTTGAAGGCGAAAAAGAAAAGTTTACTAAAACAATTCACAACTTACTAGGCACGTGGAATAAGTATGCGGTAGGTATGCCACATGATTTTGAATTAGTTAATATTCTGAGCGCCCTAGTCATAGAGATGTAATAAGCTAGCAACAAGGTGATCCTAGCAGTTTTATAGCTCAGCGTGACACTCGCTAAAAAGCGATTGATACAACGTTGTTGAGTCTTTATGTCTTTCACTATAAAGGAGTACCTACTCCAAGAGTATAAGGATATTTAGATAGAAAATGAAACAAAGTACCTATCTCATAACAAATTCTTCTCAGTTGATCAGATCTGAGATTGTCGTCCACTATAACGTATCCACACCATGACCGTGGTGAGAAAGTTAATATACAGACAAAAAAAGCTCGTTGTCTGTAAGGTCGGCTTACGGACGATAATTTTACATAATATCGTCATAATAAGCCCAACGCTTAGGCCGATTGTGCTTCTCTATCACTCGTTCCGCGCTCTCGCTTGCACGTTCAGTTCAGGCGGAACGTGATTTTGAGTAATGCTTTTTCGTGCGTCAAGCCGGTGTTCATGGATTTATAAGACGTTATTACCTCAAAATAAGTATGACACTATGTCCAATTGTCCATTAGATTGTTCCGTCACCAACCAGCACCGTCGAGTGTCATAAATAAATATTTTGGGACATCTTACACACGGCCTCGGACCCCAAAGTAAGCAAAGCTTGTGATATGGCTGCCAGAGACTGATATACTACATATACTTATTTTAAATACATACTTATATAGATAGTGGACATCTTACACACGGCCTCGGACCCCAAAGTAAGCAAAGCTTGTGATATGGCTGCCAGAGACTGATATACTACATATACTTATTTTAAATACATACTTATATAGATAGTAACTAAATAACACCCAGCCACAAACACGGAGCGTTTTGGCACCGGCAATAAATTCTCTAGGTACGTTGATGGTACTTCGTTGTAGAGCATAATTATGGTGTTTTTTTCCCTGCCTGATACGTTAACACGGTGATGGTGTGGTGCGATATAGCAGACAGACACCTTAAACGCCTTTTTTGTTCTATGACGTTAAAACAATCCATTTCGTATACAAAGTTATTATTCCACCAACATTATCACGAGGGGCTCAGGTAACCTGCATAAGTCTCTCACTTTATGTATATTATTCGCAGGACCTTGGCATATCCGTCCCTTCATAAATATTAATACATCATTTCGACCACGTACCAAATAGCTGACGGTAAGCGCCGGGAAGTGAACCCAGGATTAATCTATCGAGGCATTAGGTAGTTACTGCTAATCGTTCGCCATTGGAGTCGTGAAGTTTTCCTTATTTGCCCCATATTTTATGGCGTGGAAGATAATTTATCACCATGTCTCGTCTCGTATATGCAAGTGGCAGAGGGAAGTTCTTTAGGCTTATTGAGTGGGAGTAAAGAATTGGCATATTTTTAGCAAAAGCTTAGAATGACCCAAAGTAGATTTGTCGCCGATGTCACATGTTAGGTACTTTTACATTTCGAAACTTTGACATGTTCTTTACGTTTTAAAATAAGAATCTTATGAGTGATGTTTGTAGCTAAAAGAAATATAGGTTTTTGACCGACGAACCGGAGGAGGTAATCTATACGATGCGTAATTTTTTTGATACCACACCCACTCGAAAAGTGTCTCGTTCATAAACGGGATACAAAGTTCGTAATTTCTCCCTTAAAAACGTGCGGCGGGAAAAGTTATATGGAATTTTATTACTACCCTCCGAAGCAGGGCAGGAATGTTGTAAGAAATTCCATTACTGCCCGGCTAGATTTCTTGTGTTTTTTAAGCAGCGAACATAAAAAAATACAAACTTCAAACCTCAAAGAGGTTTTGTATGAATAATTAGAAAAAAAGGCGGGAAACATACAAACCTCAAATTTCAAAAAGGTTTTATATCAAATAACTAGAAAAAAAAGGCGGATTTTTTTTGTTTTCTATTTTTAATGAAATGAGGATGGCAACCTTATTCTGCAATGCGAAAAATAAGCGCGGCAATTTATGTCGTTGCGTTAAATTTTGTTTTTAACTAAATTGATAATTTAACAGTACCTAGCTTTTAATTTTCTAAATAATTTTCTAAAATATCATCTGATAGTGAAAGTGACGATTTTTTAATGATGACGCCACCAGAAATAAAAAAATACTGCCCAAGAAGTCATAAATAACTTACTTCCTAAACTTTAATTAAAGAAATATTTTATTTTATTTTCCTCGTAGGTGTAGTATAAAGCACTATGTATCACTCGGGAGAAAGTTCTATTTCTGTTGTTCCTTTAAGCCCGACGCGCAGCGGAGGGCTCTCGAGAACAATACTCTCTCTCGAATAGATCGTTCTCTCCCCTTGGTGTACAATGTACTATTTTATGTATAACCACGCATAACTTTTTTCATATTGACTACACTGCCTGATGTTAAGCAGATATGAAGTCTAGGATGTAGCACTCTTACGTAGAAGATACCTATTTACTCGAGATTTGAAGACCTACATTGTACTTTAGCGGAAAGACAGACTCAGGCAAAGCGTTCCACATTCTGGCAGTTCGTATTAGAAATGTGGACTCAAACCGCTTGGTCAAGCCACGCTATAAGCACTACAGTTACAAGAAACAAACTAGAAAATTATGCGACCAGTTTATTCGCAAGGTAAGATTATCACCAATAAATAATTACCCTAAGCTATTTGCGTGCGCCACCGTTATTACACACCTCACTAAGTATCGTATTTACCTAAAATAAAGCTAGAGTCACACTGATACGTGGATGAAGCGCGATGTTAAATTACGTTTCGTGGGACTCTATTAGACTTTCCGCTATAAGAGCCTGTATGTAAGAGTGATAACTTTATCAGGAGTTGCACAATCTGGTCCCGCCTGCCCCTTTCTTCTATCGTACGGCTAAACAGACGCGACCAAAGCGCCACCCTTTTACGGTGAACATCCCGCGCGTTAGAACTAAGCGTTTTTAGTTCACATTCCTCATACGAACTTCCAGAATGTGGAACGCTTTGCCTGAGTCTGTCTTCCCGTTAAAGTACAATGTAGGTGTCTTCAAATCTCGAGTAAATAGTTATCTTCTAGGTAATCGTGTTACATCCTAGACCGCATATCTGCGTAACATCAGGCAAAGTGTAGTCAAACGCAAAGCTATTTTAAATAATAAGGCTCCATTGGAAGTAATTTTAGCCATGGTACCTGAAATTTTTTAATCAATAGTTTTAACAGTTATTAAAACACGTTACTTCCTTCTTATTTTATTCCTCATTATCGTTGTGTTTGTGTTTTGATTTGTAAGCATTGTGCCTACCTAATTTTTGGCCGACGAACCGGAAGAGGTACTCAATTCGACGCATATGTGTATATTTTTTATGTATAACCACGCATAACTTTTTTTTTCTTAGTAATCCGATTTCAATAATTATTTTTTTATTGAAAAGAATATACTTTGAAATCAGTCTTATTTAAATTTTATCGAAACCGGCAGAGCCATTTTTGATTAATCGACAATAATGCTACATCGATCCGTGCGAAATATTAGCGAATTCAGTACAAGGGTGAAGTCGGCCATGCTTTTTTTTTTAAAATAATCTTGTTACAAATTTTTTCCTGACTAATTAATCTTAATTTTATAAGTTACCTTGTCGTAGTGGTGTGACATCAGAGCGGTCGGACAAAAAATTCATTTAAAATGAGTTTTTCATGCAGCAGCGTTACGATCTAGTGTAGTCCAGTCTTAACTCTCTAGGTATTTTCCTACGACGTCACTAGGCATTTCCCAGAATGGCCAGGTATGTAGGTCGCTGATGTGCCAGCGGATATGAGGCCCACTTAGCCCTCGTTTTCACACCAAGTCCTCTCTGCTTTATGAAAATAGAAATTATCATTTACGGCTAACTTAATAGCGTCGTTTATTAAAAGTGATTTTATTTACTCACGAAAAAATAGATTTCTTAAAAAAAAAACACTGTTGAGTGAAGGTGAAAAAAAACACACACACTTTGGGAATTATGTTAGTAAAGATATTACTGGATTATTTTTTTTCGCTCAAAATCGCGACACTGATCCACCATGTATAGAATTCGAATATTTTTTCACGAATCAACCTGACATCCATGTAAATTATTGTTGATTTATCAAATACTATATAGATAGATTTTGAAGAAATTAAAATGTGACCATCATAATATACCCTTTCGAACTAAAAAATATATTTTTAAATCGGTTCACAATTGGCGAAATAATCTATGAAAATACACAGAAAAAAACACAGACGAACATAGTACCTCATCCTTTTTGGAAGTCGGTAAAAAGCGTATCTCAAATAATACTTTTGAGCTTTCAACGACACCGTGACGTCATGATTATTAACCGTCATTATAATCTTAAAATCAAACCAAATACGAGGTCAAAAACCTCAAACATTAACTTGAAAATACACCTTTATAAATATTTTGGCAATTTCGTAAATAAAGCGAAAATGTCTGTAAATTTCCAATTTTTTTGTTGTTGTCATGAAGCTTTCATCGGGAATTTCATCTCGAATTCTTTAATAAGCAGGAAATATTAACCCTTTCAAATCCATTCAAATTATAGAGATTAATATTAAAATTACTGAGACGCTACCAGGAAGTATAAATTTAATCAGAGCCAGTTCCAGGATTTCAGGGGTTTAATACTCTTTGAGAATCCTTCATTTATGGGTGGAGTGAGTAATTTTGTATCTACTCAAAGCTCTGCCATTTTAATAACTACACAGTTCAATCTAGAATGATGCGAAATATAGTTCTTGTGTATTAATTGTACCTAGATGGCTTATAAGTACTTAGGTAGCCTATTTGTCTTTGAATTATTAGGTGATCCTGAGTTTAATTGATGTTTATTGATGAATTCAAATTACACAGGGAATCCTCGTCGGAAGTAGGTATAAGTGTAAATGATATGGGTGCATCGCATTGCACCACATTCGTTAACCGACTTGGTTAATCTCATATCATTTGACAATATTGTTTACTGTTGATCAAGTTGTTGTATTTTTGCACATTATATGTTTTAAAACTGATATTTTCTTTATATTTTTGTGTTAGCTTCAAAATAAAGACCTTGCTATAAGTATGATATAAGTATTCCATGTCTTTCAAGTCTTATTAAAAACATTGTTATCGTTAGAAATATATACATTTTCTATAAATTTCCAACAAGAGCAGTTAGTTTTTAATTAAATTATAGCACAGGTGTTACTCACGCTTTATATTAGTAGATAACTGCTACTATATGTAGTTTCGTTAAAAACTTTTAATAAATATACAAATTCTGGATAATTAGTTTATACACGACTGTACCTGCGCAAGATCCTACACCACAGACGCTCGTCAAATCTCATCTATGGGGGCACGCACTATAACACCTGCGCTATACTTTAATTAAAATGTGCAAAACCCACGGTTGTTTCCATAGTCAAAGAGCAGTTGCCTAAGACATCATTTCCTCAGAAATGAACTTCAAACAGCACACACTACAATAATTTGCCTTCAGTAGCAGGTACTTGTTTGTATTCGTGTCTGTGTCCATATTCAACGAGCCGATGCGGCGACCACACTGGTTGTCGCGCCGAGCTGTGGCCATCTTAACGTCGTCAGTACGATCACTCACAAACAACGACACGACTATAAATATAGTAACTGACGACGATAGAAAATTAACATTAAGGTGACAATATCGAGAAAACAGTTCTAAGAACAGAAAAAATGGCAAATCGGTGGTTCTAAGTAAGCTCGTACATAAAGCTACATAAACATATCCTCGAAGATAAAAGGAACGAAGATAGAAGATATAGGCTGAGCGAACCGGGAGTATGGCCCTGATGTCGGAAGGTTTCTGTTTGAAGATCTATGGCTAAAATGGCCGATGGCTAATCGGCTAAAATAACTCAGACTCACATTTTGACGTGTCATTTTGAGTAGGTTAGTCTATGGTGTCATCGAAGTCTCGATAGTGCTCAGTTGTAAATGATACCTGCGGTCACTCATTAGATAACTGACCGTGCTATAATTTTGAAATAGGATCAGTACATCATCATCATGTGTTTGGTAGTTAATTTTTATTTACACAAAAAACTTATAAAACATCAAAACCTAATTAAATTATCCTATCTAAACTAAAATATCCTATCTAAACTAAAATACCTATATATAAATAAATCTAAAGTAAACTAGTTAAAAATTTAACAATGTTTAAACCTACAAAAGGTTTAAACAGTCTCTAATCTCAGGCAACGTGCCCAAAACGCTGGCCGCATTGCCTCGCTGAATTGCAAGGCTGACTTTCTGCCCGAAATACAGGCCAGCATTATGGTCACGTGTGCTTTTTTTAATCTCCCCGACAAATCTTTGAATATCTCTAGAGCACCCGGCTCCCACGGTCCAAGTGTCTCTACCCCAAATGGCACAAATAAATATCCTCTGTTGAGAGATGAATAGTAATAAGTGTCAGTATTCCGTTTGACAACGAAAATATAACAAAAATCGTGCACTGATTTTAGTAAAACGACGCAGATCTAATGAGTCATTTAAACTGAATCTTTTCCAAAAAGAACTACAACAGATTATGGCAGATTTAACCTCTCTGACCGCTTGTCGTATGTCGCATAGCATAACTTGTCGCCAAACGTTGCTCCTGGCCCGGGCAGGGGTAGGATGTTTGCTGCAATCAGCTCCCGTGTCAAGCGGCACAATTTATATGGTAAACCACCGTCTGAATATGCAGAGACGTTTGCTTAGTCTGCTAGTTTCGACATGGAAATTCGAGGGTGTTATCGTGTACGCAAACATCAAGACATTGGGTTAGGTTTTGTCCTTGTTTCATGGTTGGTAAATGTTGTTTAATATTTATTAATGAATAGAGGATTGACTTAGAGAAGGAGATGTAATGTTGTATAGGGATGTAAAAACAGTGGCACAGGGCTGAAAGACGTAGAAGTAGCTCCATTGACAAGAGCGTTGCTCTTAAATTTTGAATAAATTAAGTAAATAAATATCGACCTAGATAAAGAATAATATTTACAAAGTCTGTTTTGAGTTTTTACCTTCGAGCAAATATCTATAGGGTCACAGTCGTGCAAAAAAGTGTCCGAGCCAAAACCCTGCCCAAGCTACATAATTGCAAGCCGACTATAATGCGCTATGCCAAGGTGCTCGGTTACGAGCACTAAGTAGGTGACATAACGTCGAGATTCGAAAAAAAGGGTCATTGTGAATTATTTAATGTAAATATCTAAGTCGGTATGTATGAAGGCACTCCAACATTTTTATACTTCTTTTACTTAGGGACTGTGGCTCTGTAGATATTTGCTCGAAGGCTTTTAAATATTAAGTCCGAAAACGTATATAACGGTAAACATAAAAAAGTAGGTACTAATATATTTTTTTCTAAATTCTATCTATTTTAAATGTTACTCTATCGTCATTTTTAGGGTTTCGTACCTCAAACGGAACCCTTATAGGATCACTTTGTTGTCCGGCAGTCCGTCTGTGTGTATGTCGAGACTCTTTACCTCGGGAACGCGTAAAGATATTGAGTTAAAATTTAAAGTGTATACGTATATCTATGGTTTCTTGCAGTTGTGGAAAAGAAAAACTTCGCAGTTATCGTATAAAAAAGTTAGAGCCGTTTATGTCGTAAAAACCGCATTTTTCGACACTCACAAAAACGAAAACCTACAGGGTACTTTCCGTTAACATAGAACTGTGAAATTTGGCGAGAAGCATTGTGTCAGAGTACACATATAGGAATAAATCTGAAAACTGTACATTTATATTTAAATCACAAAAAAATAGGGCCTTGATGCACAAAATTTGGGTTGAAAATTCAAAGTGAGTAAATCGTATCATGTAAGGTATCATATAAAAGAGCTTCATTAGCACATGCTATAACAAGTTTTTAACTATTTTAACAATGTGTGATTTTCGATATATGTCCAGAAAAGTGAAAAAAAAAACAATTTTTTTTGTCGATGATTATAGTATAGAGATTTTAACAACTTTACTTCCCAATTTTGTGAAATTTTCTGGATTTGTACGGAACCCTTGGTGTGTGAGCATCACTTGCACTTGTCCGATTTTTGTAACGTAATATCAAAATAGCACTTTTACTGATTAGAGACGATTGACCTTCTTGTTGGTCTATTTTTTAAATTTATGAAATGCCGATCATTTCATAAATTTAAAAAATAGACCAACAAGAAGGTTTCCTGGTATTACCTTTAGTGCATTGCAGCTGCTTCGGCCAAAAATATGCATGTCAATTGCTTTGAGCTATTGTCGATATGCTCTCAAAAGCTGAAATTCGAAATTAACACTAACCGTTGGCGAGTATTTTGTGCTCTGAATATTTCAGAACAGCTCTACATTATACCTACTTTTTATGTTCTAGCATCTGTCTGTCTGTGAACATCGTGTTCCGAATTTAGTAATAACCAGAGTATTAGTTAGATCTGGAATTAATTGAACTAGTTAGTAATAGTAAATATAAAAGTTAGTAGGGTAAAAACTAGTTATGTAATATATATGAGAAACGATCATTATTACTTGGAGCTGATCTGCTGATGGAAGCCGAAAAGGCTCATATAAACTTCGTAACAATATTAAATATATGGTTGCTTCGGTGGCTCAGTGGTTAGTAACACTAACTCCTGAACCAAAGTTGCGTGGGTTCGTGTCCCCCCCAGGTTAAGCATTGATGATTAAGCAGTGATGAACACAAGTAGGCGTTTGCTCTGTGTTTAGATTTTATTATCTATATTATCTATAGAAGTATGTATTTAATCATATATATAAAGTAGTAAATCAGTCTGTGGCAGCCATATCACAAGCTTTGCTTAGTTTGGGGTCAGAGACCGTGTGTAAGATGTCCCCCAATATTTACTTATTTCCTTTCAAATTTTCAGTTAGTTACCTGTTTGATCAAATAAGTGGGGTAAGATGACCTCACTAACATCTAGTTAAAGATTCGACATACGAGTACAGGGTTATTCCTAATCAATTAGAATCCTTTTAGGGGCTTATTCTGTATATAAAAACTTACAACTTTTCTTCTGTGACTTTTGCCAAAACTAAAAAAAAATGCTGTTTCATACATTTTCTCGGATGTGAACGATAATTTTCTATAGAACAACAACTTTTTTTGAGATTTTAAAAAAGTCGTTGAACAAAAGTTGCTAGTTTTGATGTACAGAATAAGCCCCTAAAGGGATGCTAATTGATTAGAAATAACCCTTTATAAGTATCCTCGCAGCACATACTTCGTTCTCAGTTTCTCAGCCAGCATTAAAGTAAAACATCCAATATCTCTATAAAACTAACGTCAAAAAATAAAAGAAAAATCCCAAAACCTTTCAGATCCTGGAGTTAATAAATCCCCAACAATAATGTAACCGAACCGGAGAGGAAATACAATTGATATTGGTGCATTACTTGTCGCCCCCTCCAGCCACCTTCACCCCCCCCCTCTCCTGATGATATATGTGGTGGGGGGAACGCCCTTTTCCTTTGTTTGGGAAGGATTTATCCCGAGTGGGAATACTTTCAGGGAACCGTGAGTAGTGCGATGGTTTATTAGGTTAGGGGTTAGAGAAATGGCTTATTGTTATAAAATAATCGGTTATCTTTTTCATATTGTTACATTTGTGGGAAGATGGATATTTTATCGGAATGAAAGATATGCTTCGGTATTTTTATGACTTTGTGTAAAGTTTTATAGCCTATAATGTCACTATTAACGTAAATATACTACGTGCATCATCATCATCAGCTTATTTCGGCCCAATGCCAGCAGGGCATAAGCCTCCTCCCCCTTACGCCAACTATCCCAGTCAGAGACCTGCTCCACCTGCGTTCGTCACATCTGGCTAAATATCCTGCCCAACGCCACTTGAGATTGATTATACGGGATCTGATGTCTGCCACCTTTGTACCACGGATGTGTGTTCCACGGATCTCCGTATTTCGAATTCTACGTGCATACTATAAAATATTATTATTGTACTTACTCGTCATTAGAACCCACTTTAATAATCCTGGAATCGCCAAAAAAATGGCTGTTCCATTTAAAAGTTCATTGGCTTTCGATAAAATGGGACAGCTACGAGTACCCAATAGTTAATATTTTTTCACGATTACGTGGTTGGTCCTATAACAATTGTTGGTCACAATGATCATTGATATCGTAGAAAACATCTGATGTCTAGATATATTATACCTCACACTGGTGAAGCTCTGTTGTCTGTCTGTCCACGTTTTTTATCGTATTCGTGGTAGTTCTATGTCTCTTTTACCACTCGGGAAAGTGACAAAATAAAACAATCCTCTAATCAACCTTTGGAAATCAGCCATGTAACCTACAAAATATAATGTAAACGGCATACTATGTCTAACACAAACTCAGTGTTAGTATCTAAACGGCTAATTACTAATACACCCTAACCTCAACATGCAATTCATAGAATACAAGTATAATTATCATAATTATAGTACCTACCTACGAACCGGTAGAAATCTGAAGAAAAAAATAAAAGAAATAGAAGAATTACCCGTAATAAAGATTGAAATTGTATATGAAAGATAATTGTTACATATCAGTGAAATGAAATAAGTTCCGAGACGCGCACGTCATAGATTTTTAGGGTTCCGTACCCAATTTGTAAAAACAGAACAGCGGAATCTTAGTAATACTAATAGGGTCCCGTATTAGTATTACTAAGATTTCGCTGTCCGTCTGTCCGTCCGTTTGTCTGTCACCAGCCTGAATCTCATGAATTGCTGTATACGTATAGTATGCTGTATACGTATATTTAGTTTATGTTTTTAATGTTCACTCTAAAAATAAATAATTAAATTACAATAAAATAAAATCAATATTTAAGGGTACCATAAAAAACGTGTTTTTTTTTCTGGACATTAATAACGGCAACAAAAAGATGCTTGAAATATTCACGGAATATTAAGATGTGTATTTCCTTCATAAATAAATAATTAAATTAAAATAAAACATATTAAGGGGGGTTCCATATGGTACGGAACTCTATGTGCACGAGTCCGACTCGCACTTGGCCGATTATTTTTTTTGACAAACGTATCTTTCGCAATGTTTTTCTCATTAAAATCGTCATTATATCAAATGAAACCTATATCATGTAGAGCGCGTTGCGGTATCCTTTTTGTTTTCCGTCTTTTTTTACCTGAAACAAAAGGAAATCCAAATTAATAGAGCACCCAAATATCCATCTGACGTCAATGTTATTACAATTGTGTTAAATATAACAGTATGCGTATGGTAGTAAGTGCAATTTGCTTGAGGCCTTCAGGCGGCCTAAAAACTCTGACACCAAGGCTAGCCTAGCCACTTGGCCTATACGAACTTACTTAATACAAAAAACGGTGCTATATTATAAATTGATATCATAGATGGTAGTAAACGGACTGACGGACTGTCAGCTTAGTTTTCTTCTTCTTATTAGTCCTCTTCATTACTGAAGGTCGTGCCCGTCTTAAAATGCTTTGACTGAATCAGTGACGAGTTGTTTCCACGCCGACCTATCGTCCACGCGTCCACGTGGTCTTTTGCCTTCTACTTTCCCAACTGCAACCAGTTTCTCAAAATTATCGGGCTGCCTACGGGCGATGTGACCAAAGTAAGTTAAGACTCGTTGATAACAAATTGTGGAAAGCCTAGTCTTAATCTTTAATTGCTCAAGAATGGACTTATTGGTGCATTTCGGTGTCCGTGGCATGCGTGACATTCTCCTCCAACTCCACATTTAAAAAGCTTCGATCTTGTTTCGGTCCACCGCGCGAAATGACCATAATTCGGGGGAGCCATACAAGAATATCGAGAATACCAGCATTTTTAAGCGAGTTCAAAAAAAGGGCTTCTCAATTTGACTGCAGGTTTTTTTATATGTGTGTTACGCGATTACTACGCGGATTTTAAACCGAATTTGAATTAATTTTTGTTTGGTAGGTAATACTAAAGAGGTGGCCCAATTTTAATGTTATCTAAATCTGTTGAGTCATTTTTGAAAGATCGATCATAATGTGAAAATTACTACATCGATGATAGGTAATTGATCCGCGCAAGAAATTCGAATTCTATACAAACAAAATAATTATTCTTTGCAAAAATAGCATGACCGACTTCACCCGTATACAGAATTTGCGAATATTTCGCACGGATCGATATAGCATTCCAAAGAGTTAACAAATTCATTTACATTTCAAAAATCTGAAGCGAACGCAGGATTTGAACCTTGCCCCTTCGGATCACTAGTAGAGCGTCGGGCTAGTGATCCGAAGGGGCAAGGTTCAAATCCTGCGTTCGCTTCAGATTTTTGAAATGCTTATCACAAAGATATTATCTCTTTGAGATAAAAATCTAGTGTGGAAAGCACTTAAAATAAACATCATAACATCGATATAGCATTTTCACATTATTTTTGAGTTATCAAAAATCGCTCAGCCAATTTCGATAAAATTTAAACAGAGCCAATTTCAAAGTATATTCTATCCAATAAAAAAATAATTATCGAAATCGGACTACTATGAAAAAAGTTATGCGTGGTTATATATAAAACATATATATTATACTAGTTTTTACCCGCGGTTTCGCCTGCATACGCAATATATCATTATAATTTATAGAATGTGTTATTCTGATATATAAGCTATATTATTGCAAAGTTTCATCTCAATCCGTTAAGTAGTTTTGGCGTGAAAGAGTAACAACATCCATCCATCCATCCATCTTCACAAACTTTCGCGTTTATAATATTAGTGGGATATTTACGCGTCCAATTGAGTAACTCCTCCAGTGGTTCGTCGGTCAAAAACAAATCAAAATTAAAAACAAAAACAGTTGCCGTAGAATTGAGAACCTCTTTTTTTAAGTTGGCTAAAAAGAGCTCTATACTACTACCAAAATGGCATGTTTCACTCTTTGACTCAATCCCAAAAACATGAGCAGCGCCCATATATTAACGACATAACCCAGTCTAATTTACATCTAAAAATTCTTGCTGAAATTTGATTTCATTTGAAAAATCCACTTTTATCTTTTTAATTTACAGTAATCCATTGAAACCCCTTGAGACCTCTTCATCAGGCAATATTATCTGAACTTGGCATTTTAATTTCGGCCTGTCATACCCTAAATCATTTATCTATTAATTACTGCAAATATCATCAAAAACGAGTTAAAAACAAAAATTGTGCGTAAAAGGTACATTTCTCTGAATCAGAATTATTTTGAAACATAGCTTCGCCACATTTTTGTGATTAATGATATCATTGTCAAAAGATATTCTTTATGCGTTTTCGATTTCACAGTTTTATCAATTTAGCGGCGCGAAAACTAGAATATTCACCAAAATAGAGTGATGAAAGTTAGTTCGCACAATTAGTTAATTTTTGAAGCGTTATTAATGTTGGACTAAGTTTGTATTAACTTTCTTGAGATTAGTTTTAATGCAACTTAAGAAAATTAAGATGATTTCAAAATTCAATTATTTTCACAATAGAATTAGTTCACATAGTTACCTACTTAATATTAGAAATAAGAAAACAATATCACACAAAGTTTCACAACAGGAAGCAAATTTACATACAGTGAGATATTTTTTGACCGACGAACCACCGGAGGAGGTATACAATTCGACGCATATTATTATATACATTTTTTTAATGTATAACCACGCATAACTTTTTTCATAGTAATCCGATTTCAATTATTCTTTTTTTATTGGAAAGAGTATACTCCGAAATTGGTCCCATTTAAATTTTATTGAAATCGGCTGAGCCATTTTTGATTAATCAACAATAATGTGAAAAATTCTACATCGATCCGTGCATAATATTTGCGTTTTAGCGATGCGCCCCGGCTTCGCACAAGTGTATTATACATATAAACATTTCTCTTGAATTACTCTATCTATTAAAACAAACTGCATCAAAATCCGTTGCGTAGTTTTAAAGATATAAGCATACATAGGAACAGACAGAGGAAAGCGACTTTGTTTTATACTTTGTAATGATTCTGTACACGGGTGAAGTCGGTCATGCTATTTTTTGCAAGAAATAATTATTATGCAATAACATGTAATAACAATCGGTTTTGCTGTCCATTAAGATAACTTCAATAAATAAATAATTAGTCTTTTCTAATTACTCAGACAGACGGACGAATGTTCAGATTTTTCTAATAAAAATATGTACCTATATTTATTTGCTAATTTCCAAGAAACTTTTTTGGTTCTACTACATTTTAACACGAGCTAACGAAACATAAGCATAAAGCAGAACCATTTCCAAAAATATTTTCGGATTTGTATTTCTAAACTACAATAAATTATTGGTACCTACTTGTCTTGTTCTGTTGTTGCTGGTGAAGCTCCAAGAGACTTCACTTCAAACTATTTTAATTCTTGTTAATACCCTGTAGAAAGGTAAGTATTAAGGCAGAGTCAACTGTTTAAAATACACTGCGCGCTGCATTACCATTGATTAACACAATTCCTTCCAACGAAGCGATGTGACGCATACTTTAACTTAGTCTGCCGTTAATTTTTGCCAGAAAACACGGACACGTGTGATTTTGGACCACAAACGTTTTTATTCATTGTATTTCGCCAACGTTTATTAAATTCTAAATGAATTGATTCAGGTTTTCTGCAGGAAAAACAGACTACCAGTTAATCCAAAACGATAAAAAAACTTCTGTTTCATCTGAGCCAAATCATAAAATGTCGTTTCGGTTGATAATTTTGTATGATAAACATTTTCGGTTGATAAACATCGCGCATTTATGGTGAAATTCCGTTTCATTTTGTATTAAAAGCTACGGAGATATTTACAGAAATGTCGTAAGTACTTTAGTTACATCAATTGATGAAATTAAAGGTAGATAAAACTCGCCTGAAATAATCATCCAAGGTAAAATTGGCATTGACGAGGCATCAGGCCGAGAAACACGAAAACGAGTACTTTTGAATGCGCGATGTGAGAGGACGAATGATATTAATTCAAATTAAAAAAATATCATAGATTAGCGAAAAACTTGAAAAATTTAACTAACCGGACAAAATTTTGAGAAAACGAACGGCTTAATTAAAAAAAACTTACAAATTTCTCACCAAAAACAAGTTTAATAATTCGAATGCTTAGAATTATCAACGACAACACCCCATTATTGTTTACGAATAAAATAGCCAGAAATATAGACCGAGATTTTTTTTTAATGTGTACATTATGAGTAATTAATTAAAAACTCCCTGCCGCCCGTCGCTCTGGCGCGACCGCATAAAATTTGTCCGAGTGGGTACTCGATTTTTGAGAAACAATAGTTCGTCAATGCGTCACCTTAAGAAACAAAATCGCCAAAACCGATCTTATTAGAGACCGATGGTAGGCTTTTGGCCAGTAGTAGATGTATTATGGCAGAAATAATATGAAGATAATTATCACTGAAGGTGGCATTTATATGTAGTTAAAATATCCTGAAACAGTAGTTCGGCTGTAGTAACAACCTTCCTCTTCAGTATAGGTACCTTGAATATTGAAATTTCTAAATCATGCTTGTTCACTCTTTTAAAGCCCTGATCGGTGTACAAAACAAAACCGCGGTTTTAAAGTTTTCTCTGTGGTATGACGGTTTGAAGCATTAAGGACCTAACCAAAAAGAGTCGACGCGCCTAAGCACCGAAGTCTGCCAAGTCAGTGGGGGGTGAACAAACGCACAAAAACCAAAATATAAGTAAGTTTACACGCACACAGATGTAATTAACTAACACTAGCTGAAAATTAACGCAACACAAGCGCAACCAGACCGATATATTTATATAAAGAGCATGACCGCCGGTCGCGTACTTTTGGCAGAGGGGTACGCTTTGCAGTGTCGACTCCTTTTGGTTAGGTACTTAATGGTTTGAAGGTATGACGACATAACGAATAAAACTTTACTGTTTTATTTTGTACGTCGATCAGGTGCTTTTAACAAACTTTCTAAAAAAGAGGTTCTCAATTCGACCGTATTTATGTTTTTTTTGCATGTACGAGTATGTTAAGCGATTACTCCACCATTTCTAAAGCGATTTTAATTAATTAATGTTTTTCGTTTAGTTATTATTACAACGACGCCTGTAATTACTGTGACATTTGATTCTGTTTGTTTACTATGCTAAGTTTTTTATTGGAAATGTGTTGATGGCATAGTGTAGGCGGATTAATGAATAAAAAACCGGACAAGTGCGAGTCAGGCTCGCACATCGAGGGTTCCGCACAAACACATTGTTAAAATAATTAAAAACCTGTTTTAGCATGTGCTAATGAAGTTTTTTTTTTATATGATACCTTACATGATACGATTTACTCACTTTGAATTTTGAACCCATATTTTGTGAATTTTGAGGCTCTATTTTTTGTGATTTGAATAAAAATGTACAATTTTTTAGATTTATTCCTATATGTGTACTCTGAGACAATGCTTCTCGCCAAATTTCATAGTTTTATGTCAACGGGAAGTACCCTGTAAGTTTTGATTTTTGTGAGTGTCGAAATATGCGGTTTTTTACAACATAAACGGCTCTAACTTTTTTGTACGATAACTGAGAAGTTTTTCTTTTACACAAATGCAAGAAACATACAGTTTAAATTTCAACTCGATTTCTATACGCGTTCCCGAGATAAAGAGTCTTGACATACACACAGACGGACAGACGGACAACAAAGTGATCCTATAAGGGTTCCGTTTTTTTCCGTTTGAGGTACGGAACCCTAAAAATAAATAAAATTTTAATTATTTTTATTTGTTTGTCAGTTCATAGTTCCATTTAATTTTTTTTAAATCGTCTGAGTTGTTTTTGAATAACCAACTATAATGTAAAAATTACTACATCAGCGATACGTCGATTTGTGCGAATTCTGTACATTGTTCATGTGGGTGCCATTTATGGCGAAAAATAATTATTAAAATTTGATATTGAATTTGCATCGCTAAAACAAATACATATACTCATAGATAAAGTGCACTCGTGAACTGCACCAACTATACAGGTATTTAGTGCTCGTATTTTAGTACGGGAATCCTCTCGGCTCCAGAAAACTTTAGCTGTAAATAACTAGTAGAGTTGGGATCTTTGCCGCATTGTGTCGACTTTACCCTACTCTATCGGTCCGTATGCAAAGCAATTTCAACTTTATATCGATGTACATTAATTGCAGTTTGGCTCCAAATGGCGCAGTTAAATGGTATACCTACAGTATAGAATGCGAGTCTGCATTCGTTCGTTAATACATTGTATTGAATGTTCACGGTTACAATGTCTTTGGTATGTGTTTTGTTCATGATTTGTATCTGTTTCCAGTTCCAAAGGATTTCAATAGCTAGCAATTTGGAATATTAATTTTACTAAATTCGGTTTACTATTATAATTATTATTAGATAGATAGATAGATATTCTTTATTGTTAATACAAAGAGCACAAATAGCACAGGTAACAAAAACATTAAATCTATAGCGTGTAACAAGAGGCGGCCTTATCGCTAAAAGCGATCTCTGCCAGGTAACCTTTGGATGGAATAGGAATATAGAACAAATAAATACGAGGGTGTGCGATTAACAAAAATAAATTCGTACTCATAAAACATACACATACATACTATTAAATACATACATTGAAAATACATAAATTACCTACCATACATAAAATTACCTCGGTACTATTTCTAAATATACTAAAAATATTTTTTATGTTATTCATAAGATATGTCCGTTATTCACAGATATACAGGACCATTTCCACTACAGGTATTATTTATGCAGTTAGCAATTAATTATAATAGTAATCAATATTAAATTCAGGGTTATTTCTAATCAATTAGCATCCTCTTAGAGGCTTATTCTGTATATCAAAACTAACAACTTTCGTTCTGCGACTTTTGTCAAAAATATAAAAAAATCAGCTGTTCCATATAGTTACGAGTATTTTGTCGCGGGTGAACGATATTTTTCTGTGGAACAACAAATTTTTTTTTGAGTTTTAACAAAAGTCGTAGAGCAAAAGTTGTTAGTTTTGATGCACAGAATAAGCCCCTAAAAGGATGCTGATTGATTAGAAATAACCCTGTATGTTTGTGTAATTATGTTTGAATCTAGATTTTGTATAATTACGACAAGTATTTAGTAACTTTCAACATATCTTATATTATGTTATATTTTTATAGTGATATGCAATACTAAAAAAAATAATTATAATAGTTGCATACCTATCACTAACCGAGTTAATTTTGAACTCATAATTTCTTAGTTTATATTATAATATCTACAGCTTTTTTGTGCAATTACAACAAAGTTTCTCCTAATAAATACATAATGACTGAAATTTACATGCGTACTTAGAAACTATGTAAAATAATCAAGCAGTCTCCCCATATAAAAACAGAATTTTATCACATGGCTTAGCGTACTTTATACACTCATAAAATACACATTACCAAGAAAAAATAAAACCTCAAGTAGACCAGTATGCCAGCTAGGTGTTGCTATAAAATTTTAACAACATCCCACACATGCATCCATACTAACCTATTTAGCACATTATTTTCATATTAAATCCAACTTTAATACCCAGTAAATAACAATAATTAAGCCTGCAGGTTAGCACGCAAAAATGTAGTCGTTAACCTAAATTCTGCTTAAGGCCGTGCATCCACGTTACGTTATTTCCTTAGCAACGTTTCTCCGTCAATGAATTGATGGCCAATTCCGTCCAGTGACGTCAACAACGGAATTAGCCCTGCGTAGAATGTGAGCGGTATTAAATAAGAAACAAATTAAGTTATAGTTGTTTTTTCTTCTTTATTTATTTATTAAGAAGCTAACGCTGTTTAAGTACATTTTATTATGCACTTGGCATTTATATTTTTCTTTTCTTTTTAGTTTAAGTAAGTAGGTTTAGTCATAGTGGATATTTGTTTTGTTTTTCTGTAGAAATAAATAGATAATAGTGTTCATAATTGTAATATTGTCCCTAACCATAAGATATTCTGCATTACAGGACCGTGAATGCATGCCCTTTTTTAACTAGTTTGCTATTAAAATGTTGCCATTCTCATTTAACATTTTTTATCCAAATGGCTTTTAAGTGTTATTACTAAAATTTGAATCCCAAAACGCCAAAAAGATACGCTGTTACGATACATTAAACTAGAACAAAGGACTGACTTGTAATTTCATCATATTTTCCGAGAATTTGTCACTTCAGCGAGTCCACTTCAAGTTGTTTACTCTTAGATGTTTCTATGCGTAGAGATGGAGCCTACATCGTAACTCGCGAGATAGTTTCGGTCCATTTTACTCTTAAGACTGTGTTAGTGAGATAGACAGTGATAGAGACAATGTCGAGCGCACTAAGCAGGCAAAGTCCTAGTGTCTTAGCCTTTGTTTGAAGCCAGACTGGCAATTATTTACACTCGTTAAGCCCGCGTCAACACCTTGGTAAATAAACGTAGAATCTGCGAGCTAAGATTGTGGAAATTCGTAGTTTGGACAAGTTGTAAGCTGGTTATCTTTTGAATTGAATTGAAAGTCACCTAACAGGCACATAGGTACTTGATGGGTTAGCCTCTCAGCCTATGTGAACTTACTTAAGTGGACATAAAGTATTAAGAAATCTAATCTAAGAAATCTCTTAATATTTTCGATAATCCGCTCCACGCCTAAATTATATTAGGCATTTAAGTAGTGCCCGACGGGGCCCATGATTGTTCCTATTGCATCACATTGTGCAAGCTAAATGAATCTTATATTTTATCTTATCTTATATCTTATATATGTTTAAAAATGAATCGTGGTTGTTAGTCTCGCTAAAACTCGAGAACACCTGGACCGATTTGGCTAATTTTGGTCTTGAAATATCTGTGTAAGTTAAGAGAAACGGTTTAAACGGTGAGAAAATTTATAACAGTTGCGAAAAAAATAATAAAAATATTAATAGATAACATTTTAACTAACCTAACTTAAATAAACATATAAATTGCAAGATAAAAATATTGCATCATAAAAATATCGGAACAACATTTCAATACACTCGTCGCTTGTACCATACAACGGCGCGATTGCCGGACCGGTTTGCTCGGCGCGCTGAGTCATGACGCGCTCGCTCCCGCCGGCAGAGTAGTACCTACCTAACTCGCGCGCGAATATCATTCCGTACTTTTAATTCGATATTTTATGTTTCTGTGATTGTTCTGTGTTGCAAACTATTGTGTAACCAAAGACATTGTTAAAACTAACTAGTGAACAATAAACAATCAGTTATTAGTGAATTTAAGTGACTATTTATTCACACACCCCAGGCAATCACCCCATAAGATATTTATTATCACAACAAAACTTATAAAACATCAAAACTTAATTCTAAAAACTATAACTATTAAAATTAACCAACTTAAAATAAAAACTAATACTAAATACATACTAAAACTTATATTACTAAAATAAAACTAATCTAAAAGACCCGGGGCAGAGGGTAACGTGGCCAGAATGCTGGCGGCGTTGCCTCGTTGAATTGCTACTTAAATTGATAATTAAAATATTAATTGCATTTTCTCATAGAAAATGTTTCTGCATGTGAAAAGTTATTATTGACAGATGGTGAGACGAAGTTCACCGGGTCAGCTAGTAAATATTAATATATTATGAAGAATGTTGATAGGAGAAAATGAATGTTGTATTGCTTTAGGGATCACAAACGTAATTAATTATGTTCATTAAGCAAAATGCCGTAGGTTGGTGTCAAATGACTAATAACATCAGTAACTATCTTTTGCATATTTTGCAACTTATTGTGTCGAGAAGAATAAGAATAATAATTTTAATATGACTTTGTCTATCATTTTCTTTAACTACTTGAAAGAGAAAATATTAGGCGTTTTAATAAAATGAAAATTAAATTAAATTCTTCAACTACCAGCTTTGTCGCCTTTTTAAGATTCGAGGTCAAACAGTCTTCATCTCATCGGATCTCGAGGAGTACGTGCAAAGGTCACAGTTGTTAGGCTATCAAGCCACGATTGATACCTGACCTACTTGGGGAGGTTTTAATTACGGAGCGCGGCCGGCCGCCACTCGACCCGCTCTTCTCACCTAGGGCTCCACAATAATCGTACAGAAAGATTCGAAAAACTATTTTTTGCATGCCTAAGTTTTATGAAATAACTAGTTCACCAAATTGAGCCGTCCGCCATCTTGAGGAGCCCACCATCTTGGGCCGTCCGCCATATTGAATTTAAAATAACGTCATTTCAAAACATCTGTTATTATCCAAACTAAACGTGTGGTCAAATTTATATTCAATTGGTTGATGACAACTACTCCGAAATTTAGTTGCGGGATTTGACTTGAACATCGCTAACAATCGCCTGTCTTACTTTATAAAGAAATACTTTCTAGAAAAACTGAGATAGATAGTTGCCGTCTCATCGGATCTCCAGGATTACGTGCGAAGGTCAGAGTTGTTAGGCTATCAAGCCACGATTGATACCTTACCTACTTGGGGAGGTTTTAATTACGGAGCGCGGCCGGCCGCCACTCGACCCGCTCTCCTCACCTAGGGCTCACCACCTTGCAGAAAACTACTAAAATCCACTAAAATTTACTAAAATCCACAATTCTCGAATTCCCGGACAAAGGGCCTTAATGTTTTGAAAGCCCTTTTGACCGCAGTTTACTTAACCTTTGCAAATACTAGCTTTTGTCCGGGATATTTTATATATTTGAGTAGGTAACACCTAACGCGAGCTTTAAAGATCCTAAATGTACAAAACTGGGTAAATGTAGTGGTGTCTATACAAACTATTCGTAGGCACTTACTTATGTAGTTAGTGCAGGGGTTCTCAAACTTTAGTATTCCGTAGCGCACTTGGATGCTTCACACGTTATGTTCTGAGACGTCAAAATTTAACTAATTAATTTAACAGTAACTTGTATGTCGCCTAAAATTGTAATTTTGCTCTTGTGTAACTCTCATATACCTAGATTTCAAATTCATGCAGACAGACGAATAGACCTCGTTTTATTGAGGTGCTCTAAAACCAAAAAATGGATGGATGAAAGAAGAAAGAAAAAAGAAGATATATCCATCCATTAATAATACTTCGAACACGATATCTCTATTAGACACTCATGTAAGCTTTACCACACAACAATATGTTCAAAAATGCTATCTGTTTATGTCACATGTGGAAAATTACACAATGCCTAGTTACTACTCAGCGTGGAGGGCTAAAAATATAGTAATTATGCCAATGCAAAGCCTGAAAGTAAATGCTGGCAGCCCTGCTTGGTAAGTCAGCCCAGCGGCGCGGAAAGCAATGAAACCTGCACATTGCTAGGGTTGGTGCGTATCTATATATTCATCTTGAAATGACAACAATAAATACGTATTTTTTTTTAGAAAATTGGGTTGAATCTGAACAGATTCAAATATCAGAATTTATGTATTTTAAAAAAACTCAAACTACAGGCGAGGGAGTCAGTCTATAGAAAATAAAGTTAGTGAAAAAGAAAATTAGACCCATTATAATGTCCACTGAAAATCTTTTTTATCGATTCGTAAGATCCCTTTGCGGTAAGTAAAAAACTTCAACCTATACTTGGTAGCTATGTGGTTTCATAACTTTTAACATGCTCGAAATTATTTTATATTTTATGAGTACCATACATGGCATATATGTTTTTATTTTAATTATTATAGGTGAAGTGCTTTTATTCACTACAAAAAATACAAAACTTACTTAGTTATATAAAAAGCTACATAATAAGCAATTGGATCATCAACATACCCTTGCAGGTCCAAAGATAATCAAAATGTTCAAGCCCTCTGCCAGTCGCCAGCGTGCCCAGCATGCTGGCAGCATTGCCAAGCTGAATGGCAATACTTATACGTTGAGCCAAATAAACACCAGCATTTTGGTCACGCGTCGCGTCCACCAAATGCTCAGACAGACTTTTGAAAAAACAAGATGAGGTCCCAGCTCCCACGGAACCAATGTCTCAACTCCAAGCAGCTCTAATAGACCTCTTTTTGTACAGTATATTCAAATAATTGTAAATTTTAGTTAACAAAGGGCACATACCCTGGAATATGTGGATAGTAATTTCTCAATATGTAACCACTACCGGGATTTTCTTATTATTATTTCCACAGTTCTAGAACTAACAAAAATGTGAGAAAACGAGTTTTGGCACATTTGCAAGTTACTGCGCAAGTCAAACAGAATCTGAGAGCAACATGTCTTAAAATTCTCAAATGCTAGGTTGCAACCCTGCCGCGTTGGCAGCAAATATAAACTGAAATCATTATGAAGTAACCAACTCGACTGCGCTCCGACCCACGTGTACTGTGGACCAATGCTATTTGCAATACCTTACCTATGCGCATTGAGAATCAAGTTTTCTTACATTTTCAAACTGAAATGGAATGTTTTCTCAGCTAGTTTTATGAAATTAAATAAATGAAAGATTTACTGAGACTCTA
The DNA here is from genome assembly GCA_949316475.1 of Hypomecis punctinalis. Classification (NCBI taxonomy): domain Eukaryota; kingdom Metazoa; phylum Arthropoda; class Insecta; order Lepidoptera; family Geometridae; genus Hypomecis; species Hypomecis punctinalis. The sequence continues at coordinate 22,872,125 of OX438798.1, forward strand.
TGCAATTAAGATTCATTCACACATTTATCTAACATCGTTTATTAAAAGTAAGTTAAGTTAGTATTCCGAACAGTAGACATCACGGCATCAGAGATGTCTCTTTGAGTGAATAATAATAAATAATAATAAGTCTATTTCGCATATAGTTCTTGATTGATTTGTTACACATCCGTTTACCTTTAAGATTTTAGAAACAAAACGATCTTGCCAAATATTATCGAAATCGGTAGGTAAATAGCGCGACAATTGATTTCCCCGTTTTTTTTTTGGTTGGAAATACCTAATTCCAACCAAAACTAGCTGACAACTAAAATCTTTGAAAGCAAAATCGTAATTTCCGTAACATGAATTTAAAATTGGTAGTTTAAATTCAATTCAGATACTAAGATTAGATTAGAACTAGTCCAGATATAAACACTTGAACAAATTGGTCCCCGCGAGTCTAGCCAACTGAATATAGACTAGGAAGGCTTAGGCGAAATGTTTACTATTATTGTACAGTTTTAGGTCAAGGTCTCACAGTGCACGAATAGAAACTATGCGACTAGTCAAGGTTGGATTGGTAAAATCTTTATTTATAGGCTGCCAGTGAAGAATAGACTCACACCCACCCCTTTCACTCAAGCTCCACTCCTGTGATTGTCATGATAACGGAAGATGTAGTTACCCTGAACTAGAATGTGTCACGCAGATTAAATATTTAGGTGTATTGGTTGACCACAGACTGACATTCCAAGATCATATCGTTACACTGCGTAATAGGCTTCGGAAAATGTTGCACATTTTCAAACGATTGGGTAAGGTGGCAGATCCCACAACATTACGAATCGTTTACTTAGCGTTGTGTCAGTCTGTGATCAACTATTGTATTGTCTGTTGGGGATCTGCAGCAATAACTCGTCTTATAAATGCTGAAAGAGCCCAAAGAGCTCTGCTAAAAGTTGCGTATAATAAGCCATTTAGATACCCTACAGATAAACTTTATGAAGACATTAAGTACCTTACTGTCCGACAGCTATACGTTGCTGCAACAGTCCTACGCTTTCATAAAACGGCCCTGGCAAACATAGTTCACTCCAAAAAAAGGTCTGATCGACGTAATACTTGGTTGCTCCCTGTGACGAAAACTGTCTTTGCCCAAAATGCCTACTCCTACAAGGGTCCATTTCTTTATCAAATCCTCGAAAAAAAACCTTGAAATCTTAGAATCATCCCGCTTTGTGTGCAAAAAAAAGATTACATTATGGCTGACTAACCTGGGCTATAGTGGTACAGAAAAATTACTGCAAATGACAAAGTGACCTGACAGGAAAAAAAAATAATAATAATATTATGACCTTCTATTGTAATTATGACAACTATGATTTTATTTTTATTTTATTTTATTTATTTGGGATAACAAACAATAGCACAATTTACAATACAAGAAAACAATTAACCAAATACATTAATAAATGTGCCACCAACTACATTATCCACCATTTACTAAATAGCAAGTGTCTTTGCTGGCATGGTTTTCTAAGTACATACATAAATATATTTGGAGTGCGACCTTGACTTGCTCAACGAGTGGACGTATTTTGCGTTGACCGGGATTTTTTACTTATCCGTGCACAGTAATATCATCCTAATATCGCGCAAGTTTAGCACTGTTGTGGTGTGTAACAAATAAAGAGTTCTCATTGTTACAAAGTTCCAAGTGCATCCGAGCCGCCAGCGCCACGGGTGAGGTAAGCTCCTCCACACCTCGAAGAAAAGAGACAAGCTCTGTTTAGAAAATAATTCACCTCTCTCACACACTGGTCGAGCGGACGGAGAAACCGGTTCTAGTGCTACGAGCTACAGCTACACCCGTGAGCTACGCCGATTCGGTCTGCGCTAGGCTGCGGTAATTTGTGCTACGCTGAGTACAGTAATAACTGATCATGCCAACAGATAGCAAAACTAATATTATTTGTGCTGCTTGCACGAAAACTGTCAGGAATGCCCAACAAATGAAATGTTGTAAATGCAATAGTTCCTTTCATGCAGTTTGCGTCAACGTAACCGAACTCAAAAATATTTCTGAGAAAGATAAATTATCTTGGATCTGTCCGTTATGCAAAAGTAACTTGCCAAAGACGGACAACACGAATACTCCAGTCCGCGCGGCTACGACCGTCACTTTGGACATTCCATCCGCGAATGCAGGCAGTCGCAAAATAAACGTGCCGACCCCACCGTTGGGGCGCTCGCCGGCGGTAACTCCGGAACCTCTGGATTCTTTGGCGGCGGAAATGAGGCTAATGCGGGAGGATATGAAGGACATGAAGTCCGAGATGAAATTTATGTCGGAACACCTCGTGTCAAAACTGGATGATCTCAGTTCTAGATGCAGGATTCTCGAGGAACGTGATACAATGCGGGAGGCGGAAATGCATGCCTTGCAGATGACAGTGCTGGATTTGCAGGCGCAGCTGAACGCAAGAGCTCAAGCTGCACTAAAGAACGAGTTGGAAATATCGGGAATCCCAGAGTGCAAGGAAGAAAATTTGTCGCACGTAGCTCATTTAATAGCCAAAAAGATAGGTGTGGACACAGCTGGAAACGATCTTGACTTTGTGATGCGAGTGGGTCCTCGGCGCTTCGAGAGCGAAAACACTTCGACGAGTCAGCCGCGGCCGGTTGTAATCCGTTTCGTTCGTAGACAAAAGCGCGAGGACTTTCTAAAAAGCGGCGAGGTCTCGCAGGACTTTAGACAGCACAGATATCGAGGTGGAAGGCCCGCGCAGAAAGCTATATTTCAACGAGCGCTTAACTCAAGAAAATAGGCAGTTATTTCGTTCTGCGAGACTTCGCGCTAAAGACGCTAAGTTCAGATATTGTTGGGTCAGAAACGGGTCTATCCATATCCGCAGACAAGAGGGAAGCCCTGCCATCCTCATCAAGTCGGCAGCGGACGTGGAACGCTACCTGGGCACGTCTAACAACCAGCGACGTCCCTCTATTAACTAATAATTTCTGCAGAATCAGCTTTTTTAAGATTAACAGTACCCTACTAACTATTAACTGTATACAACTCTCGTTTTTGACTCTAGTCTTATTTTTAGGGCTCCCACAATCCATCGTCCTAACTCTAATTTCTCTTGTGTTGTCTAGTTCCGGGCTAAAAACTAAACAGAATTTTAAGAACTACACTCTTGGCTCTTTTTACACACTTTCAAACATACTTCTCGAAAACGTGACATACTTATTCCTGCCATTCACTAATATCACTCAATTTGTTTCGTATAACGATGGGTATAGTTGACTTAACTAACGACATAGACGATACTATCTCGATTGATTGTCACACCCACGCGTCAGCAGAATCATGTGCATCATTCTTAACGGATAACTCTCAGCTAAACTTTAAAGTAATATGTATCAATATCAGAAGTTACAACTGTAATTTTAATAATTTTGTCGTCTCACTCAGTCGTTTCAACACAGAGTTTGACGCCATCATATTAACTGAATGCTGGCTCACAAATAGCACCCTGTTGAATTCTCTTCCTGGTTATAATCACTTTCGAACTCGTAAACAGTGTAATAGGAACGGCGGTGTAGTCATCTACGTTAGGGACACTTACTCTTCTAAATCCTTCGAACCAAGTATCGAGGACGCTGACTCACTGATGATACAGGTCGACGACAAAACTACCATCTTAGGTTTATATCGTTCCCCGTCAGTTCTCAATATCGAACCGTTTTTACTTTCCCTGAACTCAGTCTTAAGCGGCCTGAATGGAAATTCCTTACTTGTCATTGCAGGTGATGCCAATATTAACTTATGCGACTCTACTGATAAGCAGGTTTCTTCTTACCTTTGTTTAATGGCGTCATATGGGCTCCTTCCTGCAATCACTGAAGCAACTAGAATTCGTACTTGCCTGGACCACATTTTCGTTAGAACAATTTCAAAAGCGACCGGTTTAATCTGTCAATCTTCTGTTACTGACCACGCTATTGTTTTGGCTGGAGTTCAACGCAGGCATAAAAGTTCAATTTCTGTCATTAACCACCACCCTAAAACCAACTATCATGACGTGTCTGTGGAGTTGAATAGTACCGACTGGACCCCGGTTATTTCTAGCAAGTGTGTAAATACAGCTGCGAGAAACTTTAATGATATCCTGGTGAACATCATAAATAAAAATACTAAAACTGTATGCAGAAGTAGGAAAAATGAAGCTCTAAAACCCTGGATTACGCCAGGCTTAATTAAGTGTATGCGTCACCGCGATAAACTTCATCTTGAGAGTACAAACCATCCAAATGACGCTCAACGTAAGACGATTTATACTAGGTATAGGAACTTTTGCAATAAGCTTCTACGAGATGTCAAAGCTCAGTATAATAGTGAGCTATTAGAGCAAAATAAAGACAATCCCAAACAACTCTGGAAGGCCATTAAGAATATTTGTTATTCTTCCAAGCAAAATAGTGCGCCGTGTGATTTGTTAGACAAGGGTAACGAAAATCCTCTAAACCATTGCAATCAGTACTTTACTTCTGTAGGAAAAAATCTTGCCGACTCTATCTTAGCAAAGCTGAATACGTCAGAAAACTCACTGATTCAATCTCACTCGACTAGCTCTACCAGTGTTTACTCCCTTTTCTTATACCCCACAGATCCTCATGAAATCGCAAAGATGGTTGCCAGTTTTAAAAACGACAGTTCTCCAGGGCCAGACTCCATCACTGTAAAACTTATAAAAATGTCACTGAACTCTCTTTTGATTCCACTTAACTTTATATTTAATTTAAGTTTAGAAACAGGAATTTTTCCAGAGTGCTGGAAAATAGCGTCTGTCTCTCCAATTTATAAAAATGGCAATAAGAACTCTGCAGACAGCTACAGGCCGATTGCTCTTCTAAGTGTGCTCTCTAAAATCCTTGAAAAACTGGTAAACATCCGACTAGTTAAGTTCCTAGAAAAACATAACTTGATTTCAGATAGGCAATTCGGTTTTCGTCGTGGTAAATCGACAGAAGACGCCGTCACCCTGCTAGTGAATCTAGTATCATCGTATGTTGATAGCGGACGTAGGTGTATCGGCGCCTTTCTCGATCTCGCGAAGGCGTTTGATTCAATTTCAGTAGGTCTTCTTCTTAAAAAGCTTCATAAAGCTGGTGTCAGAGGGGTAGCATTAGAATGGTTCAAAAGTTACCTATCCGGCCGTAAGCAGTTTGTAAAAGCTTGTGGACAGTCAAGCGATCAACTACCTATTAACTATGGCGTCCCGCAGGGCAGTATACTCGGGCCTACTCTATTTCTTCTCTACATAAACGAAATAGTAAATAGCGATATTGCAAATGCCGACATCATCACATACGCAGATGATACCGCTATCATTTTCCACGGAGACACGTGGGACCGAGTATTTACTCTAGCTGAAAACGGCTTATCGGTTATTGCAAAATCTCTAGACCACAATTTGCTCACTCTTAATATTAAAAAGACAAAATACATAGCCTTTAGCAAAACTAGCGCTAGTCGACCCCCTGCCCGGCTCCGTATCAAGATTCATTACTGTTCATCTGATTTTGAGCACAGACCACGCTCTTGCTCCTGCAACACTGTCGACGAATCGAAGATAATTAGATATCTGGGCGTAACTATAGACGAAAATCTGACATACAGGCAGCATATATCGGATCTAGCTGCCCGGATTCGCCGGTTGATACACATTATGAAAGACCTCCGCGACTGCGCACCCTTACCACTTCTGAGAACCATTTATCTTGCTTTGTGTCAATCGATCATACAGTACTGTATCCCGGTCTGGGGCAGCACCGGCAAGACCATCTTCCTGGCTGTGGAAAGGGCGCAGCGGGCTTTAATTAAAGTCTTACTAAAGAAACCTTTTCGCTTCTCTACCGATTTGGTGTACGAAAATTTCAATGTGCTAAGGGTTCGCCAGCTTTTTGTTTATAACGCTGTCCTGAAAACACACTACAACCTGAAATCCCGCACCGACTACAACGCATTAACATCAAAAAGAACAAACCGATCTTTTATATTTCCCCTCCCACGCGTCCGTTCCCTGATGGCTAAACGCAGTCCAGCTTATTCTCTGCTTTGCACGTATAACAGCGCTCGCTCTGCGTTAGCCGGATACAATGACTTGTCAAAGTATGATTTTAAGAAAAAGTTAAAGGGTTGGCTCCTAAGTCTATCCTACGACCAGACTGAGAGTTTGATAAGTTGCCTGTATGGAGAATGACTACAATAGTCAAGAGCCAAAACACTTCATATCATTCATATCATTCATTATTTTTCACAACACAAGAGATTTCCCGAAAATCCTATTTTCCACTATTTCCTTTTATTAATAACAAACTTATTATTGTTTTGGTAAGTAACAAGGTTTTAGTCTTCGCAAATTTGATCTAGAATTCTAATCTGTAATCTATAATCTGTAACAATTTCTGGCATCCTGGTAACGTCGCATATGAGCACCAAGATACAAGCCTGTGCTTAGTTTGGGGCTCGCCGTCTAACTTTTTATTGAAATTATTGCCGATCTGTACTTGATTATTTGTAATCGTAGAAACTCTAGCCTTTTGCATTGTATTAGTTTTAAACTTTTTTGATGTATTTTTTTTTTTTTTTTGATGTATTTCAGAAATAATTTTGAAAGTAATTATACCATATTTAAACAAATATAAACCAAGTATTTCCTTTTAAGTAATTAATGATAATTATATGTGTAACCTAATTTTTACTAATATATATTTTTTAATTATTTTTAATACGTGAACTAATAAAATGTATTATATGTTTTATAGCGAGAAAAAAAATATACTTATATATTTTATACATACATATACTTTTTTTTTACATTTACATTCTAATACCTAGGTATTTATTTTTTAATAAATGGTTAATATTATGGTATAACTTTAACAAATTTTAAATATCTCACAAACATAAGAACAATATAATATCACCTACTGTATACATTGCGCTGTACAACATTCATCACAGCTGCACTCAAGTAGGCTGATGCACACATACCTACCTACTACACGGTCAACTCTAACCTAGTGTTGACACTCACACTATAGTATTTCCACGATACTCATATTCTCATACATTTTTACATTGTGGAAGTGCTAACTTTACACTCACACTTTAATAATGACATACCTTACACATAGATAGGTATACATTTAAAACACGTATGTACGAGTAATATTGCGAGTTTTGTCTTTCTGCTCCAGCGATAACCCTCATAATAAATAAGCAAGAAGTATAACCCTCTTTTGCTTTTTTATGTAAATAATAACTATATTTTCACAATTAATTAGCTTACTAAGTACTTAAATAATATTTTATCTTCATTTTAGTAACCTAACTTTTAAATTTAGTCGCTTTTGTTGTGTATCTATAATTATTCCTTCAATAGTTAGCTAATAATAATTACTTTTCTAGTACCTATTGTAATTTTAGATAACATATTAATAAGGAAGAGCCTAGGTCCCACGACACAGGTCACCCTAGTGTGGGAACTAGTGCACAACTTGTTTTTGTTAATTTTTTATGGAACAATAAACGTTTTTATTATTATTATTATACACATATTTATTTATAGTCTTAAATTTAAGTTTTTTTACAATATTTATATAATAAAAAATAAAATACTATAAAAAAACCTAAACCTAGAGTGCCGCCGGCAGCGGGGCGAGGCCCAAGCTACCGGTGGTTGGGTCTACAGAGAGAGGAACCTCCTGACAATGCGCGCTGTGTCCAGGACGACCGCCTTCTGTATCTGACCCTTGACCCAACCGTCTAGCGAGAGCCTCTTAAGATGGTGGTCGAGACTCTTCGCTATTAAGCCGTTTACCGAAACGACTATCGGGACAATGATCGTAGAGTCCACATCCCACATGGCGGTAACCTCGTGAGCCAAGTCAAGGTACTTGCTGAGCTTGTCCTTCTCGGCCTTCACGAGGTTCTCGTCATGTGGGATGGTGACGTCGACGAGCACTGCCCGGCGTTGGGACCGGTCGACCACCACGATATCAGGCCTATTGGCGACAATAGTCCTGTCCGTGATGATAGAGCGGTCCCAGTAAAGCAACGCACGACCATTTTCGAGAACTGGCGCCGGTGCGTACTTATAGTACGGCACCTCAGACTCGACAAGGCCGTATCGAAGAGCAAGTTGCTGATGGATAATCCTGGCTACTTGGTTATGCCTGTGCAAGTACTCGCCGTTGGCAAGATGAGAACAACCGGAAGTAATATGCCTGAGTGACTCTCCGGGACGGTGGCATGCCCGACAAATGTCGACCGTACCGTCCTTCAGGATATACTTCCGGTAGTTGTTCGTCAAGACAACTTCGTCCGCAATTGCACAGGCAAAACCTTCGGTTTCCCCAAAGAGGTCACCGAAGCGCAGCCAGGCCACCGACGCGAGCAGGTCCACATCGGGTCCTGTTAGGGCCCGATAGAACCGCCCGTGCAGCTCCTTGCTCCTCCATACCGCCTTGCGATCATCGGTGCTGAGCACCGATGGCCTGCGCCAGTTCTCCTTCGCCAGGGAGAGCGGGGTGAGGCCTCTGTCAACTGCCACCACATCGCAATGCATTCCACGCCCGCTGTTTCGGAAGTAGTCCCGGAGACTGTATACTTCGCGGTTGTGGAGGTCTTTGGCATTTAAAAAGCCTCGGCCACCACACTTCCGCGGAATGTACAGTCTCATGACAGACGAGCGCGGGTGTAGCATGCGATGCAAAGTGAGCAGTCGACGGACCCTCCTATCCAGGGCGTCCAGCTCAGTCTGAGTCCACCTCAGTATGCCAAAGGAGTACATCAGCAGCGGCATCACCCAACCATTGAAGGCGCGCACCTTGTTGCCGCCGGACAAAAGACTATTAAGTACTTTTGTCAGGCGACAAAAAAAGCGCTCCTTCACCGATTTCTTGATGTCCACTGCCGATATACCCAACGACTCTGACATACCGAGGTACTTGTAGGTCTCGGCTTCGGAGAGAGACCTGATAGTCATCGTCTCAGAAAGTTGTAGATTCGGAGAATCCACAACTTTCCCTCGCTGTACATGCATGACCGCACACTTATCTACACCAAACTCCATCCTGATGGCCCTGCTAAAAACTTCAGTGGTTTTTAGCAGCTCCACCAGGTCTTGGTATTTCGGTGCAAACAGCTTTAGATCATCCATGTACAGGAGGTGAGAGATAACTTCACCCTGTCTGCGAAGCCGATAGCCTAGCTCTGAATTCCTCAGCAAAGTGCTGAGAGGATTCAGGGCCAGGCAGAACCACAATGGACTCAGACTGTCACCCTGGAATATTCCCCGCTCAATCCTTATCAAGTCTTGCGAGCCAACGGAGCCGTCTCCACCACCTGGTTGACGAAGGACTGTGGCCCATTGCCCCATGCATGACACTAAGAATGATTTTAGAGTTGTATCGATTTTATACAACTCTAAAATCCTCTCGAGCCACGAATGAGGCACTGAGTCATAGGCCTTCTTATAGTCAATCCAGGCGGCAGAGAGGGCTCCCTTGTTCCGCCGGACTTGCTGGCTTATGGTCATGTCTATGAGGAGGAGCTCCTTAGTACCACGGGACCCAACCCTACATCCATTCTGAGCGAAAGCCAAAACGTTTTGCGCAACGACGTGCGCGTTAATTTTGATGCTCAGAATGGATGTGAGGAGCTTGTAGATGGTAGGCAAGCACGTAATGGGTCGATAGTTCTTTGCTTCCGTGGTACTACCGGACTTATGGAGCAGGAAGGTGACACCGGTGGTGAAAAAGCTAGGTAGAGAACCAACCTCAAGGGCTTCCTGGAATTGTGTGGCTAAGCGGTCATGCGAGCATCGAAACCATTTTATCCAAAAGTTGTGCAGCCCGTCCGGCCCAGGACTTTTCCAGTTCTGAGCCGTACGGATCGCACAACTAACGTCTACGGGATCTATTAAAACAGATCCCATAGGTTCGATAGTCTCGCATTCTCGCTCAACCACACGCATCCAGTCACCCTCCGTGTGTTCGACGGGCACCGACCAGATGCCGCGCCAGAAGTCATTCATGGCGCTAGCATCCGGCAACTGCCCATCGCTCACACGTTGGTCGGTTCTCTCCCAGCCTCGGTACACCTTCCTTTGGTCACTTTGGAAGAGGCGATTTAGCCAATATCGGTCCACACGCTCTCTGTAGCGACGAATGCGGTTTGCCCACGCATAGACTTTCTGTTTCAGATAGTCTATGCGTTCCGTGACACTGGCCAAATAGTGCCGGGGTCTGATACCAGTCCCGGCAAATGCCTGTGTCACGAAACGCATGACTCGGGGGCGGTTATTCCCCCGGCTGAAACAAATTAGCTTTGCTATGAGAGTCCTGAACGAGTCGATACGCCGCTGGATCCGCATTTGCCACGCGGGCACACCCCCGGCGGGTCGCGGTGCACGGTTAGTGTCCGGAAACTTAACACGTGCAACGCGACACGCCGCGATGGCGCCGCAGTACAAGATCGAGTGGGTATCGACTAAGCCTTCGCTTGCCCGTAAATACGGGACTAGCAAAGGGTTCAGGGCTCCCATAAGCGCCAAGTTACGCCTATGGGTGGGAAAACGTGGCAGTCGCGGCCTAGAGTCGGGTGCGAATCGATACTGGGAAATTGCGTCTTCCAAAGCCCTCCTCAGTTGCTCACTCACCTGGCTAGATACGCTCATACTCGCGTCATCTGCCTCGTCGACCGCAGGACCAGCCGGTGATGTCGCAAGTGTCGCCGCCGACATCGGCACTAAAGCCATTGTCGGGGCTGACGACGCGACAAGTACGGGCGGGTCCTGCGTCGAAGAAGCAGTGGGGCGAGCAGGCAGCGCCTCCAGGCGGAGCCGATCAATGACGGACTGATCCAGCAGTTTGCACCGGTGGATAGCCCGCACTTGGTCCGATAGTCGTTGGGCAGTCACGGCCACGGTCGGTTCAAGGGCCTGAAACAAAGGCAGCATTCTGGCACAGTACGCTGTCATGTTGGTTCCCCCCTCTGTAGCCCCAAAGTACGCGCGCATGCAATTCTCATTAATGGGTTGAGTCCATCGCATGCGACGCACTATGCCACCGGTAGCGGGAGCGGATGGCGGGGCAGGATGCCCCACAGGCCCCAAGCGTGCCGGCAGCGGTGGACGGCCTCGTCGTCGCACTGGTGGTCTTGGCGGCGGCGGCGTCCGTGGCCCGCTCGTATCGCTCGACGAGCCGCTCGTCTCGCGGGTGGTGTGGAACTCATCACCCGACGATGCGCTCGGAGCTGACGACCAGGCGGGCGATGGTGGTGGTCGTGCGCCTCTTGAATCCGCTGTTATTTTTGTCTGTGATCTTGTAAGCATTGTATTTTAATATTATTGAAATTTTCTTGAAGTGTCATGTTGAATGTCAAATGTTGGTTTTTGAGTTTTCTTCTAATTTTATCACAGTTTCATTATAAAATGTATCCAAATGAAGGGAAATATATTTTTGCTATTGATCTTGTTAAAATTCTGCAGAAAAATGCTCGAAAAACTAATAAAATGCAATTTTTAGAAAATAAGATCTAAAAAGACGTCTGGTCTGTCAGCGGTATTATTATTATTATACACATATTTATTTATTGTCTTAAATTTAAGTTTTTTTACAATATTTAAATAATAAAAAACAAAATACTATAAAAAAACCCTAAACCTAGAGTGCCGCCGGCAGCGGGGCGAGGCCCAAGCTACCGGTGGTTGGGTCTACAGAGAGAGGAACCTCCTGACAATGCGCGCTGTGTCCAGGACGACCGCCTTCTGTATCTGACCCTTGACCCAACCGTCTAGCGAGAGCCTCTTAAGATGGTGGTCGAGACTCTTCGCTATTAAGCCGTTTACCGAAACGACTATCGGGACAATGATCGTAGAGTCCACATCCCACATGGCGGTGACCTCGTGAGCCAAGTCAAGGTACTTGCTGAGCTTGTCCTTCTCGGCCTTCACGAGGTTCTCGTCATGTGGGATGGTGACGTCGACGAGCACTGCCCGGCGCTGGGACCGGTCGACCACCACGATATCAGGCCTATTGGCGACAATAGTCCTGTCCGTGATGATAGAGCGGTCCCAATAAAGCAACGCACGACCATTTTCGAGAACTGGTGCCGGTGCGTACTTATAGTACGGCACCTCAGACTCGACAAGGCCGTATCGAAGAGCAAGTTGCTGATGGATAATCCTGGCTACTTGGTTATGCCTGTGTAAGTACTCGCCGTTGGCAAGATGAGAACAACCGGAAGTAATATGCCTGAGTGACTCTCCGGGACGGTGGCATGCCCGACAAATGTCGACCGTACCGTCCTTCAGGATATACTTCCGGTAGTTGTTCGTCAAGACAACTTCGTCCGCAATTGCACAGGCAAAACCTTCGGTTTCCCCAAAGAGGTCACCGAAGCGCAGCCAGGCCACCGACGCGAGCAGGTCCACATCGGGTCCTGTTAGGGCCCGATAGAACCGCCCGTGCAGCTCCTTGCTCCTCCATACCGCCCTGCGATCATCGGTGCTGAGCACCGATGGCCTGCGCCAGTTCTCCTTCGCCAGAGAGAGCGGGGTGAGGCCTCTGTCAGCTGCCACCACATCGCAATGCATTCCACGCCCGCTGTTTCGGAAATAGTCCCGGAGACTGTATACTTCGCGGTTGTGGAGGTCCTTGGCATTTAAAAAGCCTCGGCCACCACACTTCCGCGGAATGTACAGTCTCATGACAGACGAGCGCGGGTGTAGCATGCGATGCAAAGTGAGCAGTCGACGGACCCTCCTATCCAGGGCGTCCAGCTCAGTCTGAGTCCACCTCAGTATGCCAAAGGAGTACATCAGCAGCGGCATCACCCAACCATTGAAGGCGCGCACCTTGTTGCCGCCGGACAAAAGACTATTAAGTACTTTTGTCAGGCGACAAAAAAAGCGCTCCTTCACCGATTTCTTGATGTCCACTGCCGATATACCCAACGACTCTGACATACCGAGGTACTTGTAGGTCTCGGCTTCGGAGAGAGACCTGATAGTCATCGTCTCAGAAAGTTGTAGATTCGGAGAATCCACAACTTTCCCACGCTGTACATGCATGACCGCACACTTATCTACACCGAACTCCATCCTGATAGCCCTACTAAAAACTTCAGTGGTTTTTAGCAGCTCCACCAGGTCTTGGTATTTCGGTGCAAACAGCTTGAGATCATCCATGTACAGCAGGTGAGAGATAACTTCACCCTGTCTGCGAAGCCGATAGCCTAGCTCTGAATTCCTCAGCAAAGTGCTGAGAGGATTCAGGGCCAGGCAGAACCACAATGGACTCAGACTGTCACCCTGGAATATTCCCCGCTCAATCCTAATCAAGTCTTGCGGGCCAGCGGAGCCGTCTCCACCGCCAGGTTGACGAAGGACCGTGGCCCATTGCCCCATGCATGACACTAAGAATGATTTTAGAGTTGTATCGATTTTATACAACTCTAAAATCCTCTCGAGCCACGAATGAGGCACAGAGTCATAGGCCTTCTTATAGTCAATCCAGGCGGCAGAGAGGGCTCCCTTGTTCCGCCGGACTTGCTGGCTTATGGTCATGTCTATGAGGAGGAGCTCCTTAGTACCACGGGACCCAACTCTACATCCATTCTGAGCGAAAGCCAAAACGTTTTGCGCAACGACGTGCGCGTTAATTTTGATGCTCAGAATGGATGTGAGGAGCTTGTAGATGGTAGGCAAGCATGTAATTGGTCGATAGTTCTTTGCTTCCGTGGTACTACCGGACTTATGGTGCAGGAAGGTGACACCGGTGGTGAAAAAGCTAGGTAGAGAACCAACCTCAAGGGCTTCCTGGAATTGTGTGGCTAAGCGGTCATGCGAGCATCGAAACCATTTTATCCAAAAGTTGTGCAGCCCGTCCGGCCCAGGACTTTTCCAGTTCTGAGCCGTACGGATCGCACAACTAACGTCTACGGGATCTATTAATACAGATCCCATAGGTTCGATAGTCTCGCATTCCCGCTCAACCACACGCATCCAGTCACCCTCCGTGTGTTCGACGGGCACCGACCAGATGCCACGCCAAAAGTCATTCATGGCGCTAGCATCCGGCAACTGCCCGTCGTTCACACGTTGGTCGGTTCTCTCCCAGCCTCGGTACACTTTCCTTTGGTCACTTTGGAAGAGGCGATTTAGCCAATATCGGTCCACACGCTCTCTGTAGCGACGAATGCGGTTTGCCCACGCATAGACTTTCTGTTTCAGATAGTCTATGCGTTCCGTGACACTGGCCAAATAGTGCTGGGGTCTGATACCAGTCCCGGCAAAGGCCTGTGTCACGAAACGCATGACTCGGGGGCGGTTATTCCCCCGGCTGAAACAGATTAGCTTTGCTATGAGAGTCCTGAACGAGTCGATACGCCGCTGGATCCGCATTTGCCACGCGGGCACACCCCCGGCGGGTCGCGGTGCACAGTTAGTGTCCGGAAACTTAACACGTGCAACGCGACACGCCGCGATGGCACCGCAGTACAAGATCGAGTGGGTATCGACTAAGCCTTCGCTTGCCCGTAAATACGGGACTAGCAAAGGGTTCAGGGCTCCCATAAGCGCCAAATTACGCCTATGGGTGGGAAAACGTGGCAGTCGCGGCCTAGAGTCGGGTGCGAATCGATACTGGGAAATCGCGTCTTCCAAAGCCCTCCTCAGTTGCTCACTCACCTGGCTAGATACGCTCATACTCGCGTCATCTGCCTCGTCGACCGCAGGACTAGCCGGTGATGTCGCAAGTGTCGCCGCCGACAGCGGCACTAAAGCCATTGTCGGGGCTGACGACGCGACAAGTACGGGCGGGTCCTGCGTCGAAGAAGCAGTGGGGCGAGCAGGCAGTGCCTCCAGGCGGAGCCGATCAATGACGGACTGATCCAGCAGTTTGCACCGGTGGATAGCCCGCACTTGGTCCGATAGTCGTTGGGCAGTCACGGCCACGGTCGGTTCAAGGGCCTGAAACAAAGGCAGCATTCTGGCACAGTACGCTGTCATGTTGGTTCCCCCCTCTGTAGCCCCAAAGTACGCGCGCATGCAATTCTCATTAATGGGTTGAGTCCATCGCATGCGACGCACTATGCCACCGGTAGCGGGAGCGGATGGCGGGGCAGGATGCCCCACAGGCCCCAAGCGTGCCGGCAGCGGTGGACGGCCTCGTCGTCGCACTGGTGGTCGTGGCGGCGGCGGCGTCCGTGGCCCGCTCGTGTCGCTCGTCGAGCCGCTCGTCTCGCGGGTGGTGTGGAACTCATCACCCGACGATGCGCTCGGAGCTGACGACGAGGCGGGCGATGGTGGTGGTCGTGCGCCTCTTGAATCCGCTGTTTTCGTCTTTGATCTTGTTAGCATTGTATTTTAATATTATTGATATTTTCTTATTATTATTATAAATACATATTTATTTATTGTCTTAAATTTAAGTTTTTTTACAATATTTAAATAATAAAAAACAAAATACTATAAAAAAACCTAAACCTAGAGTGCCGCCGGCAGCGGGGCGAGGCCCAAGCTACCGGTGGTTGGGTCTACAGAGAGAGGAACCTCCTGACAATGCGCGCTGTGTCCAGGACGACCGCCTTCTGTATCTGACCCTTGACCCAACCGTCTAGCGAGAGCCTCTTAAGATGGTGGTCGAGACTCTTCGCTATTAAGCCGTTTACCGAAACGACTATCGGGACAATGATCGTAGAGTCCACATCCCACATGGCGGTGACCTCGTGAGCCAAGTCAAGGTACTTGCTGAGCTTGTCCTTCTCGGCCTTCACGAGGTTCTCGTCATGTGGGATGGTGACGTCGACGAGCACTGCCCGGCGCTGGGACCGGTCGACCACCACGATATCAGGCCTATTGGCGACAATAGTCCTGTCCGTGATGATAGAGCGGTCCCAATAAAGCAACGCACGACCATTTTCGAGAACTGGTGCCGGTGCGTACTTATAGTACGGCACCTCAGACTCGACAAGGCCGTATCGAAGAGCAAGTTGCTGATGGATAATCCTGGCTACTTGGTTATGCCTGTGCAAGTACTCGCCGTTGGCAAGATGAGAACAACCGGAAGTAATATGCCTGAGTGACTCTCCGGGACGGTGGCATGCCCGACAAATGTCGACCGTACCGTCCTTCAGGATATACTTCCGGTAGTTGTTCGTCAAGACAACTTCGTCCGCAATTGCACAGGCAAAACCTTCGGTTTCCCCAAAGAGGTCACCGAAGCGCAGCCAGGCCACCGACGCGAGCAGGTCCACATCGGGTCCTGTTAGGGCCCGATAGAACCGCCCGTGCAGCTCCTTGCTCTTCCATACCGCCTTGCGATCATCGGTGCTGAGCACCGATAGCCTGCGCCAGTTCTCCTTCGCCAGAGAGAGCGGGGTGAGGCCTCTGTCAGCTGCCACCACATCGCAATGCATTCCACGCCCGCTGTTTCGGAAATAGTCCCGGAGACTGTATACTTCGCGGTTGTGGAGGTCTTTGGCATTTAAAAAGCCTCGGCCACCACACTTCCGCGGAATGTACAGTCTCATGACAGACGAGCGCGGGTGTAGCATGCGATGCAAAGTGAGCAGTCGACGGACCCTCCTATCCAGGGCGTCCAGCTCAGTCTGAGTCCACCTCAGTATGCCAAAGGAGTACATCAGCAGCGGCATCACCCAACCATTGAAGGCGCGCACCTTGTTGCCGCCGGACAAAAGACTATTTAGTACTTTTGTCAGACGACAAAAAAAGCGCTCCTTCACCGATTTCTTGATGTCCACTGCCGATATACCCAACGACTCTGACATACCGAGGTACTTGTAGGTCTCGGCTTCGGAGAGAGACCTGATAGTCATCGTCTCAGAAAGTTGTAGATTCGGAGAATCCACAACTTTCCCACGCTGTACATGCATGACCGCACACTTATCTACACCGAACTCCATCCTGATAGCCCTACTAAAAACTTCAGTGGTTTTTAGCAGCTCCACCAGGTCTTGGTATTTCGGTGCAAACAGCTTGAGATCATCCATGTACAGCAGGTGAGAGATAACTTCACCCTGTCTGCGAAGCCGATAGCCTAGCTCTGAATTCCTCAGCAAAGTGCTGAGAGGATTCAGGGCCAGGCAGAACCACAATGGACTCAGACTGTCACCCTGGAATATTCCCCGCTCAATCCTAATCAAGTCTTGCGGGCCAGCGGAGCCGTCTCCACCGCCAGGTTGACGAAGGACCGTGGCCCATTGCCCCATGCATGACACTAAGAATGATTTTAGAGTTGTATCGATTTTATACAACTCTAAAATCCTCTCGAGCCACGAATGAGGCACAGAGTCATAGGCCTTCTTATAGTCAATCCAGGCGGCAGAGAGGGCTCCCTTGTTCCGCCGGACTTGCTGGCTTATGGTCATGTCTATGAGGAGGAGCTCCTTAGTACCACGGGACCCAACCCTACATCCATTCTGAGCGAAAGCCAAAACGTTTTGCGCTACGACGTGCGCATTAATTTTGATGCTCAGAATGGATGTGAGGAGCTTGTAGATGGTAGGCAAGCATGTAATTGGTCGATAGTTCTTTGCTTCCGTGGTACTACCGGACTTATGGAGCAGGAAGGTGACACCGGTGGTGAAAAAGCTAGGTAGAGAACCAACCTCAAGGGCTTCCTGGAATTGTGTGGCTAAGCGGTCATGCGAGCATCGAAACCATTTTATCCAAAAGTTGTGCAGCCCGTCCGGCCCAGGACTTTTCCAGTTCTGAGCCGTACGGATCGCACAACTAACGTCTACGGGATCTATTAAAACAGATCCCATAGGTTCGATAGTCTCGCATTCCCGCTCAACCACACGCATCCAGTCACCCTCCGTGTGTTCGACGGGCACCGACCAGATGCCACGCCAAAAGTCATTCATGGCGCTAGCATCCGGCAACTGCCCGTCGCTCACACGTTGGTCGGTTCTCTCCCAGCCTCGGTACACTTTCCTTTGGTCACTTTGGAAGAGGCGATTTAGCCAATATCGGTCCACACGCTCTCTGTAACGACGAATGCGGTTTGCCCACGCATAGACTTTCTGTTTCAGATAGTCTATGCGTTCCGTGACACTGGCCAAATAGTGCTGGGGTCTGATACCAGTCCCGGCAAAGGCCTGTGTCACGAAACGCATGACTCGGGGGCGGTTATTCCCCCGGCTGAAACAGATTAGCTTTGCTATGAGAGTCCTGAACGAGTCGATACGCCGCTGGATCCGCATTTGCCACGCGGGCACACCCCCGGCGGGTCGCGGTGCACGGCTAGTGTCCGGGAACTTAACACGTGCAACGCGACACGCCGCGATGGCGCCGCAGTACAAGATCGAATGGGTATCGACTAAGCCTTCGCTAACCTGTAAATACGGGACTAGCAAAGGGTTCAGGGCTCCCATAAGCGCTAAGTTACGCCTATGGGTGGGTAAACGTGGCAGTCGCGGCCTAGAGTCGGGTGCGAACCGATACTGGGAAATCGCGTCTTCCAAAGCCCTCCTCAGTTGCTCACTCACCTGGCTAGATACGCTCATACTCGCGCCATCTGGCTCGTCGACCGCAGGACCAGCCGGTGGTGTCGCTAGTGTCGCCGCCGACATCGGCACTGAAGCCATTGTCGGGGCTGACGACGCGACAGGTACGGTCGAGTCCCGCGTCGAGGAAGCAGTGGGGCGAGCAGGCAGCGCCTCCAGGCGGAGCCGATCAATTACGGACTGATCCAGCAGTTTGCACCGGTGGATAGCCCGCACTTGGTCCGATAGTCGTTGGGCAGTCACGGCCACGGTCGGTTCAAGGGCCTGAAACAAAGGCAGCATTCTGGCACAGTACGCTGTCATGTTGGTTCCTCCCTCTGTAGCCCCAAAGTACGCGCGCATGCAATTCTCATTAATGGTTTGAGTCCATCGCATGCGACGCACTATGCCACCGGTAGCGGGAGCGGATGGCGGGGCAGGATGCCCCACAGGCCCCAAGCGTGCCGGCAGCGGTGGACGGCCTCGTCGTCGCGCTGGTGGTGGTGGCGGCGGCGGCGTCCGTGGCCCGCTCGTGTCGCTCGACGAGCCGCTCGTCTCGCGGGTGGTGTAGAAATCATCACCCGATGATGCGCTCGGAGCTGACGACGAGGCGGGCGATGGTGGTGGTCGTGCGCCTCTCGAATCCGCTGTTTTCGTCTTTGATCTTGTTAGCATTTATTCTGTAGTCCGATATTTTGAACGTCATGTTGACATATTTCGTCAAATATTGTATTATTACTTTTCTTCATATTTTGTTTAAGTTTTATTGCAGAAAATATCTAAATGTAGTCGAAAATAATTTGGCTATTGCTTTTGTGTGGAAATTTGCAGAAAAACGATCGAAAAACCAAAAAATATAAAATTTTCAGAAAATAAGACCAAAAAGACGTCTGGGCTGTCAGCGGTTTTTTTTTTTTTTTTTTTTTTATTATTAATTATTAATATTATATATTATTTATTATTATTATTATTATTATTATTATTATTACAAACTTTGAGCAAATATCTAGATTATTCTAGATGTTTGTTCGGAGCTCACAATGCTTTCTGTTGTCATCCTGTTGAAGTCGGTCTAATAAAGGCTCTCAATTTTTTTCTAATTTTGTCGTAATGACCACTGGCTCATGACTACAAAATTCTTGTTATAATGTATTTATTTAATATCTTAATTTTATTTTTTTACAATATACAACTATAAAAAATACATATAACGGACCAAGGTACCGATGGTTGGGGCTACAGCGCGAGGAACCTCCTGACAATGCGCGCCGTGTCCAGGATGACTGCCTTCTGTATTTGACCCTTGACCCAACCGTCTAGCGAGAGCCTCTATTATTATTATATAACTTGGTACAAAATCAACGGCCTTATATATTTTTAACCCACAATGTAAACTCCTCGCTTTAGAGCACAAAACTCGGAATTATTAAGACAAAGATCTGTAGGTACACAAAATAAACAAAGAAAATATATTGCTAATGTATTTTTAGCTAGCCAAAAAGGAGCTATTTTAATATAATATGGACTTAAAACAGGATTTAAATGAAGCGGTCATCAGGAAAATCAAGGTGCAGTCCTATACTTTTGTTCGCAAAAAATATATTACTAGCGATGTACTGTACTGTAACAACCTTTTAATAGTCCACTGCAGGACGTAGGCCTACCCACGAAGGGTGATTGGGCCATATCCACCACGCTGGCCCAGTGCGGGTTGGTGGATTCACATACGCCATCGGATTTCTTCCATGGACGTATGCTGGTTTCCTCACGATGTTTTCCTTCACCGAAAAGTCAATGGTAAATACCGTACATAAATTCCGAAGAACTCATTGGTACGGGACCGGGATTTGAACCCACGACCTTGCGATTGTAAGGCGGGTATCACTACCATTATACCACCACTGCTAGAGATGTAGTCAGCAATAAAATAAAAGCACCATTTACTTGATTTTTTTTTCGAAATTTCGTATTTGGCATATAGTATATAGTAAGGATTATCCGATTTTTTCCTCGAAAATTCATTAATTACTACCATTACCTACATATTTTATTTACTAGCTTTTGCGTGCGGCTTCATCTTATTTTCCTGGAATAAAAAGTTGCGTCACTTTCCGTATTTCAAACTACGAGTATGTATGTCAATATGTCCATGCCGAAAATCAAGTCAATAGGCTATACTCTGTGAAAGAGTAACATACACATTTTCGAATTTATAATATTAGTAAGGATTATTCCTTTCTTACTTACTTACTTACTATGTTGGCGCAGCGACCCAAATTGTGTCTTGGCCTCCGATACTACGTGTCGCCACTCTTCTCTTTCCTGGACAAGTTCCTGCCAGACATCAATCCCGAGCTTGCGAAGATCTTTTTCCACCTCATCTTTCCACCTGTACTTTGGACGGCCAACGGGCCTTCGGCCCTTCGGCACTCCCAAGTAAGCCCTTTTCACGGCGCGATCCTCTCCCATTCTTTCCAAGTGGCCGAGCCAGCGGAGCCTATGGGATTTTATCTCACCAATAATATTGGGCTCCGCCACCAGCTCTTCTATTTCTTGGTTTTTGCGAACCCTCAGACTGCCATCTTCGCGCCGAGCAGGTCCCAGTATTTTTCTAAGTACCTTGCGTTCCGCCACTAACAGCTTATTTTCCTCTTTTTGAGTTAATGTCCAGGTTTCACAACCGTACATGAGTATAGGTCGAATGACTGATTTAGCTTTGTTAGGGGAGAGAAAGGAAGAAGTGTCAGTGGCTGCTAACATCCTGGAAGTAGAAGCAAAGAAGGTCGGTGATTTATTATTATTATTTATTATTTATTATTCCTTTCTAACATTATAAATTTTAAGGATTAATAAAAATAAATGTGTTTGTTACTCTTTTACAGATTAGCCTATGACTGATTTTTATCACAGGAAAAATAAGTCGAAATGCGTAAAAAACCTAAAAAAAGATATTTATAATACACCGATATGTTTATGTATTAATGTGACAAACAAACTGATGCCCCATGATGCCCCTCCAAATCATCTATGCAACTTTATAACCTAGGCGTTACAAGTGCGTAGTCGAGTAACAAGCTCATTCGATATTTTTCAAGTCTTTTTTTTCAACCTAACTATATTAACTGCGAACAATTTATAAATTCACTGAAATTAAAAAAATATAAGGACCAGCCTCCAGTGTGAGCAATTAATGTTATGCTCGCTTACTTGTCGGAATTTGTCACCGAGCTTTTAAGTGATAAAGGTCTAAGGATCGGATGAAGGCAGGTAGAGCAAACAAATTACTTCGCTAAAAGACGCCATTGTTTTACTTATAAGATTTAGCGAATTGTAAAAAAATAAGTAACAGAATTGTTTATATCATTCTTTTTATATGTAGAGTAAGCATATAATGAAGTATATGAGCTTTCACTGTTGCAAAATCGTGTGAACCAGCTGTGGTATTTTTAAGTTTAATCTAAGGATACATTTTCTTATACATAAGTCCTTAAGTTATGTTTGCAACGCCCTAACAGGGTATATACTCGTACCTAGCCATTAAGATTAGTTAGTGTACATAATGCAAGAAATAAATAAATACTTAAAACCATTTTCATACAAAATGTAGCTTTTAGGGTTTTGTACCCAAAGAGTAAAAATGGGACCTTTTACTAAGACTCCGCAGTCTGGCTGTATCTCATGAACGGTAATAGCAAGAGCGTTAAAATTTTCACAGAATGAAAAAGCTTGAAATATTCATAGAATATTGAGTATTTCAAAAATAAATAATAAAATATGTTAAAGGGGACATCCGTATGATACGGAATCCTATGTGCACGAGTCTGACTTGCACTCGGCCGATTATTATTTATACAAACTACACAATAAACTTTCTTTTTGTGATAAACATTTAAAAAATTGACGCGTTCGCAGGATTTGAACCTGCATCTCTCTGGGATTCCAGCCCAGATGCTTTGTCCAAATTAAGCTAGAACCCTATCTGCGAAAACGTCGAATTATTGAAAGTGGTTTATCATTTTTACCAACTACTACATTGTCGGAAGCGCCATCTTGTGAGAACTGCTTTAAACCAGTTAGTCACTTAATGTGAAATTATTAGAACTTCTACCATTAACGAGAAAATGGCGCATTGTTTAATCAATGAAATGATTTTTATCGTGCTTCACACACTAGGTGTATAGAAACTTTCTTTTTGTGATAAACATTTCAAAAATTGACGCGTTCGCAGGATTTGAACCTGCACCTCTCTAGGATTCCGGCCCAGATGCTTTGTCCAAATTATTTATCATTTTTACCAATGTATATCATATCATGGTTTATACACCTAGTTTGTGAAGCACGATAAAAATCATTTCATAAACTACACAATGTTAGATGACGCAGTAATGATTTTAGCGCTCATATTTTATTTTTCCTATCTGGAACTATAAACAAAAAAAAAACAAAATTCAAGAACACCCCACGCTCTACCCCATCCCCTCCCGAATCCATCACCGTGAACAGTCAATAAATTACCGGAACCTGTAGACGTTCCACTCTTTTCTCAGGCTATTTTCCGTAAGTTTTTCTTCCATAACTTAAGTAAACTCACACCTTATCGTGGCGGTGTACAGCGAACTATCGACGTTATTCAATTTGGCTGTTGTAAACAAGGACCATGGCTGAAAGGCGATATTTCCACGAACGGAATCGGTAAATCACCGGTTATCGTCCCTCTCAGACCGCTTCTGGCCCTTACTCGCTAAGAGTATGGACAAAGAGAAGGAAATGTACAGGAGGACAGCTCAGTAAAATAATATTTTCAAATACCTACTCGGCAGAAGCTCGATAATAACTAAATGTAAAAAAATCTACTATTAAAACTAGGGTTACGGGAACAAGTTTAAAAGTCGTTTTTATTTGAAACTTTAAATTAAAAGTCTTCTTGTAGTCTAAGATACGAGCTCCACCAAAGAAAAGCGGAAATGTATAGAGCTGGACGACATGTTATATTCTGTGAGAATATTGCAGAATTGTCATATTTTGCCTTACCCATTATGACCTAGTGGTTGCGTATAGCAACCATTTTTATGTGTTTAATTTACATAAAGCAGTTTGGTTTGGCTGTATGGTTTAAAAATATAAATATTTTAATGTTATGGCTTTTAAATATTGGTTAGTTTTCTTTAACACAGTCTAAGTACCGACTTGGTTCGGCCCAGACTCTAGCCAGTCAGTCTTAACTCTTCAAATCTCGATATCTTTGCATTGTCTTCGCTGAGTTTACAAACAGAGGCTAATTATTATGTATATGATATATTTTAAAGTTTTTTTTTCTAGTTTTGGCACCATAATACCACTGCAATGCAGTGGCGTGGAATTGAAAATAAGATTTGTGCAATTTCAATTTCGGCTAACAAAAGTTCTAACGACAGACTTTGCATAGTTTACTTGTTTTTAGTTTTAAAATATATGGATGGATAGATAGATGGATAAACTCTGGATATCTGGATGAATAAAGAAAAACTTGAAAGATAAATGAGAAATAGCAGTTTTTTTAATAAATCATAATAAATCGAATGTCTTTATACCTATGAAGATAGAGGATAGTGTACTGTTATGTTTTTTTCCTACAACACCTGTGTATGTATACTAATTACATACATACTAATAAAATCATTGCAAATAATCATTAAATATTAGTATTAAATCTGTCGGTTTCTTTAGAATAAGCTATTTATTCCGTTCAACTTTGGTACCATGGAGAGAAACTACCAGCCAAAGTGTGCTTTGATAGAAAACGTTCAAGAAACAACTAACTTATGTAACTACGGCTTTCGCTCTACTAATGTACGTTTTAACTTATGGGGTTGAACATTTTTGACTGACACCAAGTCAGTACTTGGTGTCAGTCAAAAGCTTGCCAGTGCAAGCGCAGCGTAAGACGTCCTCCCACTTCTTGGACATATTATGACCTTATCAGGATTGCAGGATCGCCTTGGATGCAAACTGCTTCCAACCGATCTTATTGGAGCTCCATACGAGAGGCCTATGTCCAGCAGTAGATGTCTTATGGCTGCTAGATAGACGCTTTAACTTATAGCTACAGTTTATTCTCCCATAACCTATTATTCTACAAGATTATTCTACTCAGCAGTATGGAAACAGAACGCAAACAAAACGGCATTCAATTATAAAAGGGCTACGCGCTGAGTGACGCGATAGGCAGGGCATTGTGCCGCTTTATCTGCGGCCTTTGTTTCATTTGCGAACGGTTTTATTGGCCGTGGGTGTAAGGGAATGCCGGCCACGTCCTCGTAATGAGGCCTGCAGAGAGCGGGTCGTCCACTAGCGCTCATGCTCATACTTCACCAGAACGGAGCGCCGCGGAGAAATGTAGAGATATAAATTAATGTTATAGGCAGTGATTTCTCTGAACATACATATGTAATATTTTTTTGGTAAGAAACAAACCACAATAGGCATGACAGCATTAAAATTCATCATTAAAATTAGTCCGTAATATAAGATTATCAAAATTGTTGGACACATTTGTTTTCATTTGTCAATCAAACAATAAACGAGAAAGATTAAACCTGGTTAAAGTTCAGCTAGCTTAGCATACAAGACCACGACAAGAGTTTATCGACGTGTGCAAAGGTGACAGATATATGCGTCATCGTAACTCTGTCACGCTCTGACACGTCGATAGTATTATTTTATGGTCCGTATGCTAAGCCCGCAGGACTGGATCACTTGTCACTTGTGATGTCACTGCTCTGTCTGAAACCATACATTTGCATGTGACTTATGACGTCACACGGAGCTCTAATGGGCTACATCTTCATCATTTTTTGTTTAATTGATAAAAAATACGTGTCTAGTATTTTTTGATCTGTCTGACGCATTAATTATTTTTTAGCCAACATGCCTATGACGCAGATCTTGGGGATTGGGCAGGACACGTAGTGAGGGGAAGTAATAAAATAATAGATAGAGTAAAGTTTTAAAATAATAGCGGTCTAAGCGAGGTGAGCAGAGTTCTGTTCACCCGGCGACGAGATGGGTCGAAAATATAGGGGAATTTTGGTGTTGATAGAGCCAAGGCAGATCACATAGTGAGTAAGAGGCCTATGTGTAAAGAAAGTTGTGTATGATGATAACAATGATGATATAGGTTATTTTTGCTATGTGTACGTTGTAGCGCTCATAGCGTAGTTTGACTAGGTGGTCGTAGGCGACCATCGAATTTACAATTTGCTAAGTTCACCACGGTCAGTCTTAGGATGGGCGACGAATTTACTTTACTTGCTATGGGTTTACGAACTACCGCCCCCTACCCCACTCTCTTCGTTACACTCCGTTTTGGTGGTGTCCGAGCCTAAATCTTCACCAATCGTCCCGCGAAGTTACGGCTGCCATTTCTATGCTTCCACTGTAAGCGTTGATTTGAAAACGTGAGCCGCTCCTCGAATTCATCTTATTTGTATCAGTTATTGGATTCCGGTCTTGGCTTGCTTTCCGCGTTGTGGTTTACAGTAACAATCCAGGGTTACTCGACGCCATCAAGCCAAAGCTGTACCGACTGGCCCATGAAATAACTCGGACTTTACGAGCATCCGTTTTCTTTTTTCCATTAGTAAACTAGTCATAACAAATAACTCTTTATTGTACACACAAAATAAATTAACAATAAATACATTAGTGAAATTCTTAAGATAGTGCAACACTAGGCGGCCTTATCGCTGGAAGCGATCTCTTCCAGGCAACAGTCATACAATAGTCATACCTACCAACTGTTTTTTTTATATTTCAGGTGACTCCCAAAAAGAGTTGATTATCTATTATTTGTGGGCTGATTGATCCACGAGTTTCTTTTTACAATTTGTAGAAAACCATTGCATTTTTTCCTGATAAATGATGTAAGTATAATTTTTTTTTTCTTCGTACTTGAGGCTTATGAATGATGTATAAAGTCATTACAAGCAGAGATACATTCTATGTAGATTTTTAAACAATGTTACATTTGTGTACATTTTAATCGAAGCAAAAACTGTTCAAAATGTCTTTTTTATCCTGAAACTATCTTCATTATTCCTGAAAAAAAGACCTTGTTAGGTTTTTGAAACAAAAAAAAATATTTAACAGGTAAGAATAAACTACTTTCTGCATTTTCATTTTTACCTTCCCTGGGCCATAAATTTTTTAAACAATATCAGAAATTTTGGAATGCTACAGTGTCTACGAAAATGGTTTAGCAAAATCGGTACTTTCCAACTCTGCTTTTTGGTAATCTAAGAAGTCGGTTGTAACGTTTTTGCCAAAAAACTATTATTTCATCTTAGTATTAAATCTGCGAAATTCTAGCGCCAATAGTGAGCCAGCGGCGGCACATCAAAGCGGCGCATACTTCTCGCATAGTTTCCAGAATCAAGGACATTTTGCCGGCAAAGCGGAATAGTTCGCGCAGCTTGTTAAGCTAAGTGCCTATAATTTTTGGAGCATGAAACTACGGCGCAGAGTTGACGTTTTATGTAATTACATGCCCATTTCAATGCTAGCGAAGAATGTTTTCTGGAATTTGGACTGAAAGGATCGCTGTTTCCGGGTCAGATTGTGCAATGACACTTAAATAAAGTTTTATGAACCCACCTTTTAGGTCGAACGGCCAGAAAAAATTTCTTTGAGGAAAAAATAGCTCGCTAGAAATTTCACTTCTCCGAAGACTGTCGATATTTTCTGCTGGCTGGTACATATATCAGATACCTTCCTAATGTAATTGAGAAAAATCAGTATTTCCCTGCGGAACCTCTCAGACGTCACGGCACGTTACCTAAGTGATCTGTAACACTATAATATAATAATCTCGCTTATCCTGAGAAAAACAGGGCCTTCAGCCTTTCAGGGCAATTGGCGGGCGGGGGCAGGGAGCGGGTTGAGAGCAATGATTAGAATATGTCGCAGAAAAACAACGCATGTGAACAGTATTGTTACAAAGTCAAATAATAATTACTGGTTTGTGACTTTAACACTAAGACTTTTGTGAAAAAATTATAACATAAAATTACGTAACATGAAAAGCACTGGTGGGTGATTCTGTATGAAAACAAGCGCGTAACGCGCTCAAACGTGCTCTTTGTTTTTGAGAAATCCGTGTGAAAAATATTTATTTTTGAAGTTACATTACTTAAAATCGGTTTATAATTCATTTTAACGTAATTTTACATTCATCAAACATTTTTCCAAACGAAATTCACTGAAATAGTATAAATACTTACCGCGTTACGTTACGTCTTGTCGATAGAGAATCAGGCCCCTGGTATTCTCTTGTAAATAAAAAAAAAACCGGACAAGTGCGAGTCAGGCTCGCCCATCGAGGGTTCTGTACAAATCTAGAAAAAATTACACATTGTTAAAATAATTAAAAACCTGTTTTAGCATCTACTAATGAAGCTCTTTTATATGATACCTTTCATGATACGATTAACTCACTTTGAATTTTGAACCCATATTTTGTCAATTTTGAGGCCCTATTTTTTTGTAATTTAAATAAAATGTACAGTTTTCAGATTTATTCCTATATGTGTACTCTGAGACAATGCTTCTCGCCAAATTTAATAGTTCTATGTCAACGGGAAGTACCCTGTAGGTTTTGATTTTGTGGGTATCGAAATATGCGGTTTTTTACGACATAAACGGCTGTAACTTTTATAAACGGTAACCGAGAAGTTTTTTTTTACAAGCTGCGAATAATACGGTTGCAAAAATTGTATTATGAATTAAATATTTAATGTAGGTAGATATTTTTGGTTTCAACAGGCTCTATGCTTTTAAAGATGACTCTCTGTAAAATTATACATTCTGCAATAAGGCCGGCTACAGACAACAGTGAGTCAGTACTTTCCCTGGTCCGAGATTCATCAATCATCTCCATTCAACGCAATCATTACCATCTACCAGCATTATACACGAGTAAATTAACCCCTAATAACCAAAACTTTTGATGAATACCCCCGCAGATAAAGATATACCCCCTAAATGACTTTATGGAACGGAAATGAGATCTTTTCATAGAAGTTTCCGGGAGACAGTTCTATTGCAATTTAAACTTTTTTCTGTCGGAATTTTGGTAAGCTTCAGTCTTTGGGGTCTTTGGGGTTCTATACAATTTGATTATTTCACAACACAATCATTTTTAATGATTATTATGAGTCAGTGTTATTTATTATGCTATTTATTAATATTGCTTGTTTCTTTTACTATTCCACATAATACTCGTATATACAGGATTAGTGGTAATCAATGAGCATCCTTTTAAGGGCAAATTCTGTACATCAAAACAAACATAGTTGGTTCTGTGACTTCTAAAAATTTGTATTTATTTTCTTGCATATAAAATTTAATAAAAAATGATTTGACCGGTCTGATAGAAACACATCATTCATTAACTCTATGTAAAAAACGCGCGCACCGCCAGCGCCACCTGCGAGACTTGGTCCTCAGAGGCGATACTGTGTATATATGCAAAGAAATGTAAATATTTAGTTAAACATGTAATAAACAGTTTTTATCCAGATTCTACTTAAAAAAAACAGGACAAGTGCGAGTCAGGCTCGCACATCGAGGGTTCCGTACAAACACAATGTTAAAATATGAATGATAAACCTGTTTTAGCATGTCCTAATGAAGTTCTTTTATATGATACCTTACATAATACGATTTACTTACTTTGAATTTTGAACTCATATTTTGTGAACTTTAAGGCACTATTTTTTGTGATTTAAATAAAAATGTACAGTTTTCAGATTTATTCCCTATATGTGTAATCTGAGATAATGCTTCCCGCCACATTTCATAGTTCTATATCAACGGGAAGTACCCTGTAGATATTGATTTTTGTGAGTGTCGAAATATGGGTTTTTTACGACATAAACGGCTCTTTTCTAAAACTTTTTTAAACGATAACTGAGATGTTTTTTTTTTACACAACTGCAAGAGACTATAGATACACGTATACAGTTTAAATTTCATCTCGATATCTTTACGCGTTCCTGAGATAACGAGTCTTAACATACACACAGACGGACAGACGGACAACAAAGTGATCCTATAAGAGTTCCGTTTTTTCCGTTTGAGGTACGGAACCTTAAAAAATGGGAATTTAGTTGAAATGCGGAAAAGGTTGTGGAGCAAAAGTTGTTTGTTTTGATGTACAGAATATGCCCTGAAAAGGATGCTAATCGATTAGCAAAAACCCTGTGTATGTGAGCCTAGAACTGAGAATGTCGTATCTAGAATTCTAGTTTTAAGGTTCCTTATGATATTTTTTGGCATAAAGAATTTTATGGCAAGCCTCACTGAGGAGAGCACAAACCCTGGATCAGCAGTAAGCCTAGCTCGGATAACCTAAATAATAAAACCTATTTGGCATAATGTAAATCTAAAAAGATTTGATAGGAAAAACAATATTTTGTGATGTAAGAATAATAGGTGCGGGTAAGGTTTTTGTACCTACGTGAATGAACAATGTGCGCTAGTTTTCAGATTACTTTATCACGTTAATATATGCTTACATCAACAAACTATAAAATTAATTACAATATAACAACACTTTCCATCAATCAGCCAAAGGACGTCCACTGCTGGACATAGGCCTCCCCTATGGATCTCCAATAAGACCGGTTGATAGCGGCTTGCATCCAGCGCGATCCTACGGTCTTAATGAGGTCATCTGTCCACCTTGTGGGTGGACGTCCTACGCTGCGCTTGCCGGTACGTGGTCTCCACTCGAGAACTTTTCGACTTCATCGGTCATCAGTCCTCCGCGCTATGTGCCCTGCCCATTGCCATTTCAACTTGCTAATCCGTTGGGCTATGTCGGTAACTTTGGTTCTTCTACGGATCTCCTCATTCCTGATTTGATCCCGCAGAGAGACTCCGAGCATAGCCCTCTCCATAGCTCGTTGGGCTACTTGGAGCTTACTAATAAGGCCCATAGTGAGAGACCACGTTTCTGTGCCATAAGTCATCACTGGCAAAAAGTTGTGCTATAACAGTCGCGGCGACGTTTTTGTTTTACTGTTTAGTTCTATAAAAGTCCCATAATTAGTGCTATAAACGTCGAGTCAACGTTTATACAACGCGAAAAAGGCGCAGATTATAGCACTAAAAAGTGCTGTAGAAGTGCAGTAACTGTGTAAATAGGACGAATGATTTGTGGAATAAACATCGAATAAAAGCAAAACGATCCCAATTTAGTGCAGTAAAAGCAATATAGCTGCAACTGTACCCCTTATTGATAGAGTCGAAGTGTTTATGTTACCACTAATCAGCAATAAAGTGAAGTAAACGCTGCTAATTTGCTACAATTCGACATTTTTGTTCGTTAAACGCCAAATTTGCACTGTTATTCCATTTTAAATTAGAACGATTGCGTATTCTGTGCCGTTATGGAAATGCACCAGTCTTTGTGTGTTTGACACTTAAAATATTAAAAAAGACAGAGGTCATCCATTTAGTAATTATTAAAAAGAATACAGTTTCTATATTTAAATGTATATCTACATAATTATATAGGAAAATTACTGGCAATTTAACTTTGTCGATAAACTGTAATGTATTATTTAACATATATGTGTGGGCCACGCGTCTTTTGCAATAATTTTGTAGATATATTTTATAAATTCCATTTAATTTTATTAATATGCTACTAGGGAGCCATTACGCGAACACTAGTAAATTTGTTACTGTTATATCATACTAACTCGACTATTTGACAAATAAATGTGACTGCGTTGCATTCATATGCAGCCATGTTTTGGGTTTTTGAGCAATAAAAGTACCAAAATCTCTTTTACTTAATATTTTGTCGAATAAAAGTGCTATAATAAAATTGTTACACTTGAGGTTCTGTAACTGTAATTGGAAAACTATAATTCGACTTGTGTTTTTACCGTGTTATAAAAGAAACTACGTTGCTATTTAATCACCAGGTAGCTAGTATTCGACAAATTTGCTGAATAAAAAGTATGTCAGGTAATTGTCGTATAAAAGCTTTTTTTACACATTAAATAGTAAATCAAACACTAGTATAGCCCTCGTATAGCATTTAGTTGTGACATAAGCCAAATACGGGCACTTCTATACGATTTTCACTAAAAGATACAACATAAACACTTTTACTGCACAATTTTGTACGTAGGTATGTAGCTACTATTCAACAACTATTCGATGTTTAGTCGAGTAAATGTTTCTTTATTCGACTATTTTGCTTGTTGGGAAGTCATCACTGGCAACAGTCGAAAACTTTCGACTTGAGGCACTGAGGTATGTCGGACGAAAAGACGCTACGCAATTTTCCGAACGCTGCCCATCCGAGTTGGATTCGGCGATTGGCCTCTTTGTTGAAGTCGGACCTACGTAACTGGACTACTTGTCCTAGGTACGAGTCAACGACTTTAACAACACTTTATCTTGTCCAAAAACCATAATGAAAGAAGTAAGGCAGAAAAAACGCATAATGGCAGTTTTATTGCAAAGAGCGATCTCTCTCAATTGAGCTTGAAGTAAGCCCTAGTTTTAATGGATAAGTTCAAGTAACTTTGTGGGCGTTAGTAAAAAATCAATTAGCATCCTTTTAGGGGCTTATTCTGTATATCAAAACTAACAACTTTTGTTGTGCGACTTTTGTCAGAACTCCTGTTCCAAACATTTAGTCGCGGGTGAACGATATTTTTCTGTGGAACAACATTTTTTTTTAACTTTGGCAAAAGTCGTAGAACAAAAGTTGTTAGTTTTGATGTACAGAATAAGGCCCTAAAAGGATGCTAATTGATGAGAAATAACCCTGTATATGGATACAGAACTGAATTTTTATTCAATAGTAGCTTAAAACCCGCAGCTTTGCCCGCGTTGTCTTATAAGGTAAATGCTTAAAATGAAAATAGCCCACGGTTTGACTTACGTTGTCTTAATTAAAAATTGTTGCTTAATATTATAATAGCCTGTCATTTGGCCTGCGTTGTCGTATTACTTGCAAGAATAATGTTTACGATTTGGCCTGAATTGTCTCAGTATTCGCCTAAAATGATGATAGATCACGGTTTGGTCTGCTTATTCTTAATACTTGCATAAGATGGTTATTTATAGCACTCAGTTCTTCCCGCGTTGTCTTAATACTTGCTTAAAATTATTATAAAAGCTTGCCGTTTGGCCTGCATTGTCGAATTACTTGCAATAATAATAGCTCATGGTCTGGCCCGCGTTCAGTTCAGTTTTTTTCAGTTCAGTTTATTTGTTACGACGAATGGGTGTCACAGACACACTTTTGAATAGTCCAAAACAAATTACAATTACTCAATGTTTACAAATTACTTACGTTAAATCATAATTAATTTCATTTCATTTTTCAACATTCTTAAAACCAAGTTGATTTCAGTCAAATACAAACATTAAACACAATTAACAACCACATTACACTAAATATTCTAAATAAGTAAATACAAAAAACAAGACTAAACACAACAAGGTGCCACTTTATGAATGATGAAAACCTACCAAACCAAATTCCCAATTGCCTATCCACTTTGGTAGATTTTCGTCAGTCAATAATATAAGAAAGATAATGTCAAATTGTAACAAATAATAAAATAAAAGATGTTAAAATTAAATTAACTTAAATACAATGTCTTTAATAAAATACCAATAGTACAATGTCAATAGTATTTGTCTCAGTACTTGCTCAAAATGATAATAGCGCGCGGTTTGGTCCTCGTTGTGTTAATAGTGTAACGCAGTAGGCGCACGCCCGTTGTAGGTATGTAGTAACTATGATGTAATCTGCTATGTTTACGTGATCACGCTTCTGGGGTGCTCTATTGTTTTGCGTTTTTTTGGTGCCTTTTGTATTCGGTTTTATGGTTTTATGACTCGAGCGGGGTCGGCCTTTGTCTGCCGTTGTTGTTTAGTTTTTTTGGTGTTTTCGTATTGGAGAAACAATATGGAAGTCTCGAACTTTCAAGTTGTTTACTTTTCAACACAACAGCGTTTATTAGATTTAGTAATGTCACGAATTATCTAGTGAATTCCAGACTGTAATAACGGATATAAATACGCCGGCCGACCCTTGGGGACTCGGTTTTTCGTTTACCGTCGAAGCGAAAACATCTCGTGGACCAGTGCGATGGTGAAGTGACTAGTTTGTGTGCATATCAGTGCCAGTGTAAAGAATTTGTGCGAAATAGTTGTGTCGTGTGTATTGTGATTTTGTGCAATACAATGCAAAGTGAATAATCGGCGTTTTAACTGATTAACCAAGAACCCATCTTGTAACAATACTTAGGTACTTAAAATGATAATAACTCACAGTTTGGCCCGCGTTGTTTTAGGACTTACTTGCCTAATATTGGTTCGACCCGCGTTGTCTTGGCACTTGCTTATATACAAACGAAAATGGCTCGTTTCACCCCTTTACAGATGGATATTATAAAATTATCCTCCTTAGTGCTCCATTACGTCATACATGTACCTATATTCCAAATTTTAAGTTTATATCTCGAGCGGTTTGGGATGTAGGCTGTCTGTCAGTCAGTCACTCAGGGAAGCCTTTGATATAATAGATGTAAGACGATACCGATAATTTTGAAAGTCACCAGTTCATATATCGGTATCTTCTTATTTTACTTTGATATTATAACATAAGATAAGATACAATATAATTGCTATTTATTTAGTGCTTGCCCGAAACAAAATCAAAACTAATGTTACTCGTATCTTTAACACTGTTGATTGGCGGATAATAACAAGCTACAAAATATTTTCTTAGGCAGTAGCAAAATCCTCAGGCACTTACCTACTAATGGCAACCAAACTTAGCCGTAACCAACTTACTATCATATTATAACTGATACGATCACCCTGGAGATGTAAAATCCGGCATAAAAATTACAAAAAAAATGGTATCCGGCAAGTTTCAGAATCTAATTGAAAGAAATAATGAAAAGCTTGAAGCTAATGCGATGAATATGAATCTGAAAGAAGGCCTCGCACAGTGGTCTCAAAATGGAGCTCTATACTTGTAAGAACTTTGTATTTTAAATTGAAAAATAAAATCAACTGTTTGCACTCCGGGAGTGCCGGAAGAAGTGAATACTTGCTCCCTCCGTTTTACGAATTTTCGATCAGGTCACGTGTCAAAAAGTGCACAAATCCGCTAAAGAAATTTTAAAAATCTGTACGTCTTCAGTACACCCTCTTGTTTTAATAGTTTAGTATGATCTCTACCTACGACGCAAAACGGCACATGGATATATACTTTTTTCACACAGCAACGCACACAAGACTCAGATTTGTAAAGCAACGACATAGGTACATATGTATGGCGATGTTTTTTCACTAACAATCATACAAATGGTCTCATACATGCTTAGGCATAGAGCTAGAATATGAAGAAAAATCAGTCCTGAGTTCAGTGGCGTAGCGTACTTTGGCCATGTATCAAAATTGGTTGGGGACTCAGAAGAAGGGTGAAAAAATTATCACAAAATTTGACTGTTTTGACAGCGCTGTGCCAGATTTTCTATAGATTTTTGTGGTTGAGGATTGTGTAAAGCGACAACAGCGCTATCTCTCTAGTTGTAATAGCTCTGTGGGTTTTATGGATAACATTTTATCAGCGTCAAATTCCGTCAGTGTCAAATATTATTTGCCGAACACGTATTCGGCATAATCATAGCCACACGTCCCACCTCTAGCTCCATGTAAACACGGCCAAGTCCAGCAGGGGTGCCAACTCAACAAAATTGAATTATAACGGCGTCCGGGAAATAATACGATAATGTGGCGAGATAAAAGCACACACACAGCCGCGCTACCAACTTTTACATATAAATCGCGCAACTTCGCTTGCGAAAATACCCGCCATATTTTTGTTACAAATTATAATGTGAAGGAAGTTTCGTTTTTGTAAGGTTTTTGCTGGTTTTCGGGAGTTTTGTATGGGTTTCCTTTTATAGGCTTCACAATGAAAAACTAGAATCAATCAAATTGTTATAAATCAATCAAGTCATTGTAAGTAATATTAGTCGATACAAACTTGCATGTAAAAGATTAAAGAGGATTGAATAAAAAAAATACAATAACAACTAAGTTTGTATAGACCGGGTGGCTAGCCCAGAAGGCATGAGAGTATTCGTAAACGAAAACTACAGTGATCACAGTCTGTTTTCATACATTTTTGTACTAGTGTTGCTAATGTAAGCGATGTATCGGCATTCTGGATACATGAATGGGTTCGACTGTAACAAGGTAGAACTAGAAATTTATAAAGCCTCACGAAAAGAAAACAATTTTTGTTGACCATACAATCTCATACTATAAGGGCCCTAAAGCCGAAAACATACTATCGGACGCGGCTGACAGCCGCAACTTACTCGTAGTAGTGTGCACGTTTTAAAACATCCGGCGCGCCAGATCGCTCTCGGACCTCCGAGCGCTCAAGGTCGTCCGAAGGTGACGTCCGCGACTTATGTCCGATAGTGTGCACGGCTCAGTGTACTTTCATAGTGTAGATACCTATCAGTCGCAGCTGCCAGTTGTGTCCGTAAGCCGCGTCCAATAGTATGTTTCTAGCTTAAATCAAGATGCAGGAAGTTTCTTTAGTTATTTTTTCCCTTCTAGCCTGGTATTTTAATCAGGGTCAGATTGTTTTATAAGTTAAATAGATAATTTCATAAGTAGAATTATGATAAAGAATCAAGTACATGTAATAAAATAAAAAAACTCAGAGAAACTAGGTATAAAGCTGTTACGACTATGCTTTTATCTCCGAAAAACTTACACATTTCCTTTTCGTGTACCTATACTCTAAAACAAAAAAATATTACTTTTTAACTGACCCAAAAAAAGTCACCAAGTTGCATTTACCTACTTGTCTGTCTGATTTCCTATTTCGGAAATTCACTGAAGTAGTTAGTAAAATAAATTGCGATATTTGAAGCCAAAACCTTAAAAAATTATAAGTACAGTTATATCTTTCCATTCCAGATTTTTGATTTTATTTTTGAGTAGTGTTTGAAAGAGAACAGAAATTGGACTCGGAAAGCTATTTCCGGAAGTTGAACGATAAATGACCTCTCTATTTTATTATGTTTTCGTGTTTTCCTTCTCTGAGGACATTAAGACAATGGAACAAATCTGTTATTTATTATTATGTTGTTGCTGTGCAAGTTGTTAAAAAATATTTATTTTAAAAATTCGATGAGCAAATTTTGCATTTATAAGTAACTCTTTAGATTATAAAATATGTGGACATAAAAAAAAAACTTTCGATACAAAATCTATATTATTGTTATTTTACCGTAATTTTATTTTATTGTCTTGACAATTTATAATTTGAATATCTAGATACTAAAATAATATTTAGTTGTTAGTCTACATCCAAATTATCTCTTAAACAATAAAGATATATTTTTTTTTAAATATTTTCTAATTTTAAGTCCTAGCTGGGATGCGACGGTAGTTTGCAATATTTTTTAATATTTGAAAAATATTGCAAACTACCGTCTTTTGTAAAACTGTGTTACAATAAGATATTTTCTATTTTTGTTTTAGACTTGACACAAGCAATTATTATAGCTTTTCAATGACCATAAAAATAAATAAGTATAGGCCTGAAAATGAATTTCTTAAAAAAAAAATAACATACTACAAACTAAAATGTATAGATACACACTAATACAACTAAGATATAAATAAAAATAAAATAAATCACTGAACTAAATTTACATAGAAAAGAATAATAATAAAAAAAACTTAACATAAAATCCGTGGTGGTCTAGAGGTAGTGACACCCGCCTTACAATCGTGAAGTCGCGGGTTCAAATCCTCGGTCCCGTACCAATGAGTTCTTTGGAATTTATGTACAGAATTTCACATCACTGGCTTTTCGCTGAAGGAAAAACATCGTGAGGCAACCTGCATATGTCCGGAGAAGAATGTCAATGGCGTATGTCAATCCACCAACCCGCACTGGGCCAGCGTGGTGGATATGGCCCAATCACCCTTCGTGGGTAGGCCTACGTCCTGTAGTGGACTATTAAAAAAAAAAAGGCTGATGCAGTAAGCAAAAAATGAATTTAAACAAATGATGATGAAAGCTTTAGTAGAAAAGCCCACGGCCTATTCAGTTTTGTCGTATCAATATATCAAATTGAAACAAAAAGTTTTTCAATATTGGAATCGTGTTCAATACAGCGAGTCCATCAGGGCCAGTTAATGAACACAGCGATAAATACCCTCTTTTTGCACGAATTTCACGTGTGTTCTACTTCAATGCGCTTATATCCAATCGTGATACGAGTAGTGAGATTCATGAATATATATTTGTACTGGCCTGAGTTTAATTATTTAAATGGAGTCAGTACGTTTATAGATATTTAATTTGGAACCATTTGTCATTGTGTTTTAAAATATCTACTTAAATATCGCCATCGTTTATCAATCACATTTGTTGAAATACCTAAAATATATTAAGAGTGAATAACGTTTTCTATGTAGCCGTTTCTACATATCTTGACAGAATCACTTTGCTAAGCAACTCAGAATAATGACAAGTATTAGAAACCTTTCTAAATTTTACTCAACTCAATAAAAACTTAGTTACAGCTGTCTCATTCATATCTGGTTATGCAGCATACGCGAGAGAGAGTGGAACAAAAAAACGCATCTGTGGTTAATCGTCAAAATCACAAGTTGGAATGTCATACTGGTTGAAATTTGGTCTACTAGTTCCATCAGATGGTTCAAATCTCTGATCATTTTACCTTCCTACTTTCTACCTTTTTAAATTTGGACAGCCGAGATTGCTCAATGCTAGTTTGTGAAACCCTGTGAAATTACGTAATGAAAGTTCGGGTGTATGTACATCTCTTTCTAACACGTTTTAAATTTCATATTTAAAATGGGACAAAGTGATGTTTCTTTCTATTTTAGTACGGTTTCTATTACCTACTTTAGTCCTTATTCTGAGTTATGCAAGATGAGATCAAATGCAAACTTTTAAAGAATTGGCAAAGTTTGTACTTTGTCAGCCTGAATTATAAGCAAAAAAGCATGATTTGACACTACTTTTTAGTGCATATTTTTTAACACTAATGCGGTTGTTACAGATTAGCCTTGGGTTTATTATGTAGAGACTCAAGACTCTGTATAACACATTAACTCGACGCATCGCATTAATTTTTAAGCAACTTTTACTCGATCTTAATAAACAGGTAGAATATTTTATAAATGATGGTTCGGAACATTTCGTGCGGGAGTTCGACTCGCACTTGGCCGGTTTTTTTGCATACCGTACTTGAGCGCCAAAATGACGTCATATGGTCAAGCGTCTAGTTAATGTGACCGCGTTGTACCTACCTAACGCAGTCAATCGTTCATAATTTTAAAAAAAGTAAAAAAAAATTAAATATTTATTGAAATGTTAATGCTCTTTTTAACAAAGCTATCCGATAAATAGGAATTTAAATTAAGTATAGACCATCCCAGTATTGGCCTTATTACCTAACTTTGTAATACCCAAAAGCTAACTCATTTATTAAACGCCACCGTCTTTCTTCGGCAAAACAGACACCCGGACAATCGTGGTACACGAAATTAATATTCAGACTTAACTTCAGAATAAAATTGTTGCCAAAAGGTCACATCTTAATCAAATACTATTTATTTTCAGACAATTTTTTTTTCTAATCTAATAATCAAAACATAAGCTTTTTTTTTCACTGACCTTGGTAAGCTATATTCATGTAGCAAATGAAGTCGATTAAACGCTCCATTAGTATTTGATAAAAGAACTAAAAAAATCAACAAACATCAACTACGGATTTCTAATATTATAGTAATTATTAATTACATATTGTTTATTATTATTAGTAAGTAGGTTTATGATGTATAATTTAATTTATCTATATTTTTATTTAATGCGCACCCAGTCCATTATTTATACGCTTTCTGTCCTCTCCATCCTAAGGTTGCCTGATCTCTGCTGTTGCAGAGATCGCTATCAGCGATAAGGCCGCTTTCACTGCTTAAGGCTGTTACACTGCTTTTTTATCTTTATTTCTTGGTGTGCAATAAAGCGTTTATCTATCTCTCTATCTAATTATATTTTTCTATGGCCACGTACTTGGCCTAGATTTTTCAAGCTTCTCACATCTCACAGACTTAGAGCGTGCTAGAAATGGAAGTGTTCCGTAAATAATACAATCGGGAGAGTTACGGCCCACCAAGAACATAAACCGTGAGGAGATGCCCTGCCAGCGCCGTGTAGAGGGGCACGGTAACTCAGCCCTCGAGTGGCATCGATCGAGGCTTGCCCATACTGCAAGCGACCAGCAAGCAATGGACAAAACTATAAAATATTTCTCTATTGTCTATACAGAATATAAATACAAATAACTGACTGCCTCGGTGGTTCAGTGGTTAGTGACCCTAACTTCTGGATCAAAGAGGCGTGGGTTCGATCCCCACCCAGGGCAAATATTTATGAGATGAACATAAGTGGTGTTATTTAGTTACTATCTATATAAGTATGTATTTAAAAATAAGTATATGTAGTATATCAGTCTCTTGCAGCCATATCACAAGCTTTGCTTAGTTTGGGGTCAGAGACCGTGTGTAAGATATCCCAAAATATTTATTTATAAAAAAAAAATACTATACAGTAATACAAAACTATAAAATATTTCTAATATTCGTCCTAAATATATTTTCAAAGCAAGTTCAAAAACAGTAATAAATTGTTCAATTGATTCTAGATTTTATACATTACCTACTTACTCGTAACTTGAAAGAAATAATGAAAAGAAAATGTAATCAAAAAATTACTGCAATAAGTACGGTATTAGGTTAGTAAGTAGTATACAAAGAATACCGGATTTGACCTTTTGCTAGCAGATAAGTACCTCACCATTATGTTGTTTGCTTAATTTGTTGAAATTTAGGTCGATTTTTATGATTTTTTGTGTGCTTATGGCCGTGGGCCGTGGTAGATTTTAAATCCCTATGTTATTAAGGGTGGCTCTCTCTAGATTTTTATAACAAATCAACGTTTTCCGGGACTCCTAGTACATATTTATACATTGCCAAAATCAACAGTATCGTGCCGCTAGTAGTGGCACCTCGCCTTGACTGGATCGCGTCCAATACAAAAGTCTCATTGACCATCCAGCGATGTAACTCTTAACATGCTTTTGCGGTGATTCCGGATGATATACTCGCCGTATCCGATCGCCGATGGTATTGTTTTACACGCAGTTTGCGCCAGATATCTGATACTACTGTGATTGATTTGACCGTAGCGTTAATGTAGTGCAGTCAGCGAGAAGATCTGTAGAATATGTAGGTACTACATGCTTAATAATCTATTTCCTTAGAAGGAAGAAAGATTTCTGATCATTATCATTAGTGTGCAGATTTTTGGGGTCTGTAACATAACTATTCAAAGTGACTGGGCTAACTTCTTTGTAATAAGGATGATTTCTTTGGTCGATTTATACATGTATACTTAGGTGAAAAGAAGTTGTTACGTACGCTTATTACCACAAAATTGTAAAAAATATCAGTTATTCCACACAGAGAGTGAACGAACTTTTCAAAGCAAAATTATTAGAGCGTACTAAAATTGTGATTGCTTTTATTTTCATTCGACTAAATTGCGTGGTTAAATGTCTTTATAGATCTGTGTTGTTGTTGTTAACATGATTTATGACACATTGTGTTTAGAGTTTATGATGCAAATAGCTGAATTACCGTGAGCAATGTCGAGCATATTCTCTTATTGTGTATTAGCAATCTGTCACAGCTTTTTCATGCTACGTATGAACTATAGCTATAGACTTTTTGAAAGACATATTTCAATCTGTTGGGTAAAAAATCTGAGGGAATACACATATAGATATTATAATGTAACTTTGATTTATGATAAGTACTAGTTTTTACCTGCGGCTTCGCCCGCATACGCAATATATCATTATAATTAATAACATATGTGTTATTCTCATATATAAGCTATATTATTGCAAAGTTTCATCTCAATCCGTTCAGTAGTTTTTGCGTGAAAGAATAACAAACATCGATCCATCCATCCATCCATTCTCACAAACATTCGCGTATATAATATTATTAAGTAGAATAGAATGTAGTAATTATTATCCACGATAGTTCAATTTACAAAGATAACATTGTGGGAATGTTCATTAATCAGCGTAAGATTTATTTTATTTATTAGTAACTAACATTATGCACCGATATGTCACAAAGGTTCAGATACTTAACCTACAAATGTAAACTCTAGAAGTTTTACTCTCTTCTCAGATTTTTTATACCGCCTGAAGGCCAATGATATGGCAAAAGTATTAAAACACCGGAACCCACAATTTAGCATGTCATCCAAACCATGACATTGCTCAGTTGTAAATAGTCAACCGCGGCCACCCATCCAAAAAATGAAACGTTAAACGTGTCGAACGTTACTTAACTTCGACAACCGCTAAAAATACGTAGTTACAGTAAGGTATGAGCGCTAATCTATTACAGTTTAAGTCTAAATTGAATCTAAATCCTAGAACTTGATACTGTAAATTGAACATGGTCTCATAAGGACAAATGACCAAGTCTGACTGTCTATCGTTCTGTAGAAAGCGATAAATCTTGATTGAACGCTGATCACAAATCACTGTCCCGTCTAGCCCACACAATACCTACTTACTCAAATGGACTGAAGCGTGATTCACGTCACACCCTGCCGGGCCGGACCGTGTCCAGCACGGTGATTATGTATGAAAACACGCGCGTTACGTACTTACCCTGAGGTAAAGATATTTTTTAATATTCATGAAATAAAAACGAAAAAAAAGCCGGCAGTCAATACTCAAAGCTCAATCGCTCTTCTTCTTTGCCATAGGGCGTCCACTGCTGGACATAGGCTAGACATAGATCTCCAATCAGACCAGTTGGTAGCGACTTGGTCTTAAAAAAGGTCATCCGTCCATCTTTATGGTAACATAAATTCATAACAAATACAGGCTATTCAAAATATAGTGCCGTCTTTATGACTATTTGCCAAAAACAATTTCTACTATTGGCCGAATCAATTTTCTCGGCAACTGTGAAGTTAGCTACCAAATGCGCCCATTCTTTCTTTTGCTTCGCTAACATATGAATATTGCTTCTGTGTAACCACTCGTCTCGTATTTACAGCCGCCAAGAAATTTGATTCTGCCTATACATTGAGCTGGCCGGGTGGCCCCGATAGTCTCGTAGCACAGTTTGCAGAATTTTATTTACCCAGCTCTGCTCATCATCATCATCAGCATCATTTCAGCCATAGGACGTCCACTGCTGGACATAGGCCTCCCCTAATGATTTCCAATAAGACCGGTTGATAGCGGTTTGCATCCAGCGCGATCCTGCGGTTCTAATAAGGTCATCCTTCCACCTTGTGGGTGGACGTCCTACGCTGCGCTTGTCGGTACGTGGTCTCCACTCGAGAACTTTTTGACCTCATCGGTCATCAGTTCTCCGCGCTATGTGCCCTGCCCATTGCCACTTCAACTTGCCAATCCACTGGGCTATGTCGGTAACCTTGGTTCTTTTACGGATCTCCTCATTCCTGATTCGATCTCGCAAAGAAACTCCGAGCATAGCCCTCTCCATGGCTCGTTGGGCTACTTGGAGCTTACTAATAAGGCCCATAGTGAGAGACCACGTTTCTGTGCCCAGCTCTGCTGTGGGATACAAAATATTATATTCACGGTATTATAAATGGCTATTTTTCACACATGTTTTACTACTGGTTTAATTATATTTGAATTGGAACACACTTGATATAGTTTGACTTTATTATAATTATGTGTGACAACTTACGCAAGGATAAAGAACTCAGTGAAAGGTTTATATTCCACATATTTCAAATCTAATCAAATCTAATTATTTCAACAAAACTGTAACATAAATCATAAACTAAGCCAAATCCATGCGATAAACTGAATGTAAGAAATTTGCTAACATATAAAACATTTTTGTTGACGATTATAAATTGTACTACTTGTCTAATCAATCCAATTCTCTGACTCCGCTCACAATAAGCACAACACTTGCTAACACTAAGCTAACTTACCCAAGTCAGGGCAAGGAAAACCGCAGGCGCGACCCTAACTAGCTCAAGTTATATCAAGTTACGATTGAACTTAACTCTCTGAGACACTTGTTCCCCAAACCTTGGTAACGGGAGATAATTCGAATATTTCGAGGAAAGTTTAGCTTAAGGATTTCGTGGCGCACTCAGCAATGTGGCAGAGTAGAATCACTTTACTTGAATCTTAAATATTTAAATAATAGTGTTTAACTCCAACGTTATCACGTGTTGTAGCTTCTGAGCGTGGTTATAGCTAAAATGCTTACAAAATTCTGCGAAATGGTGGTAATAAGCCAAACGGAGAACATTGTACTCATTATCTTAAACAATATGATTGTGAAAAATGTTACAAAAAAAACGGTAATGAGATACAAGAGGTATCGGAGCCGAGCAGAGCCATGAATTTATTTTTTAAGAAGCTAGACATTTTTCGTATATCGATATAATATTATATCTTCTAAGAATACAGCTTAAGCCTTGTTGAGAAATATTAGAAATATTATGACTACGGTTGATTTGACTTTGCAAACAAACAATTACTAGACGATTTTTTTGATCAGTTTGGCTTCCTCCTAACTGTATCTGTCTGAATCAGGTGTAAATCTAAGGATTTTATAACTAGTAAATTTAGCTTGTTATTTTTCAATAGTTCATACATTAAGCAAACAGGAAAGATCACACTGATCTTAGAAAGATCTCATGTCATGAAACTAATTTTAGCTAATCAGATAGTTTAGTGTCAGTTATCTTATAGTCTCGCAGGTATTACCTATATAATGTCCTACGTGTTAATGATGGAGGACGTAAGTGCGTTCCTGAGACCTAATTAATCTAGAGCTGATAATGATGGATGAGCAGTAAGCTCAGAGCCTAGACAACTTAGCTAAGCTAATATTTGTAACATCGTCTGTCCACATTGACCCATATCGATGTTAGTTGGAGTAATAGGAGATGTACGAGTATGTTTTCATTTCTAGTCTGTATTTGTGATGGTTGACTAGCTTTAGCAATTGCAGAATGAAAAAAAAACTGAATATTTTATTTTTAAAATACTTGTAAGTTAATTAACTTAAATAACATACATAAAATAACTAAAAATTAATCATACCATGAAACATTCATCATCATCATCATCTGTCTGTGTCGACCCACTGCTGGGTATAGGCCTAGCTCCTCTTATATATGCTTAGAATATATATATAAGTAC
The DNA here is from genome assembly GCA_949316475.1 of Hypomecis punctinalis. Classification (NCBI taxonomy): domain Eukaryota; kingdom Metazoa; phylum Arthropoda; class Insecta; order Lepidoptera; family Geometridae; genus Hypomecis; species Hypomecis punctinalis. Next base: position 22,917,068 of record OX438798.1, read on the forward strand.
TTTAGTTATTTATTCTCTAAGCTTATGTGTCATTGTTCCCTATCTTGGGCCAATCTCATTCACGCGTGACCACCGATGGGTCGTCGACCCATCGGGCTGGTGGTCTCCCTGTAGAACGCTTGTATACTATTGGGAGCCACTCAGTCAGAGATCTACTCCACCAACACGCCTAGCCACGTGTCCTGTCCAGTGCTACTTGAGTCTCGTATACGGTTTCCAACATCTGTGACTTTCGTCCGCCGTCGAATTTCCGTATTACAAACTCGGTCTTTTAAACTTTTAGGAAATATTTAGAGAGAAACTTCTACTTATTCAAATCTCAAAGTTTCTAAGGGTCCGCAACTATATCAGCCTTTTTAATAGTCCACTGCAGGACGTAGGCCTACCCACGAAGGGTGTTTTGGCCATATCCACCACGCTTGCCCAGTGCGGGTTGGTGGATTCACATACGCCATCGAATTGCTTCTACTTACATATGCAGGTTGCCTCACGATGTTTTCCTCCACCGAAAAGCCAGCGGTGTTAAAGGGTCCGCAATACATACTCAAAACTGTCCGCTGCGACCTCAAAACGCGTGTAAAGGAGTTTGTGCATTTGTGGCATATCCACTCGCCGCCAATGTGATTTTTTTTTTCAAAGTTTCCGCGCACGGTGAAATTGGTATATATGAGTAGAAAACACTTATACACACATTAAAAGTTCGTACTATGGTACCCTAAAGTGTCAGGTTCTCGAGATATTTGGATGTAAAGATCGCTGTACGAGAACTGCGATCTTTACATCCAAATATCTCGAGAACGTGACACTTTAGGGCAGTTTAGGGCATCATAGTACTGAACATTTACTATTATTAATTATTATTATTAATAATGGGGGACATTTTACACACGGTTTCTGACCCCAAACTAAGCAAAGCGTGTGATATGATTGCCAGAGACTGACATACTACATATACATATTTTAAACTTATATAGATAGTATCTAAATACACCCAGACACAGAGCAAACATCTATGTTCACCACATAAATGCTTGCCCTGGGTGGGGATCGAACCCACGCCTCTTTGATCCAGAGGTCAGGTTCACTAAACACTGAGCCACCGAGGCAGTATTGTTTGTTTATGTGTACCCTACCCATATACACTACTTTTATTGTGCGCGGAAACTTATAAAAATAACATAATGGCGGCGGCGGGTGGATATGCCAGCTTTCATACAAAAATGCTCAAACCCCTTTACGCGCGATAAAATTTAAATGAAACCACTTCGGATGTAAATCTATACATAATATTATGAATATATTTTTATACAAACAAAGAAACCATACAGTTGAACAGAGAACCTTTCTTATTTGAATTCGGTTGAAAATTTTGTCTTTTTGTACAGGTATTTAAGAATTAAAATATGCAAAGTTTCCTAAGAGTCCGCAAGCACGTGAACGATGCAAAGCGCGCTCGCTGTGATCACGGAACGCGTGTGCTTACGTTCGACAATAGACATTTTACATTAATTAACACATTAACATTAAAACTTTGGATATTTTATTGCTTAAACATTAGTATGAAAATATTATTTTCAACCAACTCCAAAAAAGAGGTTTTCCATTCGACTATATGGCTTTTATGTTCCTATGTTACGCGATTATAAATATACTCAGAGGTGGTTTCATTTAAATTTTATCGCGCGTAAATTTACACGCCTTTTGAGGTCACAGCGTACAGGTGCAGTTTTGGCCGTGTGCTGCGGACATTTGAGAAACTTTAAGATTTGAATAAGTAGAACTGATAAGGTCAAACTGGTTTCTAAAAAGCAGCAGTACAAATTCATCTTAGTACGGACATTTAAACACCCAAAGTTTCCCAAGTATCAACAGCGCGTGGCCCACACAGCGCGCAACTGTGACGGCGGAACGCGTGTCTTTACGTCCCATAAAGGGCATTTTTGTATTGAAACACCAATAGCTAAATAACAATAAAAATCACATCATAGACATTTAACCTACAAAATTTTCCAAGTATCCGCGGGACGCTAATACAGCGAGCGACTGTGGCCGAAACGCGTGTGTTCACGTCCGACAAAGAGAATTTTATATTGAAACACCAATAGTTAAATAACAGTAAAAATCATATCTTAATACAGACATTTAAATATTCAAAGTTTCCCAAGTGACCGTAGCACGAGTCTGACACAGCGCGCGGCTGTGACCACGTAACATATATGTTTACGTCCGACGAAGGGCATTTTATATTTAAACACCCATAGTTAAGTAACAGTAAAAACCATATTACAATACATACATTTAAACATCTAGTTTCCCGAATGTCCGTAGCACGTGTCCGACACAGCGCGGAGCTGTGACCACGGAACGCGTGTGTCCTATAAAAAGCATCTAACATTGAAATTAATTATAATAAGATAGGTTCCTAGAAAAAAAAAAACAAAATAACTGACATAACACACTAAGTAACAACAAAAACCGGACAAAGACGAGTCAGGCTCGCCCATTGAGGGTTCCGTACAAACCCAGAAAATTTCACAAAATTGGGAAGTAAGTTGTTAAAATCTCCATGCTATAACCATCGACAAAAAAGTTTTTTTTTCAGTTTTCTCATCATACGAGTACATTGAAAATTACACATTGTTAAAATAATTAAAAACCTGTTTTAGCATATGCTAATGAAGTTCTTTTATGTAATACTTTACATGATACGATTTACTCACTTTGAATTTTGAACTCATATTTTGTGAATTTTGAGGCCCTTTTTTTTGTGATTCAAACAAAAATGTTCAGTTTTCAGATTTATTCCTATATGTGTATTCTGAGACAATGCTTCTCGCCAAATTTCATAGTTCTATGTCAACGGGAAGTACCCCCGGAAGTATAGGATTTTTACCACATAATCGGCTCTAACTTTTTTAAACGATAACTGAGAAGATTTTCTTTTAGACTACTGCAAGAGATCGTAGATTTTACGTATACAGTTTGAATTTCAACTCGATATCTTTACGCGTTCCTGAGATAAAGAGTCTTGACATACGGACAGATGGACAGACGGACAACAAAGTGATCCTATACCTAAGGGTTCCGTTTTTTCGTTTTGAGGTACGGAACCCTAAAAAATACAGACTGTTAGGCATTTTAACATCCAAAGTTTCCCAAGTGTCTGCAGTACGTGTCGCGACAGCGAGCGGCGAACATAGCGCGCGACTGTGCCACGGAACGTGTATATTTACTTTCGACAAAAGACTATCTAAAAACACTTACCAAATAACAGTGAAAATCAAATCTTGATACAGACATTTGACCATTTAAACACCCAAAGTTTATTTTGTCACCCAAAATATTACTTAAAACTCAAACCAAATAACAGTAAAAATTATATCTTGATTCAGACATGAACACTCAAAGTTTCCTAAGTTGTTTCTAGTTGTCCGCAGCACGTGGCCGACGAAGAGCGTGTCCGCTGTGACCGCGGAACGCGTGTGTTTACGTTCCAACGTCCGACAAAGGGCCCTTTGATCTACTGGGCTTAGGACGGTCATGCGTTACTAACGCTGGCTTAGTTTGTTTATGTTGAATTAAAATAACATTGGGAACGTTTTGGAGTGACCTTTGGAGCAATAATTGTGAAGTTAATTACGACTTGTTCATTTGAACATGGCTCGACCTAGACTATCTATCGCACTATATTTAGATTATTCACAACTACAGTGTTAATGACTAATCTGCTGAGCCAACTTTGTAAACTACAGAGATTTATCGTCATAAACCTTTAAACCTAGAAATTATAACATGGCAATAAAATAGAAACAAAATATTACTATTCTATGTAACAGTTTAAGCCTGTTGTGCGTCCATTTATAAAAATCAAGAATCAGTTATTGTCTCAACAACCGCTATAGGTATTTTACTATGGAAATTAATGTGGTTTTCACACATTTTATACTATATATAACGGGACTGAACTCACGTGTAGGGATAGTCGTAACGACTATAGTTTCACTCGCATTCGGCGACCTTTCCCAAGTTGGCGAGTGCTAGCACGCGGAGCCGTCTCGCAATGCACTGATGCATTGTGCATTGCGAGACGACTCCGCGTGCCTGCGTAATTTTTTACAGTAAAGCAATTTGGAATGCTCATCGAACAATTTAAAAATATCTTTTCATTTTGTATTTCATTTGACATATTCCCCTGGTCAGATTACACAAACTCTTTGAAGCAATTCGATACAAATTGCTTTAAGATATAAAGCAATATATTCTAAACTCTATGAACCTAAGAATTGTTTAATTATTTTGTACTACATACATTTAGATCCTTTTGTACTTCATTTAACAGTGAAGAAACATTTGTTCCTACGCTGGTTTACATCCTCGCGTTTAATCTCCCCTGGCCAGATTCTACAAACTCTCGGAAGAAATACGATCAGAAGTGGAAAGCGGTTTAATTAACACTCTATTAATTAATTCCGAAGCGGTTCCATGAATTATTCAGTTTCAATCACAGACTTTAGAGGGTTGTAGATCAATACATTTTCATCGGTTTTGCAACACTGGTCGAATATTTAGGAGTTATCTAGAATGAGGAGTTACCGATTTTTATAAAGTAGCGGAAATACATTTAATTACTTTTTGACTAGTTCAATGTTTTAAAGCACCAATCAAGGAACGTAGAATTATTACATCAATACAAAAGAAAACCTACATATAAGTAAAATTATATACCAATTTATTAGTACTCATACATTTAAGAAAATTTTGATTATTCTATGGCAATAGCTTTTCATAAAAAATCTCAAATAAATGACGTTGAGCCATTTCGAGCTTCAATAGTTCAAAAATAGCTAATTATATAGGATATAGGTTAGTAATCAAATTGTTTGTAATTTATTTCATTTTAAAAAACAAGCATTTTCCAAGTTATAAAATATTCTATCATAAACTTCGCTAAGGTCCAGATAGCAAAGAGCAAACCCTAAAACAACACTAACCACTAAACTTCATCTAAAGGGCAAGAGCAAATTTATTCACTATAATAATCCTTAACTAATTTAAATGAGGGTATCTAAAAGATAGTCTTTCTAAGGGCCGATAAGAATTACGACCTACGCGGCTACGATGACTACGCGGAGCTACGGCTACAAGGAGCTACGAAGTGCTACGCCACGTAGAAAGTATTAATATTCTGTAAGGGTTGCTACCAAGATAAATTAAGACAAATTGAATTGCCAAGGGTGTACTGTACACAAATAGACACAATTCAAAACACGGCCATAATTGAAATTCCTGGAGACATTTTAATTTTGTGCGATAAGGAAAATAATTATTATTTTGTATTTTATGCTAAACGTTAACGACGTCCCTGGGGAATCATAGGTAATCATCTGCTTACCGTGAAAAAAATAATAAAACTTACCGCTTGTAGATGCACATGCTTCATTATCATTATCATTATTATGTATTGCGGTTAGTAAAGTCAGTCAGTAAAGACCACACCGTTTTGTGCGTCTTCTTATAAGATGCATAAGACGGTGAGGTTAATTACGAATATATGTGTAATTTATTATTTATTTAAGTATACATTGCCTTATAATGTCTAGTTACAGTCATAATTATGAAAATGTAACGTTATACACATTATAACCCTGATTATAGGGTGTTGCAAATAGTACATTACAAGTTCGATACTAATATATAAATACATAATAATTTTGGAGATAGTTCTTAAATTAGGTACAGATATATAATTATTATTATAGTCTTATACAGGGTTATTTATAATCAATTAGCATCCTTTCAGGGGCTTATTTTGTATATAAAAACTAACAACTTTTGTTCTAAGACTTTAACCAAAACTCAAAAAAAAATTTTTGCTGTTCCATTGAAAAATATCGTTCACCCGCGACAAAATCTATGGAACAGCTGATTTTTTTTTTGAGTTTTATTGACAAAAGTTGTAGAACAAAAGTTGTTAGTTTTGATGTACAGAACAAGCCCCTCAAAGAATGCTAATTGATTAGAAATAACCCTGTATATTCTTATATATTTTGTGAGGTTGAAAATTTTTCGTCTAGATATTCGTCAACTGTGTAATAGCATTTTTTTGTTAAGAAATGTTTAAGCTTCTTTGGAACTTTTTGTTACTTGTCTCTTCTTGCAAATCTTTCGGTAGATGATTGTATATTTTTATCAGCATATATTCAGGTTCTTTTTGACCATTTCTAGTTCGGGTTCTGGAGCTACGATTATATGTTATCTACGAGCGTTTGTGTTGTATTGGTATAGGTCTGGATGTTTCTTTTACAAAGCTGCTTCTAATATATATAAACTTGGAAGTGTAAGTATATTTTGCTGTATGAAGTGCGGTCTACAAGTATGTCGCTGTTTTATATTTGTTCAAATTCTGATACATTTTTTGGATTATAAATAGATCTATATTGCGACTGTGCTGTTTCCCCATATTATGATTCCGTATTTGAGCCAAGAGTAAGCATAGGCATAGTAAGCTGTTTTTGCGGATTTTAAATCTATGTTAACTTTTAAAATTATTACGGCATTTAGCGACATTGCTAGTTTTAATTTGGTTGGTGAAAAGGTTTGTGAATAATATTTTTATTCAGACGATAAGTAGCCATAAAAATATTAAAATCAGCAAGTAACTGTACCAGCCTTTTTACTAGTCCACTGCAGGACGTAGGCCTACCCACGAAAGGTGAAATAGGCAAGTAGTTAAATGACAAATGCAAAATTTCCGTAATACTTAGGTATGAATTGCAATGAAAAGATGTGTCAATACCGACGTTTTAAGTAAAACAGCTTGTTCAAATTATCTCAGTGGCCAAACGAAAAAGTGGGTTTAAAATAAGGGTGCGGCCACACGCTCCGGTCCCATCCGACACCATGACACCGTAGAGCCGACACCTAATCCTTGTGATCCGACCGGACACACCGTTCCCACGTCTTAGCACATCACGCTGAGTGACCGCGGGACGGCCTACTGATGTGGAATGGAAAGATTTGTGACCCTTGGGAATAACGAAATAGTAGCTTTTGATCGGTGCCTACATAATTTGGTTGAGTAACTCAACTTTTTTGGGTAACATTGTGTCAAATTGTTTTTTTAATTTTGCAGAAGATAAAGAAAATTGAGTTCGTATTGAGTAAATTGAATTAGTTTCTTGATTGACTACTGGCAACTGCCGTATCGCTGATCAGTAAACTTATAAAATAAAAAATACAATTTGAACATTTTACAAAACGACGTAATTTTCGTTTAATTTTAAATTCTAACCAATAAAGTTACTCGTAAATAAAACTTCCATAGCCAAATAGTATCTAGTACGAAGAAAAAAAAAGCCAAGTCAATGAGAACGAAAGATCGGACGATCTTATGTCCAATCGTTCTTCCAACGCCTAAAGGTTGATCCGATAATCCCCGCGACACCCAACCGCTAAGAGACGTCACAAGTCCGGCGATGTGTCCAGCCGAATCACGATTACGTCAGGGACGCCTATTGGCTGTGAGTATAAGATCCTGCTTTAGTGGTATAGAATATAATTCCATTAGACGATTTTTCAAGATAATCTATAGAACATAATAATAAATCGTTCCAATTCAAACAACAAAATTGTCATACCCTTACACGGGCATATACCTATACAAAACATTAACTAAAAATCGCATGTAAATATTACACATGTTATAAATGATTGAGTATTCATGGAAAGTATAAGTGTTTAGTAAAATATTTATTTTGCACAAATCTCTCAAACTCTATATATATATAGGTATCTATTTACCACGTTTCTTACAATTCAATAAAAAACATCCCTCGCAACATCTAAAATAGAATAATACCCAAGAAACCGTACCAAAATTTGAAAATTCCTGCTCAATTTCAAGAGGACGCAAATCACCTCCCTGAATAATGTCGCGGTCAGCTTAAAGCGAACCCGGGGACTGAGGGACTCCTTGCCACGGCACTGATTACATGGAAAAATGGAGAGATTACTTCCGACCCACGGCTGGATAAGTGCGCGCAATCTTTCTCAATTTATGCGAGTAAATTAAAAAGCTACGGTCGATGTTACTTTTGATCTGGCTGACAGAATGTTGGTCTATTTTACGGTTGAAGTGAACCATTTTCTAGCCGCTATTCAAGCCAGCTGCTAATCTCAAAGTTGTTGAACTTTGATACAGCGACTAGCAAAATTGTATGATAGTTAGGAGGCGCAAAATTTAGGTAATATTAAATGTTATGATTTTATTTTTGAATGCTTTTCACACTAGATTTTATCACAAAAACCAACCAACGCTATAAGTTGGTGTAATATATAAGCATTTCAAAGATTTGACGCTTGCGTAGGAGGCGAGCTGGCTCAGTTGGTTAGAGCGTCGGGCTAGTGATCCGAAGGTGCAGGTTCAAATCCTGCGTTAGCTTCAGATTTTTGAAATGCTTATCACAAAGATAATAATGAAATGGTTTGGTACTTACATTACGCACTTAAATTCATTCTGAACTTCGACTGTAGTAACTAAGTGTACCTACTTACCCACTAAGTTTAGTCTTATTGTTATCTATTAACTATTAAGCACCCTCATTCAAAATGACATAAAATTGCTTATATGGTGTCAAATATTTTTTGAATCTTCACCCCATTACAAGGTAAAAATCTAATGCACTTTTGTACATGGACTGGCCATTATTTTGGTATTTTGGTGTATGTACCTCATTAACAATATCAATTTTTAGTCCGAAAATGAGTTTCCGTAACCTTACAAGAAGAAGTTTATCTGTAAGTAAATGGAAAAATCTAAACAAAATTATATATTTGGCGCGCTGACCAATGGGTGTGGCCCCTTATAAGCTTATGACTTTAACCTAAATGGTTGTAATGCTTTAGTGATATATGTATTACACTATAATGTAAATATAACTTTACATCTATGTATTCCTTTATCTCTAAAGTATAATTCTTATTTTACTGTTTCACCAGTCTATATTCTTTGGTTGAATTGTAGCCAAATCGTAATTTACCCATTTTAATTTTAAATGGTTTCTCGCAAGGTAATTTTTAACTTGAAATATGTTTTTAACTTTTAGAGTTGTTCCAAATATAGTTAAAATTAGTCTTTCCAGTAATTCAGGAAAGTTCAGGAAATCTTAGACAGTCTTCACAATAAATAATTTATTCTAAAGTCAATTCTACTAAGTAAAGAAATAAGGTGCTCGTTTTCTAGGCGTAACTAATACTTATACTTAGTTAGACATCTAAAATGGTATTTTATGAACGACGGATAGAATATTCCAGAATGTCCTAGTACTAATCATTTAGACTGAGTTTTATTATGAGACCAACCTTGAAATAGTTAAAAAATCAGCTGTTCCAAATGTTTATTGATAACGTTCGACAAAGTGAGATTTCAAGATTGATTTCATCTATCCATCAGCAATATAACGTCCCATATTGATCTCCAATAAGACCGGTTGGTAGCAGCTTGCATTCAACGCAAATGTGGTCTTAATGATGATCCGTCCACCTTGTGGAAGCAAGGAAGCTCTACGTTGCACTTATCGAAACATGGTCTTCACTCGATTCCTCTACGGATTCTTTGATTCTTCTACGGATTTTCTCATTTTTGGTTCGATCTCGCAGAAATATTCGACCGAGTTGCATCGGCCGTAGTCACGGGTAGACAAGTAAATGATAATTCAAAGCCTTCATCGTCGTTGTCGTCGTTTCAGCCATAAGTCATTCAAAGCTGGAGGCCTCCCCTATAAAACTCCAATAAAACTAGTTGGAAGCAGTACACAGCTCATACAGCGCATTTAGGGAATGCCGGGATACACGGATCCCGAAATACCGGGAACCCGCTGCTATTACCGGGATTGAATCCCGGTCTAAATTTAACCGGGATCCCGGTGATTGACGGGATTACCGAAAATCAAAGGTATTACGCATAATGTATATAGCCAATTCGTGCGGAATCTAGTGTATTAGACGGCTTCAACAATGGTGTTTGAAAGATTTTAATTCAGTTTCAGTTCAGATTTAGCACATTTGGATATGCGCTTACGTTGTATGTGAAACACACACCATAGTATAAATATTGTACTGAAAAAATGAACGCCACCAGACCCTAGTTATTTTTTGAGCTACAGTGACCCAATTAACCTTAAAAAATCGTGTAGCAATTATGAACTAGAACGCCTATTTATTTGCATTCCGGACTAAATACTGGCCTTTGGATTATCTACTGGACTACACTCGAGTATAATTATTAAAGTTTTGAATCACCATAAAAGATCCTATCAAAAAGATTTTTGTGTGTTGTGTACACAATATTCAAAAATCAATTGATCTATGAAATATGTTCAGTTGAAAGGTACAATTTATTAGCTAACTTCACACGGCAGCAGCAGACTACAGTAAAACTACGACTGCTGACGCGTAAGTTACAGCAATGTTTGTCTTCGTGATGACACTATTGTCTGCTGCTGCTGCTGCTGCGTACAGTCGCCTACGAGATTGAACATTAATAAATGTAGCAAAACATGACTAAATGTAGAAAACCAGTGAAAAACTATCATTGATTCATCAGAATCCCTTCCCCTCGTGCCTCCGAACCGAGCGGACGTGTATACGGCTGACTTCATTTTAAATTTATTTACAATATTCCGTAAAAGTGTTAACCGCACGTAGTTTTGATAAAAGTGACTTATGGAAGAATTTGCTACAAGAACGAAGAAGAGTAGTGACATTTAGCAGATACACAAGACGTGAGTTAATCTTTTGTAGGCGAATATTTGCTTGTTGCATTAAGTTCTCAATCTATCTGAGCAGCGACCGGCCGGTCGGTACACACGCGGCACGCACACATACGTATGCTGCGCATGCGCCGCACAAAAGAAGCTATTATAACGCCTGATATAATTTGGAGAGCAAAGTAAACGAGTTGTGTATTTGCAAGATTTCAAGGTAACGTTTTGTCTTTGTTGTTCTGTTATTAAACTACAACAATAATGTCGGTGACTCATACCCCACGAAAAGCCAGCGGATCCGCAAAGTCTTCTCAACCAGAAGACTCCGACAACAACACTTATGGAACAAGCGACTCAGAGAAAGTTGTCGCACCGTCCAGGCGTCAAGCAAGGAAAAAACATGAAGTTCTCGTAGATCTAGTATCTCTTAAATCAGAACTGAAAGGCGAGCTGAAGGGGATGTTAGAAAAATGGGAAAAAAACCGTGACAACAAATTAGACAAAATTTGTGCCGCCGTTAACGCAGTACAAGACCAAAATGTGGAGACTCATAAGTCACTTGATTATATGACAAAAAGCTATGAAGAGTTGAGTAAGAAGTACGAGACCTTGGACAACAAATACAGCGCAGCACTAAAGCAAATTAATGATCTCGAACAAAAATTAGAGCACTTCGAGCGCATATCTCGTTCATCCACTATTGAAATACGAAATGTCCCATACAAACAGTCGGAATCAAAGCAAGATCTTATGAAATACGTAAAAGAGGCTGGAAACGCCTTAAAACTTAATCTACAAGCCTCCGAAATCAGAGACATTTTTCGGGTTCAAACGAAATCAGGGACAAATAAACCAATCTTGGTGGAATTTCGTGCTGTTACTACGAAAGAAGATGTTCTTGATGGTCTGAAGAAATTCAATAGAGACAACAAAAATAGCAAATTTGGTACAACTCAACTAAGACTGCCAGGGCCTGTCCAACCGATTTTCATATCGGAAAGTCTTACTACTAAGACTAAGCGATTATATTACCTTACAAGAGAGTTCGTCAAAACTAATAAGTTGGCTTACTGCTGGACTTCGCATGGAAGAGTTTTTCTGCGGAAGACAGAAGGTGGAAGACATACGAGAATAGACTCTGAAGAAGGACTTACTAAATTAAGAGCTGTATGACTATCTGTCGAAGGTTTCATAGTCTCTTTAGTATCCTGTTTTTTGTTGCATAAGATTAATTTATATATATTACCTAACCAACTTATATATACTATACACATTCATAAACTCTCACAAGCGTTTTCAAACACACCATGTCTCTACCACAGCAAAATTATATCTCAGCCACGCTGCCTTTTATTAATATATTACTATATTAGGGATTATTATATGGTTAATGCATCAAATAGTGAATTATCAATCAAATCATATCATTATCATCAAATAGGTATTGTACATACTAGCTTACTTTTAGAAACCATAGCAAATATTCTGTTGTCCATTAATTACACTGTAATGCCAAAGAACCCTGTAAACTGGACCCCTTTTTTCTTTTCACTTCATGATGGATAATGTCTTATCAGATATAGATGACACAGGAAATCCAATCTGTGACTTCGCGAGTGACCCATCAAACTGTTCTAAGTTACTTAGAAATCATAATTTTGGTAGTAAATCGCTGTCTATTATGACCTTGAACATACGTAGTATTAATGCGAACTTTGACCACTTTGTAAGTTTTGCTTCAGGTATTGATATTCTAGTGGATATTTTTGTACTGACAGAGTGTTGGACAAACGAGAATTCATTACTACCAACTCTAGATAACTATAACACATACTCTACAAAGAATTACTTCAATCAAAACGATGGAGTAGTAGTGTATGTTCGAAATAACCTTAAAACAGACTGCTACGAACCTGATTTGGAAGAAGGTAACTGTCTGATCTTAAATATAAACAATAAATACAATATTATTTGTACATACAGGCCATCGTGTTTTAAAAATCCGAATAGATACTTAGAATCTTTAGACAATATCCTTACGAATTTACCTCCTGAAAACATACTTTTTACAGGAGACATTAATATCAATACGTTATCTACGAAAGATACTACCAATACGTTTGTATCTAAATACTTAAATCTAATGGCCTCTCATGGTCTCAGACTAGGCATAGATAAACCTACCCGATTTAACACTTGTTTAGACCATTTTATGGTAAATACTAAACATTTCTGGCAAACTATTGTATTTCCAAGCCTAACTGATCACTCTCCAATCATGCTAATCGTTTCAGATAAACATTTAGCCAGGACTAAAAATAATTTTGAAAAGAAATACATTGATTTTATTAGCATACGACAACAGTTAGAATCCGCAAACTGGATTGACCTCTATAATATAACTGACGTAAATTTAGCAACTGAGTACTTCACTAAATACTTAACAGATATTATAACTAGTAGTACCACGATAAAAAAACAATATTCTAACAGGAATCGACCCTTAACTCCGTGGATTACAGAGAGTATCATTAAAGCTATCAGGAAGAGAAACCAACTACATAAAAAGTCTAATGCTTCGCCTGATGACAAGCAGGCTCGTAGTGATTATGTAACCTATAGGAATATATGTAATAAAATTACAAAAGATCTTAAAATTAATTACTACCAAAATGAATTGAAGAAAAATAGTGGCAATCTCAAAAAAACGTGGGACATCGTAAAAGAAATTGGTAATTTAAAACAAACTAAAAAAGCGCCTCTAGATTTACTTACCATAGACTCATCGCCATCTAGATCTCTTCAGAAAGTAAATAACTATTTCACAAATGTAGGCAGTAATCTAGCTAATAGCATCCTTACAAAAATGAATACATCGGAACTTTTGTTAGTCGAAAAGATAAGTGGTGATAGTGCGCCTGCCCATTCGATGCCACTATTCTTAACAGATCATGAAGAAGTAAGTAATATTATTTTGTCTCTAAAGAAAGACAGTGCACCAGGGCTGGACTCCATTTCAACCAAAATTATCCAAGAATTTAGACTACTCTTACTAGAGCCAATTACGTATATTATTAATTTAAGTTTTCTAACTGGCCAATTTCCAAAGTCTCTAAAGAATGCTATTATTGTTCCTATCCATAAATCAGGAGATAAACACGTTGCATCCAACTATAGACCCATATCCTTACTAAGTGCTCTGTCAAAAATATTGGAGAAAGTAGCTAACAAAAGACTGATTAAATACCTAGAGTCTAACAATTTTCTCTCCAACAGCCAATTTGGGTTTAGATCAAATAAATCGACTAATGATGCAGTGTTACACTTAACTTCACTAATTACAAACTACCTTGATAATGGAGACAAATGCCTTGGGGCCTTTTTAGACTTGCAAAAGGCCTTTGATACAGTTTCGATACCTATACTGTTAAGGCGTCTCAAATGTCTAGGAGTAAGAGGGCAAGTATATCGGTGGTTTAAAGACTATTTGACTGGCAGAACTCAAAGAGTAAAAGTAGACCAATACTTCAGTGACGATGAAGTCTGCACATATGGAGTCCCACAGGGAAGTACACTGGGACCAACTCTATTTTTAGTCTATATTAATAGCTTGTGCTCTATAAGTTCTCCTAAAATGGAGCTCCTAATGTTTGCAGATGACACTGTCTTATTGTTTCATGGCAAAACTTGGGAAGATGTTAAAAGTGTAGCAGAAACGGGTCTTGCAACAGTTACCACCTGGTTAGAAAATAGTTTGCTCTCTCTTAACACCAGTAAAACTAAATATATCTGCTTTACCAAAACTAAAGCTTCGAATCCAAACAAAAATTTTTCTCTCCAAATTCATACTTTTACATGCAACCGCGAACCGACGCCAGATCCTAAATGTTCATGTACTGTACTAGATAGAGTAAGTAATATTAAATATCTCGGTATTCACGTAGACAAACACCTCAGATGGGACTATCAGATAACAGCTCTAACTTCTAGAGTTCGTAAACTCATATATGTGTTTAAAAACTTAAGGTCTATAGCAAACCACAAGCTGTTGATACAAATTTACAAAGCTCTCTGCCAAAGTATTATAGAATATTGCATAACTTCATGGGGTGGTGCTGCTAAAGTACATATGATTAAGGTAGAGCGTGCCCAGCGTGCAATCCTCAAGGTCATGCAGTATCTACCATATAGATTCCCTACAATCGAGCTATATAAATTATCAAAGGTCCTTACTGTGCGTAAATTATTTTATTTTCAAACTCTACGTAAATATCATCGCTGTGCGGTTCCTCTACTATCGAAACATTCGAAAAGAAGAGACCAGTGTCCAGTGTCTTCTATTAAATCCACGGTTGCCCAAAGACACTATTTACATATCGCACCTCAGCTATATAATGAACTGAAAAACATAATTGAAAACTGCAAAAGTCTTAGTAATTTAAATTAAAAGCCCTCTTACTAAATGGCTATTGGAGATGGATTATGAAGGTGCTGAGAGGCTAATAGAAAAAAACTTTTAAATATCAATTCTATATAATTATATGTATATGTAATAATGAAACATTTAATTATTACACGTTTATTAAATTTGAGAAAATGCAATGTGGCAATGCCCTCTATCTATTTATTTATTTATTTAATTTATATATTTATCTATAATTAGTTATATATGTATTTATATCATATGCTCTTCTAGCATAAACATATATACACACACCCACACACAAAACACACACGAGTAACGCTGCAAACCTTGACTCTAAAGAGATCTTGTGTATTGCAGTGTTACGCACACACACAAACACACACACACATATACACAGCTCTCCCTTACTAAAAACCTACTAACTTTAGATCTAAACAATTCTGTGTAACTAAGATTATTATTTTTCTTTTTTGTCAGCAAGTCATTGTAAGTAGGAAGGTACTGGCTCTTATAATACAGGTTTTGACCTAGCATAAGGGCCAGGGAACCAAGATTTCAATTGTGCTACTTAATTGGACAAATAAACGATTTTGTACTTTGTATTTGTATTTTGTATTAGAATGCTTAGATGTGCACACGAATTTATGGTATGCAAAATACGAAATTGATACAAAGATTTTAAGAAAAATTGAGAATTAGTTTAGAGAATAAGATAAAATTTGCATTGCTACCGCTTCTATAATTACACTTACATAATTTACCGTAGCTAAAAGCTATAAATTGTGTCATTCTTATGATTTTTTAAAAATACCTCAAACTGACCAAGATCCCGGTAATCCCGGTCGATTAGGTTGGTCAATCACGCCAATACCGGGATTGAACATATCGACCGGGATTGCATTCCCTAAGCGCATTCCTACGGATTCTTGATGTGATCATCCGTCCACAAAATCAATTTTAATATATCATTGATTGTAATTTTGATTACAATCAGTGATATATTCAAATATGTCCAATGTTCATTATTTAGAAATGCATGCTGTAACTAGACAAATGGGTACTAAACCATAATATATTATTTTTATAGCCTTAGAAACGTAAATAAACAAAGCTTTATGATTATGAAGGTTTGCCATAGTAATTTGTTTAACCAATGTGTTATACTCTTTGGCTACTAAATCATTAGTAATTTTATTAGATTTAGTCCATGAACATCATATTATTTCAGTCGGAATAGAAGTTTATGAATCAGATATACCAAATAGAGTGACGATGTAGGTAGGTTGAATTTAACCATACATTGTTTTTCTTAAAACAACAGTCAAAACAAGAAAGGGATACAGAATAAACACAAATATTTTTGTTTGTAAATATTTTCTTATTTGAAAAGGAAAAGATTTTTATTATTTCGTAGACCCAAAGTGCCTCGGGCCGTAATGAAATCAGAGGACTGTGTAACGAACTTACCTGCTGCTAAATACATAAATTGCCTTCGAGTTTAGTGCCACTTCGTCCTTTGCCGGGTAATCGAATAACGCTTCTCGGCCGCCTTTGAACCAACGTCCATTTAGTGCGAACCAAAATGACGAATTTCCGCGATGTCCTTTGAAAACCACAATTCGCGCTGCTTTTATAACTTTCACGTAAAATGGGTTTTAAATGTTATTTATTGTCTCCCGAGGGCGTTTAAATGCGTTTATCATCACAAGATTATTCATGGTCAAGAAATCGGTTATTTGTGATCATAGAGATTGAAGTGTTATATTTGGTATGTTTTCAACATATTATAATTTATAATTATATCTTTGCCTAGAAATTCATAGTTGAAATCATTAAATAAATAAAATATTTTATATTGTACAACTATAACATTAAATTGTCTTCAAGTATAGTGGCACTTGTCCTCTGCCGGGTAATCGAATGACGCTTCTCGGCTCGCTTTTGAACCAACGAACGTCCATTTTTGCGGACCAAAATGACGAATTTCCGCGATCCACTTTGAAAACTATAATTGTCGTTGCTTTTAAAACTTTGCTAGGTTTATGACATAACACGAATTTGAGATATTAAGTTATAAATGCTATTCTAGTGTAGCTCGAAAGCGTGTAACTCTTAGGTCACACGAATATATATTACGTATTCACTATTCAATGCAAGGAACTATAAGATAAAAATGTAGGTACGTATTTCTAGACAACGACAGACCAATTCTAGCAAAAGATTCTTGTTACTTGTACTTGTTATTATGGCCGCCCTTTTACAGAACTATTTTTGAAGTTACAAATAAAATATCAACAACATACAAAAAGGTCATCAAGCTTACGACAAAATGTATGTGATAGCGGTCTTCTTTTTGCGACTTAAGAATTGTTACAATGGTAAAAAGTTGGTCATAATGATCAGTGTAATGATAATGTGTCAGTCGATTAGAGATACACCCTGTATACAAATTTGTACTTCCCCATGACTTCCCCAAGTTTTAATCTGTATTGCTGTAGCAATAACCTCTCACATAATTTTAAACGATCGATCCCCAGGCCAAGGATAAACAAAACAAAATGGACGTTCCACAAAATCCTTAATTAGAAAACTTGAAAATTATCTGCAGTGTGGCAGGGTGCGAAGAAAGCGAGCCCATGAATATTCATTTGGAGAATTACCATAAACAAATACAGGGCTACATAAACGATTATAAGAGAAGTGAGATTGTACGGTGCGCCCTTTGCGGGGTTCCATTCCGAGCGCATACTTCAAGCAAATCGCGGTGGAATTGCATATAATTAGAACGCCGTCTTATCTATGAGGGAATTTATTTATGCATTGTTATTAATCTCTTTGAATACATTTTAGGTTATGCCTAAATTGCCAGGTCTTTTTTATTCTTATTTCTTCTCTTTTTAGGGTTCCGTACCTCAAAAGAAAAAAACGGAACCCTTATAAGATCACTTTGATGTCCGTCTGTCCGTCTGTCCCTCTGTCCGTCTGTGTGCGAGATAAAGAGTCTGTCAAGACTCTTTATCTCGCACACAGACGGACAGACGGGAACGGGACGGAACAACTTTTACGGGAACGCGTAAAGATATCGAGCTGAAATTTAAACTGTTTACGTATATCAATGAATTCTTGCAGTTGTGTAAAAGAAAAACTTTTCAGTTATCGTTTAAAAAAGTTAGAGCCGTTTATATCGTAAAAAGCCGCATATTTCGCACTCACAAAAATCAAAACCTACAGGATTCTTCCCGTTGACATAAAACTATAAAAATTGGCGAAAAGCATCGCCTCAAAGTACACATATAGGAATAAATCTGAAAACAGTACATTTTTATTTAAATCACAAAAATTAGGGCTTCAAAATTCACAAAATATGGGTTTAAAATTCGTAAGTGCCTAAATCATTTCATGTAAGGTATCATATAAAAGAGCTTTATTAGCACATGCTAAAACAGGTTTTGAATTATTTTAACAATTTTTGATGAATGACGAGAAAAGTAAAAAAAAAAACTTTTGTCGATGATGATGATGAGTATAGAGATTTTAACAACGTACTTCCCAATGTTGTGAAATTTTCTTGATTTGTGCGGAACCCTCGGTGTGCGAGCCTAACTTGCACTTGTACGGTTTTTTTTTATATTTTACTAACAAAACAATTAACAACAAAAAAACATTAACCACAGTAAGTTTGTCGTGGGAAGTATTTACCTTCTCTAAGGTTTTATGCATACTCGTAATTGTTAGACACATTACTACGCTAATACTATATTTTCAAATAAAAACTTTTTTGTTTTAACTACCGATCCACCTTGGCTTTGTACATGTGTATTATGTATATAAACATTCCTCTTGAATTACTATATCTATTAAAAAAACCGCATCAATCCGTTGCGTAGTTTTATAAGGACAGCCAGAAGGAAGCCACTTTGTTGTATACACTGTAGTGATATTATAATTATAATATAAGTTTTAGTTCTCCCTAATCAATTTCCAATAAGATCTAAGTGACTTGTATACCTAGGATAGTTAAATTTATTTTATTTAGACTGCTTGTTTAAAATTGAGCGTATCTCACGGAGCCGCGCGAAGTATACCATCTGGTAGCAATTAGCTCGCGTCGTTTATTACTCGGCTGTCTAAAAATATAACAAAATTATAACACCGACCTTAGCAACTCAACCAGCAGGGACAAGTAAGGAAAAAACTGAAGTGGTCCACAGCGGACCGCACTTAGAAAGATAAGTGGAATCGATATTAAGTTAAAAAATCTCCATAATGACGTCG
Organism: Hypomecis punctinalis; assembly: GCA_949316475.1. NCBI lineage: Eukaryota > Metazoa > Arthropoda > Insecta > Lepidoptera > Geometridae > Hypomecis > Hypomecis punctinalis. The sequence continues at coordinate 22,936,532 of OX438798.1, forward strand.
TAATTAATTGCTTTGGCTACAGCCGGTAAGTTAACTTTCAGATAATCTTTAATTTAAAAATAAAAAATAAGCTCTGAGTAGACTATACATTGGTGTCCGACGTAAAAAGATGTTCGATATTTCAGTTGTTGTCAGAATTATTAAGTATTTGATTGTCAAACCTCTGATATGGCTTAACTTTCCAACAACCGGGACTCATAATTTAATGTATTTGAGCCGTTATAGTACCTAATCATTTGTAACATAATTTATAAAACAAAAAACAACGGGTTGCACGCCGGAAGTGCCGACAGAAATGCAAACTTGAATATCATATGAATTTTCGATCAGGTCACGTGACTTGACACGAGTTGAACATTTTTTTACCTATTCCAAAAAGTACACAACGCCGCTAGAAAAGTTTGCACTTCAAAAAAACGCCTATTCGATAAAGAATAAGGATAAAGTTGTAAATATCCGCACAAACACTAATCCGAAAACTGTCTACGCTGTTTTCAGAAGCCTTCAGACTTCAGGCAGCTTAAAAACTTTGGCACCAAGGTAATTCAAACAACCTACAGTATGCGCACTAAATTCCGAACATGAAAAAATATTACAAAAAGTGTAGCTAAATGGTCGGGCGGGAGCGGAAGCGAGCGAAAGCAGAACGACAAAAACGGGAGCAGGACGAGCGGAATACGAAGCGGAAAGCGGCCCGCCCTAATAAAATTACCACGGGTAATTAGCCCCACGACTCCGCAGTCGAAACGCAACTGAAAAAGGCTGACAACGTAAAGGTAAAATAGCTGTCTACGTAAAAATAGTGTTTAATTGTTACTTCACTTTTAGGCTACGTAAATGTGCAGATTGTACGAGGTATAGAATTCATTACTTATCAATTAAATCGTTTCGTGGCTCCCCCGCATCCGTAGACATACAGCTGATAGTTATATATTTACTAATATAGCGTCATACGTCATCGCGCGGTTAGATAATTGTCGAGAATTGATTTTGGTGTTAGATAGATAGATATGCGCTTTATTGCACGCCAAGAAATAACCATAATAAGAAGAAATAACGATACAAAAACAGTGCAACAAAGGGCGGCCTTATCGCTAATAGCGATCTCTGCCAAACAACCTTAGGATGGAGAGGATATATAGCGTATAAATAATGGACGGGGTGTGCATTAAATAAAGACATATTCATCAGTAGAGTTAAATTACCTTTAAACGATCACAAATACCTACCTCAGCCACCGCAGCAACAGCGCGGTGCTTGCAAGATTTTTTCACTTCATCTGAATGAGACCTTGTGCTCAAATGAAGTAGAATAGATCTTAGGTAGCTATAAAGCACACACTGCAGCTCAGTTAGGCGGGTTTGTTGATCAGCGCGATGACGTTTCTGGCCTTAGCATCGTAGTTTTTTAAGCATTCGCGAGAAATATCAATTATTTACGGATAGCTCTCACGATTTCCGGCTGTTGGAAGATAAATATTATTAAGTTGCGCTCACGGCAGCTCAGATGGACTTACTGACGAACGCAATAACATTGCGCGGCGTGGCGGTTTGAAATAATAGCATTTGTCTTACCGTTCTATTTCCCAGATTGCGTACGCGGCAGCTCAGGTAGGCGGACTTGCCGACGAGCGCTGTGACGTTGCGCGGCGTCGCGGCGTCGAAGGAAGGCGCTAGCCGGGCGCCGGGGCCCGCCGGCAGCGCATTCACTGAGCCTGCGCCCCCCGCTACGTCGCACAGACCTGCACAAAAAGAAACAAAGATTGTCACTATTATTTAAGTATAGGGAATCAGGGTAAGAATAACTGCCGCAGTGGTCCAGTGGTTAGTGACCCTGACTTCTTGATCAAAGTGGCGTGGATTCGATCCCCACCCAGGGCAAGCATTTATGTGATGAACATAGGCGTTTATTCTGTGTCTGGGTGTTATTTAGGTACTATCTATTTAAGTATGTATTTAAAAATACACATATATATGTAATGTATCAGTCTCTGACAGCCATATCACAAGCTCTGTTTAGTTTGGGGTCAGAAACCGTGTGTAAGATGTCCTCTAATATTTATTTAATTATTGTTATATTTAAGAATGGATGGCGGTTCTAAGTATGGGAGGCAAAGACATACTTTGGGTTGCTGGGACAACAAACCTACATAGATGAATAGGTGAAGATGAAGATAACGAACATCATTTATAGAAAAGACAAATTTTATGTCGTCTAAAGAAGACGAAAACTTAGGAATCTTGAAATTTTGCACAAGATAGAGAGATCGACTGACTTTGCTCCTGAATTATGAATTAAATCCAAATATTTTTTTGTTTCCTACATATTGTGAAATTTAAATTTCATGATGGAAAAATGTTGTATTCAGAAGACAAAAATTTAAATTTATTCTGATTTATTTATTTTGACTGCCTCGGTGGCTCAGTGGTTAGTGACCCTAACTTCTGGATCAAAGAGGCGTGGGTTCGATCCCCACCCAGGGCAAATATTTATGTGATGAACATAGGCGTTTGCTCTGTGTCTGGGTGCTATTTAGTTACTATCTACCTATATATAATAAATAAGTATGTATTTAAAAATAAGTATATGTACTATATCAGTCTCTGGCAGCCATATCACAAGCTTTGCTTAGTTTGGGGTCTGAGGCCGTGTGTAAGATGTCTTAAAATATTTATTTATTCATAGTTTCAATTTTCTTATCTGATCTTTATCACAATACATTCGTTCTCGTTTTTCTTCATGAATGAAAACTCTAGTGTGCAGTTTTATACATTTTACTAATGCCACTATGTGCAAAAAACTTATTACGATTACCTACCTTATTAGGAGAATCTTACCATAAAAGTATTTCTATCAACTACAAATCGTATTTCGTTCGTGAATTAGTGTCTGTTCCAAATTAGGTGTGACATATCCAGCCACACGGCTTCTTCGAAATACGAAAAACTTTCCTAATCAGCTTTCCTTCATTAAGAAGACCTAGTTTTTGTAGAGATTCAACAACCGAGTTTCAGGCGGCCTAAAGAAGCGTCCTAACAAGTATTATCCCAGGACAAACAGCGCTCCTACAAATATTTAGTAACTTTAGTAAAGTTAGAGTATGTTTGGTGGCTATACCGAGACTTTTTCTACAGACGTAGGTACTAATATTCTAAGATATTACTACAGTCATCATTATGACCAACTTTTACTAAAAACTAATCCTGAAATGCGGTTAAAAACGATAAATCTTGCTATTGTTATTAATCCAATAGTTATTATGTTTGTTGGTTTGTTACTCTTTCGCGTAGCAAGCAAAGCACCACATAAGTTTGATTTTTGGCATAGATTTAGTTCAAAACTTGGATTTTGACATTAGGTTATTTATTATCCGAAGTTTTGGGCAGAAACTATTATAGATATAGAAAAATACGTACGATATAATAAAAGATTAATTTTTGTAAATGGATGGAGAAGTGTTGCTCTTGAAGCAATTGCTGTTTGAAAGCGGTTTACATCCAGCATGTTCCTGTGATCTTGTTAAGATCATCATCCCACCTTTACGCTGAACGGCCTACACGCTTGTGGAAGCGTGGCATTTCGTGGAACTTTTCAGCTCCATTTGTTATTCGTTCTACGAACTATTTGCCCTGCCCACTGCCATTTCAACTTAATAATCCGCTATGAATACAATAAGTAACATCCTACAGTATCTTTGCCGTCTAGAGAAACATTCTGTAGGTAGCTAAGCTTATAGGTAGCCCACGCTGTCTGGCGTTCGTCCAGCGACCTTAACGAGAAACTATTGAAATCACTTTCCTAAACGATACGACGCTTGCTACAGACGCAGTTTGGTACCGCAGTCTCAACTTTTATGTAGCTTAGATTTTCTTCCAATATTTTGTTCAGATTTTGTAAAACAAAATAGAATAGTATATTTCAGAATTTCGCTGTTCATTTGTTATAACATTTTTTTAAAGACCGTTCCATTCCCTGACGTACATTGCAAGTATTGCAGGGTTATTGGAAATCAATTAGCGTCCTTTTAGGGGCTTATTATGTACATCAAAACGAACAACTTTTGTTCTGCGACTTTTGTCAAAACTAAAAAAAAACAGCTGTTCCATACATTTTGTTGAGGGTGAGCAATATTTTTCTATACAACAGCATTTTTTTGAGTTTTGATAAATGTTACTGAACAAAAGTTATTTGATGCATAAAAAGATGCTGTTTTATTATCAATAACCCTGTACAGGGGGTGCCTTCGTAGCCCCAGCTCTACAAGCCCTGACTTGACAAACTCTAGAATTATTCCAGTCTGTACCCCGTAGGTATATGTGGTATATAGCCATGCTCGTTATATGCAATGTATTCACTAACATCTTACCACTACGAAGAACAGCATCTTGTGGTATGACTGAGGCCTAAAAACCAAGAGAGCTAGCAACCCGACAATTGAAACAAGTGAAGATGTATCCCAGGTGATTTGTATCATTCATCAGAAATCCACCACATGTAAACAAAAGGGCGAATTATGCGCGTTAATATTATATAAATATAAAACTAGCTTTTCTCAAAAATTAAACAATAATACTTCAGCGCCAAGATGTATCCCTACTCTCCCGGGAGATCGTGAGCAATCAAAGTGTAACTAAAGCCTTGACCATACCCCAATTGGTACGATTAGTGGCTAGAATCTAGTTGGTCGCTCGAAATACGTATTATTGTAAACCATTGCATGGTGACGCCCTCGGCAAATGCTTGCTATCGAGGTACTAAGCATGCGGTGTTCCCTTGCTTGAAAATATGCACTGTAATTTCATAAACATCTTACTACCATGACGCGTGCTACTCTCGGTATGGCTGAGACCTAAGAACCAAGAAAATTACGCAACCCGACAATTGAAACAAGTGAAGATGTATCCCGACTCTCCCGGGAGATCTGTATCATTCATCAGGAAACTCAGAGCCTCCACCTCATGCAAACAAAAGGGCGAATTAAGCGCGTCTCGCTTCCCGCCGCCCATTGTCAGCTCAAGTGTTTTAATTAAACGTGAAGAAAGGACGTTGTTTACGAAAACTACTCCAAAAGAAATCTAGTCACTTTTGTTTTAAGTGATTTAGAGAGTTACGCTTGGAGGAGAATAAGCTAAAAGCTTTTATTAGCGAGTGAGTGATTCAATTAGGTTCAAAGGAAGAATTTTCAAGGTGAGCTGACGATCAGCTCATCAAGACCGCAGAATCACGCTAGATACAAGTCACTTCCGACCAGTTTTATAGAAGATATATAGGCGAGGCTAACGCTGAATGTCCTATGGCTGATGTTGGATGATTCAATATAAGCTCTCAGTGATGAAACCTTGCATTTTTGAGATCATGATGAAACTGAAAATAAATCATAGCATGCTATCTAGTTTATCGCAATGAGCCGTGGTGGCCTAGTAGGAGAGCGCTCGCTTTACAAGCGTGAGGCATGGGTTCAAACGTGGTCCCTTACCAAAGAGTTCTTTGGAATTAATTTAAGAATTTATACACGACTGGCTTTTCTGTGAAAGAAATCATCACGAGGCAACTTGCTCTACGTCGTAGATAAAAATTAGATAGCGTATGTGAATCCAATCCACCGACACGCAATGGGGTGGCGCGGTGAATATGGGCCAATTATCCTTCACGGGTAGGCTTATTTATATTCAGCAGCGGATTATTGAAAAAGCCGATACAACATGGGTACAACGCTATATTTTTTCACAATTAACTCCAAATCAATGAATCGCGGACAATCACAGACTCAATATATTTAGTCAAAAATATTTTTAATGGACATAATTATTTGCTTTGTAAGCATTGTATTTTCTATACAAACTACGACATTTTCGGCATCCGACCAGACTAATCTATCTCAGTGTCTCCTAAAAAATAGAATACCGACTTAATCAATGAACCATCAATGGCTACTGTGATGGATGTCCCCTTAATTAAGGACGGCAAACAAATCAAGCTCGAAACGCAATCTTAGCTACGAATAAATAAGGTTCATGTTTGAATGAGGCCCTTTTTTGTCGCGTCCCTTAATAGGCACGGTGTTTTGCAGCTGTGTTTTTGAAATGTATATCGTATTGATTTGAGTTAAGGTTGAGAGTAAGTGAATGGTTATGTTTGTAGTATCTCGGACAGATTGCGGGCGCAGACGAGCCATTGAGGATGATAAAGTGACCACAACACCAGATGTCGGGCATTGGGTCGCGATAGAAAAAGGTTCGGCTATTATCAGATATTTCGTCGACAGAGCGCATTGGTCCGATGACCTAACAAGCAGCAAAATTTTGGAATGAAACCATGGAGCTATTCAAATTTTATAAAAGCAGAATTTTAATAATGTTATACCTTCCTCTTCCCTTTTTGGTCAAAATAAGCAAACCTTGTAGCTTCTAAAGCCCCCATGAAATCAAAAATAAACTAAACAAATACCCCCACCACTTATACTTGAAAGGACCATCAAGCGCAGCATAAGACGTCTGACAAAGTAAACAGATGATGATCTGGGGCCAGTGTAATGAATATGGCCCTATCTCCTTTATTGGATAGGCCTGTGATCAGTAGTAAGCTATTAAAAAAGCTGTACAGTACCTAAGTAGAGTACGGTAAAACTATTTCCCAAACAAAGTGTGTAAGTACCTACAACTGTCTCAAAATTCTCAGAGACATAATTATTAGAATAAAACTTTGATAATATAAACGTTTAATGTTCATGAAATAAAGCAAATAGTTAGGTGGGTACTTGTCTTATTTGAAATATTGTGACTGGTTCTTTAATCTTCTCCAGATTGTTTTCAATGTAGAAAAACATCAGAGACATCAAAACAATTTCGAGAATCGTATTCCAGTTATGAGAAATTTTTTTTCGTCTTGATTCTTGAAAGAACTATCCAATAAGTGTTTCAAGCAAATCAGACACTAATGACAAAAATATCCTTTGTGTTTGTAGTATAAAATATTTTATTCATAAATCTGTTAAGTATATCATTTTGTTTCCATATGAATATGGTCAGTCTATTTTGCTGGTTTGATTTGCTGTATAATCGAAAATAAAAAGATTTAAAAAAACCAATGTCTGTAGAACAACCACTATCCATTTGGAAACTGTTATTTTTTTTTATTAACGCTGTAACTTATAAGTGAACGTATAATCAACAGAGGTCTTACGACAAAATAATGATGATGAATTTGAATCCATTTAAAGCAAAAAAGCTGATGCTTCCTTTCACTTCATCCCTTCATTCGTCACTTCGATCAATTTACTTCAAACAAATCGCTTCGTGTAAATCAGGATTTATCACAAGCTGTAAACGAGCTTTCAGTAATTGACCTTTCAAGCTATTCAAAAATAGCTCACACGCTAACAGAATTATTTATTTTAAAGTCAAATTTAACAGCCGCCATTAACACGTTGGCTGCCTCGGTAAATGGTAACAGTTACCACTCACCCACGTCCCTAAAAATAGAAAAACCCTGTTTTTGTGATCGCCACTCATCACCCTATTATTCGTGTTATCTGTTTTACTAATCTCTAAGTCAAAGTAACGAAGTGAAAGAGGGAGATTAGGTAGGTATGGTAAAAAAAACCGGACAAGTGCGAGTCAGGCTCGCACACCGAGGGTTCCGAACAAATCCAGAAAATTTCACAAAATTGGGAAGTAAGTTGTTAAAATCTTTACCTATAGTATAACCATCGATTAAAAAGTTTTTTTTTTCACTTTTCTCGTCATACATCGAAAATTACACATTTTTTAAATGATTAAAAACCTGTTTTAGCATGTCCTAATGCAGTTCTTTTATATGATACCTTACACAATACGATTTACTCGCTTTGAATTTTGAACCCATATTTTGTGAATTTTGAGGCCATATTTTTTTGTGATTTAAATAAAAATGTACAGTTTTCAGATTTATTCCTACATGTGTATTCTGAGACAATGCTTCTCGCCAAATTTCATAGTTCTATGTCAACGGGAAGTACCCTGTAGGTTTTGATTTTTGTGAGTGTGTAAGAGATCCTAGATATACGTATACATCTTAAATTTCAACCCGATATCTTTACGCGTTCCCGAGATAAAGAGTCTTGACATACACACAGACGGACAGACGGACTGACGGACAGACGGACAGACGGACAACAAAGTGATCCTATAAGGGTTCCGTTTTTTTCCTTTTGAGGTACGGAACCCTAAAAAACTTATATAACTAATGAAAAAAAACTAAAGTGTCAAAAGGGACTCGCCTCAGCTATAAAATGTTTGATTATTGATAAACTATTGTTTCATATATCGAGTACCGCGCCCCTACTCGAATATTTACGCAGTCGCGCTCGACAGAATCGTCAGAGCGGCGGGCGGCAATGAGTAACTAAATAACTTCTCGGTCTGTAAAATAGAAAAGTGATCTGACTATTTTATTATAAATAAAAAAACCGGACAAGTGCGAGTCAGGCTCGCACATCGAGGGTTCCGTACAAACACCATTATAAACTTGTTTTAGCATAGCATTGCAATTATTGCAAATGAAGTTCTTTAAAATGATACGTCACTCACTTTGAGTTTGATCGAGTCAGGAAATGCATTTCAATGTTTGCCTTAAAACGACATATCTCGAACGCAAAGATACCTCGTACATCGACGGAGAAAGTTAATGCCGCGGGCTAACTTGACGCCAACGCCATCTAGTTTTGATATGAGTAAATACTGAGATTTAAACTGCTTTAAGAATTGATTTTATAACTTATTTGATTTGATTGCTATTAAGTTTGATATTTTATATTTATACAATTATACATTTACTAATACGAGTAAATTTATATTTGAACTTGTTTTCAGTTTATACAGAATTTTGAACCAATTTTTTTGTGAATTTTGAGGCCCTATATTTTGTGATGTAAATAAAAATGTACAGTTTTCAGATTTATTCCTATATATCTACTCTGAGACAATGCTTCTCGCCAAATTTCATAGTTCTATGTCAACGGGAAGTACCCTGTAGGTTTTGATTTTTGTGAGTGCAAAATATGCGGTTTTTTACGACATGAACGGCTCTTACTTTTTTATACGGTAACTGAGAAGCTTTTCTTTTACACAACTGCAAGAATTCATAGGTTTACGTATATAGTTAAAATTTCAACTCGATATCTTTACGCGTTCCCGAGATAAAGAGTCTTGACGTACACACAGACGGACAGACGGACAGACGGTCAACAAAGTGATCCTATAAGGGTTCCGTTTTTTCCGCTTGAAGTACGGAACCCTAAAAATAATGAGGTGTTGTCGCTGATAATTCTTAGCATTCGAATTATTGAGGCGATGAGAAATTTGTAAGTATTTTTAGTAAAGCCGGTTAATTTTCAAAAATTTTTCAAAATTTTCCTTTATCCATGATATTTTTTTTAATTTGAATCAATATCTTCGTCCTCTCACATGGCGCATTCAAAAGGACTCGTTTTCGTGTTTCTCGGCCGGATGCCTCATCTTAAAGTTCTAATTTACAGTTTTTTTTCTAATATAAGGCCAAAGGCACAGATTAGAGTATTATTATACGTAAAACGAGCTTTCTTTTACCTAACTAAATATGCTTGGATAGATAAGTAGAAACGTTTAGATATCAGGGAAACAATTACGATTGACTTATCTTCTTCTAATTTTACTGTACTACTGTTACTGTACTATACCAGCATTTTTAATAGTCCACTGCAGGACGTTGGCCTACTCACGAAGAGTGATTGGGCCATATCCACCACGCTGGCCCAGTGCGTGTTGGTGGATTCACATACGCCATCGAATTTCTTCTACGGTCGCATGCAGGTTATAATTAAAACTTGTACCTAATTCTTCTAAGATTATAATTGTCTTTGTTTCTAAATTTACGCCCTCGTTTAGATATTGCAAAGCGTGACACATCTAATTCTAAGAATTTTTTATAGAGTAGGTATGTTAACAGTTTTACATAACTTTAAAAGTCCTATTTTTCTTTTATTCCAAGTCTGACAAACGGTTATTACACTATACACCCATCACAGCCATACGAACACAATAAAATCCAACTAACATCAAATAAGAAATTCCCTCACATCTTAGTTTTCAAAATATCTGTTCATTTTCAAATCTATTTTTGGCTGTCAAAGTGACAGTTACAACATGTCACGCCCGTGTCGCATCAATTCGCCGCGACATCTGGCGTCGTGACATGACACGTCGCACGATGATCCGTGATTTATTTCAACTCGTGAATTATTTGACTTTATGACTCACTTCAAAGTATGCGAGTTTAAAAATTAGAGTTGTCTCTGTTGAAAACGGTGCCAAAGTTCAACGTACAGAAAATGCAAAGGATTTGAAGAGTTTAGGTCGAAAGGTTATGATGTGACACGATCACATGCAGTCTAGTCGAAGAGATTTACTGAACAAATTCACCTTCTCTAGAGATTACTACCAGATAGCAGGTATCACGTAGGTAATTAAGTAAATGCCTTTAAGCATAGAAAAAATATGTAAAATAAATATCAACAAATTGCCATCAAACTCTATTTTTTAACAACTCGATGCATAAAATATATCTACACAAAATTTTATTGTACAAGATTATTTTTTGCAAGAATTAGCATGACAGACTTCACCCGTGTACAGAATTAGCGAATATTTCGCACGGATTGATGAAGCATTTTTGACTTTATAGTTGATTTATCAAAAATGGCTTAGCCGATTTCGATAAAATTTATATGGGCCCAATTTTGAAGTATACTTTTTCCAATAAAAAAAGAATTATTGAAATCAGACAACTATGAAAATAGTTATGCGTGGTTATACATAAAATATTTACGCGTCGAATTGTATATCTCCTCCGGTGGTTCGTCGGTCAAAAATAGGCCATATACTATCAAAATATACACAATATATTTTTTATTAAAGCCAATTAAGTCTTAAACGTGGTTTTCAATGCTTTCAGTTAAGTGATATTAGGGCGGAGCTCAAAGAGTAGTTTCACTAGCTGGTGTTTCAGCAAAATTTAGTACGTTCAGATTTGGAATGAGTCACTGCGGGTGGCATTTGCCACCGAGCGCTTGGCTTGGCTTGGATGCATCAAATTGTATTAGTAAGGCAAGATGGTTTGTTTTATGTGGTGCAAACTTCAGCTTATTTTTGACCCCCCACCGCCGAACATAGTCGAGTGTTTCATTGGCACAGCGCTGGACTTCCGTCGCCGTATCCCCATCCACCAGCAGGACGATATCATCTGCGAACGCTTGGCAATAGAATCCGCGACACTGGAGCTCCTGCAGGAGCGGGTCGAGGAGGAGATTCCAGAAGATCGGGCCGCCAACGAAACCTTGTAGGTACACAGCCCATTGAAGTATCTTTTGTCACCTGCTCACCAGCGTATCTCACCGTCACCCTTCTACCCTGAAGGTAGCGATCAATGCAAGATGGTTCTGCTAGTTCTCTTTCTATCGTTTAGCCATATAAGACTTAAAAATAAACATAATAGTAACTGATGTGCAGAGTTATGCTTGGATTTTTTCTGCGAGATGTAATCAGGAATGAGGAGTTTCGCAGACCCAAAACCAAAGTAACCGACATAGCCTAGCGAATTAGTAAGTTGAAATGGCAGTAGCCAGGCCACATAGTTTGAGGGAAGGATGACCAATGGGGCCGTAAAATTCTCGATTGGAGACTACGGACCTGCAAGCGCAGGCAGCGTAGGACGTCCACTCACTAGGTGGACTGACGATTCAATTTAGATCGCAGGAACCCGCTAGATGCAGGCCGCTTCCAACCGACGATATTGGAAATCCTTATAGGAGGCCTATGTCCAGCAGTGGGCGTTCTGCGACTGATGGATGGAATCAAAGGCCGTCAGTGCCAAAATACTAACACCATGGGCTCTATTTTAGAGTTTCGAACGGCTAGGACGTAAGGTAAACGTACGTAACTGCGGACGAGTCCCAGAACGCGGACGTGACTCGGTTTTTTAATTATTGTAATTTTTTACGAATGTTTAACTTAATCTTTTGAATGACAATAAATTCTTGGTTATATTTCAAAGTATTATACAGGCAAATCTGTACACGTAGTGTAATGGTATCCAAACCAAATTATCTCAAAAGTGCGAAGTCGTAAAATTTTCGTTAATCTGTTAATTCAGTAGCTGAATCTGGTGCCTACCCTGTCATCAACTTCAGTTCATTTCTTAGTTGTCTAATGTGATACAGTAAGTGTGCTATTTTATAACGATACTTGGATAAATTACTTAATATTATAACCTATAATCTAGACATAATCTTTATGATTACTTATAATATTTGCGTATCCGCCTACTGGTACTCACTAAACCCGTACTTGTCCCAATGCACGGACAATAATCACATTTTCCGTCCGAGAAGTGGGACACACATCAGTTCTTTAATAACCGTTGTACCAAAGTTCGGATCTCGACCTTATTGCCTTGAAATAAGTCTCATTTATCCTTGCATGTAATAACATCGTTTTCAAAATTGTGCAAAATGCGATTATTATAATTCGTTTGCGTCTTATTCCTTTGAATCAAGAATTATTTTGGGCTGGTCCAAGCAATAATCGTAACCATCGTAACCAGTTTGCTTTAGTATTGCTTAAACTGTATTTTTATACATGACAAAAAATGTTTTTTGGTCGATTTACAACGTAGGTACCTATATTTTAAACAAAATTATAACATTTATATTTTTTCATTATGTTCTCTTAAGTAAGATTTTTCGTGCTCAGATTTTGATTTTGGCAAAGAAATCTCTTAGCCAAGCTTGTTTTTTGCACCATCTACGTATATGTTCCAAGATAGCAATATATTGACAGATACATCGTTCTCTATGACTAGCTCATACTTTTCTCTGTCGAGCTGTGTTCTAGCTATAATATTCGTACTTTTTTTTGCTTTGGAGATGATTGCCATCGCCCGGTCGATTATTTTGCAGTGAGTTGTTGTGGCACTCATATTATTCCACATATTCCACTAGTCATCGATTCCTGCTGTATATATGCAGGTGCAGCGGTGTGGTCTCTAAGATTATTTCAATAGCAGCTGAGTGTGTCTTTTTCATACATCTGTTAATTAAAGAGCACGCGTTTCTCGTAGCATAGTTGTATTTTGCGCGTGTTGGTATCTGATTATTTGTTAGACTTCAGTCTTTTCCTACCGCTTTAGAGCATTGCCATAAAATTTTGTTGCCTTAGTGGTGACATATTCGAGTATTTTTCCACAGAACTTAATAGTCTAGCCAGATACCTAGACTATTACTAAGATATTTAACTTCATTGATTAGTATTAACCTAGTAGTATCATACATAGAGTTCCTAGTAGTATCATAATAAATCTGTTTTTTTTTTGTGTGAATAACACTAACTCCATTTCAGTGGTGGATTCACGGAGAGTCTGTGACGTTCACACCATTTTTCATTTTATCTCCTAACACGAAGTTGAAAGTCAAAAAGTCTAGACACTATAATCACCAGGTTTTCAGCATATGCCACACTGACAATGCCTTTTTTGCTAAGGAGTGCAACAAATTCAACCACTAGTAAAATGATATGATAGGGATCATGTCATTTTTACTAGTTATCTCCAGGCAGTCTTTTGTGACTCGAACGACTTTGTGTGAGCGCGTCGTGCTTGCCATTTCAAAGCTGAATGTTCTGCTAGCGAGTATTATAATAATGCACTACTGTCTACTATTTTCGCAAACTTACCCAAATAATAATATTAATGAAAATAGTCTTAACAAACGCCCTTTCAATGTCAATGACGCTGGCTAAACAGAACTGTTTGATTTCCAGTGCGGATTTGATTTTGTAGGTAACTTGGTGGAGCTCTCCACCTGATTGTCTCCGTTGATTTTCCTGATTAATAGGCATGTTGATTATTGTGGACTGCGTTTTTTGCTAGGGGTCTATGTGCTCTTCTCTGATGTCCTCATTGCAGATTATTTTCAGCGTTTTCAATAAGAAAGAGCTGAGGTCTTTAGTGCAAACGACCTTGGATTTGTCTAATCGATCTTTCTTGGCTTTGGCAGTAAGACCACTGTTACTTCTCTCCAGGCTTTAAGTATATATCTAAAAAATCCACACCATACACGATCTAAATATGGCGATTAAAAGTATTTTATCATTTTTAGGCCCCATTGGAAAAGAACTGGATATATTTCACACAGTTTGGGTGCCTTGTGTGATTGGAAAGTGCTTATTGCCCATAAAAGAGTCTCCTATGTGACAATAAGTCTGCAAAATCCCCTGTCTTCCATACCAGATTTATGTGGTTCCCATCCATCTGTGTAGTTCAGTTGACAGTCGGTAAAAGTACGTTTGTAGAAGCAATTCAAATTGCTTCTGGTCTGAGATTTTATAAGTACTACCAGGCTTCTTGAAATGCCTAACTTTATATGTGAGTCACTCGACATATTTTTTCTGAGTCACGTAGTTTCACTCTTAGATTGAATAGAGTTGCTAAACGTTTTCCGTGAGTTTTTCTGGCTTTTTTTACCTTTACCTTGAATAAGTGGTGCATATATACTCTTGTCAGTTCACTGATGTATCAGTGCTTATAGCTCTGTTGAAAAAATGTCTGACATTTTATTTGAGCATGGTTATTATTCCACCATTGGTTTTTTAGGACTGAAAAACTAAAGTTCTCATTTTTCAACGGGCAAGCTTTTTCATAGCTCTTTCTCAAAGAATGTACCAAGACTTCTGACTAAAAACATTAATTCTCTGACCACCAGATGTAGTGCCACTTCTGTCATATGTACTCGTACGTACGCCGTGTTCTAAAGGTAACTATACTACTGAGGTTGCCTTAGAGACTGTGGGATATTAATATATAAGAATACGCATTTTATTTTGTATGGGAAGACTGAATACATTAGATTAAATACGGTTCCTTTAACAGTGCTATTAGTGTTAACTACCTAACTTTTTAGCATTTTTTTTTCATAATGTGATTATTGTTTGTTTGAAATATATTTTGTTGCATGTAAACTATTATTTCTTTGATTTATGAGACCTTAAATGGCTTAAATTAAAATATTCCATAATAATAATGAGTTATAATACAATTAGGAAATTTAATTTCTAATGTAAAGCAAATAGAGTTTTAATTCGAATAGCATCCGGGAATTGGGACGATTTGTCCAAGATTCGGGTCGATTTTAAAGTTTATAAAAATAATAATACAATAGTAAGACAATTTAGATTCTAATACAAAGCAAATAGAGTTCAACTTCGTATAGCGTCCGGGAATTGGGACGACATTCCGCGCATTAGGACAATTCGTCCGCGTTTTGGTACATTTGGGTATTTTTTTACATTTTGGATATTAATTCCCATTAAAGCTCAAACAAATTAAAAAAAGTTTAATTATTATAAAACTTAGATAAATGCCCTACCTGGTCATATTCACTTTGTTGTTGTAAGTCTATTAGTATAAGGGTAGTATTATTTCAAAGTCAGCAAAGTTCAAAAACGTCCGTACATTGGTACGTTTACCTTATACGAAACTTTACGGATTCTGCAAACAATCTGTAAAAATTCCGTACACGTCCGAGCCAAAAATAAACTTCCAGAGCTAGTTTTCTGTTATAAACGGATTTATTAGTTGAAAGCCGATTTTGCATGATATTGTGCTTATTTTCAACTCAACTGTCATTATTTTAATACCCCGACCTACAAAAGTCGTTTTTAAACTTTCGCGATTTGAACACATTATAATTTTATACTACGGGACTAATCGCGCACTAAAGTTACGAGATAAATAAATACCTCCTCATCCCGACGTTTCGACCGAGTTGCATCGACCGTGGTCACGGGTAGACGGACCACGGTCGATGCAACTCGGCCGAGATATGCAGACCCAAAACCAAAGTAAGCGAAATAGTCTAGCGAATTAGAAAATTGCAATGGCAGTAGCCAGGCCACATAGTTTGACCCGACCTACAATCAGTGAGAGTTTGCCAGCAGGCGCGACGGTAAGTTACTATTACAGCTGCGACTACCCTGTAATTTGCATAAGCGCATCAATGGTTTACGAGAGTGAATAGTTAATAGGTCGATGACAGTTGGTGCGAGGCCAGATTTACTATTGATTGTGGATAAAGTTTTACATATAAGCAAAAGTTATAAATCAAAAGAATTGATATCCAACGGAGTAATGTTACCAGCTAGCCTATCGAGTGATCAAAAACTAGTTTCCTTTTTTGACCGACGAACCAACCGGAGGAGGTACCCAATTCGACGCGTATATTTTTTTTTATGTCCACGCATAACTTTTTTCATAGTAGTTCAATTTGATAATTATTTTTTTATTGGAAAGAGTATACAAACTTCGAAATTGGTCCCAATTAAATTTTATCGAAATCGGCCGAGCCATTTGATGGATCAACAATAATGTGAAAAATGCTACATCGATCTATGCGAAATATTCGCGAATTCTGTGAAGTTGGTCATGCTATTTTTTGCATAAAATAATTATGTATTATAATTACATTTTCTATTTATTTATGAAACTATATCAAGGTGACATCCGCAAGGTGACATCCGCTATATTATTCAGAGAAAAAACGAACCAAGATGATATATGCATCATTCAAAAGCTTAATTTATGGGTTTCTCAAAAATATTTAATTTAGATTTTTTTATCGATCCATATTTTTTAAATGTGTAAATTTAATTTGTATGCTGTGTATACTGTGTTTTTTTTCTAATGTTATTTTAAAACGGGAATTGTACACGTACTCCTGTGTATCTATAATGATCTATATCTTATAGGTTTATTTTTATAAAACGGCAAGAAGATATCGATCTTCAAGCTAAGAAACGCTAAATGATTCAGTCATTTACCGTTTCTTAGGAACTTTTCATTTACTATCTTTAGGAACTAGATGGTATTTTTTTTCTCTAAACAAAAACATTCAACCAAATCAAGGACCTTTTGGGGGTAAATTCAACGAACGAGTAATAAAATCCAAAGTTAACAATTAAGTCAATTCCTCCTACACGATTAAAACGCAAGCAACGATTATAAACTCAAACTAAATCAGACGAAACAAGTGATTAAACTATTCCAATAAGAGCTGCCAATGGAACAATGGATGGCCGCAACAACCATAAAACAAAGTTCCACTATACAACTGACATAACTTATACAAGTTACAACTGACTATTATATCGCAATGGAAATAGTCAACGCCAAACTTTACGACCGCAACCTTGCCGACAAATCTGTAGCCACTACGACACGGAAAAGCTATGCTTTTCCTAATAATATCTAGATATTGGTTTGACACCTGTTTATTCAAATCTATGTTTTGAATAAATATTTAGTGTATTTCCGCTATCTTGTTGTAGGCAAATAAGTTTAAGGGCATTAAGGAATTTTATATAAAAAAAAATACAAACAATTATTTGTTGTTAACGGATTATTAATATAGTATTTTAAAAATATATAATAGAGTGTAGTGAAAATAAGTGATATTTATTATTATTTTATCTATTTTGTAAAATTAAGTTTTTAAATGTATAATTATTGTAATATTGGTAATTGTTTGTGTAACGCTATAGGTGTTGAACTTGATTTAAACTCTGGTCGTTACAGTAAAATGGATTATTTGTTCTTCTTCAAAAGTCTTCTTAGAGTTAAGTCTTATTCTAAGTGTCCCACAGTGGTAAAGAAAGCTAAGCGGCTGTCCGAATTGCTCAGTGCAACCGACTAGTAACTATGACCACTGTGGGAGCGTCCACTACCACAGTCCTCTTCCCGTTGCGGGTGCGAGGGCTGCGAGCAGTCAACTGTGTAGCGATCGCCGCTTGGGCGGCTTACATAGGGCGCGCGCATCGATGTGTGCATGGCAGCGACGGCATATTCTTTGGCGACGGTGAGGCACGCGACACGGGAGCGGGCGTGTCAATGTATGCGTTCCAGTGGCGGCGAGGGGCACGACGCGGGAACGGGCGGCGGGGTACGCGGCGCGGCAGCGCGCGCGCATTAAATACGTGGTGCTACAGTCTCCCCCTCTGGATGCGACGGCGTCTCGACGAGCAGACAGACAGGAAACCTTCTTGGTTCTTCTGGGTCGAGATGATAATCCCATCAAGGTGCTCTTCTGCACGCTCCCCCTGCATTAAACCAGCTTCAAGAGCATCATTATATTTTATCAGCTAACAAAATCAGAAAGCAGTGATGACTGAGAGCTACTCGTAGGCGGTTGTCCGAATCGCTTGATGCAACCGACTTGTAGACCGTTGTTGCAGCAGGAATGTCTTCTACGGCCTTTATGTTTCAAGGTCCATTGTAGGACAGCGTTGATTTGTAGGGAAGCAGTATTGAGAGAAATCTATGCGGCTGGCTGAATTGCTCAAAGCAACCGATTTTTCTTCTTCTTGGAGTTCTTCCAAGAACTGGACTAGCCTTTTTCTTGGCTTTTACGTTAAGCGCCAGATTGTAACGCTTGTCCCTGGAGATTCTTCTTCTCGGAATTCTTCAGAGAGCCGGACTTGCTCTTTTCTTCACCTTTACTTTGAGCGTCAGATTGTAACGCTCATCTCTGGAGATTCTTCTTCTTTACGTTGGGCGCCAGATTGTAACGCTATAGGTGTTGAACTTGATTTAAACTCTGGTCGTTACAGTAAAATGGATTATTTGTTCTTCTTCAAAAGTCTTCTTAGAGTTAAGTCTTATTCTAAGTGTCCCACAGTGGTAAAGAAAGCTAAGCGGCTGTCCGAATTGCTCAGTGCAACCGACTAGTAACTATGACCACTGTGGGAGCGTCCACTACCACAGTCCTCTTCCCGTTGCGGGTGCGAGGGCTGCGAGCAGTCAACTGTGTAGCGATCGCCGCTTGGGCGGCTTACATAGGGCGCGCGCATCGATGTGTGCATGGCAGCGACGGCATATTCTTTGGCGACGGTGAGGCACGCGACACGGGAGCGGGCGTGTCAATGTATGCGTTCCAGTGGCGGCGAGGGGCACGACGCGGGAACGGGCGGCGGGGTACGCGGCGCGGCAGCGCGCGCGCATTAAATACGTGGTGCTACATTTGTAATTTTTTTTTAAATATAAATTTTCTTAATGCACTTAATGCCCTTAAACTTATTTGCCTACAACAAGATAGCGGAAATACACTAAATATTTATTCAAAACATAGATTTGAAGATGAATTTCCGCAAAGTAACGCCTGATTCAATCAACTACCTGTTTATTCTGTTTTTACTGCTTATGGTGGCTTTTAGTTTTTTTTTTTTTGATGAAAATTGAATTATATTTGCACAAAAAGTTCAGTTATTACATAAGCAAAAAAATAAATGAGAAAGCACTTAGTTGAGTACGTATGTGATCTCAATCTTTTGATATCTTATAAATAAAATATTATAACGTATAATTATACACATATATTTCCGATAAATAATCAATTAATTTTAGTTGTAACATGATGTAAGTCAGAACTGAAACGTGAGGTTCACATTACACAGCCGCTTAGCACCCCAAAAACATCATAATATAGACGTACGTACAGTACGAGTATTTTTACCTTCACCGTTGGAAAATTTATGGAACAGCGTATCTTTTTGATATTGGGGTTGTTCCCTTAGTAAATCTTGCTTATCATGATGTACTACTACCACTGAAAGACCTTACACTTTGTAAAGTAACATCTTAAATAATAAATAAAAAATAAATCCTTTAGCATCGCTACAAATAATAAATTTACTAATTATTTACGGGCGGTTGTAAAATTCCGCGGGGGTTGTACACTCCTACCGCCAACTCTGCGCCGGCTTGCAACTATCGCCCGACCTGAACTACGGCGTGTGATTAACTACCTGGCTTGGGTTACAATTGGGACTACACTGTTTTGTATACAAATCTCTACGTCGCATATTCGTCACGAAGCGAAACGACAGTTGCGAACGTTGTTGCAATGTATACAAATGAACTATGAGTCAGGAAGGATTATAGCGCCAGGGTAGAAGACAACACGTGAGTAATTTTTTAGCGCAAGATTGGCATGAATTTTCTACTTTTTCTCAGCTATAAAACGTCTACTGGTGGACACCTCTCCTAATAGCCGCTAACTAAAAACCAACCAATGACCAATTGGAACTAGCTTTCATCTAGCGTGATCATGCAGTGCTAAGCTTATGAGGTAGTCCATCCACCTTGTAGGTGAGTATCCTACGCTGCACTTGCCGGTGTGTGGATTCTATTATCAGGTCATGTTCTCCGTGGTATATGCCCTGCCCACAAATTTTCTCTTCGCTTCGTTTTGATGTAACTTGAAATGATGATAACAATGGTGCAAATGAAGCCCATTACCCATTAAAAATAAATGCCCTAGGACAAAATATGTCTGACTCCCTAAAAGTGAAGTTTATGTATAAAATAAATGTTATCCGCAAAAAATAGCAAAACCGACTCCATCGTATACAAAATTCGAATACCTTGCACAAATTAATGTATAAAAATTTTACATTTACATTTTACATTTAGTTTATGAAATGTTATATAAGATTTGTGTAAATAAAACAGTAAAAACAACAACATAACTAACAGCTTAAAAAAATATATATTACTATTGATTTTAAACTGCTCAGCCGATTTCGATAAAATTTAAGTGGGACCACCATTAAGTGGGGTCAGGATTATTTTACTACTTTCGAACAAATTTTTTTTTATTCGGATTACAATTGGCAAATATCACAAAACAAAAAAGGTACATACAGACGAACATAATATACTCCTCCTTGTGTTGTTTTTAATCTTTCGCGATTTGAACACATTATTTTATTATTATATACTACGGGACTAATCGCGCACTAAAATTACGAGATAAATAAATACCTCATCATCCCGACGTTTCGGCCGAGTTGCACCGACCGTGGTCTCGGGTAGACTGATACCGTACCGTAGTATATAATAATAAAATCCTCCTCCTTTTTGGAAGTGGGTTAGTCATTTGATTGTAATTGAAAATTACCATGCTTTTCCGATTATACATATATTAATGTACCTATCATCGGAAAAACATGGTACGTATTATAAATCTGCGCAAGAAACATCACTATCTAAGTTGACCTTGACTTTGTCTAGATTTTTTTACAGCAAAATTAAACAAGACCAAAAATTAGAGACTATACATGTACGTTTTGATCGAGTTCTCTTGACGGAAAGTAGACTGAAATTCGGCACTGGAAAATAAGATCTCTCTGTAAAGGTGTGTTATTGACATAATGGGGTAATATTTTAAACCTTTTTACTTTTTTCCTACATTTTGTGCCACTGCGTAAAAATAGTGGGAGCTAAGTTGAGGACCGAGAAAACATACGTGACTTCAAAATAGTTTTTTATCGTAGTCATTTCACGAGACATGGCGAAGTGTAGCTAGATCAATAGGCGGCGATTACATAAGTTAATAGCATTCGTTTGCACAAGTATTATACAAGCAAAATTTCTTCGGTGAAGGAAAACATCGTGAGGCAACCTGCATATGTCCGGAGAAGAATTTCAATGGCGTATGTGAATCCATCAACTCGCACTGGGCCAGCGTGGTGGATATGGCCCAATCACCCTTCGTGGGTAGGCCTACTTCCTGCAGTGGACTATTATAAGGCTGATACAGTACAGTACAGTATTGGTAACCAGTAGTGTCGCACCAATACACAGCCTGCTACTACGTGTAGTCACTACATAACCTGACTGTGCCTATAAGTACAAATACAAATGAAAAGATAACCTGTAACTGTAAGTTGTGGGGTATTAATACTGGGAAAAAGACTCCAAATAAAATGGGGAAATCATCCAGTAACGTATAGAGAGAGAGAGTAAGAGAGAGAGGGGGAGATCGCAAACTCGATTACACTGAGACTACCGCTCTCAGCTACCGCCTCAACGAGACACCGCTGCGAGAGTAAATGACATCACAGCAATTACAGCAAATTGAAGGAAAAATGCAAAAAATGCCGACTCATTCTAAACGCCAAACAAATCGGAACGATCGACTCAATAAAACGTTCCATTTCAGACGATTGTCATTCCGATTAAAATTTTATTGCTCCGCCGAATGAAATGAAAATAACGAGTGGAGATAGCGCAATTATAACGACGTAAGGAAATTGGACGGAAATGGAATGAAAATAAAATACTGTAAATATTTCAATGGTTGTCGGTTTCAATCTGGTTTCAGAGCTCTTCGGTGACAATGCTTGAAGCAATGAGTAATTCTTTGCATGAAAATCCGTCCGTTTATAAGAATGTGAACAGAATTTTCACCCTGAAAATAGACATTGCACTGGTAGCTCTCCCGGCGTTCGTCATCATTTCAAAAAGCCTGAATCAGCTCACTACTGGATACAGATTTTCTCTACTGTACGTCATTGTTTCTTGTCTTGGCCCCCGATGTCTCACACTTGATGTTGATGTTGTATTATGTTTTTTAATTATGTGGTTGACGGTCCATAGGCAGCGGTAAGCGCTTTCCATCAACTTGTTTGCCGCTTTATGATAAAATAAAATTGTTAAAAAAGTTTTTTAAACTAAACGGTTTTATGTACAAAAACACCTCAATAACTCAAAAATATAATTGTGGGGCTTCGCCTGGAAGATTTCATTATGTAAATTTAACAAATTAAATGTAAATTACGCCCCACGATTTCATTTTTGTATATTTTTTTTAGTTTATACTTTGTTACTACAAACTGTGTTCTACATGAAAAGCCTAGAATTAGAATTTAATATCTAAAATATTTTTTTTCAGCCATTTTGTAGCGGCGGCCATTTTAGATTTTGATTTTGTAAAATGCACTGCATTCTACTTGTCAAGCCCTTTCATTTGATACCCAAATCGATGGGACTGAAAAAATAGGTTAATTAAAAAACGTAGGTAGGTGGCTATTTAATGTCAAAATTATTGCACGATGTTGTTGTTGATGGTGATAATGATGATGAACAGAAATGACATTAAGTCATTCAAGGCCAGTACACCTACCCTACTAGGTACTTATTTTCATTTCTAATCATTCATTAGTAGATGCGCTATCATCCAGGAAACAATTTACTCCCTTTCATGGTTCCAGGTTTCCTTTAGAAATGAATCGAAAATCTCAACAGTCATTCCCATCTCCTTTCCGCCAAACCTTCGTATAAGGTAATCACAATCACAATACCCCGAAAACTTTCCCAAGGCGGGCGAACTTCCTCCGCGGATTAAAGCTAAGCTACAGGCATTCCGAAACTTGGCAAACTCGCGACAAAACGGGCCACATACCGCGCCATTGTTGGTCAACAATGGGAAGATCACGGCGACTGTATTACTGTAGAGCTAGGGTTACCAAATGGACAATTTTAAAGTATAATTCTAACGCAAGATAAGTCCGCTACACGCATTGGCGTAACTAGAGATTTTCTATTGGGAGCAACTGCCCACTTTTTGCCACCAAATAAAAATATAATTTATTGACTCGCAAGTATTTTGGCATGGTCAAGCCTTACTAGTTACGCCCATTCTTGAGCAAAAATATCATGTATCATACTAATATAAATCCGAAAATTTTGTTGATTTGTTGGTTTGTTCCTCTTTCACGCAGCAACGGAGTAGCGGATTGACTTGATTCTTGGATGGATATAGTTCAAGGGCCGGAAAGTGACATGGACTACTTTTTAAATAATAAAAAAAAAATAAAAGGTTCCTGTGGGATAACACAAAAGTAAAATTCCACGCGAGCGGAGCCGCGGGCAAAATCTAGTGGTCTATATGTGAAGAAAAACTTGATTTTCGTCGAAAACTTATATGATTGCAATTTACGACCGCAATTTTAACATTTGAATATTGCTATAGAGCTTGGATAATAAAGGCACCCAAAATTGACTAAATTATACTACCACTAGAGCTTTATAGAGCTCCTCTATGAACACATGGTCCATGGTGGAGCTCTATAAAGCTCTAGTAGTAGTATCAAGGTCCATGGTAGTCCAGAGTGGTCTATAAAGTTCTCTATATACCTAAGCTAACTAATATGAACTAACTAGGAATCCTAAAAAGTTTTCAAGTGGAGACCACGTACCCAGCATATAGGATGTCTACCTACGAAGTGGACATATGATCTAATAAAGTCTACAGGATCACGTCAAATGCTAGCCACTTCCAATCGGTCTTATTGGAGATCCATAGAGGAGGCCTATGTGCAGCAGATAGATGGAAGAATCCTGAGATTTCGCCAAATTCTAGTCAATTCGCCACCCTGCCGCGTCTAAAAGTCGTATTGAATTTTCAGGCTGCTGCAATATTTGTTCTGCAATATTTAGACCATTGAAAAGGTCATTACAGTATAGTACAGTCACAGCCCAAAAAAAGGTCTAAAATCTTAAGATTTGGTAACCCTAGGCTGGTTGTGAAGTTACAGGAATAGTTGCGGTGTAGAGCGATAGTTGCGAGTAGTCGCTCGCTTGATAATTAATAAGA
Source organism: Hypomecis punctinalis (assembly GCA_949316475.1). NCBI lineage: Eukaryota > Metazoa > Arthropoda > Insecta > Lepidoptera > Geometridae > Hypomecis > Hypomecis punctinalis. The sequence continues at coordinate 22,961,028 of OX438798.1, forward strand.
CTGTAACAAAGGCTCGACAATGACTCTCGGAAGCGATTATCGTCGCCTTTTGGTGCGTGCTTGTGAAATCTGAACTGTTTCGGAATGTTGTATAGGAAGTAAAAACTTTTGACACGTTTATTGTGTTTGATAATGTTAAAGTTTTTGTCAACTACTATTGCATTAAAAAAGTTGGCTCGACATACCTATTATACGAGTACATATCTACGTGAAACAAATACAACATTTTACCAACGTAAGCAACGAGTAGGACCCAGTCTGCGTGTGTCGTTAACGTTGTTAAATATTTTCTTTAGGTATCAGGAACAGTTCTTTTTTTATTTCTTGCGTTTGCGTTTGTTTGCGTTTGACTACATACTGCTTGATGTTGAGCAGATAATATGCGGTCTAAGATGTAGCACGCTTACCTAGAAGATACATGTTTACTCGGGATTTGAAGTTCTCCAATTTTACCCTTTCTAGAAAAAAATATAAGTGTTTTCGTAAACTTTTGTGTATTTTTTACTACAATGGGTAAAGTGACCAGCCTATGAACTTCTCTAGGGTGTTGTTACAAAACGCGTAGGTATCCCCTAATTACATAAAATGTCTATGCATATGTCTAATCACTCAGTCGTCCGTCTTTGCAGCAAATTGTTACTATACCTAACCACGTGCTTAACTGAATTCCAAAATAATGATTATGCATGAAAATGCTACCAGTTTAATTATACATACCCAACCGGCTATCTCATATCGAGCTTAACTCTCTATAAAATTATAGACACCTATCTACAGTGGCAGTAGTTAAGGCAGCTGACAGCAAGGCAGCTAATAGGCGCACAATAATTGGCCACTTAGCAAGCCAGCCCCGAGAATGTCATTAGTGCATGTATCTGTACTCTATCTACGGGTACAATCTACAGGCTAGCTATTGTAGTTGGAGCTCGGGGTAGAAGCAATTGGAAGAAAGATATGTATTGTCTGGGAAAGTGGTTTTAGTGTTTCTTGATGCAAATAATTCTCCTTTTAGTTTCAGTTTATTTTTTGTTGACCGACAAACCACCGAAAGAGGTATACAATTTGACGCGTATACACATATTTTTTATGTATTTTTTACGCATAACTTTTTTCATAGTAGTCCGATTTAAATATTTTTTTATTGGAAAGAGTATACTTCGAAATTGGTCCCATTTAAATGTTATCAAAATTGGTTGAGCCATTTTTGATAAATCAACAATAATGTGAAAAATGCTACTACGATCCGTGCATAATATTTGCGTTCTAGCGTTGCGCCCCGGCTTCGCAGGTGTATTATACATATAAACATTTCTCTCGAATTACTCTATCTATTAAAACAAACTGCATCTACATTCGTTGCGTAGTTTTAAAGATATAAGCATACATGGGGACAGACAGCGGAAAGCGACTTTGTTTCATACTTTGTAATGATTCTGTACATAGGTGAAGTCGGTCATGCTATTTTATGAAAAAAAAAATTATCTACAGAAGCATTTGCCCGGCCGAGATCATTACAATTTTTTTTTCTAAAAAGGTAACTATAGAAATTGGGTTTATTGCATTGCTTTGTAGTCAGTTTATTGATACATTTTGTAAATATCCAACTGCAAATCTGGGGACAGTGCGTAGATATTTTTTTTAAATTTTGGGTTTGCCCTGCTAAAAAATGGTCATAATTATGGTTTGAATCCATGGTCTCTTTCGGCTTATGATCCATTTTCTGAATAATCTTGTATTGTAAAATTTCGGAAAATCTTCACTTGAAAAAAAGCACCTGAAACACTCTACATCCCGCAGTTCCGCGGCAGAAACAAATGGCAACTACATAAAACTTCCACGCTTTTACAACGTGTGAATGGGCATTCTCTAAATCTGATTTGAAAAGCTTACTTCAGTACACTGTATAGAAGTGGTTGTAGTCCCGCGGTGTCCAATCCCGGCGGTAATTAAACTGTCCCGGGCCTAAACGGACGCCGGACAAACAGACGGGCCACGTCATGTTGACGCTTTAACCACCAATTTTAGGAAACTAGGGCCCAAATTGATCGAATGAAAGGGTGTTTTCAGTGTTTCTACAAGTACGAGTATTTTTACCCATCAGGTCTGGTAAAAATACCTGTTAATGAATTTTCAGTGTTTTTACCATAATATCTGGTAAAAATACGTGTAAGCTTTGGAGTTATCGGGGACATATAGACGTGATAGTATTACGTTTGAAACGCTGCTAATGCAGTATGTCTTACGGCTAACAATACGACGATAAAATTCAGTTTTTTGGATAGTGAAGAGAGCTAGCAAATTAAAGTAACACAATATGCTCATTTAAGTAGATTAGCAATAAATCGCAACACTGACTTCCACCGTGTACAGAATTCGAATATTTTGCACGAATCGTTGTGATATCCGTGTACATTTTTGTTGATTTATCAAAGATGGCTCAGCCGATTTCGATAAAATTAAAATGGGAACATCTCGGAAGTATACTCTTTTGAATTAAAAAAATTGATTGACAATTGGTGAAAATATCGATGAACATACACAAAAAAATAGATACAGACAACAGTACCTCCTCCTTGTTGGAAATCTGTAAAAAACTACTATTTATGTCCCATTGATTGCCACTTTCGTTGCTTGTATAGCAGCTCACTCGATTCGATGTTGTTGTAGAAGTATCTATGGAAAATTTTCCTAAAGCAGCAGATTGAGCTCATTTTTATAATTTGAGTACTGTAGCGCTGCGGATGATGATAATTTATTTATCTGTATTCAAAGATATGTAATACCATTTAATTTTAATTGCAGAAATTTCAGGAGTGAATATCTTATATGAGGGGGCAAGAAACGACCTAGATATCCATAACGATTATCTCCACAGTCGTCAGTCATAAATTAGATCCCAATAAGCCGATGACAACTCTAATCTAGGATATTAAACCCTTTGACATGACTCTGTAATAACCGTTGAGAGTATATTGGATTCATTTCAAAGCGCAACACGAATATAATCAGAATGATTTAAATCATGATTAACCGATAGGCCTTCGGAAACGCATTACGGTCGGGAAATGAAGATCGAATGCCAATTCTGATAATGGTCCTATTATAAGTCCATATTATGTTAATTAATTATTATAGTCATTGAAATTTCGCCTCATTTTGATGGTTGAAATGGTGTAGTAGGCAAGGCGTTTATTTTGACCGTAGATTTCATCAGGAGATGGAACATTCGTCTCGAGCACGATTTAGCAAGGACCCAGTATTGTACGATACTCCTAGCTAAAATCATAAGTATGCGTAACTCCCATATTCACACTATTACCAGAGCACAATAAATCACAAAACTTATTCGTATGGTCTCGTTTTACAGTTTTATGGTCTTGAGTTGGTCTCAACCTAATGTTTGATCAAGAAACGACAAACTAACATAATACAAGTGATTGAAGACTTTTTAGACAATTCCATAACAATTTCCAGACTCTTGTCAAAAGAGTGCGCCCAGGAGTTGCACAATCTGGTCCCTCCTGTCCCTTTCTTCTATCGTGCGGCTAGACAGACTCAACCAAAACGCCACCCTTTTATGGTGGATATCCCGCGCGTTAGACCCAAGCGTTTTCAATCCTCATTCCTCATACGAACAGCCAGAATATGGAACGCTTTGCCTGGGTCTGTCTTTCCGTTAAAGTACAACGTGGGTGTCTTTAAATCCCAAGTAAATAGGTATCTTCTAGGTAAGCGTGCTACACCCTAGACCTCACATCTGCTGAGTGCCAAGCAAGTATGACACTAAAAGTCTCCTGCACTTTGCAAAACAGCACCTTTTCGCCTTATTTTGCTGAAATATTTCGTTTTTGACGATAAGTAATCAACAAAACAGGTTACATCCCATACAAAAACTCTCACTGTAGTAAGCTCCCTCGCACCCTCAGACTCTGACTCTATAGATAGCATAGAGTCTAAATTAAGCGTACCTTTTTGGAGCGAGGGTCGTTAACGATCACAAAATAGCTTGTTTGGAAATGTTAACGACTAATTAACGAGTTTTGAAAAGTTAAACAAGTGTTATGTGAAAAAGTTCGAATAAAATTATTATGAAAAAAGTTAACTAACTAATAATTTGGGTAGGTACATCAAGCATGTAAGTTTTGATAGATGGATGAATGTCATGATTATTAGAACATATTATGTAAATGCGGTAATTTTGACCGCAGTGGCTTACTCTTATGTCGGAGTTGATAAGCTAAACGAAAACCAGTGACATACCTAAACTGTTAAAAAACGCTTGGACCTTGCAAAGAGACCTTTTTAGGGCACAATACCGCTATATTGCGTATATCACCCTCGGTCATGCATTCAAAATCTAACGAACCGTCTCTCGTCGTATTATCAATAAAATTCTTCATGTACGGTACTTTACTTACAGTAACTTTATAATATTAATGATACAACACATATTATCCGACGATTCAAGATCTCGTAAGTAATTCCAGTCATCACAGATGTGTCGTAACTCGTATTGATTGGCAAGATGAACCGCCTGTGTTAATATCCTGGTGCGGAGATGGCTCACCCTTGATTGACGTTTGATTAGCAGGAAATTTTGATTCCACTCTAAGTATGGAATTCGGAAAATAATTCTATGATTTGCAGTGAAGTTTTGTTTGCTATTTTGTAAGAAACAGTAGTAGTATTTTTACTATGGTATCACCCCTGGAATCACAGGAAATATTACCTGTTCTATTGATATAAAAATTCACTGATTTTCGACAAAAATTTAAATGATACAAAGCCATAACTTATAAGCTTTGGAGATGAATCTATACAAATGAATTAAATTGGAGTGTCTAAAATATCTACATGCATATGAATATGAATATACGAGTATGTGGTACATACACCAAAATAACATTTTTTACAATTTTTGTCTGTCTGTTTGTTCCGATTAATCTATGAAATGGCTGGACCGATTTTGACGGGACTTTTAGGTAGCTGATGTGATAAGGAGTAACTTAGGCTACGTTAATCGACTGTTAGGCGGAACGAAGTTCGCCGGGTCAGCTATAAAATTTATGAACAATTTAGCTACTCTTTAATATTTGCTCTAGAATACTTCAGACAATTTCGCACTAGATTCATCCCATCTCAAAGACAATTCATAAGACTTTCAGAGTGAAACGTAGTCAAAAACGTAAATTTCAATGCGTCTGGCCACGGATCGCCATTATTCTCCACGCGATCGGCCTGTTAGGCTCAGACTTTACCAAAGTGGAGCGGAACTGGACAAAAATGTAGACCTAAAAGTAAGCCTGTCACGGCCTATGAATAGTCCTCTGCTGAACGCTTTTAGACCTACTTAAGAAAAATTATTGGTCGATATTTATTTTTTCGTAAATAGGAAAAAACGCTGGTTCCTGTAGCACAGCCTCTAGCTCGTTTGACAAGAGGCTTCATTATTTTTTATGAACCTTATTTTATGTCAATATAATATAATTACTGTTTATATTTATTCATGTACTATATTTTTGATGTTTGTCTTGTATTGTGTTGTTTTTGTTGCAAATAAAGTTATGTCTATGTCTATGTCAATAAAACTTTTAATTGGAATTGCCACGCTGGCTCAATACTCCATAAACTTAATAGATTTCCAGGTGTAGTTGTTTAAATACGTATTCTTCCCAGAGTTGTATGCAATTTTATTCACGATGTGCTCCTTAAAAAACGCCAGTATTGTGAATATTATTTTCATGAGTTTCAATGATCTCATTATTATCAAACGGGGATTTGAACTCACGATTGTCAAGCGTGTTTTACTACCACTTACCACCACTGCATTTTACTGTCGTAGGTACCATACTTTTTGCTACGGCTGTAAAATATAAACTTGGTGCAGAAATACCATACATCTGTTTAGCGAAGAACATAACATGGCTACTGTTAAGCTCTCGTCACACAGAGGCGGGAAGTGCGGAAAAGCGATCGCGATCCGGGACGGGAATTTTTTGTAATTATTCGAATTTATATGCAACCTGACACATAACAAGCGGACGCAATCGGCTGCTATCGGATCGCTTTCTCGCGGCTCCCGCCTCTGTGCGACCCGAGTTTTAGGCCTTTTTTCCTTTCACTCCGATTTGGTGGAGTCTAGGTCTAACCCCTTCGGTCACGTCTGACTTTCGGAGGACCTCGGAGGACATGTTATTAGGATTGATATTGGGCTTTTTGCTATGGATCTAGTTCTTTGTAATACGTGTGGGGCTGCAGGTCTCATATGGCGAAAACACAAGAGTTAGGTATATCAATAAGGTTGGGTGCAAACAGAATTATTAATTAGTCGGTGTGAGCACAGCAGTCTTTTTAACGTGTGGTCTAGACGTTTTGTGAGAACAGCTGTCTCTACAATGAGTGGTCTAGAATTCTTCGAACGTATATTGACGTTAAATTTATAATAATGAATTTCCTAAGATTGTTATAAAATATACCTGCATCTTTTATGCAAATATGAATAACTTGTACCTATAATCTCATAAAATCGGATTAGAGAAACCATACTAAAATAGCAAGAGATGTACATCACTTTGTCTCATTTTAAATTTGAATTTTAAAAGCTGTTACAAAAAGATGCACACACACCCGAATTTCGAAGGGTTTCACAAACTAGCATTGAGCTATCTCGGGTGTCAAAATTCAAAAAAGTAAAAAGTAGGAAGGTACAATGATCAGAGATTTGAACCTTCTTACGGGAACTAGAGGGTTCAAATTTCAGAAAAAGACAAAAGACCAATTGGAACCTAACTTTAACTATTTTGACATTTCAACTGGTGATTTTGACGTATACGACAGACATTGCGTTTTTTTTGTTCCACTCACTCTCGCGTTTGATTTATTATAACCAGATATATTATGAATAAGACAGCCGTAACGTAGTTTTTATTTAAGTAAAATTTAGTTACTTCTATTACTTGTCATTGTTCTGAGGTTTAGACATAAAAACAGCTTACAATAGGGTATTTGACTAGTTTTTGGAAATCGTTTTAAATTATTCGTTAGTACATACTAAGCACACTACATTTATATTTCCGAGAGATCTACTGTACTTATAACCAATGAAAATCAGTGTTAAAGAATAGATTTTCAAGATCCCACCAAAAACGACATTCTGTAATGGCGCTGGTCTTTGACGTCACTCACTAGTAAATAACGTTATTGAATACTGGTAAATACGCTAGTTCACATCTAAAAATTGACAAAAAAAATACTCTAAAGTAACTTACATATCCAATAATATTACTCCGAAACCACAAAACACAAATTACACAAACAACAGTCAATCGAAAAATTCTCGTTTACTAGCACGTGACGTCACCAGAGTTGCCGCCCTCCATAGAGCGTTTACGTCACAGATAAAATATCAAAAAATATAGTATTTTATTTCGTTCGATTTGCGAAAATTAGACATATTTTAGTTTAAATAAAGTGAAATATGTCTTTTTTGGGCTGTTGTCTGTGTGGATTACCACAATTTATAGAATATTTTCAATGTTGTCAAATAGCCTATTTGACCTGACCATGGATGTATACATAACATCCTTGCACCTGACAATGAGCATGACTCGTCGCTAAAGTTTTTTAAAATATTTATTGTAAGACCAAAACATACTCTCTTTTCATTAACATAATATTATAAGATCATATTATCATTCGATATGTCTATGCCAACATGTCTAACAGAAGCCATAACAATAACTAATACGAACCCTAAATCAATACCAATAAATACCACATCTTATATTCTTCCACGTAATTCCAGCTCATCTCAGATACCTATCACTCCGGTCCGCGCCCATCAAGACACAACTTTCTCAATATCGCCCGTAATGACCCCAACTTACTGCCTAACTACTAACTTAGCCATTTATTGGCGGAAATAGTGGCCTGGGTATAGTCTGACTTACTACTTACTGGGAGCATTGGCTGTGGATATATCTTGCTGGCTTGGAGCTATCGACATATCAAATTACTAGATAAAGGAGTGCGCTAATAACAAAATGTATTACGCTGTTTGGATGACACCATACGAGAAGTCCTCTTGAAATGGTCCCCTTATAGGTATCGCCACTCTATTCAACGGATGAGAAGTTAGCCGCAGATGACACTTAGCCGTGATTCGCCAATTATTGCGCATGTGTGCACAATAGGCCCAATTATGAAGGCGCCATCGTAAATTTAATAGCAACTTAAAAAGTTTTCTCTTTATCGAATGCCTAAAGTGCAAAAGAAACAGAAATACGCTAATTAGCTATTATAATTACGATGGCGCCTTCATAATTGGGCCTAATGCTTACGCAAGTGACAACGGGCGCGGCTCGTCTCTCTGCGCCCAACCTCCCATCCGCCGACTTGTGCGGCGCGAATTATAATACTCGATTTCAGAGTTTGCACCATTTAGACGCATCAATCAAGTGCGAATCGGACTCGCGTTCGAAGGGTTCAGTACAATATGGAAGCCCTTTTGATATATTTTATTTATATTATTTATTTTGAAGTGGCATATACAATAATGTACAATAGTGGCATATAATAGATGCTTGAAATTATTCTGTGAATATTTCATTTTTCCTGTTATCATTTTTAATATGGAGCGAAAAGCAGCTAAAAATTCCGGAATGTTGTATGGGAGCCCCCCACAAATCCTACTAATATTATAAACGCGAAAGTTTGTGAGGATGGATGGATGGATGGATGGATGGATTGGTGGATGGATGGATGGATGGATGTATGGATGTTTGTTACTCTTGCACGCAATAACTACTGAACAGATTGAGATGAAACTTTGCAATAATATAGCTTATATATCAGAATAACACATAGACTATAAATTATAATGGTATTGCGTCAAAAATCAAAATATCATGCGGGCGAAGCCGCGGGTAAAAACTAGTTTGTTATAATAGCGGCAACAGAAATACACTATCTGTGAAATGTTCAACCTTCTAGCTATCACGGTTCATGAGATACAGTCTGGTGAGTACTGTATGCTGAGTGTGAGTTTTGTCGTAAACATGACGTGCTCTGCGGCGAGCGCGTAAGCATGTAATTTGTATGAAGAAATGTACAGCGCCACTAGCGGCGCGTTTTTGAAACAAAACAAGTTCATACAAATTACACGCTTACGCGATCGCAGAAGAGCGCGTCATGTTTACGACAAAACTCACACTCAGTATACTGGTGACAAACAGATTGACAGAGGCGGGCGGACGGACAGCGGAGTCATAGGGTCTCGTTTTTACGTACGTACGATTTTGAGTACGGAACCCTAATAGGATCACTTGTTATTCATAATGGCGGTACCAATGAGCTGTACCACCATTTCGTGTAATCCAATACGAATAACCTTTGACCCTTTCTCAAATGACAACATTTGCACTTCAATCATCATTATGCCCAAGCAATCACGCTTTGACGTAGAATAAATAACAGTTTATAGGTAGTTCAAGGGCCCTGACCTTCCCTCATACTGTATTGGATATATGTGCACATGTGTGTTTGTGTCATGGTGATGGTCACGACTGTCACGGTGTTTGTCTTATCAATAGTACGATTTGATGTTAAAATTCATAGACAATATAGTGAGTACTAAAGCTTTAGCTAATGTAATTTTCACATTCAATCTGTCATTTATACAAAGAAAGCGACCAAAGGTAAAGATCGGCAATTTTAAAGAATGCTGTAATAATAATTCACATCAAGACCAAGAATAAATATTTAAATACGCCATCTATCGGTCGTAAATTCGCAAAAATGTAAAACGAAACAACATTTTGATTAGTTGTAATAAATATCTCTTATATACTTGAACATCTGTACATACCATACCAAGCTCCACTATAAGGAAGGCTATCCATCAAAACACAGGTGTGAACTCACCTAGTTTGCATGGCTATGGCTGCACTATCCATATTTGTACTGATTTTTGAAATAATATGTTATTTTTTAATCTTCCAACAAAAATCTGTAGCTTTGACTACCTACTACTAACGTCATTTAAAACTAAATAAGCTAAAAAAATTTTATATGAAATAAAACAATATCAAGAATTAAAATGAAGAGAATAAGATTCAAATGAAGCTCAAAATTTCAAATAAATAGATTAAACGCGTCTTAGTCATATTTTTTGTTACATTTGTGTTAAACAGCAATCAGGTACCTACTCATCATCTTTGTCGGTAGTTATGGCACTGTCAAGTCCTCTACAGCAGTGTGTGATCATTACGGGCTAATTGAGTGGTGTAATGCTGATACCGAGGACAGGAGGGGTGAGCGGTATAAATTTGGGACATTGATTAATACTGTCGCGGTCATTTTCACGGTTTTTAAGGTTCCGTATCCAAGGGATAAAAACGGGACCCTATTACTAAGACTCCATTATCCGTCCGTCTGTCTGTCTGTCACCAGGCTGTATCTCAAGAACCGTGATAGCTAGAACGTCGAAGTTTTCACAGATGATGTATTTTATTGATGTAAACCATATATATTCGAGGGAAGCTCCCATACAACAAAAATGACTTTATGCAGTTTTTGGCTCGATATTAATAAACGCTTGAAACAAAGATATGGGGAGTCATATGCCATCCCATACTATACTTATATATGTAGTATATACCATACCCTTCATGCGCGAGTCCAACTTGCACTTGGCCGATTTTTAGGGTTCCGTACCTCAAAAGGAAAAATCAGAACCCTTATAGGATCACTTTGTTGTCCGTCTGTCCGTCTGTGTGTATGTCAAGACTTTATCTCGGGAACGCGTAAAGATATCGAGTTGAAATTTAAACTGTACGTATATCTATAGTCTCTTCTAGTTGTGTAAAACAAAAACTTCTCAGTTATCGTTTAAAATAGTTAAGAGCCGTAGAACTATGAAATTTTTCGAGAAGCATTGTCTAAAAGTACACATATAGGAATAAATCAGAAAACTGTACATTTTTATTTAAATCACAAAAAATAGGGCTTCAAAATTCACAAAAAATTCGTTCAAAATTCAAAGTGAGTAAATCGTATCATGAAATGTATTATATAAAAGAACTTCATTAGCCCATGCTAAAACAGGTTTTTTAATTATTTTAACAATGTGTAATTTTGCATATGTGACGAGAAAAGTGAAATTTTTTTTTTGTCGATGGTCATAGTATAGACATTTTAAAAACTTACTTCCCAATTTTGTGATTTTTTCTGGATTTGTACGGGAACCCTCGATGTGCGAGCCTGACTCGCACTTGTCCGGTTTTTTTCAATATGTAGGGATACTCGTATATCATTCCAAAAGATAGCCGCACACACTACTGTCGTCTTAATTAGACACATGACAAAAAATTACTGCCATAATCATCCGCCTTCTTTATCCCACTGCTGAGTATTGGCTTCTTTCTTACGGTGCCAATTGTCTTGGTTCTGTGCTAATTGTTCCCAGGTTCGACCAGCGATTTTCACAATATCGTTGACCCATCTTGCTGCCGGATGACCAACTTTCTAAAACATTATACTTATAAAAGAGACGTCCGCAAGTGGTATATTATTTAGAGAAAAATCTAAACACAATTAATATTACATCATTTGAAAGATTGTTTTATGGACTTCTCAAAAATATTTGTTTTATATTTTTATATCTCTCCATTTTTTTATAAATGTGTAAAAGAAATTGTATGAGAAATAATAAAATAATAAAAAACCGCTTACTATTTTTTTTGGTTTAGGAATAATAATGTGCTTCTATCGTTATTTTACTTGCATTTTTACCTGAATCTTTCATATTAAGCTCTTATTTTGCTAAAATTATAAGAAACTAGTATGACTAACTGGTAAGTGTTACCAGTTAGTCATACTAGTTTCTTTATTCTCACTCTTATCTTAGTTTTTTTATAATCACAATGTGTCTAGAAAAACCATACAAAATGTGACAATTAGTAAAAATGCTTTAAAATTATCATTAAAGGTTACTTAATTAGAGTTTCCGGAAATAATCTACCTATTGTGTCAAATAATGCTATAAAAGCCTGAAAACAAACATGTATTTTCTCGAAATGTAACGATCGTGTGCGTGTTTAGATTTTTGTATTATTATTATACCAGCCTCCATATATTTTGTGGATGTGTCCTTTTCTTAACGAAAAAACAAAACACACTCGTGAGTAAGCGAAACTATTTTGTTCAAGCAAATCAACAATCAACGATAAATAGGTAAGTAAATAAGTTCGTACAGGCGGGGTAGATAGACATAGTGTCGAGTTTATAAGCCGCATAAAGGCCTCTGATTATGTCTAAACGGTTAATATAACCGGGGCCTACAATTTAACGTATCATCCGAGCGACGGTAGCGCTCAGTTGTAAATGCCACTCACGGTCACCCATCCAAAAACTGACCCTGCCGAACATTGCTTAACTCGGTGTTCGTTGATAGACACCTAGTCAACCTACGCTATAATATGCGCTACAACAGTCAAGGATGCACCATTTAACTTAGTCGGTAGTTATCACACTGTGAAAGCATCTACCTACAGTAATGTGTGTGGTCGTAGTGTGGTGATTACATGCTAATTGAGTGGTGTGATGCCGATACCGTGGACAGAGTAGAGTGCGGTATAAATCAGGAGCAGTGATTATTACCTACTGTCGCGTTTAATTTCAGAGCGTACTGTACCAACCTTTTTAATAGTCCACTGCAGAACGTGAGCTTACTCACGAAGGTTACATGGGCCATATCCATCACTCTGGTAGTATGGGTTGGTGGATTCACATACGCCATCCAAATTCTTCTACGGACGAATCCAGGTTGCCCCACAATGTTTTCCTTCACCGAAAATCCAGTGGTGTGAAATTCCGTACATAAATTCCAAGGAATTCATTGGTACGGGACCTGGATTTGAACCCACCACACAGACAGATTTGACAGTGAAAAATGCTGTCGCGGTCAATTTATGGGTTAGTCAATTTATAATTAGAAAAAATTTGATAAAATCTTAGATTGTATACACAATTTTTAATAATGATCCTACGGAAAGCTTGGCAAGAAGTTGCAATGGATCGCGACTCATGGAAGGAAATGGGGGAGACCTATGCCCAGGAGTGGGACAGTAAGGGTTAAAAAACGTGTCTAAAGCACAAAACATGTGAAGTTTAAAAAAAACGTATACTTAATCCAATGCTGCAAAACATATTCTGGGAGAGAAACCAACTCAATAAAATGTTTTGAAATAAATTTTGATTTTTATGATAATGGTTTTAACTGTACAGGGTTATTTCTAAACAATTAGCGTCCTCTTAGGGGCTTATTCTGTGCATAAAAACTAACAACTTTTGCTTTGCGACTTTTGTCATAACTCAAAAAAATTTTTTGTTGTTCCTTAGAAAAATAGCGTTCACCTGCGACAAAATGTATGGAACAGCTGATTTTTATTTTGTTTTGACAAAAGTTGCAGAACAAAAGTTGTTTGATGTACAGAATAAGCACCTAAAAAGATGTTAATTGATTAGGAATAACCCTGTATATTTCATTAGTAGAAGTTTAAACTAATGTGGTTTAAAAAACCTTTTCGTCAGCGGTTTTGCCACTTAAATACAAACAAAAGTACACGTTTACTCGTATATAAGAAATTAAGTATCGGTTTGGTTCGTTGAAAACGAACAATAAAAGCAGTTAATTAATCAAGTTGGAACAATTGAAGCGTACCTATCTATATTTATGCTTGGCTGCCCAAATATGGACCGTATCGTTTTTTGGGTTTAGATATGAGCATAAGTATATAATTGTGTATGTCGTCCTTTGTAGTCTCTCATCTCTAACCGCTTGAATAGCTGACCAATTTTCGATTGCAGTTTTTGGTGGCTTCATTATTTTCTGTTTGGTGTATTTTAAACATGAGTACTTAAATTCTGATTAGGACGATTTTAGTTTTTTCTTGAAAAACTTAAAAATACAGTTTTCGAATGATGCAAGTAATGTAAAGTTTGGTGTATCTGCATAGTTAATTTATTACATACATTTTTCAATTCAGTAAAAAATACAATGTATTGGGTTATTTCGTGAATAAAAAGTTATATTTACTTCTAAATAAGTGACAGTGTAGACATAAAAAAGAAGATTTATACATTATCTTGTGATAGAGTCTAATAAACATAATTGAACTTATTTGTCTCGCTTAATTGATTCTATAGTCAACATAGTCAAAATAGTAAACCATATTTTGAAACTTTTTTCAAAATCACACGTGCAAAAACTGTTGTTCAGTTACAAATTGGGGAAACTCAATAAGAGACCAAACCGCGTGTGCCGGACCATTCCGGGCCTGTTAAACGGGAAACCACTGCAGTGTTAGATTTTCAGGAAAACTGTAGTTTTGTGTTAGAATATTACATGCTTTTTGAATAAGTGGTGGGCTTAGACCTTTATGTGGATTTTTTTAATAAACCTTACGTAATATACATTGTGGATCTGCAAGCATCTTTCCTAGTGTTTAATTGTAAATACAACAAACGACTGAATAAAAGGGACAAAAAGACCTTTAAGTAATATGAAGTACTGTACCAGCCTTTTTATTTAGAGCCTGTTTATTTATTTTTAGAGTGATTGGGCCATATCCACCACGCTGGCCCAGTGCGAATTGGTGGATTCACATACGCCATCAAATCTTTTCTACGGATGTAAGCATGTTGCCTTACGATGTTTTCTTTCACCGAAAAGTCAGTGGTGTGAAACTCCGTTCATAAATTCCAAAAAAAAATCATTGGTACGGGACCGGGATTTGAACCCACGACGTTGCGATTGTAAGCAAGGTCATTACCACTACACCACCACGGCTAAAGTAACCTACAGATATAATTACGTAATTTGTGTTTAATTACGTAATTAGTGTATAATTTGTTTGCAAAACTAAAATCAAGACATGGCTGTCTTGTTTAGATCGCAACGCAACTGAAAACATACTAATAATCAATAGATAAATATGTAACCGAAAACATTCTAAAAATGGCTCCATAGGAATATCTGCCACGTTAGACACACTTAAAAACACTAAAAACACGTCCCACTTTATCCATATCTATTAAAAAAAAAAAAAAGATATAATAAACACGCCAGTTGCTTCAAAGTATTAAACCAGCAAAGCCCTTACTGTACAGACACACTCGCAACAGACATCCACTCACACACCAACATGCACGCTACACACACACATTACGCAATCGAAAAATGGAAATTACTTGTATTTAAGTAAATTACTAAGAACTCATTGTTAAGTCACTCTTTTCATTACATTAGGTAATAATTATGAGATGTCTTATCTAAAAGCGGAAGAGACTAAATCTCACGACACAGAACCACCCTAGTGTGAGATTTAGGGTTCCACTCTGGAAGTTTGTAAATTTAACCTAAGTACCTACCTACTAACATTACTTTAAGCATCATCAAGATTTACTAACTCCAAAACCTGTAACTTTTTGAGCAAAATAAACGTTATCTTATCTAAACGTTATTTTATCTTATCTGCATATCTGTGTATGCAAATGTCTTACATACAGACATATTATTCTCCATCAAATCTCTTTCTGTTCTTATAATTATGGCTAAGCTGATTTTGTAATAATTCTGTTTGCACTAGTTATATACAGGGTTATTTCTAACCAATTAACATCTTCTTACGGGCTCATTCTGTGCATCAAAACTAACAATTTTTGTTCTGCAACTGTTGTCAAAACTCAAAAAAAAAATGTTTGTTGTTCCATAGAAAAACATCGTTCACCCGCGACATTATGTATGGAACAGCTGTTTTTTTTTGAGTTTTGACAAAAGTTGCAGAACAAAAGTTGTTAGTTTTGATGTACAGAATAAGCCACTAAAACGATACTAATTGATTAAGAATAACCCTGTATATTTTAATATGCGTACGAACGATATCTTAATTCAAAAATGAAATCAATAAAACTGCAAACTGAAATGCTCTATGCCATATATTAAAAAAATTACACCGACTGTCAGAGCACGTAGCATCAAAGCCTAACATTTCATTTCTATTTTCACAATTCTGACAATTTAATCGAATGCCATCAGCCGGCAAGTGCCGACAGGTGTGACGAATTGCCACTTTTGGTCCATGGTTTCAGCAAAAAACAAATTTGATTTCACATTTCACCCATTGACTGTGGCACGCATCAATTTGCGTCAAGCCAATATTGAAATGAATTGCAAAAGTCACTTCCAGTTTGGTACTTACATCGTATTGAATACGCTTTGGAACCTGAATGTGTAATTTTTACCCGAATTATCTGTTTCCGTTTTTTATTTGGAAAACGATCCATACTCTTTTCAAAGTTATGTTTTCAAAAACCTACACAATGATACATTTCAGACAGTAAGTCCGATAAAATATCTAGTACTAGACTAACCCAAATCAAAGAAGATATAATAATCCCGAGTGTACAAGTAAGGCTAGTTGACAATTTATTTTTCATCACATCTATTCGAAAAGGACTACTTGGTTCGCCTTTAAGTGCGCCCAAAGGCGGTGTTTTCTAACAGGAACTTTATAAGTGCGCCGGAACTATCTTTGCCGCGCACTTTTTGAATTTGGAACAAATAAGTGCGCCGGAATGATCTTTACCGTGCACTTTTTGAATTTAGATGTATTTGTAATGTTAGTGTTCAGCGCCAAGAAAATGAATGAAAAGAATGTAAATATAAGTTTTTATTTGTTTTATTATTAGATACCATTTAATTTCAATTTAGTTGTTACTTTACGTTTTATTCAATAATAATATTACAATAAATGAGGTGATGAAAAGTAGAGTGTACCACTCGGGCGCAAAATATATTTTTGGCTCGGGCGACGTACTTTGATTCCCTCGCTACGTTCAGGATTCTACGCTACGCTCGGGATTCTACCCTAGAATCCCTCACTTCGTTCTGGATTCTAAAAAGCGCCCTCGCCGTAAAAATATTATTATGCTCCCATATGATACAATCTACTATTGATGTCCTCTTGTATCATCTTACCATAAACAGAGCCGATTAACGAAAACAAAAATAAAATCAACTTAGAAATAAAGAAGTTACAAGCATTTCATTTTCTTGCTAGACAAAGAGCGCACTATGGCAGAAGACGTCACGGTCCGTAAGAGTCATACATTGGCCATACTATGTTACGCTTTGTGGGAAAGGAACAAAGCAACTCCTCTTAATCCCTACCAAAATCTTTAAAAGCTTAATATCTCTGAACTGGATTAGCCAATTTTAGTTATTTTTTCAGTTTACGAATCATAATTAATTGCAGAATTCAGTAATCTTATTACTTTTATTTAATTCAATACTACTCAACCACCCTATTATAATGTACATATTATTATACATTGTTTTTAACTATCGCAATTTGAACACATTATTATAATATACTACGGGACTAATCGCGCACTAAAATTACGAGATAAATAAATACCTAATCATCCCGACGTTTCGGCCGAGTTGCATCGACTGTGGTCACTTTGACAGAAAGACTGATCAGTCTACCCGTGACCACGATGCAACTCTAATATTATAATAATACATATACATTGTATTCCAAAAGCTGTAATTATCTTTGCAATTAAATCAGCATTATTCGGTATTTGTTGCTTTAATAATAAATAATTTAATAATTCCCCAAAGTTTAGAGTTGGTTTTTGGGTGTTCTGTTCAACGCTTTTAGTTGGTTTTTCATCGGCGAAATAACTTTAAATTTTTAAGTTTTAAATTAAAAAAAAAATATTTTCTGGTAGCGAGGTGCATAAAACTTATATCTATTAGTAAGTTTACTATTTAGTATGTAAGGTACTAAAAAGTTTATACCAAAATTAGTTTCATTGTTTCAGGTAGGACGTCCAATTCTGTACATAGGCCTCCCTTATATCTAATCTCTATTAAGACCAAGATTTATATAAAGCTGTTAAATAATCCTAAATGGTATAGTAAAATGTCGAATGGTCAAAAAGTTCTCGAGTGGAGACCACGTACCGGCAAGCGCAGCGTAGGACGTCCACCCACAAGGTGGACGGATGACCTCATTAAGACCGCAGGATTGCGCTGGATGCAAGCCGCTTCCAACCGGTCTTATTGGAGATCCATAGGGGAGGCCTATGTCCAGCAGTGGACGTCCTTCGGCTGATGGATGGATGATAAAATATAGGTAGGTACTAATATTGTCATTTTAGCACATAGGTATGGCTCTTTACGTTGCGCGAGGATAGATTACATTCTACGTTGTTGGTCAAATGTGGATTACAAATTTTATTTAAGAATACAACCGCAAATACCTGTGTGAAATGTAAATAGGATCCTTTTTCTGAATACCAAACAACACACTAACAACGCCTTTAGAGTTGTAAGTAATTATTTATGCAACAGTGACCTCTTATCAACGTATTCGTTACATAACTCTCACATGCTTCCGTAAAATTTGAAAACATCGAATTTCGTGTGAATTTCGAAAAATACCCTTAATAACAACAAAACTGTGATGCCCTGTCACAATTCACAATACAGATTTATGTCAGTAATACGATTAAACTCTGCACGCCCAAATTAATTAAATAAGCGGATTTACCGATGTATCCCTGCACAGATTCGCAACGATGGCCATGGGTTGGCAGCACCGTCTCTTGCGCTTTGTTTGTTCATTATTATTGCACAAATAAAGCAAATTGAACCTATCATTTCTAAAAGGACACAAGTCAATTGACGATAAGATGCTATTTCAAAGGAAATACGTACAACGCAACAAGAAATAAAAAAAAAAGTTATACATAAAAAAAAATACTTTTAATTTGACTGCCTCGGTGGCTCAGTGGTTAGTGACCCTAACTTCAGGATCAAAGAGGCGTGGGTTCGATCCCCACCCAGGGCAAATATTTTTGTGATGAACATAAGTGTTTGCTCTGTGTCTGGGTGTTATTTAGTTACTATCTATATAAGTATGTATTTAAAAATAAGTTTATGTAGTATATCAGTCTCTGGCAGCCATATCACAAGCTTTGCTTAGTTTGGGGTCAGAGGCCGTGTGTAAGATGTCCCAAAATATTTATTTATTTTATTTATTTTAATCCGCACCATACAAGTCGGCGGATGGGAAGTTACGCGCAGAACGCTGCGCAAAAGGCAAAATATAGGTATGCGCGGGAGCCAGAGAGACGAGACGCCAGGGCACACCCGCCCGCCAACCTCATGCCTCCCGTGCGCTCCCTACGCCCGTGCTCACTACTTCGCCATTGTCGTGGGCATTGTGCACACATGCGCAATAATTAGCGAATCACGGCGAAGTGTCATCTGTGGCTAACTTCTCATCCGCCGACTTGTGTGACCTATATTTACCTCTCAGACCAAGTAAAAAAATCAAGACAGAACGTCGTGAACACACAAGTGAGACCAGTCGTCTATACATGTGGTGAGCGCGTCAGTGTTGCACCGCCATAGTTCGTCTAACGAGCCAAGGGTAGTTATGTTGTACGTGTTTGTGTGTGTAATTGTGTCTGTACACGGCGAGGCGTACTTTTGCCAGTCTCGCTCGTTTGCTTCTCAACATTCTGTCTTGATTTTTTATTTGGTCTGCGACTTACCTAAGCTATTATCGAAATAACAGGTTCAATTGTTATCATAGATATAATAAAAGCCTTTTATTTTCCTTAATAAAAATTTAAACATTTTTGATCTTACTCTACTTAATTAATTTAATTCTAACATGCAAACTAATAATTAACTATAATTTAAAAACTACATTAAATGTTACTAAGGACCTCTCAACAAGTGAAGGCCTCCTCCGTTTTTCTCCACATCTCATCGTCATAGATATAAGTAAATCGAAATCAGGCTAAATTATACTTCTTGGCGCTTGTAGCTACGAGTATAAGCCGTCTCGTGAAGTTAGCTATCTGTCTCTGAGACAAGGAGTCGTAAGTGTGTACCGTAGTACTTGCGGTTCGAAACCCAACAGCCAAAGTAAATCGTATGAAAAAATATTATTATATACTACGGGACTAATTGCGCACTAAAATTACGAGATAAACAGTCTACCCGTGACCACGGTCGATGCAACTCGGCCGAAACGTCGGGATGAGGAGGTATTTATTTATCTCGTAATTTTAGTGCGCGATTAGTCCCGTAGTATATAATAATAATGTGTTCAAATCGCGAAAGTTTAAAAACAACATGTTTGAAAAAAATTGTTTATGAATAATTACGATTTATCTAAAGAAAATTTAAGTATTTCAAGCTATTTGGCGTATAAAATGTTATTTAAATTTTCTTAAACTAAATCTTAAATATATTGTACATCAAAACACATTTTTTGGTTGGAATACTTTCAAAACATTCCAAGTATTTTCAAGCAATAAATATTCTCACAAAGTATTTCAAGATTAATAGTTTCGCTGAAATCTTCATAAAGCACGCGCCGAGGACAGAATTGAGTGTATTTACTGAGCCAAAAATGTAACAAATAACTTTTAAAAATATTCTATGTCGTTTTTTCTTACAAACACAAACTATTTGAAAGTCATTTTTCATGCTATCGTGTGAAAGCAGCCCAATAAATCAGCTCGATGCCGAAAGAGACCGAAAACAAGAGGACGCACTGTCCGCCGACAGCTGAATTTCCAATCTTTTCATCCTTCGTGGCGTGAAGTTTTTGGGTTTAAAAAAAAGCTTTTGAAGTCTGCGCTCGACTACTAACTAGTTCGATGGTAAGCGACGTTGTGGTCTAAAACTGAACACATAGACTTTACTTCAGACTTTCACTTTCTATCCATCCATCCATCAGCCATATAAGATGTCCACTGGTGGACATAGGCCTCATCTATGAATTTCCAACAAGACCGGTTGGTAGCGGCTTGCATACAACGTGATCCTGCGGTATTAATGAGGTCATCTATCCACCTTGTGGGTGGACGTCCTACGCTGCGCTTGCCGATACGTAATCTCCACTCGAGAACTTGTTGACCCTATCGGTCACGTTTGGACCTTTACTTAAATAATAATTCATTTTCGACAAAAAATGTGACTGAAGTCAGTTGTGCGACTTCAATCACTGCGATCTATGTGGTCCAAAATTAGAATTATTCGCTCAAGACGATGTATAACAATTTCATAGTTTCAATAACCACTTAATCATATTTGATAAGGTATAAATGAAACTATCTCTGACCTAACAATAAAAACAATCATCAAATGCATACAACAAAAACAACATACTCATATTGAGAGCCTTGTTTTTTTGAAATCGGTTGATAAGCTGTACAATTCTACTCATTTCTCTTAGAGGAACGCGAGCCTTAAGCCTAATGCCATTCTAGATAAAGAATAGATGAAGGCTGTATAAATTAAGATTAACGACGTCAATTTGCTGGAGTAAATTAATAGGATTCACAATAAGTCACTTTAAAATGCTGTTTGCATTTTAAATAAGAGCTTGCTTAAAAATAATCGTAACATTTGATAAATTTCAAACTATAATTTTTAAAACGCTTTTATTAGGTCGACCTGTAACCTGGTGTCCATGTAATGGAATCTAAGATAGGTAACTAATTTAACCATATTCCAAAGATCGTAGCTATATGGTAACTATCGAACTGATCTGATAATGGAGCCGGAAGATATGAACTGGAACTTCATGATGGAAAATCGTATCATAGCTGTTTTCGATTTCTTAAAAAGAACTTTGACCACGATTAGGTTTAAAGTCTGATGATGAAGCCGAAAGATAAGCACTGGCATTCCATGATGGAATATCATATAGTCGTGTTTGCACTTGTGAGAAAGGTCACGAAAAGCATGTTTTTTTGTGTTTTTTTAAACTATTAATTATAATTTTTCTATATTAGGTATATGAGGGAACGGTTTTATTGCATCTGAGAATTATCATTAAATATTAGCAACAACGGTTACTTACTCAGTAGATTTTGACATTTAAATAAAATTCAAAAAAATATTATGTACTACGGGACTAATCGCGCACAAAAATTACGAGATAAATAAAGAATAAGAAATATTTACTGGCCATAAAATAACATTAAACGTTACAGCCAAGTCATGGTTTACAATTATTGATGTCTTACTTACTTACATAATTATAATCTGGTACATGAAAATGAGGATTCTGAAAATTGCATTGACATAAATTCACTTAATTAATGGATTAACTTCAAAGAATTTTTTTATGGTATTTTTAAATCGATTAAAATCTATCTAAAATCTTGATAACTTGGTTATATCATTTGGTAATTTATTATACATAGATATTTTATTGCTCAGTCCTTGTTTTTCTAATGTAACTAGCCTAAAGTAAGGCTCATCAAGCTTTTCCTTATTTCGTAGGTTGTATTGATGCCTATTCTGGTTTGTAGGTAATTCCAACTCGTGTATTTCCAGTAAGCAATTGTAAATGTAAAGAGATATCACTGTCATTATCTGATTACTTTTGAAATGTTTTTTGCGGATCCGCGTTTTTTCAAACCATTAATTATTCTAATTGATCTTTTTTGACATCTTAATACTTTAACAATATTTGTAGCATTGTCCCAAACTGTAATAGCATATCGTATAATCGAATGTAAATATGTAAATGCCTCATCATCCCGATGTGTCCAAAAATTTTAATGTTGCCTACATTTAAAAGCGAAAAAATGATAGCTTAAATTCCACGTACGACGAATAGCTGATAGAAAGGTGACTTTATTAAAGCTTTAAGTAGGTGTTGGATTTTAGCTACTTTTGTGACATTATTGGAAATCTATAATCAATACAGTCTAGTCGAGAATGTACGACTGCTGACTATGGTAATGATGATGGTAATATATTCCATGTTATTTCCAGCGCCATGTTATATCATGTGTATTTTTGCTCTAGAATATTAGGACTAGCCACTTGTCTGTACAATTCTCAATACAAACAAAATCTTAATAAAGTGATTAATGACCGTAGCTCAGTCTTTGTCTAAACCAAAATAGTATTAGGAGTAACTAATGACGCACCCGCCTTTATAGTTAATTTTAGTTTCACCTGAGACACTAAATCAGCTTTTCAATTTCAAAATAGAATAGTGTATAGTAAGTATGCGCTATTATTTTTGTCAGCTTTAATTGTGGAACAAAAAAATAAAGAGTACCTAATCAAACAAACAAACATCAAAAATGAAAACACATTACCTTCGAGCAAATATCTATAGAGTCACAATCGAGCAAAACAATGTCCGTGCCCAAACCCTGCCCAAGCTACGCAGCGGGCAGGTTTTTTTGTACAAGGATTGCAAGCGGACTACAACGCCGCGCGAAGCCAAAGTGCTCGGTTACAAGCACTAATTAAGTGACATAACGCCTAGATTCGAGAAAACGGGTCATTGTGAATCATTTAACGTAAATATATGAGTCGGTATGTATGACGGCCCTCGGTCATTTTTGTACTACTTTCACTTAAGGACTTTTGGGTCTGTAGATATTTGCTCGAAGATTTTTACATACCTACTATATATTTTTTATGTTGATGATACTTACAAAAATTAAATTTTTTAAAGATGTACATTTGTACATCTCTGTACATAAAAAAGACATACATAATCATATTTTGTTATGAGTATTATGTGGATCTATTTCATTCATATCATTAGACCATTTCGTGGGTGAACACTATGCTGCGCTTAGCAATACATGTATGTACCTACTTCATTTTCAATTTTCGTAGTAGTGGAATCAAAATAAAATAAATAAATAAATATTTTGAGACATCTTACACAAGGTCTCTGACCCCAAACTAAGCAAAGCTTAAAAGCAAGGTGATATGGCTGCCAGAGACTGATATACCCACATATATTTATTTTTAAAAACATACTTACAGGTATATAGATAGTAACTAATAACACTTAGACACGGAGCAAACATTTATGTTCATCACATAAATATTTGCCGTGGTTGGGGATCGAACCCACGCCTCTTTGATCCAGAAGTTAGGGTCACTAACCACTGAGCCACCGAAGCAGTCAATCATTTTCAGAATGAGGTCAGTGATTTCGGTTATTAACCTTTTTAATCAAACACTCAAACAAACACTTCTTTAAAATTACAGTGGATTTGTTTTCAAACTGTTCAAATGTTTAGACTGGCAAGAAACTGGTTGAAATTGATTACAACTAGCGAATTTTAGAACATAAACAAATTGTGTAGACATTACTTTCTATAGTTTGGCAACAAATAATAACATTGTTTACTAACAAAAAGTAAACATTATCGTTATTCACTCGAAGATAGATTGTTTTGTTGAAGTTTGAAAAGTAAATTTTGTAATCCGATCGATTTAGAATTTCTCATACTTCACATGAAAAATATTATTTCAACAAAACGTTTTTTTGCCACATAGAGTTAATTTTAGTTTGTTTCTTTTTAATATTAGGCTGAATGCAGTCAGATGTACACCATATCTATTACTCAAACAAGTGTAAATAAACAATAATTTTGAAATTCCGTGGCCACAGATTTTATTTAAGCATCTTAAGAGCTATTTCGGTTATATAAGCGTTTATGCAAAAAAGAACTAATCAAAATTTATACTAAAGAAAACACCGGTTTTTACTCACGTATAATATCGCGGCTGGGCCGCTGAGAACCCGCCCGGTTTCGGAGGAATTAGTACTCCTTCGTCAGGGAATACGCGCGCTCCCGTCGACTGGCGCACGCGCACACGTCGTGTGCGCGTTGTCTTTAGTATAATGAATTCTCATGCGAGTTTTAATGAAGTAATCAAAATGTGTCTATCTTACTTCAGTTTGGGTTAAAAAAACATTTGCAACTAAAATACATAAATAATGACAGACTTTAATTTATAGTGCTATCCACACTAGATTATTCTGCCTCTTTCGGATCACTTGTCCGATACTTTCCCAACTAAGCTAGTTCGTCTGAGACGCTCCCGCCAATTTTGTGAAGTGTCCATCTTTTTTTTTGAGGTAGGCTGAAGTCTTGTGTTCGCGACAAATTTCTGAAATGTTTATCACAAAGACAACTCTGAAATACTCTTTGAATATTACGATACACAAGTCTACTAAACAATATATTGCAGGAAGTTCTTGCACCTCGAAGGCCAGTAGTTGCAAGAGCTTTTCATTCTCTAGAAAGTATAAAGTTGTCAACAGCTGTGATGACTCTAGCAATAGAGCAGCACTCATCCGCTGCGGAAACGATCGCTTCACACTTCGTAACTAATCTCGGAGATTAATGAGCAGGAGCGGTATTACAGATCTAAATATAATAAATTAAAGGGTTCTAGAAATATAAAACTGAACAATATTGTTTAAACTTCGACTTTTAATAGAACGATTAGTACATTAAATAAAATTCTTTACTTCTAAATAAATAAATAAATATTTTGGGACATCAGATTCAGATTCAGATTTTTATTAAATAACAGATATATGTTACACGTCAAACATTACATTAATTATGGCAAAAAAACCAAATATGCAATTAAAATCAAAAAAACTAAAATACATCACAAAAAACTTGGATTAAATTATAATAAATAATTACAAACGGCCTCTGACTCCAAACTAAGCAAAGCTTGTGATATGGCTGCCAGAGACTGATGTACTACATATACTTATATTTAAATACATACTTATATAGATAGTAACTAAATAACACCCAGACACAGGGCAAACACCTATGTTCATTACATAAATATTTGCCCTGGGTGGGGATCGAACCCACGCCTCTTTGATCCAGAAGTTAGGGTCACTAACCACTGAGCCACCGAGGCAGTCTAATGAACAATTGTTTCTGAAGTGAAAACTTCTTTGGCGACGTTCTGCACCTTTTGGGATGGGTAAAACATGTTAAACTTGCGTCAGGACAGACGCGTAAGCTGATCGAACATTCATAGGACGGAGCGAGAGTAGACCGCCGGCGCGGCGCAGAGAGGAAGTAATATCACCATCTCTTTTTAACGCGCGGCGAAAATGTATGGCTGCTCCTGCGCGGCGCAGGGCGCTTGGGCGAGTGTGAGTGTGTGATATTGTATTCTACTACATAAACGTAAATACTTTTTCATCACATCTATTCGAAAAGGACTACTTGGTTTGCTTTTAAGTGCGCCTAAAGTTGGTGTTTTCTATAAGGAACTTTATAAATGCGCTGGAATTATCTTTACCGCGCACTTTTTGAATTTGGAACAAATAAGTGCGACGGAATCATCTTTGCCGCGCACACGCGCAATTTGGAAGTATTTGTAATGTTAGTGTTCAGCGCCAAGAAAATGAATGATAAGAATGTAAATATAAGTTTTCGTTTGTTTTATTATTAGATACCTTTTAATTTCAATTTGTTGTTACTCTACGTTTTATTAAATAATAATATTACTATAAAATATGAGGCGCCTTTTATTTTCTCATAGAGGTGATGAAAAGTAGAGACCACTCGGGCGCAAAATATATTTTTGGCTCGGGCGACGTACTTTGAATCCCTCGCTACGTTCAGGATTATACAAAAGAACCTAACCTAACTAACCTAACCTAACTTCGCTCTGGATTCAAAAAAGCGCCCTCGCCGTAAAAATATTACTTTGCTCCCATATGATACAATACTATATATGTTCAAGCTTTCACTTCTGCCGGCACTCCCGGAGTGCAACAAGTTTTTTTCGTTCAAAACATTATCAAACTATTTTTTTCTTATTTGATGACGTCTTTGTGCACGATGCAATTATTCTACTTAGACAGCGTTTTTTGCCACTTTTATCCACCATTTCGCCACATATCACATATGTAGACTTGACAAATCACACGTGGCCATTCCCCGGAGCAAGGTAAGGCAGGACAAAAGGACAATAGGGCCTTATTTCGCAGGCCTTATTCGCCCCATTCTGCCGCAGCCGAGGCGACCTCTAGTTACGGGTATTGTGTCGGGAGGGCCCAATCGAAGATGCTATCTTGTCGGCTTCATTTGAGATCATTGTTCGAGTGATTTGCTTATGTAGGGGTGGCTTTTTGTCGAGAACATCTTGTAATCGAAGGAGGCGAGAGAAACGTTTTAATACCTTAGACAAGACAAGTTTTACGTATTGCATTTGCATTTATACCCAAAAAAAGTCAAATTTACTTACTTTATTTTTATTTTTAAATAATATTGTAATAAAAACATGTTGTTATTTTTTGGTGACTTAACAGTGATGAAAAATTTGAAAAATACTTTTAGATTAAATATTTTCACATTTATGATTGCTGATTTTTCAAAAAACAAAAGATTTTGATGGAATTTAAATAAGATCGATAGTATTCTTTTGTAATATGAGCACTTTATATTCCCGAGCTTGTAGAATACAATTATTATTATCAAGAATACATTGCCCTGTTATAGTACCCCTTGAGAAAGAAAAGACAACGTATTTACCTATTCAGGTAAGTTTAGGTTAAAAAAATCACTAAGTCTTCAAGTGATTTTCTTAAATAATATTCTTATTATATTATATTTTATCACATTAGAACATTTTATCAACATTCAATAAATTAACGATCACGCATACTTTACTCAACCTCCTGTAGACTCGCTTGCATGTTTCGAGTGTACTTTTTTATACTCGACTATTAATAGTTTCCATGTAAATAGTCCAATTATTTTCATTATTTTAATGTACACAGAAATCACATTAACTGTAGCAGTTAATCTTTCAGTGTCATGTAACTAATTGTAATAAAATACAGGGAACACGTTTCGTGCGTGTCTGTACTAACGGCGGTTGAGGAAAGGCATTAATTCATAGATATTAGGTCATTTTCAACAAATCTTTAAATGATTTGCTGTGTCTACG
This sequence comes from Hypomecis punctinalis, assembly GCA_949316475.1. NCBI lineage: Eukaryota > Metazoa > Arthropoda > Insecta > Lepidoptera > Geometridae > Hypomecis > Hypomecis punctinalis. The sequence continues at coordinate 22,988,884 of OX438798.1, forward strand.
ATGGTCAACAACTTCTGAAAATAAATATCGTAAAAAGTAAGCGGCTGAAAGGCATTAATTCATAGATATAAGGTCATTTTCAACAAATATTTAAATGATTTGCTGTGTTTACGATGGTCAACAACTTCTGAAAATAAATATCGTAAAACGTAAGCGGCTTTTCAACAAAATACCTTCAAGTTACACCTTTGAAGTTGACCACTCAAACACAACACAACATTTTGCAGAATTCCCAATTTTTATCCCACAATAATTAGGTTAAATTTACCTCTGTTTGTTTTCATAGAAATTCACTGCTTAATTGGAGTTTTTCTGTTTTGATGTTGTTCAAATTCGTTTCAGTGGTTTTAGGTTTGTTTGTTAGGTTTCACGAACGTTAATTTTTATTAGGTAGGTACTTAACCCTTTTTATACGTTTATCTTTTAGAAGCTGTGTTAAAATAATGAAGCTATTGGAATCCCTACAAACAGTTACTTAATTATTATAAAATACGTACCTAAGCCGTGGTGATCTAGTGGTAATGACACCCGCTTTACAATCGTGAGGTCGTGGGTTCAAATTCCGGTCCCGTACCAATGAGTTCCTTGGAATTTATGTACGGAATTTCAAACCACGGGCTTTTCGGCGAAGGAAAACATCGTGAGGCAACCTGCATGCGTCCGTAGAAGAAATTCGATGGCGTATGTGAATCCACCAACCCGCACTGGGCCAGCGTGGTGGATATGGCCCAATCACCCTTCGTGGGTAGGCCTACGTCCTGCAGTAGACTATTAAAAAGGCTGGTACAGTACAGTATAGTACGTACCTACACTGTTATTTTAATTAGAATTTTAATTGCTAGCTTTGACAAGGCAATCGAAGTTCTTTTTACACATAATAGGACTAGAATTAGAACATTGAAGGAAGCAATATGGCATTCTAGTTCCTAACGGAAGAAAAAATAAAGTTTTCTTATTCTACCAAACTACTTAGTATTAAGAATCGCTTAGTGCCCAGTAGTTTAATAAAAATATACTTCATTTATGAACTTTCAAAAGTAAACTAATTATAATGTACTTCAAATTATCTTTGGCTATTTCCCTGAAGACTATTATTTATCTTCAAAATATCTTACTATTAATAAAATAGAAAAATGTTAAGCCAAAAATAGAAGAAATCCTGTACAATAAAACTACCTAAGACTACAAATATAGGTCTTATCCGTAGAGGGTCTACAGACTAATAATGTAGCCTGTCTACGAAGAATTGTGGTTCGTAGAACTTCGTAGAAATACATACCAAAAAGTTCTCGCTATAGTCACAGTACTAACAATAATTATTAACGTCAACTGTTTACTTTTGATTGAATCATTATCATCATCGTCATATCAGCATAAACGTCCACTTTTGGACATAGGCTTCTCCAATCGATTCCCAATAGGTAAGGTTGGTTGGAAGCGGCTTGCATTCAGGGCGTCTCTGCAAATCCAATTTTGACTTGGTGAAAATTCAATACTCCTTCACAGCTCACGTATTATATAGTATAGCTATAGGTTTCCTAGAGGTTTATTTTAAACCGATATCCTGCTAGGACGAATGCATACGCGGCTGCTAAAGAATCTTTAATTCTTCGTGAATTATAATAACTATGACACTTTCCAACCTATGAATTATATATTTGCCAAAAACAAAGTCCATCCGTTGCTGATTTGTCGCTTAGTAGACCAGAGTAGAACCTTTAAAAATAATAAGGAGTGAAAAAAAAATAATAGTAGGATGAAACCCATTAGAAAAGGAGGGGAATATTATAAAAATAAAAGGAAAAATAATTTACGGGCGATCTGAGGTCGGGAAGGGGATGGGGGGGGGGGGGTTTAAGGGTGAAAAACGGTTTTTCTCGATTTCCGGCAAAACTAAAAGTCCTATCGAAAAAAGTCAAATGGCAAAGTTGTAGGTAATAAAAAGATCTAAAACTTTTGTCTTGACACTTTTTTCACATAACCTCAAAATTTATGTGAAAAATCCAAAAAACCGAGTTTTCGGTTTTTTATATTTATATCTTACAAAAATATTTTTTTTTAACGAAATATGGTGAAAACTTACCTTTTTATGTCCCAAATACGCTGTAATTTATTTGTTTAAAAATATTAATTTTTTTCACCTTATTTTGAATTAATATCGAAAAAACACCCTAATTTTCAATCGAAAATTCAACCGTCAAAATATCAGCTTTTTTCAAAAAGTTGGTATGTTTTCTGTTTGTTGAAATCTGTACTTTCCGATGGTAAAAAAATATATATGTTACTATAGTAAATCTTCTCAGAAAATGCAAAAAATCGAAAAAATCTCGAATTCGAAAGTTTTTTTATATTACGATATTATAAATAATTTTGAGCTATTTATTAAAATTTACACTTTAATTACTCGAAAAACGTTAAATTACATGTTACATTGATAACAAAAAAATTGCAAATAAAAATAAACTACTATAATTCACAAACAAATAAGTTAATAAAATTAATATTTAATAAGACATCTACAATATTTGGAGAAAGTTGTCGAATCTTCTTTAAATTATATGCGTAGATGCCTATTTATAACTATTTTAAAATAAATTATATATACCTGAGGAGATATACCTGAATGACCTACGAAAAATTGTAGCCCATCAAAAGGTATTTCGTGGAGAGGTGGGGAAGGGGCTAGGCTGGTCTGGGTCTTACTACATACTCGTACAAACCTACTATTATATACTATATATTTCGTAGCAGCTGTTACAACCGTTAGCCTAACCAGTATTCGAAATAAAGTACAGTATACAACATCGTTTATAAAAATACACGTGCACGCTGAGTTTCTTGAAGATAACTGTGACAAGTTAACTTAAAAAAAAAAAACAAAAAACTTTTTGAATCTGCATAGGAAGGTAAATACTATCTCTATTTATATCTGTATCAATCAACTCAAACATAAAAATCGTAATATTTTCCTTAAAAAATAGTATGCTTAACGTAACATAACCTAAAGATTGATATTTTTAATAACAAACTTTTGGCCGATTTATATTTATACATTTTTAATAGATTTATAATATATTTTTTGTACATTTTGACATTTATTTCTTTAATATTTTTTTTCGATTTTTTGCATTTCCTGAGAAGATTTACCATAGTAACATATATATTTTTTTTTCACCATCGGAAAGTACAGATTTCAACAAACAGAAAACATACCAACTTTTTGAAAAAAGCTGATATTTTGACGGTTGAATTTTCGATTGAAAATTAGGGTGTTTTTTCGATATTAATTCAAAATAAGGTGAAAAAAATTAATATTTTTAATCAAATAAATTACAGCGTATTTGGGACATAAAAAGGTAAGTTTTCACCAAACTTTGTTAAAAAAAATTTTATTGTAAAAGATAAAAATAAAAAACCAAAAACTCGGTTTTTTGGATTTTTCACATAAATTTTGAGGTTATGTGAAAAAAGTGTCAAGACAAAAGTTTTAGATCTTTTTATTACCTTTAACTTTGCTATTTGACTTTTTTCGATAGGACTTTTAGTTTTGCCGGAAATCGAGAAAAACCGTTTTCCCCCCTTAAACCCCCCCCCCCATCCCCTTCCCGACCTCAGATCGCCCGTAAATTATTTTTCCTTTTATTTTTATAATATTCCCCTCCTTTTCTAATGGGTTTCATCCTACTATTATTTTTTTTGGTTGTATAAATTATCGACACTGGTGTATAGAGTAAAAAATGAAGCTACAAACACAAATTCTGATTTATAAGATTAGGAAGCAAGTTTCATGTTTTAAGGTGCGAAACCTTTATTCATCCTCATTATAAAGCCATATTTTGCGACGTACCGACGCAACGAAGCTTACATCTGGCAGTATCGCCATAGCGTAGGTACTAGTTTACACTTCCATTATGATAGGGGTCAGAGTGCACTAGCACAGAAGCACAATTAATTTTCTGTCGTAACGTGACTGTGTAACATTATCATTTAAACTTAATGGGCTTTTAATAAAATTAACCCATTTTCAACCTTAAAATTTAATATGAGCCAGATTCAAATTGCATCATGGTAAAAAATACTCAACCAAAACGTAACGTCCACCGTACATGTAAATGTCACATTTGCGATTTTCAAAATGTTGTCTTTTAGACAGCTTTTCAGGTATAACACCTAGTATTACTTTAATAGTTTTTTAAGGCATCGGCAGCGTAGAATGTCCACTTATGTACGAGTGTTGCATGCAGTGTACCAAATCTTAGACCACCAAATCTTACATCATTGCTTCACACTTTAAGAAAAATTTAGTAGATTGAAAATATATCGGAGAAACCTAAGTCCTACAGTAGATGTTACTGTGGGCACGAGTGTTCAGTGTCCACACTAGTAACTTCATCGCTTATTCCAAAAAAAAACAAAATTCAATACAGTCATACTTTCAATTGATTCTGGTGAGCAAAAGTACGTAAGCAAATGCCCCGTAAAGAAAATATCATGACAATGCTGCCAACTTGCGTATATAGTATTTAACCTAATGTGTTGTTACCCTAACGGCCAAAAAACTATGTAACGTATAGCGTAAATCATAATCACGGCCATTCTCGAGCCCTTACGAGCGCGGGAAGGGCCTTTCACGAGAAATGTAGTGTGCGAAATGGCCTCAGAATGAAGGTGCGGAATCGTACGCTATTTACTCACTACCACTGCAGGTTTTGTATTTCTTACTTTATAGCGTAGGAGAGAGCATAGAAAATAACGTAGCGTAGGATTTTAATTCATTTTGAAATTATTATAATTCATTTAAGCAGTTTGACTTAAAATATTTTTTGCAAATTTTGATAGTTTGATTAGCTTTCAGACATTTACCATTATTTATTATTGTTGCGTTTATTATTTTTACAAGGTCAACAAAAATAAATTGAATTCTCAAGCTCAAGCTCTCTCGGTCAAATAAGAACTAAGTAGTTTCTGTGGTAATAAATTATTCTTCTAGAGTAAATGTAGTGTACTAAATTATAATATAGTTTGTACAAGATTAATCTCTGTGTTGCTAATTTAACTACATAAAATATTTGCAAAAAGTACTAAGTTCATAGATACCACAGTCAAAACAAATTAAATTACAATGGCTTTACTCATTTTTTGCTGAAACCACTATTGGCTACGGGAAGTTCCAACGAACGACTTTTATTCGTGTTCCAAAGTGCAATAATACTTAATTTCGGTCTCAGATTGGTTAAAAGTTCAAATAATCCCCTCCGATTTGATCGGAACTGCCTTTGAAAATTATCCAATTTAACACCCTTATCATAACTCGAATGGTTTATATTGTGCGAGTTAAACTCCACCCTAATAAAATGTAGCTTGAAGTTTTACCCCACGATATTAATCTGATCTGGCCCGGGCAGGGGCCATGCTCCCAAGTTTTTACGATTAAGTAAATTTTATTCATACAATCTAGGGTGGAACCACACTCTTTTCAATTTGATCAGGGATCGCCCTTTATATCGAAAGCCGCGAAACTTGGGAGATAAAACAATTTAGGCGTCGGATGAACGTTCGTTTTTCTCGGGAATTTGCGCACCGAGGCTCATGAAATATCGAAATAGGTAGGTATAATGTAAAAAATATTCATTAAAATTTCTTTGAAATTTTTTTCTCGTGTACATTTGCACTGTATTAAAAGTCTCATAAAAGTGCACGTAAAATAGGAGGTGATTTTATTTCAATATCGCAGGACTTTTGAAATAAACATTCATGATTTCGGCTTAATAGATTTAGTATAACAAAAAGTAGGTACGTAGGTTTTGACACATAAACTCGAAAAGTTTGTCGATAACCTCGAAATCGGATTGTATTTTATTCGCAAAACGTGCGAGCGCCGCGCTCGTTGCGCCCCTGGCGGCAGTGGTTTTCAACTCTCGCGCTCAGAATCGAGCAATCTTTCAGCGACGCAGGCTCTTAAGAAAGCCCGTTAGCGGTGTTCAAGAGATGAAAACTACGCAGGTGCAGTTATTTTCTATTCAGTATAGTTGCTTTGGTAAGGCTAAATGTTTTGATTCTGACTGAAATAATTGAAATAATGTGAAATAATGTTCACTTGTTTGCACTTGCTCACATTCAATCTAAATCATCATTATAAAAAAGACATTTTATTATCAGAAGTAGTCAGTAACTGTTAGTAGTTATACAGGTGTAACATTTTGTTTTATAAGATCTTACTTAACAATTTTTGTTTCAAACAAACTCTGGGTCTCTGTGCCTGCAATAAATGGTTTTTATTTTATAAATTCCATGTCAGTTAGAAGCAAAACACAATTCTAAGTTTTAATTGATACAAACTATTGTATTACTCACCAGGTGGCGGGAGATGCGCTAGCACGAGCAAGGCGAGGTGCGCCGCGGCGCAGCGCGCGCGCCTCATCTCGCTCGCTAGCGGGGCGCGCTTCCCCCTGCACTGCTCATACCCCTCGCGCACTCTCGCGCGACCGTACCAACGCGTGCTACCGACGCGCGATCAACGAGCGATCGCAACAACGCGTGATGCCAACAGTCGCGCGGTCACTCCCGAGATCACGATGCGTGACCAAACACAACACGCTGTCACAACACGGAACACTCGCGGTACGCACACACACAACCCGCACTCGTAGCTAGCATCCGTCAAAATCGTTATCGCGAATCTGTAAAAAATAAGACATTTTTAAAGCAATTTTAAGATTGTGTAGAGCTTTTTGGGAATATTAGGCCCAATTTTATAGGCACTATCATAATTATAATAGCAATTTAGAGTAGTCCTTTGATGATTTGATCGAGAGAACAATATTTTACGTAGCTATTAAATTTACGATGGCGCCTTTAAAACTGGGCCCTTTCAATGGCAATAGTTTAACATATTTATACCTACTTAGGCGTAGACTTTGGTAATGTTCGTAGCATTTCTAAAATCCTATAGAAAAAGTGCATAATCAATTTTAAAATAACATTTTGGACTCTGCTTCATTTTAATAGCCACTATAATATTACCCGGCATCATGCCATTATTCCATTACTCGAGTAAGTTATTTTTAAACTATGAATTTCCTCATAAGTTGAATAGTTAATAACGAGCGAAAAGGCAAATAGATCCTGAACAAACTTCTCCTTCTTCTATTCAAAATATTTTTCTAAAACAAAGTTTGAAATTATGTTAGCCGCGATAAGCGTATTTGTTCAGGCTCAAAAGTGGGTTCGGCGCCGGCCGTTCCCTTGAAAATAGTGAATAGTTGAAAATATTTGTTGCACGAAAATGTAATAGGTATTTGGGCTAAGATTTCACATAAATTGCATTCTGAGAATTATTAAAATCTTTGTGACTTACTCAGAAATATTTCAGTATTTAGTTTTAGCCAAAACATTAGTCTTTCTTAGGTTGATCTATAAAATATTTCACCTAAACAGACTTATTATAATTTTTATTTTGAGTGCTTTCCACACTAGGTTTTATCTCAAAGGTTAATAGGTTTTATCTAAAATCATAATATTGATTTAGCAGTGCGTCATCTCTCGTCAATCTTTAGAAGTTCTAATAACTTCTAGTTGAGCGATAACCTGCCTAATACGGGTATCACAGGTGGCGCCACCAACGCTATAAGTTGGTGTAATGTAAGCACTTCAAGAATTTGAAGCTTGCGTAGGAGGCGGGCTGGCTCAGTTGGTTAGAGCGTCGGGCTAGTGATCCGAAGGGGCAGGTTCAAATTCTGCGTTCGCTTCAGATTTTTGAAGTGCTAATCACAAAGATAACTCTTTGAGATAAAACCTAGTGTGGAAAGCACTCAAAATAAAAATCATAGTATTGATTTAGCAGTGCGTCATTTCTCGTCAATCTTTAGAAGTTCTAATAACTTCTAGTTGAGTAATAACCTGCCCATTACGGGTATCACAGGTGGCGCCACCAACGCTATAAGTTGGTGTAATGTAAGCACTTCAAGAATTTGAAGCTTGCGTAGGAGGCGGGCTGGCTCAGTTGGTTAGAGCGTCGGGCTAGTGATCCGAAGGGGCAGGTTCAAATCCTGCGTTCGCTTCAGATTTTTGATGTGCTTATCACAAAGATAACTAAACAGACTTGTGCACAATTAATCTACAGATATTTTCTTAAACAACGTACATACATAAAATTTATATTAATTTTTATTGGACAACAACTATTTTTTTTTTGACAAACTGGGTTTTCTACCGTAAAAGTCAGTTTTAATGATGAGTACAATGTTAAGTAAGCGAGATTCTATCTCTGTTGTTTAAAGAAATATCCTTTATAAATACCTTACACTTAATCTACAATTTCCAAAGTGTGTGTGAGAATTGCCATCGATGCCTACACAGAAAAGTAAGCCCAAATTGCGAACATAACTCTACAAACATTTATCGATCTCCAATTTAAAAGAACTTGTTTGCTTTAAACATAATTACAGGCAAATAAATAACACGGAGCTGAGCAGAACCAATTAGTTACGGTTCAGCCGAGAATTGGAGTTCGTGTTCTAATGAAATTCCCGATGCGGCAGGGCCAATAAAACTTGGACTCCTTCGCCCCGCGCCGTACCGCGCCCCACCCTTCGCACCTCCTAGGAAAACAGAGTCCACTAAGTTTATCTGTGCACTGGACAGGTGGAATAGCAAAATAGTAAATAAGTGAAGGAACTGCAAAGATTAGGATCTATCTGAATAAGTCATTGGAGCGTGAAGTTGCATTTCTTAATATGAAGCTCTTTTTATAATACTTGTTTATACAAGTTCCAACCGGTCTCATTGGAAATGCATAATATGTACAGCATTAGCCAAAAAACCTAAACAATTTGAACACATTACAAAATTTATTTAAACGGGACATCGCGCTCTTTATACAAATTTCAAAGTTCTGCTTTTAGTCAATCCGATGAAGCTGTAGTGTGACAAAGTGCAGCGTCGCATCGCATCGTAAACCGCACGTAGGACACGTAAAGCTTTCATTGTATCGCCGTCAATGTAGATCGAAGAGATTTCTAGTCTCAATAGCTCTTAGAAAGACGTAAAATCAGGCCAAATGGAGGTTTTATGACTCGATACAATGATAGTTGACACTTTCGAGATATCGAATGTAATGTAACCTTTCAGCATAATCTGTAGGGATCAATATGGGAGCTCTGATCTGTGAAATTTAAATGAAAATTGGATGTTTCAGAGCTCGAAAGTAGTAGTGAATGTTTGGAAAAATATAGCTTGATGTTATTGTAATAGAATTACTTACCTATCAAAGCGAAAGTTTATGTGAGTAAACATTGTACCTGATGCATTTGTTCTTAAAACTTTCATGAGTACTGTTTGCTGAAATGAAATTTCTACATGATTATAAAGCTGCTAATAATAAAATTATGTGCCTACTTGTGCGCACTTTTTGTTGAATTTTTAAGAATGGCGCAAAAAGTGTAACGTGTATGCGGTCGAAAAGATTGCCTACAAATAAATTAGCAATAAACAGTTTGCTTATACCATCGACTTGGCATTATTTCTGTTTTGCGTATACACGCGATACTGTCAACAGTTTTTGGTGTCATAAAACTTAATGCGAATTATTTTTCTTCAAAATATCTAGAATCTTAGAAAAGTCTCCCAAGGAAAATACAGAAAAATAAACTCAAATCGTGTTAAGTAGCAAATTAGCTAGAAATACAAAAGTTACAAAGTCGAGTTCCTATGTAAATTTCCGCGAAGTTACAACGTGTTCCTAGGCGTCTCTAAAGGTGCCAGCGCCATTCAGGCGCACAGCGGAGTGTCGATGAAATTCCAAGTTTTTTCCCAACTTGCCAAGTTACCGTCCAAAGTGATTCCTGGGTAAGCTAAGTTAGCCCACTGCACTGAAGTTAGCTGTTAAGTTAGTAGCAAAGTTCTTCTCATTTCCTTTCCTCGTTATGAATACGTGACCTTTTATACCATGAGTTTTGTGTTCTCCGATTATTTATGAGATCCAAACACGAGTTGAATGGTGCTAATTAGAAACAGTAATTGCGTGCGTGTTTGTCAAAGTATTTTCATAATTCAAGCTCTAAGCTCTAGCATGTTGTGCTATGAAAATTTCCGATCCTTAAAACTAAAATTTTAAGTGATTTAACTAAGATTTAAATAAGAAGTGATTTAACTTTATAAGTTAAACATTCTTACTAAGGACAGCAAGGTAATAGAAAAACAATACTTAGCGGCTAAGTAATATTATTTCGTAGGTACTTCTAGCATCAAGTGAGAATTGTAAGTATTAGCGGTAATTGTAATTGTTTTATGAAAAACTCGTCGTTTTAGGCACTATTAGGGCCAACTATGAAGGTGCCATTGCCATCGTAGTTATATTAGAAATTTAGAGTATTTCTGTTTCATTTTCACTTTAGGCATTCGATAGAGAGAACAATTTTTACGTTGCTATTAAATTTATGATGGCTCCTTCATAATTGGACCAACTGGGCAAAATGCTATTTCAAATTAGCTTTAGAGGAACGACTTAGTAGAAAACAAATCTGGATTAAGTTATTCTACGGTTGCCTTAAAATATCCTCATCTTGAATTCGGTTACTTTTTGAGTTATTGACAAAATTATAGCGTGGTCAAAGTATAAATTGGAAAAGCGTGTGAAATATACGGCGTCCAAGCATAACATTACAAACATTGTCGTCATCGCTGCAGCGGCTGGCTGGCGCCGCGACACCAAACTTGTCCTATTTCTCACAATTCCGTGAAAACTTTTCCTGAGTGCGAAGAAATCCATCCGATTGTTTATATCACTAAGTTTGGAAATTTTAACATCAAACGTTTTGATTTCAAACGAACATAGTTTTGATATAAATTGTTGCGATAAATTTATTCTAAAATAAATAAACATACTTGTTCAGAGTACCTATGTTTATTTATTTTTGCTAAATGATCATTCATTCAGTATACTGTTTAGAGCTGAAAGTAAATATTGTTATGTGTATACAAATTATTATATTTTCTAGTCTGTTCACTATGTACTTTTCTGAAATCAAGATATTTCAGTTAATAAGTCAAAAAACATTTCCATGTGAAATATTGGCTATAGACCACAGTTCGCACTTTCAAAAAGTTGTCAGATCTTATGTACAGCCAAGCTTCTTACTCTAAACGTCTTAACTCTCCAAGTACTTACTTCACAAACTCTACACCTTATTAGGAGAAAAAAAAAGTTAATTGGTTAAGTATAGAAAATGATTATTTATTCAAAATGAAGATATTTAAATATGTCATAAAAATATGGATTTCCTAGTTAATATGATTCTTGTACCTATGACACCATTGATTTCTAGTACCCATTGTATTTGATTGAATTTATGAGTACTATTTGAACTGATATTATAGTATCTTACAACCATAACACTGACAAACGCGAGCCTCTTCATTTTATAAAACTCCTATTATTTATAAGAACGAATAGCCCATAATCTACAACAAACTAACTGGCCAATTGTATATAACGCTGGTCAAAAACCAGTGCGTTCATTACATTTCAGCATACAAATTGATACGAAGCTAAACCTCGCAAATTTCGTTTGAACAAACAAAGAACAAACACATCCAAAGCTCGGCAAACATAATTTACAAACAGTTTCAAATGTTTAAATCTCGTTTTGGCGCACAATGAAACGGAGTGAATTCCGACGTGAAAAGGCCAAATACCTATCTGAAAAATGCAACATTGTTGAAACAGCTTTCACAGTCGCGCCGAAGTATGTCAAAACTTTGTCACTCGTATAATAGTCCTCTCTAGTTACACGTTTTTATATCACACATAGGCTTGACCAGTGATGTTACCCTCATCATCATTATTATCAGCCGTAGGACATTCACTGCTGGACATAGGCCTCCCCTATGGATTTCCAATAAGCCCGGTTGGAAGCGGCCTTTACTGGATTAAGCGGATGTTACCTTGTAATACGTCGAAGTTGAAGTCGTGGTGGCCTAGAGGTATTGACACTCGCCTTGCAATCGTGAGGTCGTGGGTTAAAATCCCGGTCCCGTACCAATGAGTTGTTTGGAATGTATGTACGGAATTTAACACCACTGGCTTTTCGGTGAAGGAAAACATCGTGAGGCAACCTGCATGCGTCCGTGGAAGAAATTCCATGGCGTAATGTGAATCCACCAACCCGCACTTGGCCAGCGTGGTGGATATGGCTCAATATCCCTTTCGTGGGTAGGCCTACGTCCTGCAGTGGACTATTAAAAAGGCTGGTACAGTACAGTACCTACCTTGTAATACGTTAAAAAATAGAACTTATACGGTCTTACCACATAAGTTTTAAGCACGCTTTTAAGCACGCTTTAGACACAGTTTAACGGAACAAAGTGCATGGTTAGAAAGTATTTTAATTTTTTGTGGTAAGACGAATAGTTTTTACTTACTGTGGAAAAAAATACATTTTCAATTATGTTTAACACTTCAAAGCCAGCTGTCGCAAAAATACTATTAGTTAAAATTTTGTTAGTTTTATGAAAACTTACGCTTAATGAGTTTTTTAAAACCAATTTTGCGATTTCTTAAGGAATTAAATTAAGCTCACAAACAAATAATTACTATTCTAATCACTGAAATAATTATTTTTACAGATTTACTAATTACCTATTCTAATCACTGATTATTATTACAGATTTATAAATAGTTATTAGGACCATAAACTAACTACTCAAGGAGGTTAGTCATAAAATACTTTCATGAAAATTGCTAGTTCAACCTAAACAAGATTACAAGATAAAACAGTAGCGTTAATAAATGGTGTTCGCTCTGGTGTAGCGTACTAGAAGAAAAGAGGCATATGTTTATCAGTAGTCGATTGCGCGCTATATAACAATGATAGTTGGGACAAAACTGAAGTATTAGTAGTCTATTTTCAGAAAAGTTTGCGCTCCAAGTATTCCACAGCTTCTCGGCACCCATATTCATACGCGTATGGAAACCTCAGTACTAGTATTCCGCACTCGGTACCCAGTTCCTTTTGTCTGCAAAACCGCGCTTTGATTAAACGATTTCGCAGTACACGGCCGAAAATAAAGTTTTTAATCTTTCAATATACGCGTCGGCGTCGGCCGGATCCGACGAATCGGGGCCAAACAAAGAGTTGAGCGACTGACGCTGCCCACTTTTAATTTTTAATTTGCTACCGGTACATCACTAGCGAATTAAAAGAGACGCCGTCTTTTTGCCGGCTTTGTTACTGCGGATTTGAAATGCGAATCGTTGTTTTCAATCTCCAGCTTTAAGGTTCATAGCTCGATCTCATTGCTCATTCTATGTCAGCACGAAAGTATACAAGAGGATTTTAACGCAGTACGATGAAATGTTTATATGACTGTTCAAGAAGGGTATCTGTCTACCTACTTAGTAGATACCTATGTGTTACGTTTCATATGATTTGATAACTAATAAATTTAAACCTGTACAAACAAATGATAGTTTATTTTTATTTTGTAACTCTTGCTTGATCATGTGTTGTCATGATCTGACAGTTTCTGGTGTGCAAAATATGCACTTTTTGATTTAAAAACAATGTAAAATTTAGGTACTTACAGTTATTACTTAGCTTTCCGACTGCTAAGCACATTATATGAGCAAATTTTGTATTTCTTTTCATTAATATCATAGTTATTACGGAGATAGAAAATAGAAATCACTACACATTCAAAAAAAAAAATATCGATCCATAAACTACAAGTATCTCATGCAATGATAAAACATCTCAAATATTTAATATAGCCGTGTCTACCCGTGACCACGGTCGATGCAACTCGGCCGAAACGTCGGGATGATGAGGTATTTATTTATCTCGTAATTTTAGTGCGCGATTAGTGCCGTAGTATATTATAATAATGTGTTCAATTCGCGATAGTTTAAAAACAATACTTAATATAGGTTACTAAAAGTACGAAAATCGTTTCCACATTCTTAATTTAGAGTTCCGTGCTAAAAAGTAACCGTTACGGTTTCCGTAGTAATCTTCCCGACTGTTTATGGAAATGTAAACCCCGTATATTGTTTAAATAAACACTTTGCATTCAAAGAGCTTACGATATTCCCGTGTGAGTATTTACGCATAAATAATTAATCCCACAAAGACGACAGGAATACGAGTTTCCACCTCTGGCATATCTCTCGGCCCCGCAAATCCCTTCCGCAGTTAGCGACGTGACGTACTGAATACTGGGTGTTCTTTTTTATTCAGGGTACCCATGATTTATGGACTCAGGATTTAAAATACCTACATAGCAGTTATGGTTATAACTTATAACTTGATTATAGACACGGTTTTAGGACGATCGGTTAGTGGTCGGCCAGTGGCCCAGACTAGAATATAGAAACCGGTTATTGTTGACGGTTATCAACAATACTTTCTATGTTCATTTATTGTTTCGTTGATCTTTGATAAAGAGGGTCCTGCATTATATTTTTTTTTTGGGGACATCTTACACACGGCCTTTGACCAAAAACTAAGCAAAGCTTGTGATATGGTTGCCAGAGACTGATATACTACATAAACATATTTAAAATACATACTTATATAGATAGTACTTAAATAACACCCAGACACAGAACACGAAGCAAACACCTATGTTCATCACATAAATGCTTGCCCTGGGTGGGGATCGAACCCACACCTTTTTGATCCATAAGTCAGGTTCACTAACCACTGAGCCACCGAGACAGTCAAGCGCATTCAATTCCTGACTGGGCAGATTACGTGGTTGAAATATCTGTTCTGGGTTTTGAAGCGTTGAATTATGATCAATTTTAGGACCAACTTAGAAATTGCAAAAAATATTTTAACTGTACTAAAATCTAACGTCATCTAATGACAGCATAGATAATGGTTTTTATAATAATAATAATAGACGGTTGGGTCTAGGGTCAGATACAGAAGGCGGTCGTTCTGGACACGGCGCGCATTGTCAGAAGGTTCCTCTCTCTGTAAGCCCAACCACCGGTAGCTTGAGCCCCGCCCCGCTGCCGGCGGCACTCTAGGTTTAGGTTTTTTTATAGTATTTTGTTCTTTTATATAAATATTGTAAAAAAACTGAGATATAAGATAATAAATGAATAAGTATAATAATAATAATTGTCACCATCTACGGAAGCCTATCATACGCATGTTTCCACACGCACTTGACTTATTTTTTAGGGTACATTCCGCAGTTCACATTCACAGTTCTTGTAAATAATACAAAATCAGCCAGTATACTCCAGCAGTGGAAAACTTCGCTTCCTTGGACACGGGAAGTCAATTCGAGTTGCCGAATGTTCGGATAAGATCGCAACTGGCATTATTCCCTGAGCGGTAATTTTTCAGGACTTTTGCACTACAGACGCGGAACGAAAACTTTTTCGGTTTATTTAAATGTGGATTTTATTTCTAGAACTCTGCGCTGCCATTAAAAAAGAACAAAAATTGTATTAGTTTACTAAAAAAAACTTTTTCTTCTTCTTCTTTTGTTTGGCGTCGCATTGTTGTGCATTTGCCAGTGTCAAGTAGTGTTAAGTTTTAATTTTTTTTGATATTTTATCAAAATAGTCACTGTCGTAGTCACGTCATAGTCCAATAAAGTCGCGGTCAAGTCCAAACATAGTCCAAGTCATACCTTAGTAAAGCAGTGGATACTTTACTAGAGGCGTCTATGGAGTTTTGGTGACAACACGGAACGACCTGATACGTCACATTATATCACTTGCCTACACTCATGCACGTAAATCAGCTCATAATTAACGAAATACCACAACTTTTCACTAATCATCACTGATAAAACACAAGTTTAACAAAATAATACAATGAGGCGACATGACTTTTCCGCGTTCCCGCCAAAACTCCTAAAAAAAACTTAATATCGACAATTATTTAGGGCGTGCTATAGAACTGTCAATAATTATTTTTTTGCAAAAATTGGCATGAACCACTTCAACCGTGTACAGAATTCACGAATAGTTCTTAAAGATATCGATGTAGCATTTTTCACATTATTGATTATTTATCAAAAATGGTTCAGCCGATTTAGATAAAATTTAAATGAGACCAATTCCGAAGTACTTATATTGTTTCCAATAAAAAAAAATTATCGACATAGAACTGCTATTTAAAAAATTATCCGATATTCATAAAAAAAAACATACGCGTCGAATTGAGTACCTCCTCCGATTCGTGTCGGTCAAAAAAGTGCGTCGTAGAAAGGACATTGATTGATATCGATAAACAATTACCTAGATGAAATATAGAAACAATTTCACTCATCGATTAAAAAGTAATTAATATAACGTTTGTACTGTGTTCACGATCACACATGACGATTGAATCTTTGTGTTCCATATTTTCACACACTTCTTGTAGTGCGAATAAGATGCAAGAGCTGGCCAAAACATGAAACCCTGAAATATCGTTTTATGGCCGTTACTTTCACTAATTCTCTGCTCCTGATGCTGGCTAAAATATTGTCCCAAATATTTCTACGACACAAAAAACGTGAATGAGTGTTAATCAACCTGGTACGATAGTTGATTGTGGACACAAATTAACAGTGGCAACGTCATAATCTTACGTGTACGTGTAACTGCAACTGCCTATAGCACGAGCAGCGACTGCATGAAGAGCAGCTGCAGCTGCACTATTGGTTTGTATGTATATATTTATATGAAATAGCTCCAAAGCTGAATGCTTGAAGCCACGCTGGTCTAGAGGTTGTAACACCCGCCTTACAATCGTGTGGTCGTGGGTTCAAATCCTCGGTCCCGTACCTATGAGTTTTTTTGGAATTTATGTATGTTTATGTGAAATACCACACCACTGGCTTTTTGGTGAAGCAAAACATCGTAAGGCAACCTGCATACGTCCGTAGAAGAAATTCGATGGCGTATGTGAATTCATCAACCCGCACTGGGCTAGCGTGGTGGATATGGCCCAATCACCCTTCGTGGGTAGGCCTACGTGTGGACTATTAAAAAAGGCTAGTACAGTACAGCTTCCAAGCTTCGCATCAACAGCACCTGCAGTCGCCGTCAGTTACATTTAGCACCTCAATCCAAAATAAGCAGTATTGTACCTTTATTTACACATTCGCGCTGCCCACTTCCCTGTTAACTTCCTTGTCCAACAAAATTGAATGTAATATGAAAGATGCGTTATTCCCGAAGTGGTGATTCTCAAAAGTTTGTCTCCGCCGGCTCTCTACGCGATGGGCCACCAGAAAAGCGTTTTAAGAATACAACGACAGGCAATGAATCTTAGTCGAAGTTGGAGCGATAGAAAAAGTTGCTCGTCGCGAAGGCTCATAAAAGATAATGATTAATATGGCACTCGACCTTGTCAGTGATGTGACGACCGCGAGGCTCTACTGGTTGAAGGTTTATTTGATTAGCTTTTTAACTAGATTCCATTACATTTGGTAAGTAGTTTAGTAGCGTTCGTAATATAGCTTCACTAAATGTTTAGGTGTTAGCAATAACCGTCTATACTTCACTTTGGTACTCTAGACTAGTCTTACATGTAGTACTGAACGCTACCGTTTCTCGAATGGCACGTAATTGTTACGCAATAGGTATATCAATATCGAATAAATTTGAAATTTCATTGAATTTGAAACTCTTTATTACGTTCTATATTTGATTAATTAATTTGCTATACTATTGTCGAATACAATATCTTCAAACCAAGAGTAAACGTATGTATGTAAGTACTAAGTGTGTTCCATTACAAAGAGCTAAACATTTAGACAGGATATTGTCAATCCGCGTGTCAGTAAACCTACTCAGAATTAAATAAAAACGTACACACACGCCACACACACGCACACATTCATGTAAATACACCTAATTAATCTCTAGGTCTCAACAAATAAATATTAATACAACCATCCTTTCCCTAAGCCAATAAACACCCGCCAACTACATTTTATTATACGAGAACGACTTCATCCACACTACTAATTTTGGATTAGGTACGAATTCCAAATTGTAGTACATAGAAACAAGTAAGCACAAAAGCCATTTATCGGTAAATACGATTTTCCCAGAAGGGGGCATTTTCATTAACCGCGCCAGAAACTCGCAAATCGACTGGGCACTAATCCCCGTTCCACATCAAAGCTAATTCGGCCCGCCCTAGCGAAGCTGTAAAAAGGCCCTCGATAATCGGAAATGGTTCGCAGTAAACGCTATATTTATTAGAAACGTCCGTAATTTTATAATCCAAGATGGCCGCCCGGATCAATCTCGTTCTGAAGGATTTACACTGCATTGGTTCGACGACAGTTACTCTAACCTAGGCTGTATTGTACTGTACCGGCCTTTCTTAATAGTCTAACATAGGCCTACCCACTAAAGGTTATATAAGCATGTGAATTATAGGAAAAAAATCTACGAACTTCAAAAATCTGAGATCTTAGTAGAATATTTCACCATAACATAGGAACAGGACTGATATTGTGAGATTTTTACAAAGGGGTAACTAAATGGATTGTTTTAGGTATACATTTATCAGCTGTATGAAAACCGAAACAAAAGCCACCTCTAATTCTATTCAGAGTTGCGCTAAGTTCATAATACTGGTAGTTGTAGCAGGGATAACATTTCACGGTGCGGTGCAGTTTTATCGAACTTAGGTACCTATCGACTTACAAAATTAGTCTTGATTGCGGGTAAAAAATAATAACAGTAAGTCAAATATTATATCTATACTTATCGATACATCTTGAATATTTCATAGATGTGTCTATGATAATTGTACAAAATTATTTGCTAGAAATTGTAAAAAACATATCTACAATTATTTTCAATCATTGAATAACTGAGACTTTGATTTCAAACGTTATGAAATAGAGTTATGAAAAAAGTATATACAATCACGAATACCAAAAATTCTGGACCTGTTTTAGACAAATGACTAATGTTTCCAGTAGTAACACAGAGACTACAAAGCAGCGTCCAATTGAAATTTATTTGTCCTGTCATTTGAAATTAAGCTTCACCTGGCAGAATACAGAGCTCATAATTTAAATTAGAGTTCATCTTGATTTTAGCAGTAGTTACATACCTAGCACACAGCTGATACTCCAAACAAATAAATGCAAACGTTACGCTCAAAATGTTGACACACGTATGAACTATGAAGTGCAGGCTTCTAAGAGTGTAAAATCCTTGCAGTCAGTACATTATAAGAGCCTAGTTGTTCCTAAGCCAATAACGACACTTTTAGATCTATAACATTCGAAAATATTTCAGTAGTACATACGTCGGACTATTACAGCATGGTTTGCTCTTAAGGAGTCTGTTTACTCATTTTAATAACTGGACCCACTGCCGGGTTGGCGTAAACTGGAATAAACCAGAAAAAGCTGGTTGTAAAGTGCAGTCATAAACTAGACCGCTATTTACCGGTCAAGTAGTTGATTCCAGTAAAACTAGAACAGTGCGAAGCAACCAAAACCTTGAAATCAAAACCAATTCAGATACTTAACGGCAAATGAAAAATGAAATACCTAGTACTTGAAAATTGCGATAATTTAAAATACATAAATGAAATGCAAAATAACTATTGATTTTAATTTCCAACCTTCGATTTTTTTAAAAAGGCTATTACAATATAGTAAGGTAATCAGAAGAAGATTTAGTTACCAAGGATGGGAATAATGCTAACTGCTACTCATAATATTTGCTGAGGTCGGTTAAAAATATTTTTAACTATTATTTTAGATTTTCTAACATCTGATTAATTCAGTAATAGGCAACATTGAAAATATACTATTGATTGTGGTTATCCATATAGATAATAGCCTGAAAAAGACATGTATCATTTTATTTAAACTAAAATATGTCTAATTTTCGCAAATCGCACGAAATGAAATACGATATTTTTTTGATATTTTATCTGTGACGTAAACGCTCTAAGAAGGGCGGCAACTCTGGTGACGTTACATGCTGGTAATCAAGAATTTCTCGATTGACTGTTGTTTGTGTTACTTGTGTTTTGTGAAATGAAATGAAATGAAATATTTATTCCACTAAAATAGAGTACACATAAATGGTGTTTCAGATTGATTCGTTCCTTCTATTTGCCATTTACTAGCATGTGGAAAAAAGCACTTAAGTAAATAATAAAGTTATAACAGATTGTGTTTTTGGAGTAATATTATTGAATCTGTAAGTTACTTTTAAAGTATTTTTTGTCAATTTTTAGTTGTGAACTAGCGTATTTAATATTATTAATTATTAACTAACGTTATTTACTAGTGTGTGACGTCACAGACCAGCGCCATTACAGAATGTCGTTTTGGCGGGATCTTGAATATCTATTCTTTAACACTTGATTTTCATTGTTAATACATTAGATCTCTCGGAAATATAAATGTAGTGTGCTTATTATGTACTAACGAATAATTTAAAACGATTTCCAAAACCTAGTGAAATAGCCTATTGCAGTTACACATTAGATATTTTAAATTATATTATAGAAACACTGTGACAAATTAAGCAATAAAAACTGTTCAGTTCATAAAAACATCGAAACAAACTTTTTCACTTTTCGCCACAACTCGAAAACGAACCGCATGAGCTTGTAACTTTAAAATTCGGTTATCAAATTCGGATTTCATTTTACTAAGGGAACCCGACCAGAGTTGACTTCCACTATGCTGTAAACAATACCACTCATTAATTTCGTAGAAATGTAACTTATTTGAATGTTGATAGTTTCAAGCAAACTATACCGATACTTTTCGCATTCTGTACCCACTACCCAAAGGTAACACATCCAAACAGGAAAAACACCTACTGGTAGAATGTTTACGAAATGAGAGGCGGGCGCACTTGAGGTGACTTATCACTTCAACAGGCTCGACGTTGGACTGTATAATAGACTACTTGCTGAACCTAGCTCTGACGCAGCTGGAGCGCTATTCGATTTAGTTAGTTTGATTAGAAATGTGAAGTTGTTTGAATTCTTGCGAGCGACCTCGAAGAGTCAACACGTCCTGAAGATGCCTCGTTGAGAGGCGAAACACGTGTCGAACAGAGTGTAGTGCAGTGAGAATAAGGGTGTTATTTATTAGTGAAGTGTTTTCAATATTTTGTCATATTATTTTTTAAAAGATTTTCATAATATTTATTAGTTGTTAACGGATTATTATTGTACTATTTTTAAAAA
This sequence comes from Hypomecis punctinalis, assembly GCA_949316475.1. Classification (NCBI taxonomy): domain Eukaryota; kingdom Metazoa; phylum Arthropoda; class Insecta; order Lepidoptera; family Geometridae; genus Hypomecis; species Hypomecis punctinalis. The sequence continues at coordinate 23,010,075 of OX438798.1, forward strand.
TATATATAATATAGAGTGTAGTGAAAATAAGTGATATTTATTATTATTTTATCTATTTTGTAAAATTAAGTTTTTAAATGTATAATTATTGTAATATTAGTAATTGTTTGTAATTTTTTTTTTCCATAAATGTCCTTAATGCCCTTAAACTTATTTGCCTACAACAAGATAGCGGAAATACACTAAATATTAATTCAAAACATAGATATGTGAAGTTGTATAAAGAAATATAGCAAGGCTTGTTTGTAATACACTATTATAGGCGCAAATATCAACTTTATCTTCAAAACTCTTGATTCTAACGTCAAATCTATGCCTAGAAAGTGAACCGAGAGTTGTTGAAATATAGCCAAGAACTATCTCGATCAACAAAAAAACACAAATTTTGTTTTCAAACAAAAAAATACAAATCAAACTATATCCATTCATTTGAGTTGCGGCAGACAGACATGTAGAATGTAGATACGTCTCAGAGATACATAGATTTACACTTCAAACTTATAACACGTATATTTTGACTCAGTTGTAAAACTAGCATCCCATATTCATCGAATTGTTTGCGTAATATCTGTCCTTAACACAGCAACACTAGCCGTCACCAAGCAACTCAACAGTCACTGTCATAAAGGCAAATTCCAGCGCTTTCATTATGTCAGCAATCTCCATACAAACTCCCAGTTTGTAGTTTTGTATTATATTTGCCAGTTTCTCTGAGAGATCGAATCAGACGAACGAAGGTAGCCCGATGGCGGATTAAGAAGTTGAAATGGAAGAGAGCAGGGCACATAGTTTGACAAACGAATAGCCGATGCGTCCGTAAAATTCTCGAATGGAGACCACGACCAGCAAGCGCAGCGTAAGACGTCCACCGACTAGGTGGACTGACGATACACCTAATTAACATCGCAGGAACGCGCTGGAAGCAGGCCGCTTCCAACCGGCTTTGTTGGACCGACGACTGATAGATGGATGGATACAACTCCAGACTCTATACAACAACCCAAGCCGGTTTATGAAAGTATTGTTATCGCATGAAAAGCCCTAAACCTGAATCTGAGCCCAGAAACTAAATACCGTTGAAGCCGTCTTTCCACCTGTAAACTCAACTTTACTCAGAAATTACTCATCTAATCAGGAATTCTTATCCACCACACAAACTGCTTACAAATTACGTAATAAAATAACTCATCACATCCAAGAGTTTTTAAGAAAAAACCCTATCAACTCTAGTTTAATTTACAAAGCTTTGATTACACAGCAATGTAGTACCGTGACGTCATTAGCTCTACCTCGCTTGCATTTCCCACTTTTAAACGCGAAAGTTTTCACCGCAATTTCCCGGGAAGCCATACCTGTTTCGATTCAACGTTTGAAATTGCGGCGATTGAGTTGCTTGGGTTGGTTTTGGTTACCTTGAGTTAAAGTTGTTTGTATAAACGAAGTACTTACCTAGTATGTAAAAGCCGTGGTGGTCTAGTGGTATTGACACCCGTTTTACAATCCTGTGGTCGTCGGTTCAAATCCCGGTCCCGTACCAATGAGTTCTTTGGAATTTATTTACGGATTTTCACACCACTGGCTTTTCGGTGAAGGAAAATATTGTAAGGAAACCTGCATTAGCCCAATCTCCCTTTATGGGCAGGCTTACGTCCTGCAGTGGACTGTTACGAAAGCTGATACAGGTACAGGCACACTATGTAATGGATTGTAGTGTAATTTATGTGTGAAAGAAGTCTGTGTAAAAATATAAATACCTACTTCAGTAAACGCAAAGGCACTACGTGTGATTTAGTAAATAGCTGTCTAAGAATTTACAAACAGCCAGAATGTGAAACGCTTTGCCTGGGTCTGTCTTCCCACTAAAGTACAACATGGGTGTCTTCAAATCCCGAGTAAAATAGGTATCTTTTAGGTAAGCGTGCTACACCCTAGACCGCATATCTACTGAACATCAGGCTGTATGTAGTCAAACGCTAACCTACACGGAATAAAAAAAACAATACAATAGTTAACGTCATTTGGCCTCCGCTGGATTGGTCTGATGTAATCATGCAATCATCGCGTCGTGTGTGCCCAGTTTCTAGTAGTTGTTCAAATTTGAAACTACCAACTCCTACCTTTTAATTTACTGAATGAGCTCCCAGTTGCAGTGATGCGAAAAACTGACCAGTTCAACTGACCGTGTGTGCCCACCTTAACTTTGAGACTGTCGTAACAAACGTGTCAAATCCTATATTCAAATCTCAGAGCTCCTGCCTTGTGGATGTACATACGAGTGTTATATGCACCTATTTATTGCAGCTAGCAAAAAGCAATGAAGTAAAACATAGAGACAAAATCCATGCTAACTAATTTAGTGAATTTCCGACGATTTGAAATATTATTATTTATTTATCAATATTTGTCAAAGTATGATTTTAAGAAAAAGTTAAAGGATTGGCTCCTAAGTCTATCCTACGACCAGACTGAGAGTTTAATAAGTTGCCTGTATGGAGAATGACTGCAATAGTCAAGAGCTAAAAACCCGTAATCTCATTAATTATTATTTTCACAACACAAGAGATTTCCCGAAACTCATATTTTCTACTATTTCCTTTCGTTAATAACAAACTTATTATTATTTTAGTAAATAAAGTTTTGGCCTTCGCAAATTTGCTCTGGAATTACCTATAATCTGTAACAATTCCTGGCATCCTGGTAACGTCGCATATGAGCCCCAAGATACAAGCCTGTGCTTAATTTGGGGCTCCTCGTCTAGCTTTTTATTGAAACTGTTGCTGATCTGTACTTGATTATTTGTAATCTTCGAAACTATGGCTATTTGCAATAAATTAGTTTTTTAGATGTATTACTTTTGTTATGTATTTATTTTGGTAATAAACTTATATATTCATTTAACTTCTACCACAGGTCAAAGTATAATTATAATTATTTCGTGACAAACAACTTTAAGCAATTTTCGGTACACAACTTGAAAATGCTAATCTGTGCTGTGTTTAAGTCATAAAGTTACAAAAGAAATAGCCATTAGCGTTTAAAAATTGTTGTAAAGAGTCGTAAATTCAGCGAGAAGCATCGTAAGGGCCAATAAAAGTCAACACGGAGGGTCATCTATCACTAGCGCATTACAAACGGCTATACAATAAAACAACTTTTACGCAGTTGAGCTGACTCAGACCTTTTAAGCTTGAATATAAATTTACTACACAGTAACATCGAGTTATTATCATGAAAATTGAATAGTTAAGTATTTATATGAAAAAAGAAACCGGACAAGTGCGTGTCAGGCTCGCACATCGAGGGTTCCGTATAAACACATTGTAAAAATTATTAAAAACCTGTTTTAGCATGTGCTAATGAAGTTCTTTTATATGATACCTTACATGATACGATTTACTCACTTTGAATTTTGAAGCCATATTTTGTAAATTTTGAGGCCCTATTTTTTGTGATTTTAACAAAAATGTACAATTTTCAGATTTATTCCTATACGTGTACTCTAAGACAATGCTTCTCGCCAAATTTCATAGTTCTATGTCTACGGGAAGTATCCTGTAGGTTTTGATTTTTGTGAGTGTCAAAATATGCGGTTTTTTAAACATAAACGGCTCCTAACTTTTTTAAACTATAACTGAGAAGTTTTTATTTTATACAACTGCAAGAAACCATATATATACGTATGTAGTTTAAATTTCAACTCGATATCTTTACGCGCTCCCGAGATAAAGAGTCTTGACATACACACAGACGGACAGACGGACAACAAAGTGATCCTATAAGGGTTCTGTTTTTTCCGTTTGAGGTACGGAACCCTAAAAATTTTGCCATAATCATTTTTCGTTCAACAATATTTTGTGTTTAGAAGCTGCTTTTCTGCCCTTGATCTTTGACGATGGAAGGAAAGGGGCATATTGTCAAAAAGCGCACTTTTTAAACGATTTAGTACTACTCTAACTTGCTTGCACTACGTCTCTCATGCTTATTAATATAATTAGGCATCTATGTGTCATGACTTTGAATCGATTTTACCAAACATGATCAACTGTTTATGTCCGTTCATTCATTTGGTTTGAGTCGAAAGCCTTAAATAAGATCTGTCAAATAGAGGTGTGGACGGAAAATATTCACTTCAAAAAAATCTCCAACAGAATCACCACATATAAGAAGTGAAACGATTTCATTGGTTTTTTTCTTTGTAGACAATTTAATTAAATATCTCTTGTCTGGTGGATATGCAGTTTTAGTAACGCAGAAGAATAGCAATTGAGGCGCAAAGTAGTTCCAAGTTTTATTTCTACCACTCGATTTTTGCTATAGATTAAAAGTTCAGTGAGATTGGTATTTCATTCCGTTCTCACGATAGAGAAGATAATATGAGTAGACAATACCAAAGTAACTTCAAATATACTAGAATACCTAGTAAAAGTGTCTATCATACATAGTTACACATCGACTATTGTAGTTAAAAGCAATAGATCCTAACGTAAACATTATTACGAGTAATTTACGTTGGCTGTCTTTTTTTTTAAAACTTTTCCTCATTTTCCACGATACAGTACCTACATAAAACTAACTACATGGCCGAAACCACGCTACGCACTTGACTCATAAAGTTTTCGTGTAAAATCTGACACACTGGAACATTCCCTTTCAAAATCTTACAATGGAATGCATAATTAAGCTCAGTCTGCGAGTAAAACGATTAACAAAGGATCTCTCCATTATTAAAGAGGCTGAAAATGCGAAGCGAGTGTGATAACGGCATTTCTATATGTTTTATGGAACTAGTGAAAGCCGGCCTTTTGGCCTTCTATGAATATAATTATAATAATTAATTAATGGAAACTGTTTAAGTGGTTCGCGAGCTACATTACTCAGCAAGTGGTCAGAAAAATATTTTGTTGAAAAAGTGTTGGTTTATTTTAATGCGAAGCGAGTATGATAACGGCATTTCTATATGTTTTATGGAACTAGTGAAAGCCGGCCTTTTGGCCTTCTATGAATATAATTATAATAATTAATTAATGGAAACTGTTTAAGTGGTTCGCGAGCTACATTACTCAGCAAGTGGTCAGAAAAATATTTTGTTGAAAAAGTGTTGGTTTATTTTCCAAGTTTAATATGTACCCGTACACATTTATACAGTACACCCACAGTAGTACACACGTAAAGTACCATACAGTAGTACGATTGCACCAAGTTTCGAAGTAAAGAACGCTTAGTCTGCGACGGTGTAAAAATTACATTTTAGGAGTAAAATGTCTTTTTTGTATATTCCTACGTATCTTTACTTATAAGTGAAGTATTTTGATACCAGTTGCTAAAATCAAGTATCCCGGTAAAGTTGCTGAATGACATAGTAGTAACTTTTCTTAACAAGCATTAGTTTTTTAGGGCGGACCAAAATCCATACTTTCTGCTGACCACCCAAATTGCAGCCATAATTAATTAAACAAGTTACGACTGTACAAGGCCCAGTTAAACTCTTCAAGCTTTCATTTTAGGACTCCAAAGTCATAAAGTTAAAGTGGTGAAGCGTAAAAAAGATTGGGTCGGGCCAGGGTTACCAGATGAAAAATTTAAAAGTACGGATAAAAAGTGTTACCACTACTGGGAGGGACCAAGCTAAATAACACATCGCATAATAGTAAGTTCGTATAGGCCGGGTGGCTAGGCATAGTGTCGAAGTTTTTAAGCCACCTAAAGGCCTTTAACATTTCTAAACGGTTAAATATGACCTGGACTTACAATTTAACGTGTAATCCGAGGAACGGTAGCGCTAAGTTGTAAATGCCACCCGCGGTCAACCGTTCGAAGACTGACCGTGCTGAACGTTGCTTAACTATGGTAATCACTGACAAACACCGCTAAGAGTGCGATCGTATAGTTTTTAGCAAACTACGCTAAGAGCGCTATCGTATAGTTTTCACCAGTAAAGTCTGTGAAATTTGGGACCACTTGTCAATTTCAAAAATCCTGAGTTCTCCCTATCGAGGATTTAAACAACATCGTCAACATATCAAGTGTAGGATGGCCACTGTTGGACATAGGTTTCCGTGGATTTCGAACAAGACCGGTTGAAAAGTGCTTGCAACCACGCACAAGCATCCTTCAAAGGAATTTTATCGGTGTGTTCTGGTTGATATGTGGTCGCCATTCAAGAACTTTACTGTCAATTCTCTATGCTAAATGCCAATTTAACTTATTAATCCATTATGCTGTCTCGGTAATTTGGTTCGTCTACGGATCTCCTCTAATTTCAGGTCCTGTTGAGATTTCAGGATACGAGCGAAATCCTGAGATGTCCTTAAAATCTGGAAATCTCAGAAAAATTGGGAGTTATGGTAACCCTGAGTCGGCCGAATTCAGTAATGGCTGGTAGAATTATGAATTTTGAACGTAAAACGTGCTTTATTGTAATTTCGACATGAGAGATATCTTTTCTTACATAAAACAGGTACGGAGTTGAAAAGTTTTCATTTTTATTGCAATAATTTTGCGAAAGCGTTTTGATCCCGCTGTTTTTATTCGAACAGTAAAACTCTAATAGAGTAGGTACTACATCTTGGCACATAATTAAAAACTAAAAAAGCCCTACTTATTTAATGAGAGAGTTTCAAAATTTAGGAGACTAATTTAGATACTTTCAACTTTTTTTCGAAACTTTGATATTTCTTCTAAAGTTTCTTAATTAAGTAAAAGTTTGTAAAATACGTTAAATAAGGCTAGTCAAGTATAAACTCACGAAGTGGCGTCACAGTGTTACCTTAGTTTCATAGAAAAAAATAAAGGTGTAGGCGTAAAATCTTTAGCAAACTGAACTATTAATTATACTAGTTTTTACCCGCGGCTTCGCCCGCATACGCAATATATCATTATAATTTATAGCCTATGTGTTATTCTGATATATAAGCTATATTATTGCAAAGTTTCATCTCAATCCGTTCTGTAGTTTTTGCGTGAAAGAGTAACAAACATCCATACATCCATCCATCCTCACAAACTTTCGCGTCTATAATATTCGTAGGATTTCGTACGTAGCTACGTAGGATTTTGTACGACCGTAAGTTGTACTTACGGTCGATCAAAAAAATACAAAAATTAAGCATTATTGTTATTATTTTGCACCACACTAAATAATAATCACGTTATTATTAGTAAAGTTCTAGTAAAATATTCGTGTAATATCAAATACAAGTGGAAATAATAATATAGTATTAAGGTTACACCCCTAAACAATTAAGTACTGTTAATAGCACTGTACTATTAACGACAAAAAAGTCATTATTATTCGCATAAAAACTACAATTCAGCTTGTAGCATTCAGCGAAATAAAACATAAAAGCAATAGATCATTTTGGTTCTAATGAGAACCATAAATCACGTCCAAGTCTCCGTGACAGACACACAGAAATACCAGCAGCTGTTATTAATAACTACAACCTAGTGCCCAAAGCTGAAATGTTATTACTACACGCTCGAAGAATAGTAACACTGAACACACTAGATAGGGACATTTATGAAACACGGTTTTGTTCTTGTACGAGGTGTTTATTTGACAACAGGCATATTTTATTATTATAAATAATATTTATCATTATAAACTAAGTTACAGGGTTACTAGGAATCAATTAGAATCCTTTGGGGGCTTTTATTCTGTACATCAAAACTAACAACTTTTGCTCCACAACCTTTTCCGAATCTCAACTAATATCCCAATTTTTTTATTTAAGTAGAGTTTACTGTACTGTACTGTACCAGCCTTTTTTAATAGTCCACTGCAGGACATAGGCCTACCCACGAAGGGTGATTGGGCCATATCCACCACGCTGGCCCAGTGCGGGTTGGTGGATAGTAAAAAAAATAGAGTTTGCATAAAAGCTAAAAACTGTTTTTTTACATGTAACTTTTAACTAATATTTACACTTCTTTGCATATATAATATACGCAGTATCTCCTCTGAGGCCCAAGACTCGCGGGTTACGACGCGCACGTTTTTTGACCGACGAACCACGTCGTACGTTAGTAGTCCGATTTCAATAATTCTTTTTTTATTGGAAAGAGTATACTTCGAAACTAGTCCCATTCAAATTTTATAGAAACCGGCTGAGCCATTTTTGATTAATGAACAATTTTGTGAAAAATGTTACAATGTAGCAATTTCACACTATTGTTTATTTATCGAAAATGGCTCAGCCGATTTCAATAAAATTTAAATGGAAACGACTTCAAAGTATACTCTTTCTATTAAAAACGTACTATGTAAGAAGTTATGCGTGGTTACACATAAAAAAAATTATACGCGTCGAATTGAGTACCTCCTCCGTTTCGTCGGTCAAAAATAGCCTACAATACAACATTTAAAAGTAAACATAAAAATGCACCAAATAAAACTACATTGTTCAAATCGCGAATGTTTAAAAACAACATAATTACATTTGTCAAAGAAACGAACAAACCAACGTTAAAAACAATGCAAAGGGGCCCATTCAAATCGCCAGAGGTTATTTCTGTCACTCGCACTCTCTTGATAAGTATTAGTAATGATACTCGTGTAAACAATGACCGACAATTTCGTATTAACGAGAAAACCCAGCAATTGTTTTAAGCGGCTTGCTCCACGATGGATTAACTACTCGTAAATAGGATTAAGTACCATAATCTTTTTATCACCCAGTTGATTAATCGAGTAGTGTAATTACCAGCAACGGTCAAGCTTAGCTATAAAAATTTTAGTTTATTACGCTAGATAAGTAAAAATATAATTAATCCATCAAGATTATTAAAAAAACAGAGAGTCGAATTGAGAACCTCCTTTATGAAGACGAAAAAAAAAATTGTACTTGTTTTGTTTTTCAATTATTTTATTGAAATAAAAAACCCGAAGATATAGCCTCCTACAAAAGTTCTGCGTGAAGCCATTAACACCAATGGGGAATTTGTACGTAATAGTGACGTTACAAGCTCCCTCATTTATTTACCGTAGAACTACTATCTTTATTTTTTGTCTATTTCACTGATAATAGACAAATTACGTTCCCAATATTGTTGATAGTCTATCTAACGGACTAAATATAATACTTTTTAGCAGTCTTCCTTTACTAAGTTTGTAAAAGTAACCTATAAACTCGTATACCTAATACCTATGCTTGCAAGCATTATCGTCTCGGAGATTGGGCGGGAACGCGGAAAAGTCATGTCGCCTCATTGTATTATTTCGTTAAAAAGTTGGACTATGTTAGGACTTGACCGCAAATTTATTGGACTATGAAGTGACTACGACAGTGACTATTTTAATATTTTGAAATCTTTTTTGTTTGGGGATTTTTGTCGATATTCGACCATGCCACTCCCATAATTAACATTATGTACATATATGTGTGTATACTAGGTGCCTGCTGCTCCGCAGAGAAACAGGTATATTCGTACCAGCCTTTTGGCTCCCTCCGATGATGGTGAAGTGACTATTTTAATAAAATATCAATAATTACTAATTAATATTTGACACTGGCAAATGCACAACAATGCGACGCCAAACTAAATAAGAAGAAGAATTATTGTCTCTCTATAAGTTTGTTTTTCTCATACACAATATCAATGACAACCTTCTCGCTCAATTTTCGTAATTTTCGTTTAAAACTACATACTCCATTCATCCCAAACTTCAAGCGCTGCAAACCATTAAGACCAAAAATGCAAAGCAACTAAGACCTAAAACCTTTTCACATGCTAGCCGTTAAGACTACGCAGAACAGTTTAATCTCAGTGCCTGTTAATTTAACCGGCAGTTAAGGGCGGTTCACACGCGCGTGTAATTGCTTTAAAAATAAACGCCGAGATGACTCACAAACCCGGTATTTTGAGAACAAACGTTCAACGATTGTTGTCTTTAAGCTTACTCGCGATGTTTATGGAGTTTAGGTGTAAATGTGCTATTTAGGTTTATTTTGGAATAGTTTCAGTGAGGAGGTGTTATTTATACAGGTGCTGTTTAAGCAGCTAAAGAGTTCTGGCGACGTTGTTGTTCAATGTAAGCACTAAAGAGTATATTTTACTTTGTTTGATAGACTAAATAGTTCTTTCAGAAGATCTTTTTCTCACTTCAGTTGCTGTGTAATGAATATAAACAGGATTTTCAGTGTAGTAAAACTTACAATTTTATATGCTCAAGTGATTTTTTAAAATAATCTCCATCTCTATTTTCATTTAGATTTTTATCTCAAAGATATAAATTTATTTATGCAGCTATGTCCGGGTAAATCTACATAACAACAACTTATATTTTAGCAAAAATATTAGCTAGTAATAATATTCGAAAATAATTACAACTTTGGTAACTAAATTTCTGCTACAGATCAACTTTATAATCATTGTCATCATATCAGCCATGGGACCTGCTGGACATTGCCTTGCTCTGTTGATCTCTAATAAAAGTGACTAAAATCGAAATGTAAAAGAAAAAACCGGACAAGTGTGAGTCAGGCTCGCACATCGAGGGTTCCGTACAAATCCAGAAAATTTCACAAAATTGGGAAGTGAGTTGTTAAAATCTCTATACTATAACAATCGACAAAAAAGTTTTTTTTTTACTTTTTTCGTCTTACATCGAAAATTTCACATTGCTTAAATAATTAAAAACCTGTTTTAGCATGTGCTAATGAAGTTCTTTTATATGATACCTTACATGATACGATTTACTCACTCTGAATTTTGAACTCATATTTTGTGAATTTTATGGCCCTATTTTTATGTGATTTAAATAAAAATGTACAGTTTTCAGATTTATTCCTATATGTGCACTCTGAGACAATCTTCTCACCAAATTTCATAGTTCTATGTTAACGGGAAGTACCCTGTAGGTTTTGATTTTTGTGAGTGTCGAAATATGCGATATTTACGACATAAACGGCTCTAACTTTTTAAACGATAACTGAGAAGTTTTTCTTTTACACAACTGCAAGAAACCATAGATATACGTATACTGTTTAAATTTCAACTCGATATCTTTACGCGCTCCCGAGATAAAGAGTCTTGACACACACAGACGGACAACAAAGTGATCTTATAAGGGTTCCGTTATTTTCCGTTTGAGGTACGGAACCCTAAAAATCGGCCAAGTGGGAGCCGGACTCGCGCACGAACGGTTCCTTACAGTATGGAAGCCCCTATTAATAATTATGTTTTGTTATAATTTAATTATTCATATTTGTCGGGAATAATTCAATATTCTGTGGAAATTTCAAGCATCTTCCTATTGTCGTTACTAATATCAAGCAAAAAAATAATGTTTTATGTATGGGAGCCCTTAAATATTTATTTTATTTTTATTTGATCATTTATTTTTGAAGGGATATTAAATTAGATATTCTGTAAATATTTCAAGCATCTACCTGTCACCGTTATTAATATCGAGCGAAAAATGGGTAAAAAATCAGGTTTGTTGTATGGGAGCCCCCTTAAATATTTATTTATTCCTGTTTTTTAGTATTTATTGCTATAGCGGCAACAGAAATACATCATCTGTATAAAATTTCAATGTTATAGCTATAACCGTGCATGATTTGCAGCCAGGAAATAGACAGACAGACGGACAGCGGAGTCTTAGTAATAGGGTCCCGTTTTTACCCTTTGGGTACAGAACCCTAGTAAAAATAAACAAATAATAAACACGACGTATCCGCATTGCAAGTTCCTACGATCTTAATTAACTTTCATTAGAATAATTTCAATGACTAAACTGCCACAGGTCTAATATTAACCGCTATACATTACTGCAACGCCCTGCGGCATCTCGCGTCGTGTATCCAACCCCTTAATTACTTTATAAATAAACTAACTGTTATAGCCGGTATTAAAATATCCCTACGTTTATATGATAAGTTGACTTTCTAATCTAAATTGAGCTTCATGAGCAGTCATAATCAAAATAGAGACAGTGTTATGCGGTTTAACAAGTTTTAATTAGTAGGGACGTGTTAGTCAATATATCAAATGTTTCATCTATGTACAAATGTATTATGAGTTTACGTTTTCTTTAATGGAATGTGCATGTTATCCTCAAAGAGATATTTTTGTGATAAATTTTTTAAAAATTCGTCAAACGCGGGACTTGAATCTTGAGTCTTCGATCACTAGCCCGACGCTCTCCCAACTGAGCTATGTATGAGCGATATATTCGCAGTAATGCCTTTGCGTCGAATTTGTGAAATGTTTATCATTTAACCATCATATAGCGTTGGCTCAAAAAAAGTTATTTTTAACTTCCTTGAGAGTCACCCTTCGTGGGTAAGCCTGCGTCCTACAGTGGTCTATCAAAAAAGCTGACACAATGCAGCACCAGTACAGAATAAAATATTTAATTTATCATAAAATACAACGTATGTAATTGTTAAGTACCTAAGTATGTTGAATGTGAAAATTTGTATAATACCCTAAACATAATTATTTATTTGTAATGTAATAATTACACATTTTATTCTATAACTCTTACTGATTTATCGCAATGGAAGTCGTGACTGAGAATAAACATTACGTATTATCTCCGATTACTTTTATCTGCTGTAAGGAAATAAGTTAATATTTCAGGGAAGTTATAGCCAAATAACTTATTTTCGGATGTGTAAAATCATTAAAATTTGAAGTTACTCCTTTTCTTGTACCTGCAGTAGAAATCAACCAATTGTTTTTTAAGTTAATAAAACTTAGCGTGATAGTTTTATGGCTTCTATATTTTATTATTAATTGGGTATAAAATCATAAAATCCGACGGTAAAGGTAATTAAAAACAAACTATGGAAATAAAACGCGGTTCACCGTATAATAAGCAGATGAAAACTTTACACTAACATCCGGTTTTGAGTAGGGTAGGTAGTGCTTAATATACTGTGGTACAGCTAGCTGCGTTGTTTTTAGGGTTCCGTAGAAAAACGAACCCTTATAACTTCGTTGTATCCGTCCGTCCGTTCTAATGTTATAAAACCTTTTTTTTAATAATGACAATACTACACTTCTACTACATAGAAAGCAATTGGATCATCTACAGACCCTTGAGGGTCTAAAGATAATCCAAGTGCTAGTTGGCAGCGTGCCCAGCATAAAAAAAAATAAAATAAAAAAAAACCTTTTAACATCCACATTTATAAACCAAATTGAATAAAATTTGATATTATGATAGTGCTGAAATAGATCTCAATTGTCGATTTGTGTTAAAACTTTCTTATAATAAATACATATTTATTTAAATGGTATAGCTCCATACATGTAAAGTGGGAAAGAAATATTTTTTCAACCTCACCTGTGTATCGTTGAAAAGTATTTTTAATATGATAATTATTCATACAATTTTTTGTCACATGTACCATTTCTGAGACATAGATCGCCAAAGTTGAAAAAAGTGTGTGTGTGTCCGTAATATGGAATCTTCTAACTTTCTGGGTTTATCGACCACACTAAAAACTTTCTTTTAAATTAAAGTTATTTTAAGGCATTGGCCATAGAAACATATTTAATTTTCATACTATCCAGTATGAAAATTAAATTTACGTTTTTCTATTAGTCAACCGTCTATATAATGACATCATACAAATTGGTAATTATCATAATCATAATCATCGTCACTATTTACGGAAGCCACGTGTCTCGACACGCACTTGACAACTTATTTTGAGATATAACGAGAGGAATGAATGAACATATAGAGGTACATTTTCTGTGTGAAGTTGGAAAAGAGATGACAGTGTTGGCAGGTGAATGGTTATATGAGTGATATATAAGACCGACAACACTTTTTTGCCTTTATTTTTCTTTATAAACACTTCTTTCTACGTCTTTAAAAATGCACAAATTCCAAAAGCTATACAGTATACAGTATTATTATTGCGAATAAGTCCTCGTTAATGGTAAGCGAAGATGAAACACACAAACTTATAAGATACATAATGTATAATATTACCTACTTACTTTGACTTCATGTTCCTACTACTATATTTTTAGATTTTCAGTTCAAATTATCATATTTTAACGTTAAATCTAAGTAAATTCATGAACATTCAAGTATATTATTTTACTTCATAGTACCATAAATAACCATGTAATTATCATAATTATATGCTTGCGTAAAATATTTTTTTGAAACTGTTAACCCGTAAAATTACGTTCGAAACTGCCAAATAAGAGATGTAGGTTAAATGCGAAGCAGTGGTGGAAATTCAATAGATGATTATGGTTTTTATCACATTGTTTATTATACTCATACTCATTTATTGGCAAATTTCAATTTATACGTCATATTTACAAAAAAAAATATAAGTACCTATGCGATGCAAAAAATAAACAACTAGATTTGCTACCGACGTTATTACTCAAAATAAACCTTGCGGTACAATACATAAGGGGATGAGAAGAAATAAATAGGCAATAAAGTTTACCGCTTACAGCCATTTACAGTAGAGAATAGCACATTTCTATTTGTCACTATAATTTACTGACTAAGAATGCGGTCATTATTCCACGCTTCTCGTCGAATAGAACATTTATACAAAGAAACACCTCGTAATCATTTTTTTCAACACACTTGCTTATAAAGTGGTTCCAATTTCACCGCAATCAGGCACATAATGACAACTGTAATCTTCTTCTTCTTCTTCTTCTTAGTTTTGGCGTCGCATTATTGTGCATTTGCCAGTGTCAAGTATTAAGTTTTAATAATTTTTGATAATATTTTATCAAAATAGTCACTGTCGTAGTCTCGTCATAGTCCAGTAAACTCGTAAAGCAGTGGAGACTTTACTAGAGGCGTCTATGGAGTTTTGGTAACAACACGGAACATTTTGTACGTGGATAAAACGCTATCCGCGAAAAGCCAAAAAAAACCCCATTCTTTGAGTCTATGGACAATTGCGCATAGGAAAACTGATTAATTTTTCCCGCCATTTCGAAACATTTTTCACAACTCGTTTTCACTGTTGAAAATATTTTTTTAGAATTATTTTATTCACAAGTGTGTTAAAAAACGTCGTATGCTACACGTGTGTATTGATGATTACCGTCCTCGGTTCTCTTAAGACCCTCAACGGCGCCTAGCGGTAATCACCAACATACACTTCTACCATAATGTACTATTATAAACAATACTTATTTCATTTAGGTCATTGATACCTACAACTTGAATATAATTATTGGGATTTATACCAGATGCGTGCGTCTCTATCATTTAAAGTTATAAGCATTGTTACTAAATGTCAAATGGCAAAGGAAAATGTGACGAATTCGGTTTTTGACGTGTTAACGTGTCATAAATCCATTCATGCACGCACGAAAAGGTGTCACGTTTCGCCTAAGCCGAGTGTGTAAGCGAGAGCGAGGATCAAGCAATAGAGAGGCACGATCGGCTTCTTATGACGTAATTACGTAAAATTGTCGTCGTCCGTAAACTGACTTTTTTATTAACAGTTAAGTTTTTATTTATCATGTTTTCTTGATTTATCACCGGCTGATATTTACGCTTTTCACGCTGGTTAATATTTTATTATAGTTAAATAAAATTAAAATAAAAAGCCTTTAATTCCTTCACCCACACTAATTCACCCACAAGTATGTACACTTCACGGACTCAATGTGTGTTGCATAATAATTTTAGTTAACTATTAGTTATATGTATACTATAAAACTGTATTACTGAGTACTTCTGAGTATACTTGGGCTTGGACTAGTTAGGCTACTGAGTATTTCTGTACATAGTCATAAGAAAAGTCAAATAAATTTAATATTTATTATTATTATATGTATATTTCATTTCAGTTAGACATGCTAAATTCCTCAGGATGGATGTGTTCTAAAACTTATATAGGTTTATTTAAAAGCTGTTTCTCTGCACACATTAGTCAGCAACATATCTCACGGTAACTACACATACATTCCTCTCAATATAACTCGCTTAAACACACATAAAGTGGTTTATTTCGTTTTGCACGTAACGCGGAGTGGCCCCATAAACTCGAATGTATGGAAATGCTACTAAAAATTATCTCCCTCTAAAACATTTTACTACACACGTAAATACAGTTCAAACTTTTACTTCGAAACCGAATTATAATTTGCAGTGAAAAGTTTAAATTTGTAAACGTGATTCAGCCGTTCAAACGGTCTAAATTTTGTTGGAAATATCTAAAAAGTTCATTAACATTTGAGCCGTCAAAGCGTTGGCAACTTTACACATTTATAACGAAGTCTTTGAACTGGTGTACTCTTGAAAAATTGATGCCTATGATTAAACTAAAAGCTATTATAGAGCTGTGTGTATCGACTATTTGAGGTTCAATTGAAATTCTATCAAACAGCCAGACATGGAACTCACCTTTAGAATAATAACTAGTTTATATGTTATTTAAACTCGGTGTTGTGTAGATTAGATGTCAGATATCCGGGAATGTGAGCACAATTATTAGTCCTAGACCAACAAAATATAATATCCAATACTCCGCAAATGAGGTCACAGCATAAACGCCATATTTACTTAGTGCGAAATAAAATAAAACTGTGAGTGCAGCGGCATTATCTGCGCTGAGCAAATATAACATTTCAACATTGGGCCTACAAAGCCCAGATCTGCCCGAATCCACATCTTTGTTCCAGGCCTAATCTGAATTTCAAAATGTATTTCTTGCCACTGAACTTGACTCCATTCCGTGGCATACTCAGGAGAAAGACAGATAGCATACGAACAGGTAGTATGAAGAGTGACAGAAACATTTATTTTTACTGGTCTGATGGTCTGCGCTATTTAAAAAAATCGGCCAAGTGCGAGTTGGACTCGCCCACGAAGGGTTATGTATCGTGTTGGAGCTCTTTTAGCTCTATTTATCTTGCCATTATTAATAGCGAGCAAAAAACACTCCTAAAAAAAACCGGACAGGTGCGAGTCAGACTGGCACACCGAGGGTTCCGTACATATCCAGAAAATTTCACAAAATTGGGAAGTAAGTTGTAAAAATCTCTATATAACCATCGACAAAAAAGTTTTTTTTTTTTTCACTTTTCTCGTCATACATCGAAAATTACACATTGTTAAAATAATTAAAAACCTGTTTTAGCATGTGCTAATGAAGTTCTTTTTATGATACCTCACATGATACGATTTACTCACCTTGAATTTTGAACCCATATTTTGTGAATTTCGAGGCCCTATTTTTTGTGATTTAAAAAAAAATGTACAGTTTTCAGATTTATTCCTATAGTGTAGTCTGAGACAATACTTCTCGCCAATTTTCATAGTTCTATGTCAACGGGAAGTACCCTGTAGGTTTTGATTTTTGTGAGTGTCGAAATATGCGGTTTTTTACGACATAAACGGCTCTAACTTTTTAAACGGTAACTGAGAAGTTTTTCTTTTACATAACTACAAGAGACTATAGATATAAGTATATAGTTTAAATTTCAACTCGATATCTTAACGCTTTCCCGAAATAAAGAGTCTTGACATCCACACAGACCGACAGACGGACAACAAAATTATCCTATAAGAGTTCCGTTTATTTTATTTGAGGTACGGAACCCTGAAAATCACGTTTGTTGTATGAGATTGGGAGACCTCAAGGGGGCTCTCAATATTTATTTTATTCTGTTTTTAGTATTTCAGCTGTCATGTTCATAAGATACAGCCTAATGACAGACAGACATACGGACAGACGGACATCGGAATGTTAGTAATAGGGTCCCGTTTTTACCCTTTGGCTACGGAACCCTAAAAAGGATTCATTTATTTTGGTATTCGTAGCAAACCTTAACCTAAAGTTTTGAAATCAGTTTCATAAAACAAGCTAAGCAAATACTATCCTTGTTAGTGATAAAGCCTGTAGCGTTGCTGTTATAGGTAGGTTATACTAGTAATTTAAGATTTTGGTTTGTATTTTTCTGACTTCTTTAGTATGAACAAAGAAGAATTTACCCATTTTATACTATATATAACGGGACTGAACTCACGTGTGGGGATAGTCGTAACGACTATAGTTTCGGTCGCATTCAGCAACCTTTCTCAAGTTGGCGAGTGCTCGCCACGACTATAGTCTATATAGACTATAGTACGACGATAGTCGTTACGACTATAAAATGTGTGAAAACCACGATAATTCCCATAGTAAAAAAGAATTTACCCGTCTATCAGCCCATTTTACATCTGAAATTTTTACAAAGAAAGCTCAACGCAATTTGTTGTATATTTTAATGAAATCAAATAAGCTAATATGCGTTCTTTGCATACAATTAGCATATGCCTATGTAGGTACAATACAAATAATTACGTGCGAGCAAGTATCAAATTAGACTACACTCCTAAACTGAAAACTCAAATTGGCATTGAGATAGAATGAATAACGAAATAGAATGCACTCCGAAAACTCTCTCGAAAATGTTTATACTCCTCGCCGCCAGTTCGTTAGTATCTTACATGTTTCAATATTTTCCATCCCAGGCAGGAGCAGCCATAAATTGTAGTGAAAAACTCGGCGTCTTTGTTCGCTGCCTCAATGAATACTATATGAGGGAGCGGTGTACCTTCGCATCCTCGCTTAATGAAGCTACGGTCTGTACCTGGAACTAGGCTTTCTGATAGGTTAGCTTTTATAGGGGTATTGGACTACACGGTATTCAGGGTAGTTTACGGTGAATATGGGCGGTGAAGCAAATGTTCTTGAATGAGATCACGTGCAAAGCTGCGTAGAATTTTGACTGGCAAGGTGGAGAGACAAACAGATCAAGATGTCAGGAATGCGCTGGATGCAACTATAAAATCCGTTAGAGCGCTTGTTCACGGCCGTTTTTTTTCACCGGACAACGGACCGTAGTTTTTCACCGGAATCGCGGTAGTATGTCAAAATATATGGTTGTGTATTGTGTGTTGACGCACCGGACATCCATCCGGATCCGGATAGAAAGGCAAATATCTAGCAGTTTTTTTTTTAACGCGAATTAGTTCACCCTTGACCACCAACTCACCTGATGGTAAGCGACGTTGTGGGCGAAAATGAAGCAGATTTATAAGTGAAGATTGTATGGCTAATATTATGATTATGTGTGTGTGTGCCTTTCTGTATATCAGTCTGACAGTCTGTTCTGCATACCATATCTCTTTAGCGAATAGTCTACCTTTGATACAATTTTATGCTGCTCTAAAACTGATTTAATCGGTATGGTTCTTCTTTAATTTAAAGTTGATTCCCGAAACAATGATTTATATAACTAAGCGTGCTCCTGTGATTAAATTGAATTCGTGTAAATAAATGACAAGGAAAATGTTTGTTGTCAGTCATCTTCACCACGGCTTTGCGGATTGGAGATGAAAGGTGCGAGATAGATTGTACCATGGATTGACACAATGGATTGCCTCGGCCCGAATAGCTGGGATCTGCAGATCAAACAATGGGGCGTGACTAGTCAATGGTTTGGATTCTGAGTTGCTTTTGAGTTGCTTGTCAGCGCTCAAATAGCTAGTTAGGTCAAGGATTGTTTTATTCCAACTGTGTTAAAGAGAACGCGTGGAATTTGGGACTGCCTTTATCATTTCAATTTCAAACTGTAGTATTTATCAAATGACTAGCTGACCCGGTGAACTTCATCTCACTATCTATTCTGTCAAATGTCAATGACAACTTTTACGTACGTACATTATGTATGGGAAAATGAAAATAATGTCTTTATTATTCTTCTCGCAACTTTCATAAATTTTCTCATCGTTCAAACCTTCCCTTACCTTCCAAAGATATTTCAAGATCAAAATTAGCCAAATAGATTGAGCCGTTCTCGAGTTTTAGCGAGACTAACAACCACGATTCATTTTTATACATATAGATCTAGCTATAAATAGCTCGTGCAGCGATGCGCTGGATGCAGGCCACTTCCAACCGGTGTTATTGGAGGCCTACGTCTGACAGTAGAGCTCCTACGGCCGACATGATGACAATGAAAAAAAAACTGACACTAGTAATACTTCCGACCGGACACTGGAGAAACATTTTTAACGAGTCAATTCTTCGCAGGGATTTTTTTGAAATTATGAAAATTTATGGACTGTAAAATAAAATATAGAAAAAAGTCGGGCCGCGCTCGGCGTTCTCCGCCGGAACCCCTTGGCATGTAATATTTATCGTGACGGGCAAACACTGCGCCAAAGAATATTGAAAAGCTTGACATTCCGCTGCAGAGAAGAAAATGCTGAAAGGAAGAGCTAATAAAATTGAGACCTTAAGGAATTTGTACAATTGAAAAAAACTTGATAATTTGTAGGTAAGTACGCTCTAAACGTATTTACTAAAGTGCAAAAATAATATCATAACGCTCGCGCCATATTATTGTAAACACAACGCGTTCAAAATCTACACTGATAAAACTGACGTTCTTAATTGATGTATTAAAATAAAAATAAGTTCTGTTGGTATACAAGATATTTAATGAGCTTTAAAGTAATCTAAGATCAGTAAGAATGATCAAAATAAATCATAATATATTTTTTATGTTAGAGTTGAATTATTATATTATCTTCAAACCGACACTACTACCCATTCGATCTATACGAAGTTATTTTATTCTGTACTAGTTTTTACCCGCGGCTTTGCCCGCATACGCAATATATCATTATAATTTATAGCCTATATGTATGTATTAGTATGTATTCTAAGCTATATTATTGCAAAGTTTCATCTCAATTCGTTCAGCAGTTTTTGCGTGAAAGAGTAACAAACATCCATACATCCATCCATCCATTCATCCATCCATCCTCACAAACTTTCGCGTTTATAATATTAGTAGGATAGGATTACAGTAGCTATATTATTGCAAAGTTTCATCTCAATTCGTTCAGCAGTTTTTGCGTGAAAGAGTAACAAACATCCATACATCCATCCATCCATTCATCCATCCATCCTCACAAACTTTCGCGTTTATAATATTAGTAGGATAGGATTACAGTAGCAAACCGTTTTTTTTCATAGTAACAAGTAAAAACCTTTAGATCAACATATTTAAGAATAGTACTCCAATAGACCCAACTGCATTTCGTCTAGCTGTCAGCTTACGCTTGGGTGCAAGGTGTTGTGAAGCCCATCGCTGTCAGTGTGGTACTGCAGTTGACCAGCTCGGTCACCACGGTCTCTCTTGCTCAAGAAGCGCTGGTCGGATTGGACGCCACGCCAGCCTTAACGATGTCATACGCAGGGCTTTTGTCACCGCCAATATCGCAGCCGTACTCGAACCGAGTGGGTTGGCGCGTGGTGATGGCAAAAGGCCTGACGGCATGACGCTGGTCCCATGGAAGTGTGGACGGCCCTTAGTATAGGACGCAACTTGCGTCGATACTTTGGCACCGTCACATCTTCCTGAGACTCAGAGTAGGGCTGGAGCGGCGGCCAATTCGGCTGAGCAGCACAAGCGGCGCAAATATGCTAACCTCGGTAGTAGTTACATATTTGAGCCATTTGGAGTTGAGACTTTGGGTCCGTGGGGGCCGGGAGCTCATCTCGTTTTCAAAAGTCTTTCTGAGCGTCTGGTGGACGCGACGCGTGACCAAAATGCTGGTGTTTATTTGGCTCAACGTATAAGCATTGCCATTCAGCGTGGCAATGCTGCCAGCATGCTGGGCACGCTGCCAACTGGCAGTGGGCTTGAGCACTTGGATTATCTTTAGACCTTCAAGGGTCTGTGGATGATCCAATTGCTTTCTATGTAGTAGTAGTGTAGTATTGTCATTAGAACTTATGAATAAATAAATAAAAAAAAATAAAAAAGTACTCCAATTGTTTTTCCGTGACTGTTTTTCTGTGTACATTGTCTAATCTGTGGATTCTGCTATTGGATGCCGCCAATAGAGTTCTTGCAACCGGGACTATGTGCACGAACGACCCGTACCTACTATACCAAGATTTTCTCGATGTTTCTGCACCAATGCTACCGTATACTGCATCAAACTTTCTGAGTGATTTACTTCTGTTATTTAACGGGAAAATACTACCTATGTAATATTTAGAGAACATCAGTCTTCAGTTTTGAGAAACTGGAAATATAACAAACTACGACAACAAGTTTCCATTTTGAAGTTTTATAAAATTTGTTTGATAAGATAACAAAAACTCATCATATATCAGGTAGGAGTAAGACGTCCAAATGATGCCACGTAAAGAAATATGGGCAGGGTACATATCACGTAGTTATGATGGCTAGTGGAGCTAATTCTCGAAATTATTGAATCGTCAACGTTCCCGGCAATCGCAGCGTAGTACCTACATCCTCCGACAAAATGGATAGACACGAAATTAGCGTAAGTAATTGATTTTTTAGGGGATTGCTGTTTATGCTTATTCCCTTGAATTTACTTCTTCTTCTTCGTCGTGTCAATGGTTCAAATATGTTATATTGTCTTCTCCCAATATTTGGCCGCTGCGATCTCGCAGGGTGTAGCGTAGTGTAGATATTCCATTGTACAGGGGCTCGGACACTGTGGGCACGTAAGCAGGTGATCCATGCTCTGCTCAGGGGTCCGCAATCACACTGTACCCTGTCAGCATCCGAGAATCCCCACTTGGCTAGGTGTATCCTGCAGCGGCCCACTTGGGTCCGGAGTCAGTTTATTGACTTCCACGTGGGTCGCAGAAGGTCGCTGCATGCTGGCAGCTTTTCTGCTGGCTTTGGGAAGTCTTTGAATATACTAAGAAACATATCAGTAAACTAATTAACGACGATGACAGACATAGCCTAGCAGATTGGCAAATTGAAATGGTAGTGTGCAGACACACAGCACCGAGTACTGAAGAATGATGTGGTTGAAAAGATCTCGAGTGGAGACCACGTACAGGCAAGCATAGCGTGGGTCATCCAGACAAATGCATAAATGACCTCATTGAGATATGTCTGCGCTAGATATAAGCCTCTTCTAACCGGTCTTATTGAGCCTCCATAGAGGAGAAAACTATGTCCAGATGGAAGGATGCATACATCGACTTGGCATGTTTTCTTTTTGATGCGATAAAAGACAAAGTTTTTTTAGTAAAATTGTACGCCACTTCATCTACTGGTCAATTTTATTTCCATGCAACGTGTTAAAATGCTGAGGTAAGTACTGCACATATTGAAGCCGGTTGAAGCAAGCGGTGCAAGCAGGTAATTCTGTACAATTGCAGCACCGGAGCTGCAGTAATTTTAATCTAGCAACTTTACTGGAATTCCAGCATTTTAAAGTGAGATAGAATAATTGTGGCGTTAAATTTCCATTTCTGCAATATTCACTTGTTACTGTGGGCAAGGAGTGAAGTGTTAGCTGCCAGTTATCTAAGAATATGTGTTATTATTTAGGTTAGAGTAGGTAATTAAATACTAGTTTTACATTGTGTTGTTGTCTGTTGTTTAGATTTACGAGTGTGTTGATAGACATCTGCACCTACAATTTATACAGGTATTTAAATTATAGCTATCAAGATGTCAAGATACAGGATTTCGTTTTAATACGCTCAGTATTTGTTGCAACTATTGCAATATACAGGGTTACTTCTAAAACACCAGCAACCTCGCAGGACTAAATACCTAACACCATAAACAACAACTTTTGTTCTACGACTTTCGTCGAAACTATTTGTATTGTATTGGAAGTAACCCTGTATATAAGATTTGACGACATAACTCTTTATAATATTTCAGCAACTTCATGTTTGGGTCTTATTAAAGATCTATAAAAGAGGCCTATGTTCAGCTGTAGACTTCCTGTGTCTAAAACGACGAAGATTTTTACACAGAAGTTTGTTATTATTTCTAGAGTATCATTCACCATAATTATATCAATTAGAATTATAATCGTAGTGTTAGCATAGGTAGTAGTAGTATTGTATTTTGATGTAATGTGTCTCTATTACAACAAAATACAATACTTACTTGCCACTTATAAGAATATCATAATATATCAGTGTAAACATCTTCGAACATCGATTAAATAGGTATCTTCTAGGTAAGCGTGCCACACCCTAGACTGCATATCTGCTTAACATCAAGCAGTGTACAAACCTATTTGAAAAAAAAAATAATGCAATATTTTTTAATCATTTAAATATACTTTTTCTAGAACATCCGCAACGTTTCAAACGAGAGCAGTACCTAATCATTCAAAACGCCGACTCGATAATATCGTAAATCAATTCACTGATCGTAAAATCACGCCAACCGTAACATACGAGTGTCCAATAAAACATCCAGATTCTCAAACTAAACTATCATCGTAACAGATATTTACGAGTAAATTCCGGGCTTTTTATCGAGTACACTTTACATACTGATTTTGAACTAGTTTCCAGTTCAACGTACCCATTTTTTGTCCGGTATTTGGGTTAGAGCAGATTCTGAGTTTCTCAAAGTGGGGTGCGCGTACCGGCTCGCGGTCTTCTGCTAGTGTTTTCACCTCCCTGTACGTAGTGTACGACATGACATGATATTTACCTTTTCTTTAATTTGGTCTACAAATGCTCTCCGTGGTATACCCTTTCCTCTCTTTCCTTATACCTTTCCTTCTTTTATTGTTTTCATTAGACTATCATGTCGTACAAGATCGTTAGCTAAAATAAAACCTGTCACTAAAATAAAACTATGATTACAATATTATGGCTAGCTCTGTTGTCAGAGCTTTTATGCTATATGAAGGTTTTAAACATAACTAAATGGGCAAAACTTCCAGTATCCAAAATGTATCCTGTCATCCGACCCACGACAGCTCTTAATTGTAAATACCACCCTCGCTTACCCATTCGAAAACTGACCGTCAAGTTTTTTCGCGTCGTACGTACGCTAATATTTAGTTTTTAGGGTTCCGTTGTAAGACAAGGAACTCTTACAAAATTCCATCCCCAAATAACAGAGCCTCAATCCTCTTACATTTATAAACCAAATTGGATGTTTGAGAAACTCAGGGTTAGAATAGAGTAGAGCAAAAACTTCAAACAGTAACAGTGGGACGTATAAACATAGATACGCCGGTTTGTTTGTTTATGTTGAGAGGAAGCGCCCATCAGGGTGCCACGCCACGTTCCTGCTCAGGACATGCATTGAAATGCCGAGGCTAACAACGGTTGTGGCTAAAAAATGGATCAGAATTCAGATATACCTATTCGCATGTAAGAAATACGGGAAGAGCCTGGACATCACGACACAGGCCACCCTAGAGCAGGATTTAGAGCAAGCCATTCAATAAACATATTAGGTTGTTTGTGCAAATAAACGTAATTGGAATTGATTTCAAATTGAAAACTGCAGCCGTAACGGAAGTAGCATGAAATAACACAAAAGTGACGTAGTGGATACAGCGTTTTTTGAGGTAATAAATAACATTGATATTACCCATCTGCGTGCGGTTATCATTTTATTTTGTCAGTTACATTTTGAACACCTCGAATCTAAAATCAAAGGTGAAAATTGTGATAAAACCTTTACAGCAGATACGATATACTAAAGTATTATTCCACGAACAGATACGTACCGAGTAAATGTTCAACCAAATTGTGAGGATCTAATAAGAAAAGAGATTGATAAAGTTCATCTTCCGACACGTTCTGTAGGTATTATTGCTTATCACGTATTTGTTAACTTCTGTGCTTCTGATAACTATTTTGCGACGACGCGTGTGGTGCCGTAGATAATAAACATAAAGACTGGCAATTAGCTTCACGCTAGGTGTTATCTTAATTTTATTAAAGTATCATAATTTCCACTAATTGAATCATCAGGATTTTTTGTGTATAACGTTATTAATATCGGCTCTATAAGTAGGAGTCGGAATCAGCATGCATCTGTGGCTTTAATCCACAGACAATGCCCCACCTACTGAACTGTGCAGCCTGCCCTAACACGTGCACTTCAGACGATCTTCACAAAGCCACGGAGAAGGCCATTGGGGTGGCCTCATTTTGGTCAAACAAAATATAAATACAAAATGACTTATTTTTACTATATTCTATCTGAAATAAAAACATCGACTCGAAAAGAAGAAGTAAGAGTTTGTTTTGACAACAATTGAGATTAATTGCAAGAATATTTAACATTAAATAATTATAAATGGTTGGAGGCAAGCTACAGGGGAAAAAGATGGTATGGATGATAGTAGTGAGTCTTTAGAATTTGTACTTTACTACATATTTGTTATTTTTGATTTTCTTTCGAATTAATTTACAAATATATTCCTAAAGTTAAGTGAAATAATGTTTTGAACAGTTTGGCCAGGTCCTTGCAACGCGCAAAATGTATTGTTGCCTCGTCCGTAGATGTGTGTATTCTCACCCGATTCTCAAAGCTTTTACCACACTCGTTCGGAAAACTTGTTCAAAGTTAGCAGCGACATCGTGTTCAGGCTGGAATGGCTCCTCAGATTCGGCGGACAGAACACAGAGTGCCTAATTATGGACGTTGGGGGCCACAGGGGGGAGGGGGCTAATGTGTGTATCGGGGCGCCTCTCGTGACCTGTTTGCGAATATTAGTGACGCGCGGGTGACTGTGCGGCCATTGAAACAGCGGCAAGCATTGCAAACAGTTTTTCAATCAAGTGTGTTTTTAGAGTTTATGGAAAACCGTGTCTTGTTCAGCTTGTGTCTAAGTAAACTATTTCTTATGAATTATTCCTTGTAAATATTACTTTTATCTCGATTTACTTGTTCATGGTTAATTCAAGTAACTTATTAGTTCATTTAAAGGCCTGACTACACTGGAATCGCTAACTGTTGTACCAAATTTAGCTATGGGACTCTAGGTATGAAACACAATAAGTTATCATAATATACTGGGTCGTCCAGAACTGGTGAACTAAACAGAAAAGAAGGGTTCAGAATATCATTATAAACCACTTTTATCATGGAGCCGACCAGAAATTCGAGAAAAAAGTCTGCTGTTCCATAATATATTTTGATAATGTTGTCTGGCACAGCTAATATTTTTCTCGAATTTCAAGTTAGCCCCGTAGTAAAAGTTGTTCATAATGATGGTCTTAATCACCCTCTTTTCGCTTAGAACAGAATAAGCAAATTACCCTGCATATGTAATATAACTTTTTCTTGTTGGGTCATTTTATTTATTCAAATAAAGAAGAGTTTGCCAGACGACTCCGCGCACTAGCACTCGCCAACTTGAGAAAATCGCCGAATACGATCAAAACTAGTCGTATGTTATGACTTCACGTGAGTTCAGTCCCGTTACATCATGTATCACAATTATTCCAAGAACTTTAAAAAGCTGTTTACAAAAATAATACTCGTATATATAAGATTGACCCTTCGAAATGTACTCAATAGGTCATAATTATGACGTCACATCATGTTCTATGGTAAGAAAACTTTGCATGTTTATCAACAAACCGATCAAATGTAGGTATGTACCCATATGTAGTTATAGGTACTTTTTTAAATTCCTGTAAACCAAACAAACAACTGATTTTAAAAGAAGACGACGTTGTTCGATACAGCTTCATTGCGTATTGCATGCTGCTGCGACGATGCTGGTAGCGCAGTCGTCAAAATATTTAAATCGGCAGTATTTTCCCGCTTTCACAACACAGAGGCGCTATCAACAAACTTTTTTGAATTCGAATTTGGAGCCCGCATGTTTCATGGCTCAACGGGTCGTGCCCAATCGGATCTCGGTTGAATATTGACCTGCACTTACACTCACAAACAAGTACGGTCCGAGCTGAATGATCTATACTTCTGTAGTCAAAGCTAAGCCGGTTTAGGGCTGTCAACTCTATGTATAGGCTGAATGCATCAAGAAAAATGCCAAGTCGGTGGCTGAATGAAACTTCTTAGCAACCATAAGCTAAGAACTTGCTAACCGCTCCTTGTCTTTACATATATGAAATGGCAAAATTTGTACTGAACAATCCAACTTTATTTGAGCGCTATGACAATGTAAATAAGAGGTCAGCTCCTCAAGTACGTCTCAAACTACCACAACCTAGGCTCGAGATGTTTTGAAAAAATTGTATACACATGGCTGCTTTGATCTTTAATTCGCTTCCAGAGGAGTTGTTCAAACTCCCATACAGGAGATTTTGCTTTCAGTTGAAGAAGTGGTTAGTGATGGAGTGCTTTTACGAAGTTGACGAATTTCTTAATAAAACAGCGTGTCGCTTCCATACATATAATAGAGGCTGTAAACATTAATTTATAGATAGATTATAAAGATAATAATTATTTAATAGAACTTTTCACAGTGACAATTTGAAATGTATTTTAATTTCCAATTATTTAATTTTGCTCACTTTTTATGGTTGTTAGTGGATCCACTATCATGCAAATAAATACTTTGACTTTAACTTAAACTTAGCTACACGCTGCGTCGTCCCCTCATCCCCTCTTTTGCGTCACTAATATGTGAATATATTGCTACTGCCCAACCACTCGTCTCGTGTTTACAGATGCCAAAAAGTTTGACTTGGCCTACACATACAGGTTAAGGTAACAAATGAGGAGTTAGATTGAAAGAAGAAACAGACCTGTGTATGTGATTTAAATTTAAATTCGATAAATGGGTGGATTAGATAGAAAGCAGTTCCCAATATAGAACGTGGACGGCCAGACGGACAACAAAGTGATTCTATAAGTGATCCGTTTTTTTTTCTTTTACGGTATGGAACCCTAAAAATGAATATTTTGGAACAATATTTAATGCTATTACAAGTTTAACTATTTGACAAAAATTACATATTTGAGGTAACATTTTGCTCAGTGACGTTTTGGATACAAGATTTTCGGACGCATTGACAAACTAACTTTCAATTTTTAATTTATTATTCTTCGACGTTTCGGACATCACCAAAATTGTACAATCAGTTTTGCTAACTGATTGTTGTATTACTTAATTCTAGTGAAAACTATAGGTATACTGTTGTAGTCTTATTTAGCAAATTAGCAGAACTAGAGCAGCCTTTGAATTTTAGAATACAAGATTTAATTAAGGTTTGTTTAGATCAATTAGATTGGAGCTCTCTTATTAAACCTAAACTAAAACACAAAAACATTGGGACCCTAGTAAATTTACTTCAAAGCTCAGACAAGAGCCTAATAAATCCAATAGGTAGCCCTACCCAGGTCTAACGTACCTAAGTGCTTATCTGTAGTACAAACTCGGTCTGAATTGAAGATACGGGCGCAAAGTTCTTGAATGCAGTGAGGGATTGGTATCGAGACGATTATTCTCGCTCGATTTCATTCTAATTGATGATGAATGAATAGAAAGGGCAGTTAGTGGTCATCCGTCTTAGACGGATCAGGGAATCTGTATGGGATATTATTGTATTGTGGACCCCAGGAAGTCAAGTGAAAAAATAATTATGGAATTAGTTTGGAGTACCTACCTATAATTGAGTTGGGAAAAAAATCTCTAAAAATGTAATAGAATAATGGACTGAAGCGAATTATGTTCTTCGGCACCACGATTTTGCTTTCGTTTATTCGAATGTTGATTTTTATCTAAAAGTTGCATTTTATGGCGCCGCAACTTGGTACACAAACTGTATAATTATATTTTTGTTTTTTTGTCGTTGGCAATTTTTTATTTTGGTCACGCTATTTATCAGCCAATTTTGATAATATTTGGCAAGATTGTTTACTATCTAAATCCTTACAAGAATTGCGATTATAAACCAAATCAATCAAGAACGAGTCGAGATATTTTTTTATTTTATTTATTTAGGCTTCACATTGATAACTGCATTAACATTTACAATATAACTTAACTTACAACATAGATCTAAGCTAAATGCGTCACCTTTTGAAGGAAGCACCGCATGAATAACTACTTAATATAAAACAGTATGAACAATACTCACTTAAAAAAAAGAATTATAAATCTGTGCGCGTGAGTTGAAGAGCGGGGTTGACCATTTCGGTCATGATTGAGTTTAAATTAATTTTAAATTTCATTAATTAATCTCCGAAAATAACGAACTCGTTGTGATTCTATAATTTATTGATGAGTCCACTTATTCTAGGTATAGGAGAATTGGCACCTAGCACAGTTCTACGAAACACTGGGGCAAATGGGGTTATTGGATTGCGTGGATACCTAAAGGGAGTTCTAAATTCAAATTTTGCTAGAAGTTTTGGACAGTCAATATAAATTGTGTAGAAGTTTGTAAAGGAAAATGATGTCTAATTTGTCACGACGATTGCTTAGCGTTTGCATTTTAAAGTTAACTTATATATTTTTATAAGATTTTAAAATTTTTGCTTTCTTTGCAGAATAAGCCAGGTGCCACAGAAATCCCTTGTACTCTTTCCATATAGATATAGGCTTATAAAGATTAAGTTAAAGAGATGTAACTATAGTTTGGAGAACTACTAGTTAGATAGAAATCTCCAATCTACCCTTGGCCAGCACGGTAGAAATTATCCATTCGTCTTTCATGAGTTGGCCTATGTTCAGCAGCGAGCAAGGCCTATGTTCGGCACAGTATATAGGGTCAGTAGAACCAGTTCAACTAAGATTATTGTGTCTATACTAAACTTTAAACCTATTTCAGGATTCAGCTTTGAATACTAAAAATATTAAGCTATAGATTTCTAGTAAAAATCAAAAGTTGTCAGTTTGCCTATATTCGTGTTCCCATCCAATAAAGGCAAAATAAACTCCTTGGTAGATCTACCCACAAGCCACGTCTGCAAATCCGTACCATCTAGCTACGAAATACAAGACCAGCTACGATGAAGCAAGAGTACAAATCAGTGAATCCTGGCTGCAGTCGACTTTAGTTTATTCTATTTAGAATTTTCGATACTCCGTTCACAAATATTTTTGCGCGCGAAAAAAGGATGCATCAGTGATTTCAAAATTGTTCTATTTGTGAAAAATCGTTGGACCCATTTTGAATATTGACGAGATATCCAAATGAATATATTCAAGGGATTTGGTTGCGAATGACGAGGAATATTCACTGTGAATTTAGGATTAGTGGCTTTGAGGGAGATCGTGTGTTGACTTTAAAAAAATGAGTTTGAATAATTTGCTTGTATCGATATTGTTATTAACAAAACCTGTTTTGGTGCAAAATAGATCTACACACTACTACAATGTGTACATACAGAAATAAAAATAATAATGCTATTATAAATTGAAATATACCAACTTATCTCTTAAGTTGAATGAAACTGCAAATATTGTGCAAAATTTGGTTAAAATCGGTTAAGTGGTTCAAGAGTCCTTCGCGGTTACACAACGTGACGCGTAATTTGTACATAATATATTAAGAAAATCTAAGTAAATGATCATGCCAATCTGTAGCGTCCTTTTAGGATAGTAATGTGTAATGTGCATACTGTAATAATACATGCATGCACCTCCGAGCAAATAAAAAAATCCAGAGGGAACGTCGTTGAACAGTCAAGTGAAGCCGTTTTATTATACATGTGTGAGTGCGTCGCTGTTGCGCCGCCATAGTTCGACTGACAATCCAAGGCGCAGTTTCATAGTTACCTGGATGTGTGTATAATTGTCTGTACACGGTGAGGCGTAGTTTTGGTTGGCTTCACTTGTTTGTTCACAACATTCTCTCTTGATTTTTTTATTTGCTCTGAGGCATGCACATGATAATAATAATATTCCAACACTTAACTAACCAATTTTCGTAAAACTAGTAGGTAATTTAAATGTCAAATAGCTGCCTCCATGTTCTCGTCAAAAGCTGCCTCAGGGTTTTATTTACTGTCAACCGAACAAATAAATAATGAATTAGATATATTCGACTCTACACTCTTGGCAAAGAAAAGTCCAATAGAAAAATCAGCTGGCGTTTTAATGGATAAAGTTCCAGACAGGTGACAGCGAGATAGTCTTATAAACTTTGCAACACGTACGAAACCAATAGGCCATTTCAACTTCATAAGTCAGCTCAAAAACCGAGGTAAAAAACTCGCATCGCATCCAATTTTCAAAGTCAAAACGAACACAAAGAAGGCAAAGAAAGTAGCCGAAGTACATGCTTAAAAACGTCCAGGCCTTTTTAACAATTTACAAAAAAACAGTAAACATCGCGAAAGCCTTCATTCTCTAATCTTTCGTTTTACATAAATAAACAAATGCCATTAGCCGACAGCGCCCCCTGTCTACGACAATCGATTACGCTTTATCTCCTTCTTTGTCCTATATTTAAGTGACAAAAACAATAGAAAGATTTTAATTTCCTGCCGGTCCCTCGTAAAATATTATTTTAATCCGGCATAGCTTCAATGCTGAATATTCAATGGATGCGGGCCATATTTTATTTGCGAGTTTTTATGCAAAGTGCGGGTCGGATGGGCCGGGCCGGGCCGGGCGGTGGGCGCCGGATATTTTTTAATCAACCTGCTGGAACCCAACTAGCCGTGCACCGGCCGGCCGGCTGCCGGTCCCGGCTCATTTCCTTCGTATTGCATTTCATTCGGAACGCTATTCGATACGGAATTAACTCGATACAATAATGGTAATAGTTAGTATTCGGATTCAAAATAACAGCCCAATTTGCCCTAAATTCGTATTGTCGGTTGACATTTCAAAACGTGGCGGGTTTCAGTTTGAGTGTATTTATTGCGTGCTCTAATTTGTGCCCTGATTGGGGGTATTATATATCGAGCTGGATTCAAATGTAATAAAAACGCCGATACGAATGTGAAGCAGAGCTGAACTCGACACAGTGTGAATGAATTTTAAAAATATGTTGAAGTAAGTAAAATCTCGTAACAACGTATATAAACAACAAACTGCGACTCGGGACTTCGTATGCGTATATCTTTGTTATAAGAGAACGTCACCTACTTTACAAATATTTACAGTGAACTAAAAGTCAAAACAAGATTATTTTTTGCAAAAATTAGCATGATCGACTTCACCCGTGCACAATTCGCGAATATTTCGCATGTATCGATGTAACATTTTTCACATTATTGTTGATTTATCAAAAATGGCTCAGCAGATTTCAACAAAATTTAAATGGGATCAATTTCGAAGTATACTCTTTCCAATAAAAAAATAACTATTGAAATCGGACTGCTATGAAAAAAGTTATGCGTGGTCATACATTAAAAAAAATACACGTCGGATTGTATACCTCCTCCGGTGGTTCGTCGGACAATTAAATTGATCTTATTGTGGCAGTTCATACAACAATATATGTCTGTAATGTATAGGTATATAGAAGTGTAGTGTAGAGTCTCAAGTTGCTACTCTTCGTAGTAGAGTAGGTATACTTATTTGACTGAGTGATTCTCTAAAGCATCAAACAAACTTTACAAAGAACATTTGCTGCATAGATCAATGCAAAGTTTCCAAACTCGAGCCTCGCGGGCATTTATAAACGTTCAAAGTAGCGGTTTCGGCTGAAGATTTACTCGCAGCTTATCGACGCAATATAACCGGCGAGCCGCGGCGCGGATCTCCTACAAAAAGTTAAATCAAAAACGTAAACAAAAAAAGAAGGCGACAAACAAGTGGCGGGAGTGGGGGGTGAATTTCGGGAGGGAGGGATGTAGAAAAAGTGTCGGGTATAAGGATTTATGGCCCTGCAGTGAGTCGCTGAGCGTGCCAGAGTCTGGGTCGCGAGGTCGCGGATGCAAGGGCTGGCGAGCGACGTCATGCCTCGATAAAACTGGGTTTCTTTTATTTGTAATAATACGTAGTGACCTCTGTATTAGTTAAGATCAATCCTATAATCATGCTTTACAATGCGCTTGTTACTATGATACATAAGTGTGATGTGTTGTTCTGAGTTCGTCTTATACAGACATCTGATTGATTTGATTTTCCGATCTGTAAATATCGTAGTTTATGGCATAGACACAGTGACAAAGTACACTAGTGTAAATTTAAATTGTTATAATTATTTTTCGCAAAAATAGCATGACTTCAACCGTGTACAGAATTCGCGAATATTTCGCACGAATCGATGTAGCATTTTTCACATAAATGTTGATTTATCAAAAATGGCTCCGCTGATTTCGATAAAGTTTAAATGGGACCAATTTCGAAGTATACTCTTTCCAATAAACTATGTAAAAAGTTATGCGTGGTTATACATAAAAATATATATATACGCGTCGAATTGAGTACCTCCTCCATTTCGTCGGTTAAAAAGCTCTCGACTTTCGATTTTCGGTACTGGAACGTAGCTAAGAATCATCTATCTACCAAACAAACTAAGTAGGCACATCAAAATTGGTCCATTGGTATCAAACAGAATATTTTAATAGTGCTGACGGTACAGAACAATGTCATAATGGGTCAAGGATTAAAAATGATGCCTAACTACAAAGTGGAAATAATCACCCGCATAAAACAAATAATGGCATACAAACTGAAACCGAATGCCACAACAATCGTGTCACTGCTCAATTGTGCTGATAGAGTTTAATTAATTACCAGCGGTGTTTAATGAATATCAGCGTTTTGATTAATTTTAGATCGAGATTAAAGATTAATCAGAGTTCATTTATCACAGCAATGTGCTAATACAAAATTCTGCTAACGCATTCTTCATTCATAATCGGCTAATGCACGGATAAATACATCAGAAGGATGAGAACATTAATACAATCTCTGTAAATGAAAATTTAAGCTTTCAGTAAGTTTCATGTTCAAGTCATCTAATTTGACTTTGTACTAAAGGCTGTAGGATGAAACACTTATGATGACTGTTTCAGTAACTGTACTTTGAGTATAGATATGGGTTTGTGTTGGGTTTTGTCAGATACCCTTCAAGCGCTAAGAAACGTCATTGCCGTTAGCAATTTTCTTCACGGAAAGCTGATCTATCCAACATAAAGAAAAGTTTCCTCTCCCAAACCTACAACGATATAAACTGTTGCCTTCTCTGGTTTTTTTTTTCGAAATGAAAGCTAAAACTATTTTTTAAATAGCTTTTGGCTCTTGCGGGAGGAACCATTTTTAAAACCCCAACTCTAGGGTTTCCTTGTAATTGTGTAGCTTATAATTTGCTGTACCCTGTATGTCTTCATTTCGCAATTCAATTTTATTTCTTTGAAATCCTAAAACTACATTGTTTTCTACTCGTCGCTACTGAAAATATTTACTTTATATGACACCTGACACTCAAGCACTCAGGCAATCGGGGAACCTATTAGGTATTTATAGGTAGGATTGTAAGATATTGATCGGCATTCGGCACTGCACTATGCCATTCCCACTCTGCGCAGATCAGGCAATTGATTTATTTATTCAAGAACTAGATGCGCTTTCTCGATTCAGTTAAAATTTTAGTGATTTTTGGGTTTAACCCATGGAGGAGACTGAAGAGCGCATGGGCCCCGTTTTTGTTGAAACAATAGGTCACCGATTTTAAGCGGGGGGAGAGGTAAGCTCCGCTGGCTGTAATTGGCTGACGCCAAAATGACGCAATGACATTTCTTGTAGTGGTGCCAAAAATGCTACTAGCAAAATATCGATATCAATATTTTTGACTTGGTTCTACTTTGAATAAAATATCGTATCGCAATAACTCATTGACATTGATTTTAACTATTGACACGATACTGGATCAAATATCGTATCGAAACCACACAATCGTATCGTCTCAACAAAGAGCGGCTTTAGAAAATATTATTTCTGTGTACTTTGCCACTTACAGGTTGGCCGACGTAAATAGGTATTGTTTATGTACCTAAAACAATAAACTTTGATGGTATAAAGACAATATGTTCTATTTTTAAAAATACGATACCGGATCGATACACTGCGATGCGATCCATTGCAATCCAAAGTATCGATACGAACACATGGATCGAGCATCCCTATATAGTCGGTGGTCATCTAAAGCGCCTATCGATGGTGACCGAGGCCGCCCCGCGCACTTTCTCCACTGGTTAATATGCTCCTTGATCTAACCCATCGACTTGGCATTTTTTCAGTCATATCGATGGTCTAACCACATTGTATTGGGCATCAATATAGTGGCAGTGGGCTTGAGCATTTGGATTGTCTTTAGACTTTCATGGGTCTGTGCATGATCCAATTGCTTTCTATGTAGTAGTAGTAGTGTAGGTAGTTTTAGCATATAAAGTAGTATTGTATCTTATTGCAGTTAATAAAGGCAGTTTTGCCCGTTAAAAAGAAATAGAATGAAAAAATGCCAAGTCGATGGTATTGGGGCATCCCATCGATTTGGCATATTTCGTTCGATCTATATTGATGGGACATACACATAAGAGCTGCTTTTTAATAAGCAACGCAATAAATGCGGTTATCTGCATACCGGTCGTGAGTATTGGAAATCTGCAGAGGACTATGTCCAGCAGTGGATATTTAACAGCAGGTATGATAATAAATATGTTGTTATTATTTTCTTAGGTATATTCACCAAATAACATTTAAACATAGATGAATTATGGGTCTCGCTCCGCTAAACGGTAGATCCATAATTAATCTATAATTTGAAACATGAAATACTTAGTAGATAGTTTTTTCAAACTGATAAAATTCCTTTTTTTGGGTCGAAGGATAAAAATAATATTCAATGCTGAGTTCGCCTCTATGAAATTAATCTCACATGAAGATCTATTACATCTAATACTCCACGCGGCTCCCAAAGAAGCCCTAAAAGAAAAATCCATCACAAAAGGTCCCTAGATTACTTTTTCATATTCTATCCCTGATTCGAAGTTCCTACAAGGAAACTAGAACAGCGAATCGATATATTGTTAATATTTTCATATATTATGTGAGTGAGTTCACTTAGTAGCTACATATTATCCACATTAGGTACAAATTAAAGCACATTTTTTTAAAACAATAAACGGGTTGCTCTCTGGGAGTGCCGGCAGAAGTGAGAAATTGAACATAAATATCACACACGCACACTCGCGCAAGCGCCCTGCGCCGTCTTATGAATTTTCGACCAGGTCACGAGTCCTGATTCCTGCGAGTTTAACATTTTTACCCATACCAATAAGTTAACTAAGCTTAAGAAGTTTTCATTTAAAAAAAAATAAAGCCATCTCTTAATATTTTTGAAAGTCGTAGTAGCCTTGATGCTTTTATATAACATATCGGAAAATAGTCTAATGACAACACAAAACCATTATTGATAACGCATTAATCTATATAATAAAACATTAATAGAATGATATCTAGTCCCATCACTACGATCACGCTAATGACATGCGTTGTCCAAATATAAACAAAACCTTGGTTGGTTTGTTCATTATCACCATAATTGACCAAGCAGACGAAGAGGGGGAAAGGCTCCTTTTGACTCTACAATTTTCAAGTTATTTTTTCAATTTTAAACTAGTCAGAGTTTTTTTTTTGAAAAACCTAGTGTGGGACAATTAAAATCATTTCATTTAAACCTTTTGCCTCGGTGGCTCAGTGGTTAGTGACCCTGACTTCTGTATCAAAGAGGCGTGGGTTCGATTCCCACCAAGGCAAGCATTTTTGTGATAAACATAGGTGTTTGCTCTGTGTCTGGGTGTTATCTAGGTACTATCTATATATGTATGTATTTTAAATATGTATATGTAGAATATATCAGTCTCTAGCAGCCATATCACAAGCTTTGCTTAGTTTGGGGTCAGAGACCGTGTGTCAGATGTCCCCCAATATTTATTTATTTATTTATTTAAACAGGTCACTAACACTTGTAAAAAGTTGAGTCTTAATTTTATTGGAAGTTTAAGGAAATTGATTCATTTTTTGGAATAACTAGTTATTATATAGTACTGTACCAGCCTTTTTAATAGTCCACTGCAGAACGTAGACCTACCCACGAAGGGTGATTGGGCCATATCCACCACACTGGCCCAGTGCGGGTTGGTGGATTCACATACGCCATCGAATTCCTTCTACGGACGTATGCAGGTTGCCTCACGATGTTTTTCCTTCACCGAAAAGCCAGTGTGAAATTCCGTACATAAATTCCGAAAAGCTCATTGGTACGGGACCGGAGATTTGAACGCACGACCTCACGATTGTAAGGCGGGTGTAACTACCTCTTGACCACCACGGCTATACAGTTATACAGTACACGTACGTAATAACTGTGTTTGTGTATTTATGTTTTCAACTCGGTATATACGAGTAAATATTCGTCAAAGACTAGGAATGTATGGACCACGTGTTATAAAAACAGATCTGAATCGTCTTTCTGTCCTAATTTAAATCGGGGTGATTGAAGTGGAATGCTGCAATTGTTAATAACTTCTACTGTGGGGTCAACTATGTAAAACAACACCTTATTTGTGAAATTTGAAAGATGGTAGCTATTGAATGTTTTGTTTTTGGCAGTTTGAATTAGGAATATTTATTGAGTTGCAATAAAAAGAGGTCTCAGATTTATATTCTGAAACATGTGGACAAAACACCATGTAGATTTACTTAAGGGGGCGCCTAATGCCAAAATCAAGCGAAAGGTGTATTTTTAAGACGTGGTGTAAAGGTAACGAACATAAATATCCATATTTAAAAAATACTGTGGGAAAGGAAAAAACCTATAGGAGCAAAGTAATAGAGTGCTTTAGAAAAAAATAAAAGCTTTGCATCATAAAAAAAAACATTTTATTCCAAATGCTCGAAATTATCAGCGTCAACACCATATTATCTTTGACAAATTACGTAGCCAGACTAATGTTCTAGTCAAGTAATCAATTAGTTTTTTTATAACATGCTTAAATTTTGAATAAATAAATATAATCCCACCTAAAAATGTAAGTTGGAGCTCGAAGCCAACATCATCGTGAACTGTGTCATGCGATTTTCGACTTTAAACAAAGCAGTATTTTATAGATGATAACGGGCGATGCAAGAAGCGCGGATGAAATCTGATTTTTCACGGCATTAGGCGCACCCTTAAGTAGGTAACTACTACGCACATCAAAGCTAGATCAAATAAATAAATTTCACGCATCATTACCAGGATTGATGGATAAACTTACTCGTAGGTCCCTATCTAACAAGATAAAAATCGACGAAAATAATACCACTCGAGGCCAAAAAATGTATCGTGAACCAACCACAATGTAAGGAAAACAAACTCAAAAGAAACTTATAAGACTTCTTACGGCAAGGAACCCGCAAAAAACCTAAGTGTATTTTAAATTAAGCAACCCTTACACGCGTGCCTATTTTGTTATACAATACACGATCCAAACCCTTAGAAGCCTAACGAGAGAATAATAATGAAATATCTGAAACGCTTGAAATTCTTAGAAGTAGGTAAATTAATGTGGAGAACAAACACGCTAAATTGCCAGGATGCCGACCGAAATCGGGGTATTATGGAAATTACTATAAACAGAAGCATTGCTAAAGAGATACTCGAGTAAGCCACCAAGATATACAACGCAAGGGGATAATTATTTCTAAGAATTTCAAACAGGAACGTATGAGAGTGATGACTCGTAATCACACCTGCGTTTGTAATCTGAATTCATTGTTGATAATACAAAATTTTGTTATAATGCACATTATTTAAGACAACATACAAAACAAATGAGAACTAATTTAAAAAATATGTTCCTCAAGAACTGCATGAAAATGCCACTTATGTTGAAATATACGATAGAGTAAAAAGCCGTGGTGGCCTAGAGGTATTGACACTAGCCTTGCAATCGTGAGGTCGTGGGTTCAAATCCTGGTCCCGTACCAATGAGTTCTTTAGAATTTATGTACAGAATTTAACACCACTGGCTTTTCGGTGAAGGAAAACATCGTGAGGCAACCTGCATGCGTCCGTAGAAGAAATTCGATGGCGTAATGTGAATCTACCAACCCGCACTGGGCCAGCGTGGTGGATATGGCCCAATCACTCCTTCGTGGGTAGGCCTACGTCCTGCAGTGGACTATTAAAAAAGGCTGGTACAGTTCATACGATAGAGTATGAAAATTAAAATAAAAACAAAGGCAAAAGGAAACATCAAGATTATTCCAACCCAAATCAACATCACCGTTACAAGCGAGCAAACCGGACCAAAACTATGTTGAAAACACGAAAAACACCCAACTTATATCCAAAACTTAGATAACGAAATACCAAAACTTTTTAAGTACTTATCGTAACTTTACTCCTATATAGAAAACAGAAACTCGCAAACAGGCAAATACGCTATCACGGATTTAGTTTGCCTATCTAATTGTGCCTATACACTTTATAGCTCTATGATGTTGGCCAATAAAAAAGTAAAAGAATTGAATTTCGCGGAATAATGGGTATTAAAACGTCAATCAGGGGTTTATTTGTAGAATTTGTAGAAGAGTGGGACACGCACGGAGGAGCGACAGGCACGGCCTGCTACCATCTACCGCCGTTCGACTAATTCCTCTTTTGGGACTTGTAAAGGCTTGGGCACAGTGAGCGGGAGTCAAAGAAAAAATACTCGTAGTCACACTGGTGTAATAAAGCAGCGTAACCACGAGTCCGGAACCAATGTTTGCACTATTTAAATTGGACACACCACAGAAATAAATGTTAAAATTTCAAGATTTTTTAAGATCTTGCGGTGAGCACTGGATTTGAAGCAGTTGGTTGTTATCGCATCACAAGTCTCATGCAACACTTGTCGCTATCGTCTAATTAATTAAGGTTTAAAAATGTTTGACTGCTAGTATTTATGTAATTGGTAACGTTATTGATAGATAATACTGCAATCAATACTGAGTTTTGTAGGTTCACATTTCACGGTCACGACTTATTTTTAAACAACATAAAAATTGTTTCACATGTAAATTAAAATTCCTGAAAATCCAAATCAAACGCTTGTAAAATAAGACAGGATTAATTACTTCTACCTCGTTTTGCCGTTGTTTGACAGGAACCCCACAAACTACATACGAAGGTATTCATAAATATAATGAGTATAAATAAAACTTACAATCTTCGGTTAGTGCAAAATGCAAATAAAAACGAGCGAATAAAATAGATATTATATTTCTACGCTTAGAAGTTTAAAATAACGGTCATATAAACAACGCAACGTTTTCAGCGAGCTAATAGAACGAAATTGAAATTCAAGCGCGCTCGCAAGAACATACTTGGTAGAGCTTAAACTTGCAACCGCACTACTCAGTGTGTTCACGCCTTATATCTAATTTTGGCGTAGAGTTGCGTTTGAAAAAGTTAGTGAATCGCCGCTGTATTGGAACTGATCACGAAACTAATCGCTATCGGGCTCATTATCAGATACTAGGAACCGATTTTCATACTAAAGAGTTTATTTTATGTAGGTACGTTGTTGTTTGGGGTCAAAGCATTTTGAGGGTGGTATGAATAAGACTTTTTTTTGTATGGAATCCATGAACAACTCGGTGTTTCATCTACAAGCTTTTGATTTACAAACTGCAGGAACTTTCAAAAGTGTATGCCGATCATTATGAACAACCTGGAAGAAATTACTTTCAGTGATAAGGCCGCCGTTTGCTTCACATGTCTAAGCATCTAGTTTCTATATTAAATGTGTGTGAAATGCGAGGCAATAAAAACTTTAAGTATGTATCTATCTAACAACTTTTACATTGGTACCAAATTAAAGGCGAAATTGCAACAATCAGTTGTTGCCTGTTCCATACAAATATATAATGAATGGTGTAATTGTTTTTTTACGACTTCAACAATCTTCTCATGGTAAAAGTTCTTAATAATGATGAGCACACCTTTGAAAGTCCTGCCCTTTTCAAAGTAACACTCTCTAGTCACAATACTCTATCAATAATTATAAATTACGGGACTAGTCTCGCACTAAAATACGAGATAAATAAATACCTCAGTCTACCCATGAGCACGATCGATGTAACTCGGTCAATATTTCGGGATGATGAGGTATTTATTTATTTTGTTATTTTAGTGCGCGATTAGTCTCGTAGCATATATAATGTGTCCAAATCGTGAAAGTTTAAATAGTCTATCAATCTATGTATCATCTCTGTGTTGAGTTCAATGTGTGGTTCTATGTTGTATGGTGAATTGATCACAAAACTAACCACTATCAGCCTCATTATCGAATAATACGAAACCATTTTCATTTTCATATTGAGGAGTCTATGCATTCTTGATAACCTTGCTTACGTTGTCGTTTGGGTTTGAGGTATTTCGGGGACGGTATGAATAGGATAATTTCCTTGTGAGGAATCTATTGGTATGCTTGGAATTTCATCTATGTCCAGGATGGTCCATTATGATCAATAGTATCTATCCATTATAGTATAGCTAAGTATATATCTTCTTTTATGATCAATATTTTGTTCTGTGTTATGAGTTAGTGTCTGTTCCTAGTGTTGTCATTAGATTATGTGTTTCGTATTATTATACGTCATATATTCATTCCAATTATTGCTTTCCGTATTTGTTAATATTTATATGGTCTTCCAATATTTTTTGGTACCAAGGTTTCCTCAAAAAATCAGTCGCTGTAAAGCCGCTAGTTACTAAACTGTTTTAGTGAAAATATTTTACATGTTTATTCTAGTTAGAGAGGTGATCAATAAAGTTATTGAAACACGATACTTTTTCTTGACACCCTATGAAAACCTACCTGATCATCCTGACTTTTAAGATTCTTGAAGCCAAGTTCTATCTAATAACCATTCAATAAATTCTTAACTTAATAAGTAGGTTTAACATTTACATTTAGTATCATACAGTTGTCAGACTATCTTTTACCCCAGCGTAAATAATATCCTTTTGTAATAACTGTTCCCATATGAAATCCAACAATAGCACCTAAAAGTACTCAGTAATCCTATCTCCAAAAACAGAATACGCTCGTAACACAAGTCCCCAAGTAACGCTGTTAAGCCAGGGATATCTTTCCTTTTCACTAAAATGACTCATTCTCGCAAACACTAGCCAAGAATCTTTATAGCGCTT
Source organism: Hypomecis punctinalis (assembly GCA_949316475.1). Taxonomy (NCBI): domain Eukaryota; kingdom Metazoa; phylum Arthropoda; class Insecta; order Lepidoptera; family Geometridae; genus Hypomecis; species Hypomecis punctinalis. Next base: position 23,052,920 of record OX438798.1, read on the forward strand.
AATTCTGAGCTTTGTTCACATTTATACTGAAAATGGAAGTGAGAAGCAGATTATGAATATTTTCCCACGTAGGCAGGGAGGGGAAATCTCGAATAAGCTTTGGAATGGGATCATGACCACGGCCAATGCAATACCTGTGGTTGATTCGTCGAAACACTTTTTTTCTTCCGATGGTATCTTTCTTACACATGTAATAAATCTTTATATACACTGCTCATGTAAAGCTTGAAATTATGTTATTGAGAACTTCAGAATTAGATTGTGAATAAGAAGAAAACAGCAAATGTAGAGACTTGTCAAGGAGATCTCTACTGAAATTGCTAACCTAAACCCTAATGTAAAGAGCTTTAGAGACTATAAATCCCTAACTTCCAGTAAATAAAGCGTAGAAAGTATTTTAACGCGATAAGGGTGGCTGTAAATCATCCGACATTAACGCGAAACCTGACGACGACATTTTCAGGTTGATTGACGCTCCAAAAACAAAATAGAAAGAAAAGTCGTCGCGCTCGACTCGGCTGAACATTAATTGACAAGAGGCTAATTGGTTCCCGAAACGATACGGTTCCGCCGTTAATCTGCCCTTATTTATTATTGCTTTATTAGTGGGTAAGAGTCACGCAGGCTCCGTGGGCCAGAGGAGTCCCATTACTCGTGCAGTTTTATACTTATCGGTATATCGGCAACACATCCCACTGCACATGGCAATTCTCACACACACAGCACACAGATGCATCGGAAAGAACACAATCACAGCGCGTACTTGAGTGGAGTCGAGCGGAGGATGGAGCAGGGCGGCTGCTGACGGTGGGGTCGCGTCGAGCGCCGGGCGCGCACTGCCGGCCGCGCCGCCGCCCGCCCCGCGCGCCCCCGCCCTCGCCCTACGACGCTCAAAATCGTAGAAATTCGTTACTCTCGCATTAAATTAAAAATTATCACCGGTTAAGCATCACAAGGAAATTTATTAACTGCGCTTAATATACATCCGGGGAGGGATTCGGCGTGTCATTTTCCGGTTTGCACTGAAAAATGAATAAACGCGATTCGTGAGGTTTAGCCGCGAATTTAGGTATATTTCGCGTTTCGTTTCGCGGCGGTAATAAAGCTACTTAGCCGTTATTCATATTTTATAGCGATGCCGTTTTATTTTTCACGATTTCCCGGGCTGAATCTATTTCGTGGAGAGAAACAAATACAAACAAAGTTTGGTATACTTAGAATTGATGCTATCGCGGGGTTTCATCTCGTGGCCAAAAATGTCGGGCAGCTGGCGAGGAGCATCCATAAATAACAGCTTAGTTAATAGTTTGGCAATCTGGTGTCCTCGAGGTGTCGCGGCTACTGTGTCCGGGGGAAGGGGTGGCGTGACGTCACGGGCGGCTGGCCTAGGGCTCCCGGCGTCGCGGCCGTGTCGCCTACGCTTCATTACTCATACGAGTATAGATAATGAAGCTGTGAACCTCCACTTTCTGATAGCGTTTAGTGAGCGTTCATCAACGCTTATTGAACAAGTTACCTGTGTCGAGCTCGGAGATGTTCAATTTAGGTAGGTTCTTGATACCTATTGCTCGTATGTATAGTAGTCGCTTCGGTCAACTAAACTTTATTACTGGTCTACCATTTAAATGAAGAATAATAGTAGATTAGTAGCCAAGGGCTGTAAGGCATCAATTGCAGCCCGAGATATTTACAGCCCTCGCTGCACTCGTGCGCCTATAGTTCGAGGGTGCAATCGATGCTTACACCCGAGCTAACTATTCTGCTTTACATTTCGATTGTGAGGTAAGTAGAAAAATACCGGCATTACAAGAATAAAACATTTTATTCAAATTGATGACTATTATACTCACACGAAGACAAGGCTGAATAGCAAAGCGGCTTCTTTGATCATTGGGCTGAATGCATGATGTCTATTGCCAGTATGATGGTTAGATGTACGCGAACTTTTTGAAAGAAAGAAGTGTTTTTTTTAATTACTTACCGCCCTAGGGATTTTTAGCTACATTGTTACCCTAGAGCGCTAATTAATCATCTACAAGCCCCATTTGGAGGTAATAAGAACCTATCTACCAAACATGAGAGAAGTCAAATTGATCACATATCAATTTTACAATCATACGACCGACACTGAATAAACTTATGTTTCAATTTCTCCAAACTCATAATTTAAAGATAACGCTACAGTATAATATAATACTTGAGTAAAAATGCATGCTAGGTATGAAGCGATTTCTTTCCATACACGGTCAGAAGAATTAATTTCTAATTTTTAATCTATCGTGACAGTTAGGAAATTTTATTCCTAAACGCCACACTTATGCGACAGAGCCATCTGGAATGTTAGTCGACCGTAGAAATTTCAATGGGCACACAGGACTCCTGGACTCCTATTTTTGAAACGTTAGAACCATTTTTAACGTTCGAAGAGGGTCGCATGCTATACTCTCCCATTCGCACAAACATAAACTCAATGCCCACTCCTGCTCTTACTCGTCACCTGATCATTTACGCATACGGTCAGCCGTTTTACTGATACAATTATCAGAGCGTTTCAGAGATAGTACATCACATGTTCTCACCGAAATCAAGAAGAAGATTTACCTAAAATAGCTTCCATTGGCACAATTTAAAACGTTCCCACATTAACCACAGCACTGATCACGGTACGCTCACCTCCTCACAAAACGACCGCCGAAGCATAGCCTAATATCATAAAGAGGAAAACCGTGTACTTGTCTTAGTCGGGAGCGAGCAAATGCCTAATACTTCACGGTATATTTGATAAGGAGCTTTTAAACGCGGAAAACGTCGTCGTAAACGTTTTTTAGATGTGGCGGTAAAAATTGGCGGTCATAATGGAATTTCGTTTGGCAGCTGTTTCTGTTTAAAATTCTTATTTATGAAACGTTATAAAGAAACAATGTTGGGGTTTACGCAGATTTTAGCTAGTATATTTAGGCTCTTCTTTTCAAATACTCGTTTTTTATAGAAACGATATTTTTCATACAAACTTCGTCGTAGCGCTACGCTACGCTGTAGCGTAGCTTAACTACTAATGTCTAAAGTCTAAAAGATTGATTTTTTTAGGGTTCCGTACTAATAAAAAAACGTAATGGAAAAAACGGAAACCTTATAGGATCACTTTTATGTCCGTCTGTCCGTGTGTCAAGACTCTTTATCTCGGAAACACGTAAAGATATCGACTTGAAATTTAAACGGTATACGTATATCTATGGTCTCTTGCAGTTGTGTAAAAGAAAAACTTTTCAGTTATCGTTTAAAAGTTAGAGCCGTTTATGTCGTAAAAAACCGCATATTTCGACACTCACAAAACTCAAAACCTACAGGGTACTTCCCGTTGACATAGAACTATGAAATTTGGCGAGAAGCATCTGGTGCATATATGTATAGGAATAAATCTGAAAACTGTACATTTTTATTTAAATCACAAATAAAATAAGGTCTCAAAATTCACAAAATATGGGTTCAAAATTCAAAGTGAGTAAATCGTATCATGTAAGGTATCATATAAAAGAACTTCATTAGAACATGCTAAAACAGGTATTTAATTATTTTAACAATGTGTCATTTTCGATGTATGACGAGAAAAGTGAAATAAAAACTTTTTTGTCGATGGTTATAGCATAAAGATTTTAACAACTTCCAACTATGTAAAATTTTCTGGATTTATACGGAACCCTCGGTGTGCAAGCCTGACTCGCACTGGTCCGGTTTTTTTTTAGTTTTGACAAAAGTCGTAGAACCAAAGTTGTTAGTTTTGATGTACAGAATAAGCCCTAAAAGGATGCTAATTGATTAGGAATAACCCTGTATAGATAGTACCTATAAAGAGTAAGACTCCACCGACGTACCCGACGTACACGATAGTACCTATAAAGAGTAAGACTCCACCGACGTACCCGACGTACACGATAGTACATATAAAAAGTAAGACTCCACCGACGTACCCGACGTACACGATAGTACCTATAAAGAGTAAGACTACACCGTGTAAGACTCTTTGTAAGTCGAGCAGTCTAATAAGCCTTTGAACGAGCAATGTTTATGTCATATGTAACGGATGTCATTTCCAGGAAAGCGCTATCGTAGTTCGGATGACACGTTAAGAATAGGTGCTGATTAAATGGACTGTTTAGTCACGTCGGAGGCCTTTATTGCTGTATAGAAATTCTGACACTAAGGTTAGCCACTAGTTGTACTATCTTACTTTAACTTTACTCTATTTAGCGCTCGTAGCGTAGTTTGACTAGGTATTTGTCAGCGATCACCGAAATTAAGCAACGTTCCGCACGGTCAGCATTTGGATGGGTGACCGCGGGTGTCATTTTCCAACTGAGAGCCACTGTGGCTTGGATGACACGTTAAATTGAAAGTCCCGGTTGTTTTAACAGTTTAGCCATGTCTGAGGCTTTCAGGCGGCCTAAAAACTCTGAAACCACGGCTATACGAACTTCTTACTTACTTCGCTCTACGATTAATGCAATGACCCCTTTTTGGTATAGCACAAGGCAAGCTCTGGCAAAAAAAGCAAAAATTCCAAAAGAGGTGAAAAATGCCCATTCCTTTAATATTTTCAAAACTAAATTAAAAACCCACATATTGAACGATATGACACTTCTATGTAAATAACTAAGTCTAACTGCTCACATTTTGAACTGTGGCGCATTCACGCACACAGCAGAGCTAGTTCTTTTGTTTGACTGCAACCGGTATTGATACACGATAACAACTCGTAGGACAGCGCAATATTGTAAATAAACATTCATCGTTTTGATTTAGGGTAGATAATTAGGTTAAGAAAAGTGTGGAATTGTATAGTTATAAAGTTATTTTTATATAATTTACACTAAACTACATAAATCATGCCTTATTTTTTGGTGTTGATTTATATTGTCTAAATAGCGGGTATGTTACTTATATTTGTGAAAATTTTATTTAAAAAAATGTTGTTACTTTCCTTTATGTACTAAAACTGTTTTTGATAAATAATTTATATTTACTATGTTTAAGACTGCTGAAGCATTGTATTTACAATAATAATTAAGTTCTCACATAAGTGAAATTGTTAATTTCTTGTTGAGAAATAAATTCTTTAACCAGAAGCTCATAACCCAATACAAATAAATTAAGACATAGTTCATTTAGTTTCCCCGTTTAGCTACGAATATGCCTCTAATATTCATACCAACTGAATGTGTATTATCCCATTTTCGTTTACAAATCGTAAGTGTAAACCTTTATATTCAGTTTATCTGTATTCAAATTGCAGGCTCGGTATTGAAATAAATTGAAACTACAATAGCGTGTAATACAATGACGATATATGGTTCTCCAATTCGTGTATCTATAATTGTGTCTATTGAAATTTGTATTTTACACCAAGGAGTCGAGTCCATGTGTGAAATATAAGTGATAATGTATTATTTAGTGTGCATCTTAAATATTAGCGTATAACTCGACGATTACCGAAGTTATCCAGCGTTCAGCACGGTCACTCTTTGGATGGGACTACGGGTGACATTTTGAACTGAGCGCTGCCGTGGCTCATGTGACAAGTCCCGGTTGTTCTAGCCATTTAGTCGTGTTAGAGGCCTTTAGCGGCTTAGAACCTCTGATACCAGGGGCCTTATTGTGTAAGCGCTCTTACGTTCGTTTTGCTTTTTCTCCTGCTCGCGCCAGTTACTCACGCCACGAGAGCGAACGTTACATAACAGAGTTAACGTCAGCACTTACAAAATAAGGCCCCAGGTCTAGCCACCCTGCCTATGCAAACTTACTTCAGAGAAGTTTTTGAATATCCGCAACTACTTTATAGTCGCTAAGTCTGCGTTCAGTAATTATTAATTGATTGATTTGTACATCAAAGAGCGAAAATAATCGTTCTGGAATTTATATAAAAAAAAATAAAGTGAATTCAATTTATAAACACCAATTCCTACAGTACGCTCGAAAAGGTTTCATCAAAACAGCTCACCGTCGACTGACTTATGAATTAATCAATTAATTGAAATAAACGAGACGCGAAATGAATGTTCGATGGAAAATTCAAAAGGATTATTGTGAAAATTTGATTAGAAATACAAATGGGTAGGTTTATAAAGCGGCCCGCATTATGCGAGTATAGGCCTAAAGTCCACCAAATCAGAGGTGTGCGGAGTGAAGCGGGGCTGCGTGCAGCTATCGCTGTATTTTGTAAGATGCTACAACATTGCAAGAATGTAATATATCGCATAATGGGACATGTCATTTCGATCTAGTAGGGACCTGATTTCGCAAAACACTATGTTTTAATTTACAACTACGTGTAACTCAAATACTTATTACACAATGATTACTCACCAAACACAAGTCATCTATACAAATGTGCTTAAATTCAATTTACTGAATGCTTTTGTTACTGTACTGTACTGTACCAGCCTTTTTTTTAATAGTCCACTGCAGGACGTAGGCCTACCCACAAAGGGTGATTGGGCCATATCCACTACGCTGGCCCAGTGCGGGTTGGTGGATTCACATACGCCATCGTATTTCTTCTAAGGACGTACGCAGGTTGCCTCACGATGTTTTCCTTCACCGAAAAGCCAGTGATGTGAAATTCCGTACATAAATTCCAAAGAACTCATTGGTACGGGACAGGGGATTCTAACCCACGACTTGTCACGATTGTAAGGCGAGTGTCACTACCTCTTGACCACCACGGCTCACAGTTATTTAACTACCACTAAATACAAAACTTAAGTAATATAAAACTACTTAAACTACCACTACAAAAAAATCTGAATTCTGTTATGTAATAATTATGTATGTTTGTACAATAGTGTGTGACCCAATAACATTAATGACATATTTGATTAGCGAGAATTAAACACAGTCGCGAGTGAAGGGAACGGGGCGAATAGTATGTTTTGACCAAGCAAAATATGACATTTATGTAGCGAACTCACGGACAACTCACGCAGCTCCGCTTCACTCCACACAGCTCCGTTTCGGTGGAGTCTGGACCTAATGCGAGTATAATAGGTATGCGCGGCGTGCGTAGCCGTGGTAGCTACGTGGATGGAATCCAGGCTTTGGTTTTTCCAGGCCTTCCTAGATCCCTCCAATACGCTCCGGCCTTAAGGTTTAGTTCACATAAGCTAAGTATATACATCAATTTGTAGCCGCAATTAATAAATCGAATTGTAGTCATAAATTCACAATTAAGAATAATTGAAATGATCAATCTATGAGTTTCTTTTAAAGGAGTCATATGCTTAAAATGCGTGTCCACATGGACGATCTATTTGTGACAAGTGTACCAGCCTTTTTAATAGTCCACTGCAGGACGTAGGCCTACCCACGAAGAGTGATTGGGCCATATCCACCACTCTAGCCCAGTGCGGGATGGTGGATTCACATACGCCATCGAATTTCTTCTACCGACGCATGCAGGTTGCCTCACGATGTTTTCCTTCATCAAAAAGCCCGTGGTGTAAAATTCCTGACATAAATTCTATGGAATTCATTGGTACGGGACCGGGATTTGAACCCAGGACCTCACGATTGTAAGGTGGGTGTCATTACCACTAGACCACCACGGCTTGTTGTGACAACAAAGCAGTCAAAAAAAGGCCAATTTTTTTGAGTTTTTTTTTTATTTGGAATTTGTTCTGATCAAAGATTTTGAGATTTTGAAAGATCAAAATATTTGAAAGATTTAAAAAATGTGTAATTTTACTCTTCTACTAAAAACGTTCCATGGATTCCCGAGCCCAAAATTAGCAGTTCATCCGAAGAAAATGAATAACCGTCTATGATAATTTGATTCATACCTACTCAAACGTGCCTACGAAAAGGCGGAAGCCAGAAGCTACGTGGAAATCGATGAGACAGAGCGGCGTTATCAAACTATAAAATATGCTTAGTAGTAAGGCTAATGCACATTGTTTAGTATTCAATTATTCAGCCGTGATATTCATTTAATAAAAGTCGGTGCAAGACCAAATCAAATGTGAACAATAACACAATTTGGTTATGGAACCTAGCGTGGTATTTTGCTCATTTTAACTAAAGTATAGCTCACACTTTATTTTAGTAGATCCAGTAGTAGCACCCAGTAGTAACAACCGCTATCATCGCGAGCGCTGCGCGCCGCGGCTCGCGGTGCTATGCGAGACGAGCCCGCGTGCTAGTAGTTACTCCAATCTTGAAAAAGATCGCCAAATGCAATCGAAACTATAGTAGCAGTAGTCTACTAAAATAAAGCGTGAATAACACCTGTGCTATACTTAAGTATAAAAATAATACAATTGTTTGTCGCTTAGGTACTTCATGTTAGAATTTTGTTTCATATTCTTAGTCGTATACACTCTTGACAGAGTGGTCGTGGTCATCAGTTCCGGTGGTGGCTCGCTTTACAATACGTCGCCATCATTCTCGACGCCTTTCTCGTGCACATACAGAATTTTGTTTATGAAGCAAAAAAAAAACACTGAATCCTGGATCATCGATCTCTCAAAAAATAGGTAAGAAATACAATATACATAGATAATATTATAACTACTATTGTAAGCTGAGTTTCGTACGTTGTCTTTGTCACCTCGACAAACCAAAAACTCTCTAGTAACCCAAATCTTTATTTTTTACTTATAATTTATTCAAAGATCAAGAAAGTATATCGTTACCAGGTCAGTCAGCATCCACATTAATCCTCTGTCGTGTCTAAATCCCAGAGTATGTTCGTTACGACACTTTTGCTCATGTAGACGCCGCTTTAGCAGCCTTGCCTTGGATAGGATCGACAATTTGTCGATATCGCCCGGACATGACGGCGAATTTGCCAAATACCTGCTTTGACGTGGGTCCTGACACGTTTTAGTGCCCATATTCAGATAGTACCTAAGAAAAATGTACCCCTATTATTTTCCCTTCAGGCGATTACATGAAGCTTCTTGATTTACATATTTATAAAAGCTTTACATAATTGAAAACAAAAAATAAAACCTTTCGCGTCTACCAGACCTTTAAACCCTAATTTTATACGCCTTAAGTTTGTTTACCCACCCAGAGTAGTGAATAAATGTTTTATACATAACACATGACTAATAAATGCAGGCTTGTACCATTTTACAGCTCCGAGATGTTTACGATTACAAAATTGGATTTAATATTTGATAGAAACAAGAATACAGAGAATGAAACATCACATTTACGCGATGCAATTTGGGCGGCGGAATTTTAAGTCGGTTTTCGCTCCACAAATGGCTTATAAGATAAAGTTAAGTTGGGCGTTAAAAGACGTTATCCCCTTTGGTACGCATGTGAAATAATAAAAGCGAAAGCTTTTCATAAAGTCGTTTAGATAAAGCGCAGAGCAATTCGGAATTTCACACGGAGGCCGGGCTGCCTCCAGATGACGCGAGAATGTAGCCATTTAGAGAGTTAATTTGGAAAACTCGTAGAGTCTATCATATCACATAATGATAAGTAGGCACCTACTTTTTGGTGTAGAAGTATGAACCGCGTAACGTTTTCTGAAAAATGTTTATGCTTTGGCTTCTGTTCTGTATTGAACTGTAACACTGCTTGTGGTATCGATCTCTCAATACGAAAAGACTTATACGAGTAAAATCTCGCCGGTCAATCCCACTACGAGTATAAACTAGTAGTTTCTATAGGTCTCGGATGTTATTTTAAAATTCCAATGTTATTCTTAAAGCCGTCATCTAATCTCAAAATACCTGTATAGACCCCTAGTTAAACTGACTGTTCTCCATCAAACCTTGAAGTTGTCGAATAAAAATAAAATACACAATATTCTCAAAACTATACGGTAGGGGAATCAATAACTCGAAACACAATTCAAAAAACTTCGCTCGATGGAAATTAAATGCGAAGATACCGCTTTTTAGAACAAATTCATGATTTCAAAAAAGATTATTGCATTTTTGGGCGCTTTTCTAAACGTTTACAATTTTTTTGTTGTTATTAAACTGTCACGATTTGAACACATTATTATTAAATACTACGGGACTAATTGCGCACTTTTGGATCGAGCTCCACGACCCAAAAGTCCTCTCCACGGATTGACACTATTTTTCAAGAATAGTTCGTGAAGCGGTGGAAATCAAAAAACATAAAAATTTCAACCGGGAGGATGGATTTAAGTTATCGGCGTCGTGGAATCCTGTTGTCAACAAATGCAAATCGCGTAGTGTAGGTAGAAGGACATTACACAACATAACAAGGACATAACACTGACGGTATCTAAATACCGTCAGTGTTGTGTGTCGTAGTGACAATTTTTCAAGTTCAAGTTGAATTGCCGGTACCAGCTGTTTCATATTCCAGTCTACCCGTGACCACGGTCAATGCAACTCGGCCGAAACGTCGGGATGATGAGGTATTTATTTATCTCGTAATTTTAGTGCGCGATTAGTCCCGTAGTATATAGTAATAATTAAGAGTGAATAAGGAAATAAAGAAAAGTGCTAATATCAATTTTATATTGATTATTGAATGCAAAAATCGGGCGAAATTTGTAATCTAGCCTTATTTTCCCTGAACAAAATAAAAAACTAACGTAAATAGATAACTATCTGTCCACAGCATCGTTACTTTTTTGTTTGTTTATCAATTTTGATATAGAATTTTACGTACTCAGTAGGTTTGGTACTCTTCCCTTTAACACAAAAGCTTTATAGACCCAAAAATAAAGGCTCTTGTAGGCAAAACCTCAGGTCGTTGCCAGTTATGAATAAAGGTCCTAAACCAACTCTACCAAATTAGTACTTCGAACATATAGACAGCGGATACTTTTGGAAACATCGGAAAGGTCTTCCCTCCGGGCCAAAGGTACAAAACGGTCCAAATAGTAAAACTAGAGAGGACAAACCCCCACTGGGACCGCAATCAATCATTCCCAGAAATCGAATAGCAATTAAACTCCTTAGTTAGCAGTCTCCTAGTAACTGGTTAATAACTTCTACATAAATATTTGTTGGTTAAATGTTGCGGTCTAAAATTGAGTACGGAGTTTCGAGAATTAAAATATATATATTGATGAAAGTTGGCAAATAAGTACTAAAAATAAAAGTACTATATAATAAAAAAAAAAAAAAAAATAAGTACTTATTTATCTAACTAGCTGATTTACAAGTTTTTCCGCGGAGATGAATGGTAAAGAAAATCAAGGAGTGTATTTTTTCAGTGCAGTCATTGCAGTCTGACAAAATATACAGTAACAAATAAAAAGTTTTATTTCATTATCTACAATTAGATTAGCCGTTTTTATTTTAACGTTAGTTATGATGGAAAATTTTGAACAATTGACTCTGAAAGAGTATGTTTTAATGATATTAAACTTAGAAACGGACATAAATAATTATTTTTCGAAAAAAATAGCACCACGGACTTCCACCGTTTACAGAATTCGAATAGTTTGCACGAATTGATGTGACATCCATGTACCTATCCTGATTATCAAAAACGGCTCAGTCAAATTCGATAAAATTTAAGTGGGACCACCTCTAAAGTACCTATACTTACCAACATGTATACTATGTTGGCGCAGCGACCCAAATTGTGTCTTGGCCTCCGATACTAAGTGTCACCACTCTTCTCTGTCTTGGACAAGTTCCTGCCAGACATCAATCGGAGCTTGCGAAGATCTTTTTCCACTTCATCTTTCCACCTGTACTTTGGACACCCGACGAGCCTTTCGGCCCTTCGGCAGTCCCAAGTAAGCCCTTTTCACGGCGCGATCCTCTCCCATTCTTTCCAAGTGGCCGAGCCAGCAGAGCCTATGGGATTTTATCTCACTAATAATATTGGGCTCCACCACCAGCTCTTTTATTTCTTGGTTCTTGCGAATCCCAGTATTTTTCTTAGTGCACGCAACGCAAGGTGCGTTCCGCCACTAACAGCTTATTTTCCTCCTTTTGAGTTATCGAAAGTACCTATATTCTTTCTAAATAAAATATATATGATTAAGTCTGTTCAAAAGTGGCAAAAATATCGATTATCTTACACAAATAAAAATTGGATTCAATTCAAAAATTTCAAGTTCGATACTTGATATCTCTTAAATATTCATCGAACTACATACAATAAGCCCCAATCCCAACGTCATAAGACACGTATTAATTCAAATCAGAATCAGAAAGCAAACACTTTTTATACATTAATACCTATTTGAACAATAGAAACGAAGAGATAGGCAGCCATTAAAGTTCTCAAGAGCTCCTCCGAGCCCCATTCAAATAAACTATATTGAGTTTCAAATTATTAAGTGGCTGATCTGAGAGTCGCTCTCTGGAAATGCTTAGACTGGAATGAATTAGTTAGTATTTGTGTATCTACATGAAAGGTTCGTTATTCCTTATCAGTATTAGCTAGGTATAACTTTCTCAATACAGTACCTAATAGATAGCAAGAGCCTCTATTCAGTACTACGTGAGCAGCTATTTACGTGTATGTACGAGTATGTCTAACCTAATCATGAAAAAAAAATGTTTCATTGATTCAATCAATAGTTATTGTACAATTAACCCACTTTGGAATGGAATGAAGTGTTTCTTAGTGTTTATATTACTTCGCCCGCGTGTTATTTTAATTTTTGTGTTAACCCGTGGGTGCATGTTATTTTGTATGGGATGAAAAGTATCCTATGTCACTTTTCGACTCTCAAACTAAAGCCATGTTAAAAATAAAGTCAATGTTTTCTTATTCAGTTATGTAATGTGTTGTTATTCCGTTGCTGCGTAAAAGAGGAACAAACCAAAAACCAGCAAACCCACTTAAGGATTTATAATATTAGTAAGGAAGTATGTAAGAATTTTACCATCATTATTCATACCCTTGTTCATCCCACTGCTGGGTATAGGCCTCTCTCTCACTCATAGACTCGCGACGATTGACACGATTGGCACAGGACCGAGACAGACCTATGTCTGTCTCGGTCCTGTGCCAATCGTGTCCAGCTAGTCCAGCATGCGACCACGAATAGCCACGAAAAGTACTCATTTCGACGTGTGTAAAAGTGTGTGTAAGTGTATATATACTTTGCCATAACGCTGTCTCGTTCTGACACTAGGGACGAAATAATTCGTGGCGCGCATACTAGCCCGGCAGGTTCAACCCGCGATAAAAATACTATGCAAGAATCAATGCGAATAATTCATTGCTATGGAAAAATTATATTGATGCCCATAGAGACTTCTATTTTACTTTATATAGTACTTGTAAGCGGAGCGTAGGATTTCCACCCCACAAGGTGGAAAGACGGCTTCAGAATCGCGCTGGATACGATCTGCCTACAACCGATCTTATTGAAAATTTATAGATGAGACCTACATCCAACAGTGGCTGTTCACTGGTTGTAATGACGATAATAAGTAGGTATCCAAGTTATTCGTTAAAATCTGTATCACATCGCGCAATAACGTGTCTTAAACCATTTTGGCTAGCCAACTAATTTTTTATTTCAGCTTGTGACTAACAATATTATCTCACATGAACCAGTTTTACTAAATATTATCCTACAAAAGATAATACTTAGAGTAGCCTAAACAGATCACCTACGTTTCACAAAATTAGATCCTTCGTACACAAGGATACCCAAATCTTCCATACTAATGCTGTATCCTACATTAGTATCGAGTAGCGCACGGTCCGTACACAAACATATAACATTGAATCGCAATGCAAGACACGAATTGCCTATTCAACAAAACTGTTAAATTAACAGCCTTTTCTAATGCTATCCACGTTTTTCTCTAATTTCATTTTAACAATATTTTTTCAAATTATTTTTACAAATAGGCAAAGATATTTTTCCACCTCATGAACAAATTTGATATTTATTAATTGCTCTTCCATTTTGGAAATCTCTCCGGCTTACGTATCGACCTTCTTCCGGCAGGTAGAGTGCGACTGCCGCAGAGGATTGCGGAAGTGTGCCTGCAGCCCCGACACCAGGCGCAGGGTTTTTGGTGGGTATACCGTCGAGTCGCCGGGACTCCCATTTAACCACCCGCCTGCCCTCGAGGTGTCCACAAATGATTTTCCCTGGTAAAAAAGGTAGCGCGCGACTGGCGTGACGCGAGTCACGGAATGAACCTCACTGGATTTTGATGGCGGTAATAGCTTAAATAAGAGATTAAAATGACTATCGAAGTCGACTATCGTCGAGTATCGAAGATTTGTGTAGCTTTATGTACAAAGGGTCTTACTTTCATCAAAGTTATGAAACTTCTTGGCGCTTTCGCGTTTGAAACTACCCGACACAATATTATAAAGCTTTGATGTCGGAACCAAAGTCGAATCGAGATATATCTACACGTATAGGTAGGTATTTATAATTCACGTACGTACTAGATTACTTTGAAGATTAATTTGTAGGTAAGTCTAAATTTAGAGATCTGACTTCACAGTTAACATGTTGTGGGTAATTCGTGTTTTAGTAGGTAATATGATATCAGTTACCTACTCTATCGGTCTTATTTTAACTTACAGTCCTGTAAAATTTAGATTTCCATGTCTTGGGAAATATCAGGTAGGTCACATATTTTCAATTAATTTTCAAAAAGCTAGGTACTCTACTGTACCGCACCGTAAGTTACTGTATAATTATTTTTTGCAAAAAATAGCATGACTGACTTCACCCGTGTACAGAATTCGCGAAATTTTCGCACGGATCGATGTAGCATTTTTCACATTATTGTTGCTTCATCAAAAATGGCTCAGCCGATTTCGATAAAATTGAAATGGGGCAAAATTCGAAGTATACCTACTCTTTCTAATAAAAAATAATTGAAATTGGACTACTTCGTAAAAAGTTATGCGTGTAAATTAGATGACTTGAACATGAAACGTACTGAAAGCTTAATTTTCATTTACAGAAATTGTAATTATGTTCTCATCCTTCTGATGAATTATATAAAAATGTATATATTAAAAAAATATATACGCGTCGAATTGAGTACCTCCTCCGGTAGTTCGTCGGATAAAAATGTTATAAACTGATTTCGTATGCATTTAGGTAAGTGTTAAATTTTGATTCAATAATTCTGAAGCACATGTATTGTGTATGTCTATTGATTCAATTATTCTGAAGCACATGTATTGTGTATGTCTATTGATTCAATAATTCTGAAGCACATGTATTGTGTATGTCTATTGATACAAAATCAGCGCTTGAAAATTATTTGCAAGTAAATTGCTTATTTTAAAAGAGTTTATTGTCGTGTCGTCGTTTTGTAAATAAAGGCAGTTACGTGAATAGCTGTAAAAGAGCATCACACTGTACTATAGGTACTATCATACTTCATACTAATATTATAGATCCGAAAAGTTTGTTGGTTTGTTCCTCTTTCACGCACCAACGGAGCAACGGATTGACTTGATATTTGGCATGGATATAAGTCAAGGGCTGGAAAGTGACATAGGTTACTTTTTATTCCGAAAAAGTAAGAGGTTCCTGTGGGATAGCACAAAATTCAAAATACCACGCGGGTGGAGCCGCGGGCAAAAACTTGTATAAATCCAGTAATTTCATCGCCATCATTGATAATGATAGCGATGAAATTACTGCCGTAAGAAGTTCATTGACATAATATGCTTGCCCATAAATTGTAATGAATTTATTTATTTATTAGAATATACAGTTGCTGTATAATTTAATATTATAAATATCTAAATACTTGCACTATGTTGTCAATTAATTAATGCATTAGTAGGTAAATATCAAACAACGTTGTCATAGTTTAATGTGACCATAAATTAGTTCCAGCATCATTCGTCCACATCTAATCAAACTTTCATGAACCTAATTTATACCGCATTCATTTAAAACCCATGTTTAGTTTAGTATGTGTCAGAAATCAGACATCTCTGAGGACTGTTATAAAATGTAGCAATCAAATGAATAATTTGTAATAGAAACTACTTTCATTGATTTTATGGTGATTTTTTACAGTATTTCTTAATTTTTTTAAAAACGTCTCAGCCTTTTTCGATAAAAGTTAAAAGAGACCATCTCAGAAGTAAACTCTTTTGAACTAAGAAATAATTGTAAAAATCGTAATTAGCGAAAATATCGATGGACATATACAAAAAAATACATAGGTACAGACGAACACAGAACCTCCTCCTTTTGTGAAGTCGGTTAAAAATGCCGCAAATGTTGCAATCATAAACTATACTCATCACAGACAGTGTGATACAAGTGTGCCAAAGCTCGACATAGTTCTACAACAATTTCAATATTACATCTAGGTTTCTAGTTAACGGCACTAGATTGTAGACATAATTCCGTAGGTATTTTGCCTCAGACTAGTTTCAGGTGATTTTGGGCTTTGTTTAAAGGGTCAAAGATAATATTACCTAAGGCGTAGTCGGGTTTGCTTTAGTCGACGATTTAGGTATACCCTGAGCAGTGGCGTAACTATACCATCTGAGGCCCGTGGCAAATTCTTACTAATTCTCCAAATTATTTCCTCTCAGTAAAAATACAATGTCGTAATTTAATTTGAATAAACCATTTAAGTTACTAGAATTACTAACATTTTTAATAGCATTTTGTGTATTTTAGTTAAATATATATCACAATTTTGATTATCTTAAGCAGCAAGCACAAACACTTTTTAATACAACTTTTGGAATAAGTTGCTCAATTTAGCCAAATGAAAACTAAGCCAACGAAAACAATTTTACTTTTATTTGAACGTAAGCATAGCTTGTTCGATTTTTTGTGATACAGATAAGGATAAGAAATAATTAAGTTTGAGCGTGAGCGCAGCGAGCGAGAAACTTTTTAGATTTTTTTTTCAGTAAAGGGAAAATTCGAACCTGAGATGAGCTGCGAATAACGGAAATATATCCAGCTAAATTAAGCGCGAGCGTAGCGAGCGCGAAAATTTTTCATGTTATTTATTCATTATAACAGTAAAATTAGGTAATTTTGTTCAAAATCTTAGATTATTTCTGAGTTCGCAGCCTCTTAGGTCAGGGCCTTCTCAGGTTGGTGGCCCGTGGCGTTTTGCCAGCCCTGCCACCTTATAGTTACGCCACTAGCCCTTAGGGTGTAATAAGGCTTACGTTTAGGTCTTTCTCACACGATGGTACAAGTTTCGAAAATTAAGTTAAATAGATAGCCTATGTAAGTATATTTCCGCTCATGTCCTGTGTCAAAACAACAAAAGCAAGAAATAAGTGCCCAAAAGAACAAGTTTTAAGATTATATCAGAGTTTGGTAAATGTGTTCCTGAGTGCCTAATTCAGCCTTTGCCTTTACAATTAGCAGTTTTAATAGGTCCACGACATCCTATTTATACGTCACTATGCAAGATTAGCGGTTGGATTGTGGAAACTTCAAACCTATAATGAATATGTACTGTTAGCCGCACATTCGATTCGCCAAATCGAGTGACAGCGGTACAACACTAACGCGCGACGGACGCGCTGCACGACACTAGCGACGCTACAGTTTGAACAGGGAATGCGCAATGGCGCGCGATCGTATCTTTTAATATTAATAACTATTGGATTAAAAGTGCAGTCTGTGATATATCAGTTTATAATACGCCCACGATCAACTACCAACTAAATTAGGGGAAGCAGAAGCATCCCCTTACAGTTCAGAATTGGGATCAGAACAAATCTGCGCCAATACGGCGCTTGCGTTTGCTTTCTGTTTTAGGTGACGGCGTGTTAATAAATACGGTTGTATGGGACAGGATCATCTATTATTGGTGGTACCAGCCGTAAAAAGCATCGAAAACAGTAAACATTTACTTCACGTAACAAGAAAGATGTGAAACTATGTTGTAAATTGCGTCGTGGACTGGCCCAAAATGTATGGGTAAAATGCCTTGAAATCCTGAAAAAAGTACGTGAAAACTGTAATCGTGCCTTATACCGGCTTTGTTTATCCGTGGATACCAAAATAACTGTGAGAAACGGTGAAATATGTATGGAAAGACATAACTGCGTCATTAGGTATTTGTCACAGTATCATAGTGCAACAAGCTAGAACAGTGGCTTGTAAGTATTGAAATATGACGCAATATCATCGAATGCAGGTAAATCTCTGGATTACTTACGTAGTTTCACCCCCAAACCAGATATTAGTGATACCAAAGTTCATTGACCTGGTCATAACCTATTGCAACATTTGTATTGCATCCTGTTGAAAATGCTTAGAGTTTTAAGTGGCCAAACACCTAGTGCTAATGTGGCATGTATACACAGGAGTTGGCAACTAAACCTTCATGAAATGTTGTGGATACATGTAAGTATTAATTTAGTACCTAACGGTGAGATATGTATATCCAAACTATAGATTGTTGACATATTCTGAGGTCATCGACCTACACAGTTCATGAGCAGAGGTCTATCACAAGCCTGCAGAGTTATAAAAGTACTGTGTGGTACTGTGAATTCTGTAAGTGTTATATATGGTTATACTTGGCCGGTGTTAACTAACCAACAACATGGATCATGTAAGTAAAAGTGCTTTATTACCAACAAATACTGGACTGGAAGCTTGGCTATCATAGCCAGCAACAGCATGAACTAGCTGTGTCATTTATAATGCACTGTAGCATGAAATAATATGGTAAGAATTATATTACATGAAACATTACTCGCTCATTATATGGAAGTCAGTTGAGGATTTATATTGTACTGTGGAGGTCTCAAGGCACACTTCACCGGAATGACCTGCTAAGGCTGACTGGTTACAAATAGTAACTGGAAAGTATACTTGCCTGTGGTTCTTAATTCTTGTCAAATGTTGTGTTGTAAAAACATAATCACATATTTAAATTGATTTGTTGAAAAACTGTACAATAAGACACATGTTCTACAAAAATGCTCCAGTGGTACAGCTCCAATATCAATAAAGTACAGTATAATACAGAGTGAATTTTACAGAGCACAAATCCACAGCACTTTGAAAATTGGATTGGTTCAGTAGTACAAATACCATTTTTGCATTGACATTTTCTGGTCGGACCATCGCAATTGGTCATCAATTGTTGCAGTGTATGAGGCATTATGTCTGTAAATCTATGTATTGTATGTCTTAGTGGTAAGATACATATATGCCTTACAAACATGAATAGCTTTTATCAGCAAAAATATCAACATTTGCAAGCAAGTATGGATGCAATGTCCTTCGAATAAGTGAAATTACAAAGGCACTTACTAGTGTCGGGATAGACCTGGTGCACTATTCATGTTATGTATTACTTATAGTCGATGTGTCTCAACATTGTTATAAAAACATTGTTAAGGCTGTTGTACCCTCTTAAGGCTATACGACTTAAGGTACATTGACTACCTTGAGTACCCTAAAATACTGTGGACTGTAATTACTATTATTATTTAACCGAGCCACAATGTTGACCCCAATGGGCGGACTGACATGTCCTAGCGTCAGAATTTTGGATGGTGACATGCAACATGTAACTATTTGGAATGTTCTATGACTAATCAGTTTGGAAGCTATAGTCAATATGGCAGTGGTGACGATGGCATTATGGGGCACTTTAGAGACAAAGTGATTTGCTGTAACATTTTTCACAGGCGTCTTCAAATTTTGATTAATGTGTCATAAATGGACAGGAACAGTGCATGATGGTTTTTGAAAACACTCTAATATATTGTTTATTATTTTCATGTCCAACGGACGGGAGCGGAGTATGGAGTATGTGTTATTACAACAATATCAAGGAATGTACTCCACCAAAGCGAATGGACCTTGTGCATATCCACTTCACCGGATGCGAGACATATGTGATGGCATATGTTCCTCTGACGATTGAGATAGAATGAGCCTCCTACGAGCATGTGACACCATCATCATCATCAACAACAGTATGTGTGTGACTCATAGCATCACATGAGGTAAACATTGTAATCATTGTCAGGGCCTGTGAAGAGCACAGTGTATGGTGAACATCATCAGTCATTATTACTACGATAGCAGTGAGTTAAGTGTAGCTTTTGCAGCTGATTACATGAGGTAATCATTGATTATAAACAAAGCCTATTAAAGCATGTGGTGATCATAGATGATCAGGATTTGAGCTACTATATATTACTGCCAGCTTGACTACTGTATAGCATTGTATTAGCCTACTGCTGAACATAAGCCTACCCACGAAGGCGATTACCCCATTGTTCCCTAGCTTGTTCATTCGATGCTCTATGTAATGTCGACGATGACCATTGTCGGTCGTACCGAATGGAGCCTCCTAGAGGCAGAATGTGTTAAGGTTATCATCTTTGATCGCGCTAACTGCCACAAGCAGCTTGTACGATGACATTTGTGGAATCATGTTTCATTCTGATGCCTTATTATTATTGAGTCTCCTAGCATTATTTTCAGTGGTCATGGCTGATCGGACTACGCAGAGCTTTATAGGGCTCGAGACAAAATGATGGTTACTGTCATATATGAGTGAAGCTGTAATCAGACTCGAACTTCGACATCTTAAGATGACCATGCTTAATTGTATTAAGTGTAAGCATCCCTACATTATCTAGATCAATTGTATGGGCTCCTTCAACCTCTAGTCTGTGAGCGTGATCCTTCTATAAATAAGCACATTGGCGAGTGGTCATGATAATTTTAGCTCTCTGTGAGTAACTTGGTGAGTAATTATGACAACTTGAGCTTTCTAAAAGCTATGTGACAGGAAGGTCCCTGACCTTCACGAGGCGTGGTTACTGATGCTGAAATCTCCCAGCGATATAGTCTGTCCTCTAACGGACAGGACGTGAATTTAAAGTCTCACAACGAGACAGTCTATCCTCAACGGATAGGACGTGTATCGCGAGTCTCACAACGAGGCAGTCTATCCTCAACGGATAGGACGTGTATCGCGAGTCCCACAACGAGACAGTCTATCCTCAACGGATAGGACGTGTATCGCGAGTCTCACAACGAGGCAGTCTATCCTCAACGGATAGGACGTGTACCGCGAGTCTCACAACGAGACAGTCTATCCTCAGCGGATAAGACGTGTACCTAGCCAAAGTCTCTCCGCGAGACAGTCTGTCCTTAACGGACGGGACGTTTAACGATCTTGTTTCCTATAGCTTTTCAATGAAAAGCGAGAACCTGACATCGGGTTGTGATAGCTTCGAGCAGCGCAACGATGGCTGCTCTACTACAACTGGCGAATCCAGAGGCGCTGTACCCGCTTCAGCGCCCGAGCCGGTGATGCTGTTCCAGAGCGGTTGCCGACTGCGGCGACATCTGGACGAGACTGCATCACTGCACCACGACTCTCCACAGTACTACGATGCACACTTGGAACGATATGGTGACATTGTTCTATACTGTATGGTAACATCCACCCATGGGTCTGTATAACATTATTTTGTAGCCCTAGAAATGAATATCGTTTAGAATTTCAATACAAGTTCTGACAATTGTTCAGGCTAATACATTAAGAAGTCCATAATATAACGAACTGAACTACATTCCTGATGTAACAATGATGTGGTTCGTCTGAATGGCTGGAGATTCGCAAAATATCCAGTCTTTGTTCTATGATTTTAATCAATCCAAAAGTGAATCCTGATGTCACTTTCAGCGCTATTGAGGCTTAGTAAGTTCACAACCTCTTCGGAATGAGGACCTGTGATTAACGTTTGTTGTTTGTAAACAGTTGCTGTCCATGGCCTAGTAGCTCCTGTGTTCAGTGCAGGAGTCCTGTTGCTGAGAGTGCCACGAGGACGTGGACGTGATCAGGATGGCCGAATCTGTTAGCCGCACATTCGATTCGCCAAATCGAGTGACAGCGGTACAACACTAACGCGCGACGGACGCGCTGCACGACACTAGCGACGCTACAGTTTGAACAGGGAATGCGCAATGGCGCGCGATCGTATCTTTTAATATTAATAACTATTGGATTAAAAGTGCAGTCTGTGATATATCAGTTTATAATACGCCCACGATCAACTACTAACTAAATTAGGGGAAGCAGAAGCATCCCCTTACAGTACCTATAAGAGTAGGTATGTAACTTTATTTATGTTAGACTTGAACATCGCTTTCTATCTGAGAGCTGATTGACAAACGTATTCCGAACACCTATAAACGTATCTTTATTAAAGAAATCAACTAGTTGACACGGGTACAAAATTACCACGAGAAAATATTTCCTTATAACCAGTATTGCCTCGGCAGTAACTAGTTACAAAGCCCCGGTTTCGTACACAGACAAAACTATATTAATATAAGAAATGATAAGAAGTATTTCAGGCAGGATGTGTATGTGATTGACTATACACGCACAACTCTCCCGTCCTGCATGGCCGTGTTACCTCCTTTTAAAATATTCACGGGGTAATGCGGGTATTACCGCGGGCAGCTCTCGAGGAGCCGTAATAACCTGCGGCCCTCCTCAAGGTGCGAGGACGCTCGTCAAATACACGAAGAAGGGTTGAATCAAGCTAGTAACTATCCCAACCTCAATAGGAGTCCGAATAGGATAGTGTCTTATTTTTTTTAATTACAATCACGAGATATATCCTGACTAGTAAGTTTACTACTACAGTATTTTTCGTTTTCGAATAACTTCAATAGTAGTGGAGATATATATCTTAAAAGCTATCGATAAAATAAAGAAACCGATTTACGGTTAGGGGTATTAGCGTTCCGGTATTACCCATACTCTGAAAAAAAAACCGGACAAGCGTGAGTCAGGCTCGCACATCGAGGGTTTCGTACAAATCTAGAAAATTTTACAAAATTAGGAAGTAAGTTGTTAAAATCTCTATACTACAACCATCGAAAAAAGTTTTTTTTTTCCCTTTTCTCGTCATACATCGAAAAATACACAATGTTAAAATAAATAAAAACCTGTTTTAGCATGTGCTAATGAAGTTCTTTTATATGATACGAATTACTCACTTTGAATTTTGAACCCATATATTGTGAATTTTAAGGCCCTATTTGTTTGTGATTTAAATAAAAATGTACAGTTTTCAGATTTAGTTCTACTCGTATGTCAACGGGAAGTACCCCGTAGGTTTTGATTTTTGTGAGTGTCGAAATATGCGGTCTTTTACGACATAAACCGTGGTGGTCAAGAGGTAGTGACACCCGCCTTACAATCGTGAGGTCGTGGGTTCGAGCCAGCGAATTTCAGTAATCTTTGGTAAACCAAAGTTGACGATAAAAGTGAAAAAAAAACTTTTTTGTCGATGGTTGTAGTATAGAGATTTTAACAATTTACTTTCCAATTTTTTTGAAATTTTCTGGTTTTGTACGGAACCCTCGGTGTTCGAGCCTGACTCGCACTTGTCCGGCTTTTATTTTTATTTTTCAGTAAAATAATAAATGGGATTTATTCATGTATTTTCATAATACACCAATACATTTGTTTGATGAAATATG
The DNA here is from genome assembly GCA_949316475.1 of Hypomecis punctinalis. NCBI lineage: Eukaryota > Metazoa > Arthropoda > Insecta > Lepidoptera > Geometridae > Hypomecis > Hypomecis punctinalis. Next base: position 23,076,336 of record OX438798.1, read on the forward strand.
CATAGTTCATGTTATTAATTTATAGTATGTCAAATATATCGATACTTTTTTGTAATAAGCTCAAAGGAAGCTTCTTCTGAAAGCGCTGTCGTGGCAACGGACGGTGCCGGCGGCGGCAGCAGGCTTCATTTCGGCTGGAAAACGATTATGTTTTATTACTGTGCTCAGTAATAAATGCGGGGTATTATTGTCGAGTTTCATGTCCATTCCGCAGTTCGGGAATAGCGCCGCGGCTGTAATGGCCGCTATCCGTTTTTGGAATTAATTGATGGGTCTTTGTGTGTTCTCAAATTAAAATTGTAGGTACCTAATATGCTAAATCTCTTATGTGGTTTTCGGGATACAATCTTCTTGTATGCATGTGCCTTCGAGTGATTATCTACAGAGCTATAGTCCACAAGTGGAAGTAGTAAAAAAACGTAAAAGTAGTAAAAAAGTTTGCATAAGTGAAAGTAAAAAAAACCGAACAAGAGGGTTCCGTACAAACACGTTGTTAAAATAATTAAAATCCTGTTTTAACATGTACTAATGAAGTTTTTTTATATGATACCTTACATGATACGATTTACTCATTATGAATTTTGAACCCATATTTAGTGAATTTGGAGGCCCTATTTTTTTGTGATTAAAATAAAAATGTACAGTTTTCAGATTTATTCCTATTTGTGATACTTTAAGACAATGCTTCTCGCCAAATTTCATAGTTCTATGTCAACGGAAAGTACCCTGTAGGTTTTGATTTTTGTGAGTACGATATATGCGATTTTTTACGACATAAACGGCTCTAACTTTGAACTGAGAAGTTTTTCTTTTACACAATTGCAAGAGACCATAGTTATACGTATATAGTTTAAATTTCAACTCGATATCTTTACGCGTTCCCAAGATAAAGAGTCTTGACTTATACACAGACGGACAGACGGACTGACAGACAACAAAGTGATCCTATAAGGGTTCCATTTTTTCCGTTTGAGGTACGGAACCCTAAAAATACCGAGCGTCGTCATACATAGCGACTTAGATATTTACATTAAATAATTCACAATGACCCGTTTTCTTGTATCTCAACGTTATGTAACCTGATTAGTGCTTGTAACCGAGCACTTTGGCATCGCAATCGTCTTACGACTAACTAAAAAGCCTACTCACTACGTAGCTTGGGCAGGGTTTTGGCTCGGACACTTTTTTGCATGATTGTGACTCTATAGATATTTGCTCGAAGGGTGTCGCCCACAGATGACAAGTAAACTGTAAGCTCTTATCTTTTTAACATAATCCATGCGAAACGCTATACATGTACCCGGCCAATACGAACTTAATCACGAATAGTAGTTCAAGTACCTAGAGTAGACATACGCAAATCTGCCTAGAATACAACTAAAAGCATATTTAATAACTACCTCCATTGCAACAAAAACGAATAGTTTGAGAGATATAATGTCATAAACAAACACACAAAGACGATCACGTCATATCTACAACACTCATTTTGGTCAGAGTTTAAAAAAGTGTATTTATTTTCACTTTAGGTCTAGAATATTTACATAATAGTGGGTCTAGTTTCTAGACCCTTTTTGCACTCGCTCGGTAAGCTTATTAATATTGATACGAAATCGGCGACTTTCCCAGAAGGCCTTTCCTTTTAAAAACCAAACGGTTTTATATTGAAAGTAGGCAATAAACTCTCAAAATAACTGAAAGGATACGTTTTTCTATTCTATTTTACTACATGGACGGAAAAAAGAATTTTCGGTGGACTGAATTTCGAAGATTCTATAAGCGTTTGCACCAATATTGTTAAATATGTGTTATATTTAATGGTTTCTGCTTTAAACTTTAAACGATGTTTTATTGCCGTAAAGGTGTTTAATAAATCCTTATTATGTCAATGGTGTTAGAGTCACACCTGTAAATAAATAATAACTATAATTATTTTTCGCCAAAAATGTCACAACCGACTTCAACGGTTAATAATATATTTAGTTGTCGCAAAAAATCGCAACACTGACTTTCACCACAGAATTCCAACACATTCCACATTCCACAGAATTCGGATAGTAGGTATGCACGAATCGATGTGACATCCATGTACATTACTGATGATTTAAGAAAAACGGTTCAGTCGATTTCCATGAAATTTAAATATGACCACCTTGGAAGTATACCCATTTGAACCAAAAATTTTTTTCTTCAATTCAATACAATTTATTAATTCAAGTCAATGTCTATACAAATAATGGTCTAACTAACTAAAACACTATTACATGTATTCAAGGGAGTTATCGACCTGAGTCAACAACTCCGTAGTCAAACAAACCTCCGCAAAGTGCATTCTGCCCAAATGTGCCCATTATGCTCGCGGCGTTGCCCCTCTGAATGGCAAGGGAGATGTGCTGCGCTAAATACGCCCCTGACCGCGGATCCTGTCCCCTCTCTCTGAGCCGTCGACCAAGTTCACGCACGAACTTCTTGGCTTCGGAGCACCACAAACCCGCCGTCTCAACGGCAAACAGGACAAAGTCGTACGTCGATTCTATGCAGGAGTATTTGAGGCGTTTTCCTCGGGCCGCTGCCTCTGCGCCGGCCGACAACTGGGCAGCTGAGATGTGGCACGAAGCAAACGTGCTTACACAAGTCGCGTCCCACAGAAGGCAGCGTCCTTTCTGCCATGGAATCAGAGTTAGACCATCCGGGCGTTTGCCATCCGAACGGCAGAATCCGGGAGGCTCCAACACACAAGGTATTCCAGCCGACACCAGAGCACGCCTCAAAATATCGTTCAACGCATGATGTCGAGGTCTTCACTCGGCATATTGTACGCATCCCAATCCGTGATGACAATCTGAGTCGACAGCCACACCACAAATGAAGACGTGGGGCTCGCAAATCTTGCTGCCCAGACGAAGGGCTGCGGCTACTCGCAAGGAGTCATCGTCGAGTACCGTGCCCATATGTGGACTAGGTAGAGCATTCAGCCACGCCCCGGACTCGGGATTTGCCGCCTTCACTCGAGCCAAGTCGGCCCCCGAACTCTCGCTCAACAATAGCGAAAGGTGGCTCTTCGATAGCACGTCGTCCCAACTCCGCTGCCCTTCGGGCTTTCCGGCGGGTTTGCAGCCAAAGCCAAGACTGACCACTCGCTATAGGCGTCATCGGCGTATGGAATACGGATCTCGCTACCATTATTAGGTAAAATGCGAGTAACAAGATCCTTGACTCCACACGAAGAAGCCAAAAACGCGGCAGGTCCCGTTTCTCGAAGCCGACGTACACCCAAGCCACCAAATCGAACGGGAACGCTGGCTTGACACCACTGGGACTCAGTCAGATGGACGTTAAGTATCCCTTCCAAAATCATTTTGAGACCGTTGTCAAAACTTAGAACATCTTCCGGGAATTTCCACGTCGGTGCCGTTCTTACAAAGTAAATTAATTTAGGCATTGCGAAGGAACAGTTCCACAGAAGAGTTAAAGAGACGTGAGCTGGAAGGTGTTGGAGATGAGATGCCAGTGATGTCAAGGTTGCAGATTTATCCCGTATGTTGCCGCTCACATCCTCCGCAAAAATAGGAGCCCCTAACAGGCTAAACAAGTCGCGACCTAAAACTTTGAGACCCGGAATAAAAGACGCAAATCGACCCACCGATTCCGCGGCTATCGGGCTACAGGGGAAGAGCTCGTAGGTGTTCATTTCCAAACCCAGTGCCTTCAGAGCCGGGAATAGCGAATTCACGTCTCCTTTCTTAAATTGGTTTACAATTGGCGAAAATATCCATCAACATACACAAAAAAATAAAACATTCAGATGAACATAATACCCTTTTTGAAAGTCGATAAAAAAGTAATTAGTTTTCTCATATAATAAGGCAAATGCCAAAAGTTCATTCAGTCAAAATCCGGTCAATGCTGCGATATGACGTAATATGTACTCGTATATTGTATAGGCATAGGTAATGCTCACAATTTTAATTTGTTGATATACCTAATGTCTTTCTATAAGTTAAAAGATTTGGAAAAAAATATTTCGTAAAATGGCGTTACAGCAAAGAGAGACGATAAAAGAACTGATAGAGAAAAATAATTTTAGGAGAACATTTAATATTTTAGGAAGTGAATACACTTATAACGCTATTCTAAACATATATTACTTGCATGCGCCGAGCCAGACGCGACCAGACGAACTCTCCCCGAACTCTCCTATTGTTGGGTGAATGATAAATGAGTAGAGATCGCGTAGCGACAGTAATTAGCACTCCATGAATACCAAACTATGAGTACGGAGCACAGAACTAGCAGAGAAACAGCTAAGAATATCTTAACACGATGCATTAACTAATTGTTGTTGAGGCATTTTATTTACAAAACTTGTCTCTGAAATATCGTAGTATTTGTACCACAGAACACGCCGCTGAATAATAACGTAATGACAGTATACATTTCACTATTTTTTGTATTATTTACCTGTGATAGATGAGTGAAACCAGCTTGGTTGTAATTACGACAACCTAGTAGTATATTATTTTTTGTTCATATCCTATTTAACTCCAAAAATGAAATAAAAAATGGAAAGCCGTAAAGTTGTGCTTACATAATGCATTATGGTTAAAAAACTATGGTATAAATATGGTATGAAATTAAAACTGATTAGGCCGAATTGTAACAAATTATTAAATACTATAAGCCGTGATGGTCTAGTGGTAATGAAACCCGCCTTACAATCGTGAGGTCGAGGGTTCAATCTCGGTCTAGTACCAATTAATTCGTTGGAATTTATGTACGGCATTTCACACCACTTGGCTTTTCGGTGAAGGAAAACTTCGTGAGGCAACCTGCATACGTCCGTAGAAGAGATTCGATGGCGTATGTGAATTCTCCAACCCCACTGGGCCAGCGTGGTGGATATGGCCCAATCACCCTTCGTGGGAAGACTACACCCTGCAGTGGACTATTAAAAAAGGTTGCTACAGTACAGTACTAAATACTTAAAACGAGCATGATACTTACAACCTCGTTATAGCGAGTGTAGTGTAGTAGGATACTAATGCTCCAGGGGTTAACGCTCTCTTTGAACATTTTCCAATCAGTGCAGCTAGCGTACAGTTACTCGGTAGAGTCGACAGTTACTAGAGAGCGGGGAACCAAGTTTTGTGTCATTCTAACGAACACTAAGAGCAGTACCTACTATGTATTTATGATTGTGCTGACAACGTCGAGCTTGGAGCATCTCCCTTGAGCTTTATCGTAGAATGAAAAATCTCTTATCTATTCTGGGCAAATGTGGCATATTTTATTACATGAGGCTAAGCTAAACCTCAAGATCATGGCACAGGATAATTTCATATCTATCAGCTTAATCTTAATCATTAGGGTGGTCCTTATTTTTCAAAGTGAAAAATATCAACGGGGCTCTTATTAAGGTTTTAATAGAGGCCAAACAGAGCAATTCAACGGGTTATTATGACGAAACTACAAATTGCACTAGTATAATATATTCTCCTAGTGTGGGATTTAGGGTTCACCTGCAAGTATGTACAGTCCACGGACTCATTGCATGTTGCATAATAATTTTAACTATTAGTTATTTGTATACTATAAAAAACTGTATTACTATACCTATTTCTGTACATAGCCATAAGAAATATCAAACAAATGTATTAATATTATTATAAAAAAATTAGAAACACAAGTTTAATCTGTCTTAATTATTTTCCATTATGTAAAATTTTAATATATGTGCAAGATTTTTGTAAAAAATGTTTTATGAACGTCGGTTCATACTCAATTACTCCATAACGACAAATATTAGTTGTTACTTTAAAAATTGAGAAGTTAAAAAAATTTAAACGGTACAGTCAACTCGTTGTCACACTAATCCCTCGCAACTCGCTCAACTTACAACATAGGACGGTAGTCAACTCGGGATGAAGAAATGAAGCATACACAGGTACTACTAAAACAAAAAAAGAAGTAAGATATGCTTTGGTTTGCATGTCGCCATCTTATACAGATAAGGTTAGAAGCTGTCATGAGCACAGCACTAGGTCATGTGTAACGTGGGCCTGATATTTCAACTTTCAAACAATTTGAGAACTACTTGAGCATTGTAGAAATTGACCAGACCGACTACATAACAGTAACTTCGGATCCTCATTCGCTGGAATTAATTCGCCCGTAACGTAGTTCAGGATATGATTTTTTTCGGTCAAAATCAACTCAACCAGTATCAGCCTCGAGATGATTATAAAGAGTTACTCAACCTCACCATTATTTAAGTAGGAGGAGTTCCTATAAAACAAAAGTTGTTTATCATGCCAGTAGAACTGCACAGGGCTCGCTGGATGGCAAAAGCTATGTATTACTTGAAAATATTCTTATTCAGACACCAGTTCAAAATGACCAAAGAAGAAGAAAAAGAAATTAAAAATGTTTGCATTTTTTCAGTCATGATTTGCGTTAAATACTGGTATCAAGCTTCTGTTGCTTCGTCAGCGCCCAGAAATGAATCGCAGCTATTAAAAGACCAAATTTAATTCGAAAATATAAATCCAGGAGTATATCCACAATTGCTTTAAAAAATATGGGACATTTGTGGTACCTGTCAGAGAAACTCGTATCATTTGTACTTTTTGATGACGAAATTGCTTTAGATACCAAACATAAAATGGTACAGGCATAAAATAACGAAGGTCTCGATTACTCTCTGTAGCAAATAAGTCTGGGTACCAAAGATATTGAAAAAATATAACGAAGACGTTGTGTCTAGTAATTAACTCCGTTTCTTGAGATACTTGGAATATCATCCATTTTTTTTAAAGATATTGTTGACTGGCCAGTCTATGTGGAATAAAGCTGCAATAGACATAAAGCGGTCAACGAGAATTGCAGAACGCGGTGTTGCATTAATGGAAGAATTTGATAAGTTGATCACCACTAATGAAGAGCAAAAGCAAAATGTCAAAAGATATCACTTTGCGAGGGTGCAACAAAAAAATTAAAAAAAAAATTGTGAACAAATAAGGACCACCCTATTACCTAATCATCTTAAAAGAAACTCAACAAATTAAGTAACGAATATTGATAAAAATTTTATGGAACCAATTACGAGGTATCTATACCCTTTCCAATAAACAAAGAATGATTAAATTAGATTACGTAGAAAAAAGTTATGTGTATTCATACATAAAAAATATACGCGTCGACTCGAGTGGGTACCTCCTCCGTTTCGTCCGGTTAAATAAATATGGAACCATAAAAAATACACACGACGAAATTAAAATGTGAAAATACATACAAAAAAATACATATTATTTTAAGAAATCTATTATATAAAAGGCTTCCCTGAGTGACTGACTGACAGACAGCCTACAGCCCAAACCGCTTAAGATATGAGCTTGAAATTTGGAATATAGGTACATTGAATGACGTAATGGAGCACTAAGGACGAAAATTTTGAACTTTCGAACTCTAAGGGGGTAAAACGGGCCCTTTTCGTTTGTATGTAACTTTTTATTCCCTGTACCGATTGATTTGAAACTTTGTATACATTCTTTTCAAACAAAATAAAAGTTACGTTTTTTCCTGTTTTTCCGAATTTTCCTCATCTAAGGGGTCAAATAAGGTCCGAAAGTTGGTGAAAAAAGCGTCAATTACATCGAACCAGCTGAACGGTTATGGTTGAAAATTGGTATGAAGGAAGCACTCAGCATGTTTTAATACAGGAACTAATAAAATCCAGGAAAATCTATAAGGTTCCTTAGGGATACGCAAAATTAATAAGTTTAGGCTACAGCCCAAACCGCTGAAGATATGAGCTTGAAATTTGGGATATAGGTACATTGAACGACGTAATGGAGCACTAAGGACAAAAATTTTGAACTTTCGACCTCTAAGGGGGTAAAATGGGCCCTTTTCGTTTGTATGTAACTTTTTATTCCCTGTACCGATTGACTTGAAACTTTGTATACATGCTTTCCAAACAAAATAAAAATCACGTTTTTTCCTGTTTTTCCGAATTTTCTTCATCTAAGGGGTCAAATAAGGTCCCAAAGTTGGTGAAAAAAGCGTTAATTACATCGAACCAGCTGAACGGTTATGGTTGAAAATTGGTATGAAGGAAGCACACAACATGTCTTAATACAGAAACTAATAAAATCCAGGAAAATCTATAAGGTTCCTTAGGGATACGCAAAATTAATAAGTTTAGGCTACAGCCCAAACCGCTGTAGATACGAGCTTGAAATTTGGAATATACGTACGTCGTACGACATAATGAAGCACTAAGGATGAAAAACGTACCCAACTCTAACTTACGGGGTAAAACGGGCCCTTTTTGTTTGCATGTAACTTCTTATTCCCTGTACCGATTGACATGAAACTTTGTATAGATGCTTTTGAGACTAAGTAAAAAATATGGCTGTACCTGTTTTCTAAATTTTCCTTAAAAAATCCTTAGGGGTCAGATACGTCCCAAAACTTCAATGCGCTTTTTAAATAATGTAGTATCTAGGATTATGATAATGATAGTTTATCTTTAAATGGGGCAAAATGGGTCCCCAAAAGTTTACGATTTTTTTTTTATTTTGTGAGCCAATAGTCTTAAGCTTAGCGCACATATGGATCAATATAGGTATTTTACTATGGGATAAACCCTGACAAGCGAAAATTACCTACATTTTCCATACATTTTGTCGCGGGTCGATGAACTTTTTGTGTTGAACAGCTGATTTTATTCACGTGCTTTTGGGGTTGGTACCATTGTAAAAGTTAATCAAATTATGAGTATAATAGCATCCTAGAATATGCCTGACTAGAATTACGACTTGTGTGCCATTTTTTCATTTGCCTGGAAAATTAAATTTCTAATGACTTAATGAAACATGTCGAATACCTGTACCGGCCTTAATTAATAGTGCACTACTGAAAATAGGTACTACGGATAGCACTACGGTTAATAGAAACAGGTGGGTCTTAAGATGAACATGGACAAGACGAAAGTCATGTGTAATTCCCATGTTTTACCTACCCCGATTTCTGTTGGAAACTCGGTTCTTGAAGTCGTTGACTCGTACGTCTACCTACCTAGGACAAGTAGTCCAGTTAGGTAGGTCCGACTTCAACAAAGAGGCCAATCGACGAATTCAACTCGGCTGGGCAGCGTTCGGAAAAGTGCGTAGTGTCTTCTCGTCCGACATACCTCAGTGCCTCAAGTCGAAAGTTTTCGACCAGTGTGTGTTGCCAGTGATGACTTATGGCACAGAAACGTGGTCTCTCACTATGGGCCTTATTAGTAAGCTCCAAGTAGCCCAACGAGCTATGGAGAGGGCTATGCTTGGAGTCTCTCTGCGAGATCGAATCATTAATGAGGAGATCCGTAGAAGAACCAAAGTTACCGACATAGCCCAACGGATTGGCAAGTTGAAATGGCAATGGGCAGGGCACATAGCGCGGAGGGCTGATGACCGTTGGGGTCGAAAAGTTCTCGGGTGGAGACCATGTACCGGCAAGCGCAGCGTGGGACGTCCACCCACAAGGTGGACGGATGACCTCATTAAGACCGCAGGATCGCGCTGGATACAAGCCGCTTCCAACCGGTCTTATTGGAGATCCATAGGGAAGGCCTATGTCCAGCAGTGGACGTCCTGCGGCTGATGGATGACTGAAAATAGGCCTATCCGCGAAGGGTAATTGGGCCATATCCATCACGCCGGCCAAGCATGGGTTGCTGAATTCACATACGACATTGATTTTTTCTACGTACGTACAGGTTGCCTCAATGTTTCCAGCAAAGAAAAGTGAAATTTCTTACATAGTTACTCATACAATTATTATTATTGGCTCCCTCGGTGGCTCAGTGGTTGACTCTGACTCCTGGGTCAAAGAGGCGTGGGTTTGATTCCCAGGGCAAATATTTATGTGATGTTCATATGTGTTTGCTCTGTGTCTGAGTGTTATTAATGTATTTTTATTTATTTATTTAACACTTTATTGCACACTATTTGTACAAAAGGAGGACTTAACGCTAAACAGCATTATCTGCCAGTCAACCTACATGTATAAATAAATAAATAAATATATCTTTATTGTACACAGAAACACAGTACAGAAACTATACAATATGCTGTACAATGGCGGCCTTATCGCCTTTGGCGATTTCTACCAGGCAACCGTTGGATGGACTGGAATTATTCTAAAAATAGGAGTATGGTCGGTGGTGTATACAATACAGTACATACATTGAAATACATGTATATGTAGTATATCAGTCTCTGCCAGCCAAATCACAAACTTTGCTTAGTTTGGGATCAGAGACCGTGTGTGAGATGTCCTCCAATATTTATTTTATATATTTATTTATTATTGAGTTAATTTCAGAAATTCGGCAATTTATCATCCAAAAATTCACGTATGTACTCTGTAATAAGCTTTAGATACAAGTAAATTAAATAACCAAATACTGAGACAATTCAGGCTAAACCGTAGGCATTATTTTGCAAGTAATACAATAATAGGCTCAGTTATGAAGACGCCATAGTAAATATAATAACAACATAAAAAGTGTTCTCTCTATCGAATGCTTAAAGTGAAAATGAAACAGATATAATTATGAATAGATAATAATTAGCTATTATAATTACGATGGCGCCTTCATAATCGAGCCTAATGCGGGCTTAACCACGAGCTACTATTATTTTAAGTAAGTGCCAAGAAAACACACGCCTAACTGTAGGTTTTTATCATTTTAAGCAGTTACGAAAATAACGCGGGCCAGACCCTGGGCTATTATCATTACAAGCAATACAAAAACGCAGGCTAACGGCATGCTATTATAATTTTAAGGATTTATTAAGACAACACGGGCCAGACCGCGAACTATTAGATATTATTATAAGCAAATGCCAAGATAACGCGGGTTGAACCGCGGGCTGTTATTTTAATTAAGGAAGTATTAAAACAACGTGGGCCAAACTGTGGGTTATTATCTTTGTAAGTACCTAATTATTAACACAACGCGAGCTAAACCGCGGGCTTTTATCATTTTGAGCAAGTACTAAGACAATACGGGCCAGACCATGGGCTATTATCATTGTAAGTAATACGACAATGCAGGCCAAACTGCGAGCTTTTATAATTTTAAGCAAGTATTAAGACATCGCAGTCCATGCTGCGTGCTATAAATAACCATCTTAAGCAAGTACTAACAATACGCGGGCCAAACCGTGATCTATTATCATTATAGGCAAATACTGTTACAATTTTGACCAAACCGTGGGCATTATCCTTGTAAGTAATTTTAAGCAAGTATTAAGACAACGCGGGCCAAATTGCGGATTATTAGATATTATTATAAGCATGTACAGAGACAACGTAGATCAAACCGCGGGCTCTTTTCATTTTAAGTAAGTACCTATGTACTAAGACAACGCGGGCGAAGCCGCGGGTTTTAAGCTAGTAGACAATAAGACTTAAACCATTTAATTATGCACGAACCTTTTATCTAGCACCGATATGGCTGGCGTATAAGAAGAAAGACCAATGTTCAGCCGAGAGCATTACGGGCTGAAAGTGATTATGATGACGACTTAATCAAAAGTAATAATATCCATTCATGATGCTTGATAACAATGCACAACGCATGTACAAGATAAAAAAACCTGCTTAGAACAGGGCTCAACACAAAATCGAAGAAAAGTTTTGTACGAAACAAAAAGGTATAGGTACTTAGCAAGCGATGGTGGCCTAGAGGTATTGACACCCGCCTTACAATCGTGAGGTGGTGGGTTCAAATCCCGGTCCCGTACCAAAGAGTTCTTTGGAATTTATGTACGGAATTTAGCACCACTGGCTTTTCGGTGAAGGAAAACATCGTGAGGCAAACTGCATGCGTCCGTAGAAGAAATTCGATGGCGTATGTGAATCCACCAACCCGCACCTAGCCCAGCGTGGTGGATATGGCCCAATCACCCTTCGTGGGTAGGCTTACGTCCTGCAGTAGACTATTAAAAAGGCTGATACAGTACAGTACTTAACCTGCCTATAGCCGTGCCAAATTTTGTAACACCTTTACCCGCTCACATTGTCACAGCCCGTAATTTCGGGACTTTATTTTTTTTTTATTATTAGCAGTAAAAGCTACATAGGTATTTTTTTCGGTACCTATATAATTTAATAACAAAATAAATGTAATTAATCGTAGAAATAATTTATTCTTTTTCTGTCTATCAGATTTCGCGTAACATCTTTCAAAAATATCATATTTTTGTTCAAGTGTAGAAAAAACTAACTAAACCTACTCCAAAAAAACCAGTTTAGTACCTTGTGAATAGACTCGAGATGTAATAGCTATCAAGATTTTAAACTATAAAAAAGTTAATTAATGTATAATACATACAAACTATTCATACACATTTTTGTTGCGTGTTGGTCTCACGGACCGATTGGTGCCAAATGCACACGCCGTACTCGCACAAGCTTGTTCGACGAACTGATGTGAAGCTATCAAAAAATGAGGGAGCTAGCAAAAAGCTCAAAGTCGATGCATTGTTTGAATCCTACTATCCTACTTCCAACTAATATTATAAACGTGAAAGAATTTATATTGTATGAATTTTATTGTATGAATTTGTAAGAATGTATGGATGTATGGATGTTTGTTACTCTTTCACGTAAAAACTACTGAATGGATTATAATGAAACTTTACAATAATATAGCATAAATCATAATAACTCGTTGGCTACACATTATAAAGAGACTGTGTGAATTGTCGAAAATATAACGATAAGTGTCGAGTAATTCTGCCATCTGCGAGCTATTCTAGCATGCGTTGCAAGAATGTTAAAATTCAATATCGTAATGTATTTCATTAAGCACTTGTGCATTACTGTAATGTAAAACGCACGAGTTTTTTTTAAATAAAGTAACATGCACGGTTTTTAAGATGCTCCGTCTAATAATGAACGATACTTTTTAAAATCTTAGCAAAGAGTTTTTATGTCAGAAAAGTGGTCAATATTCTGGCAACGTAACAATCACTTTTAAAAATTGTTCAAATTTCTATAACTGCTTTAACAAGTAATTAAAGATTTGCTCGTTTAAGAAAGTCAGAGTTTTATTAATTTCCTCGCAAATATGTTATAAAACGTCGTATGACATACGTGCGCTTTGAAAATCACAGCCTCTGCTTCCTTATAGCCTCGGCTGTAATTTTCAACTTACCGCACTTATATCATAATGTACTATTATTTCCGTAACTGTAAATTTTAGACCATTGCTATTAATAATAAATCTAGGAGATCTACATTTTCGATGAAAGCTGTCAAACTTAAAAGAGGTTTATCTCCGTAAGAATCAATTTTAGATCCTTGATGTCTTCACAAAAGTGACAGAGCTCAACATACTCTACATTTTGTGTGACAGCTGTCAAACTTAAAGGTAACTGTACTGTTTTAGCCTTTTAATAGTCCACAGCAAGGCGTAGGCCTACCCATGAAGGGTGATTAACGGTAACATATTTCCGTTATTGTGGACTTTATCCATTAATATGCTCCTTGAATTTATACTATTGATGTCTTCCCAAAAGTGAGACAATTCAACAAGTTCGACATTAAGGATGACAGACAGCTACCAAACATTAAAGTTGTTTAAATCCGTTACTGTCAATTTTACACCATTGCTGCGTTTACAAATGTGAGACCACTCAATGATACCTACTTTTTGAAAAGCAGCTGTCAAACTTAAAAGTGGTTTATCTCCGTAACTGTCAATTATATACATATGTATTGTATACCATTGGTGTATTGAGAAAAGCAAGAGAGCTCAACGACGACGGTGACACCGCGGCTGCACCGCACCTCCACCGCCGCTGTACCGCAACGGCACCGCGGCGATCAGTCTTGCCGTTAACGACTTAGAAACTAGATCTAGAGGATTCTACAGGGTTAATCCTAATCACTAAGCATCCTTTTATATAGAGGATTGTTCTGTACATCAAAACTAACAACTATTGTTCTACGACTTTTGTCAAAACTCAAAAAAAAATAAGCAGCTGTTACATACATTTTGTCGCGGGTGAACGATATTTTTCTATGGAACAACATTTTTTTTGAGTTTTGACAAAAGTCATAAAACAAAAGTTGTTAGTTTTGATGTACAGAATAAGCCCCTGAAAGGATGCTAATTGATTAGAAATAACCCTGTATAAAAAGTTAGCGGACAAAATGGTTTTAGCGATAATATTCATATTCAGATTTTGTTAGAGCAAACCGCGAAATCGTATCGTGTGTAGTGTGGTCGGTCCAATTTTTTCCTAACCCTTACTAAATATTATAAGTTCGAAAGTGTATTTGTTGGCTTATTGTTTTTTTCCTCTTTCAGGCAGCAACAGAGCAACAGACTGACTTAATTTATGCCATGAACATACTTAGATTAATCAAAATAATTGGCCAAGTGCGAGTTGGGCTCGCGCATGAAGGGTTCCGTACCGTATGGGGGGCTCTTAGCATAATTATGTATTTTTTAATTTAGTTTATTAATAATTTTTGAAAGTAATATACCACTTAAAATTTCAGACATCTTCTTCTTGCAGTTATTAATATAGAGCAAAAAAATCACATTAATTGTGTAGAAGCCCCCCTTAAATATTTAATTCATTTGTTTATTTTTTAAGTGCATATTTAACTAAATATTTCAAGAATCTACCTGCCACCATTATTAATATCGAGCGAAAAACGGTTCAAAATTCAGATTTATTGTTTGGAAGCCCCCCTTTAAATATTTTTTTTTTCTGATTTTAGTATTTGTTGTTATAGCGGCAACAACAATACGTCATCTGTGAAATGAAATTTCAACGTTCTAGCTATTACCGTTTATGAGATAATGCCCGGTGACAGACAGACGGACAGCGGAGTCTTAGTAATAGGGTCCCGTTTTTACCCTTTGGGTACGGAACCCTAAAAAATAAAAGGTATGGAGAGATATGGGATAGCAGAAAAGTCTAAATATCACGTGGGCGAAAGCTAGAATAAAATAAATGCGAAATAATATTTAGTCGCTCTCACAGACCAG
Organism: Hypomecis punctinalis; assembly: GCA_949316475.1. NCBI lineage: Eukaryota > Metazoa > Arthropoda > Insecta > Lepidoptera > Geometridae > Hypomecis > Hypomecis punctinalis. The sequence goes on from OX438798.1 coordinate 23,091,397, forward strand.
CGCGGGTATTGGAAGGTTAAAAATATTTGCACTAGATAATGCAAAAGCCAAGCAAAACAATAATGGAGTTTACTTGTGGAACAGGTCCCAAGTCTCCAGGGTCTAATCAGCTAAAAGCTAACTAATGGCAAATCAATTAGCACTGAATTTCAGATTCCAATAGTCCACCACTTTGAAATTTCTATTATTTATTCAATGGAAAATTTAACTAGTTCATAAATCCCCGATTCTAAAGAAGTTGTTATTATTGAAAATAGATTTATTTTATTGAATTTCAAATTGAAATTAGCAATCTGGCATCTGCAATCGTTTTTTAAGAAATCATAAAATGTTTTTGCAAAGACCGCTCGATCTTTATGAATAAGAATTATAATCTCTGCATATAAGCAATAATTAAATATGAATGGTAAGAATTAGGTACCTAGAAATCGTATGACTATCTTCTGGCTTTCTGGCTGGCTTTTTGTCGCTCCCGGCATTGTTATACAAATGATTTTTACCTCAGAGCAAACAAAAAAAATCAAAAGAGAATGTTGTAAACAAACAAGTGAGGCCGACCAAAACTACGCCTCGCCGTGTAAAGACAATTACACACACATCAACGCACAAGGAAACTACGCCTTGGCTTGTCAGTCGAACTATGGCGGCGCAGCAGTGACGCAATCACACATGTATAAAAAACCGGCTTCACTTGACTGTTCAACGACGTTCCCTCTTGATGTTTTTATTTGAGATTTTCACAACACATTTTTTTCTATGTCAGTACGATACAACTACGATAAAACCTGCTAGCGAACCAGTCAAATTTCAAAATATCGAGCGAAAAACGGTTCAAAATTCAGATTTATTGTTTGGAAGCCCCCCTTTAAATATTTTTTTTTTCTGATTTTAGTATTTGTTGTTATAGCGGCAACAACAATACGTCATCTGTGAAATGAAATTTCAACGTTCTAGCTATTACCGTTTATGAGATAATGCCCGGTGACAGACAGACGGACAGCGGAGTCTTAGTAATAGGGTCCCGTTTTTACCCTTTGGGTACGGAACCCTAAAAAATAAAAGGTATGGAGAGATATGGGATAGCAGAAAAGTCTAAATATCACGTGGGCGAAAGCTAGAATAAAATAAATGCGAAATAATATTTAGTCGCTCTCACAGACCAGCGCGGGTATTGGAAGGTTAAAAATATTTGCACTAGATAATGCAAAAGCCAAGCAAAACAATAATGGAGTTTACTTGTGGAACAGGTCCCAAGTCTCCAGGGTCTAATCAGCTAAAAGCTAACTAATGGCAAATCAATTAGCACTGAATTTCAGATTCCAATAGTCCACCACTTTGAAATTTCTATTATTTATTCAATGGAAAATTTAACTAGTTCATAAATCCCCGATTCTAAAGAAGTTGTTATTATTGAAAATAGATTTATTTTATTGAATTTCAAATTGAAATTAGCAATCTGGCATCTGCAATCGTTTTTTAAGAAATCATAAAATGTTTTTGCAAAGACCGCTCGATCTTTATGAATAAGAATTATAATCTCTGCATATAAGCAATAATTAAATATGAATGGTAAGAATTAGGTACCTAGAAATCGTATGACTATCTTCTGGCTTTCTGGCTGGCTTTTTGTCGCTCCCGGCATTGTTATACAAATGATTTTTACCTCAGAGCAAACAAAAAAAATCAAAAGAGAATGTTGTAAACAAACAAGTGAGGCCGACCAAAACTACGCCTCGCCGTGTAAAGACAATTACACACACATCAACGCACAAGGAAACTACGCCTTGGCTTGTCAGTCGAACTATGGCGGCGCAGCAGTGACGCAATCACACATGTATAAAAAACCGGCTTCACTTGACTGTTCAACGACGTTCCCTCTTGATGTTTTTATTTGAGATTTTCACAACACATTTTTTTCTATGTCAGTACGATACAACTACGATAAAACCTGCTAGCGAACCAGTCAAATTTTCAGCACAGCCAGTAGAAAAAATATTATCTTTCCACAGGTATATGTGGAACGTTGGAAAAGTGGAACTAAGTAGATATCTACTTAGTTCCACTTTCCACAAACACAAACGTGACATTGATGAGAACGGACAATATTTTATATCTCTACTTCCGAACTATCAACGGTTCGGTTAAAAGTATATATATTAATACTATTTCATACACAAGCCTTAAAACATTAAATGATTTCACCTTATCTAAGCTCAGATAAATAAGTTACAAAGAAAATTCTATGAACAACTTTTCATAACATCTTACGAATAACCAGAATAACAAAAGTGCCAAAGTCATACTTTAAACAATTTCCAAAGCTCTATTAACAGTACCAGTTATAGTATCATGAACTTTGAAATCTATGTAAAATCATAAGCTTTATTATTTTGATACGCTTCTAACATGCCTATTCACCCTTCAGATATTATTAAGGTGGGTCTACTCTAGCGAGCCGAGCATGAGTAGAGCACGAGCCGAGCCAAAATTCGAGTACTGTGGACCGACTTACGAGTTACGAGCTTCGAGAAAACATCTATAGAGCCACGATCCCTAAGTGAGAGTACTTAGAAAATATCCGAGCGCCGTCATACATACCGACTAAGATATTTACATTAAATAATTCACAATTACCCTTTTTCTCGAATCTCGACGTTATGTCACCTAATTAGTGCTTGTGACCGAGCACATTGGCATTGCGCGGCGTTGTAGTCGGCTTGCAATCACCTTACGACTAACTAAAAAGCTTGCCCACTACGTAGTTTGGGCAGAGTTTAGGCTCGGACACTTTTTTTGCACGATTGTGACTCTCGAACATTGTCACTTATATTTCACACATGGAGTCGACTCCTTGGTGTAAATTTCAAATTTCAATAGCAAATAGCGCAATGCAAATCCGTTTGTGTTCGTCAAAAAGAAAAGATACGTTTATTTGCATTAAACATGAGTAGGTATTAACATGGTCGAGTTACAATATGATCGTCATGTTGTGTTTGATGAGGCGTGCAAATTGAGATGGCAAACAGTGTGCTTAACAATGTCAAATATAACAATCTAAAAACCGACAACAGGCGGAGCACAGTCGAGCACGAGCTAAACGCCCAAAGCGCGCTCGTTCGAGTCCACGCTACACAAATTTTGACTCGGCTCGTGCTCCGCTCGTACTCGGCTCGTCTAGCGTAGACCCACCTTTAGCAGCCAGCCAATTCTCGCTACACTTAATCGTGTGATATAGGCGGAAATATTGCACATCCAAGCAGAACACGCCAACGTTTGTGCACTGCTGCTTAGTCTAATCATGTTTCTCGTAAATCGTAGTGAAATGTATCATTTCTCTCATTTATAATTTAACCAACCGACTCCCAAAAACGAAAGCTTCTATGCTCGTTTATAGGTTTTTTTTTAAATTTTTGTTATGTTTCGATATTTTCGTGAACCGATTTAGAAACAAAAATAGTTCGAAAGATTATAACTCCTTGTTTAAATTTTAACGAAATCGGCTGAGCCGTTATTTAAATATCAATAATAATCCCGTTATTTAAATATCAATAATAATCACATAATATTATTATGAGCTGAGTGTTCTACTATTCGGAGAACTACTAGTTGAAAACAATAGACAGAAACTAATTGCTGTGATAAGCTTTACTCTATATATATAAATAGTGTGATAGCTTGGCTTGACTTAACGTCGTAGAGCGCGTTGAAACTAATGCATCTTATCATCTAAATACCCGATTCTATAGAAAATCTGATCAAAAAATAATAAACCTATCATCTATAATAAGTGATTCAATCACCCCTCGTAAGGACAGACAAAGTCGCAAGACAAGGTGAGATCGTTTGCTATTTGCTATCTAGCAAACTAGAATTTCAATTAGATTTGTACAAACAAACAGTGCCCAAACCACTGCGGTTGACAACCCTGATAGAAATGATCATTCGCAACTTCAATTATACTTTTAAAAGTATTTTCTATTCAAATCTAATCTTGATTGGTCTTCAAACAAAAACTAAAAGAAAAATACATTTCACCTCTCAAAGTTCGCCAATTCTTGACGTTGAAAATCCAAGCCTAAATAAATACGAGTAGGTACAAACTTTTAAAGCTACGGCATAAAAATTGTATGGCTTTTGTTGTATAACTTTGTGAATTTAAAGTTAATTATTAGGCTATTACCAAGGATAGGTAAACTACTCTGTAGACTTGAGGTTAATTTTTTGGACAATTTTATATTTAAAGTTCCTTGTAGTAAAAGCTACCCAAAGCAATCAGCGCTAAATGTCAGAACAAAAGTTTGTGGTTTTGAAGAAATTTGCAAATCTGAGAGCTCTTCAGGTTTTCGAAGATAATAGAGGTATGTTAAGTCTACCAACTCACATTTGGCTACAGAAAAATGTCCTGAGAGAATGCTGGTAGAGTCTACCAAGGCTCTGGTTCAGTTACCAGTGACAAAACTGAATTTAAACCTTATCCCTAAGTACCTATTTATGCATCGTGAAAACTGTCAAGAAATGTTCCATTCACCATTGATCACGTAAAGTCATGTAGTTATATGGCTTTTTTGGGGAGGAATAATGGGTATGTAAAGTACAGTTCAAATTCGTGGAATCGACTTACAGAAATCTTCGTTGAATTGACACACAGAACTGTAGGATTTTTTTAGGAAAGACCGTGACCCTGATCAGGTGGAAGGAGACACATAAATCTTAAGTACTCGTACTTGCCTAGTTTGGCCAATAACAACAACATTAAAAAACAACACAAGTTAATTTTAAAAAGTCGATGCATTTTCTGGACCTTCTGGAAAATATCCTTAAGTATCCCCTTGGGTAATTTCGTTTAAAACTTCATATTTATAAGCACCTCTTGTCGAGGAGGATGATTAAGGAAGTAGGTAATTTATTTAAATTCATAAGGAAGTTAAAAAATATAGTAATTTATATTGCCGTTTTTAATAATAAAAAACCAAAACAAAATTGCTATGTAAAACTTGTTACTACGAGTAAGTCCAAATAAGGAATTAAATTACAATCGAGTTAAAATCAAAATACATTCAAAGCTAGTGTAAAATAACCTAAATGTAGGACATTCTCAATTCTGATAAAACCCTATAGGAGACGATAAAGAACGTTTCTCTAAAAGCATATTTCTTTCAACAGAAAAAACTATTTAAAAGATGTCCCATTGGACTTCTAGAACTTGCCAAAAGTTATATTTCAAAGATATTGTATTAGGATAATACCTCCCAGGGTTCCTTTAAAATAGTTATCAGAATAAATGGGTAAATAACAATACCCTTTACTACACATTTGGGAAATCGTGAACACTAGTGTTTACTTGTTTTATTCTAAGAACCGTTTTTCTGACATTTTTGTTAGGTTTCAGTAATACGAGGGTCAAACTGAAAGTTCTTAGAAAATCAAAAACTGATTACATTAGCCAGTTATTAGTTTTATTATATCTTTTCAAAATATTGTCCATTCACGTCAATACACCGCTGCATGCGATGGAACCACTGGGAAAAGCACTTTGCCCACTCGTCCTTAGGGGTCTCTTCAATGGCATCGCGATATGCAGCCACCGCTTCTTCAGCATTCATAAACCGCTTTCCTTTAAGTTTTTCTTTAATTTTTGAAAATAAATAAAAATCACAAGGCGCGAGGTCGGGGCTATACGGCGGGTGACCCAGTAATTCAACGTTTGATGTCGCCAAATAGTCGATCGTTCGCTTGGCGGTGTGCGATGAGGCGTTGTCGTGGTGAAGGAGGATCCTACTGCGAGGTCGTTTCTCTCGAACTTTTTCCAAGACAAGTGGCAAACAATTGGTAATGTACCATTCTGCAGAAACTGTTTTTTGATCCTCTAACACAATTGTCGCGAAATGACCTATCCTTCCAAAGAACGAGGCCACCATTTTTTTCCCCGCACTTCGATCTCTCTTCACTTTAGTTGGCAACTCCTCGAAAGGAAACACCCACTGAGCAGATTGTCTTTTGGTTTCAGGATCATAACAGTAAATCCAGCTTTCGTCACCTGTTAGTATGTCGAACACAGCATTTGAGTCACCTCCGTTAAATCTTTCAATCATTTTACGGCACCAATCCACACGATGGAGTTTTTGAGCCTCAGTCAAATTATGAGGTATCCACCGGGCGCAAAGCTTCCTGACCGCTAAATGTTCGTGTAGGATTTTGTGCACTTGACTCATACCGATGCCTAAGCTTGTCCGAATCTGCTGATAGGTCACTCTTTTGTCAGTCTCTATCATACGCCGCACAACACAGATGTTATCTTCAGTCGTCGCCGTAGAAGGCCGTCCCTCACGTAAATCATCAGTGAGATTAGTGCGACCACGTTTAAACTCATTAAACCAGTTGTAAACAGTCGCACGAGATGGGGCTTCATCGTGAAAGGCCAATCGTAGTCTATTATAACTTTCTTGTTGACTTAAATGACATCGAAAGTCATAAAAAATCATTGCACGAAAATTTTCTCGTGTTAAATTCATGTTGACGTGACACAGACAATTTTCAATTTGCCGCCAAATCGTAAAACAAATGACAAATGAATGAAGTATATACTCAGTAATATTGGCAAAGAGTTCTATTTTCAAATTATAGAATAATTTTTTTATTATATTGTTTACAAGTGGCCAGTTCTAAGAACTTTCAGTTTGACCTAAGATCCCGCCCATTTAGATGCTATCCTTGAATAAGGCAAAAAATAAAATAGCTTAAATTATGCGCCGACAGAATAAAATAATATTTTATATGGGACCTTAAGCGTAACGTATATTTCGGCGACAGGAACCTAAATAATACAAATAGAAACCATTAATTACAATTTATTGATTAAATACTAAAAATGGAACGATTACAACCAAAAATAATAAGTTATTTTCCAAGCTCAAAACAATAATCTGACATTTCTCTTTTCTTTTTTAAATTAAGTTTACAATCAGCTTACGTTTCAACTTACGCAATATTTTGGCGATGATGAAGCCCTTGTCTTGTCATCAGCTCATGTAATTATTATTTTTACACAAATAACAGCTAAAATAAATTAATATTTGTAATAAGCTATTTACTTATTACTTACACTTCAAAGTTGTATAGGTTTAATTTTTTTTTTTTAAATGAGATTGTTATTTAAATTGTTTTATGAATGTATGTCGACAGGAACGACAAAGCAAAGTTACTTATCACTAGCGCCACTTTGAACTAGTTTATAATTTAAATATTTGGCGCTAAAATTCAAACGATCGTCTTATAATAGATTGATTAATTCATTAGATTATGTCTAATAAGATATTGATAAAAGGCCAGTAAGTAAATTCATATAGGCCGGGAGGCTAGCCCTGTGTCAGAGTTTTTAGGCCGCCTGAAGTCTTCTGACATGGCTAAACGGTTAAAACAACCGGGACCTACAATTTTATAAATCGTCCGTGACGACCACATATACATTATTAATGATCTGCAAATAAAGGTTAATCATAAAAGGAATTTGATTTTGTCGAAGGCGTTATGCAGTTTCTCTCTAACTCTTGGGATTTGTCTTAGGTACAGGTATTTCGAAGATTGTGTGAATTGTAATTGGTCATTGTCAATAACAGGTGGTATTTAAAAAATATTTCTTGAAATCAATAAGAAATAGCCGTTGTAGTCATTGTTATCGTTCCTCTGCTGAACATAGGTCTATTCTTACTACGAGAAGGGTAAATCAAACCACCACGGTGACCAAATGTGGGATTTCACAGATTTTTTAGAGATTATTAGAATTTGTAGGCATGAAAGTGTCACGATACTTAAGTATACAATACGAGTACTTACACATAGCATAGTTACTTTTCTCTGACAGTTCACCAATGTGAAATAACTATCGATATGAGTGGTTTTTGGATGTTTTAAAACTCAGCACTTAAAAGCCTGAAATGACACTTCAAATTAAAAGCCATCGTCATCATCATCCACAACCCTTTTGATTCTTATAGGTACTCCTTTTTTTAGGGTTCTGTACCCAAAGCGTAAAAACTGGACCCTAATACTGTCTGTCACTAGGCTGTGTGGAGTGGCGTGTAAATAGCCAACTCCTGGGTGTGATTTCTCACGAAAGATTTTGAAGAAAAATTAGAAAAAGAAAGGGCGGGAAAATCATACACGAAATAAAGAATTTGGTGTCGACGTATAAACAGGAACTAAGCTAAGACTAACCTGCAAATGACCGCCTTCATCCCCTCGTAATCGAGACCGGCTGGAGAAGTCTTCTGCAACTGACGCACGGCGCCTGCTGGTATCTTCCACTAAAGTCCTGCGTCGAGGCGAAATACGATTGTCCAAAAAAAAACTGCACTGCACACAATAAAATTCCAAAGTTCTCAAAATGAACTTCAAGGTTGCGGATGAAACTAATCTTGCGGCGTATGGAAGTCAACTGGCAGAAAGATTTTCTGCCATTCAAAAAATAATGGCGGTGACGCGACACTCGGTGCATTTGCGGCATTTTTTGACCAATGGTCGAGGGCATCGCGGTTCGAGACGACTAGCGCCATCTCTCGGAAAACTCCGGGATGTCAACGGAACATCGACAGATCGTCCCAGCGTTGTACCTGTTTTACCGACGACACCAGAAAGCGTGTAAATTGAAATTATAAAGAGAAAAGATCCACCACTGTGTCTCATGAACCGTGATAGCTAGAACGTCTAATTTTCACAAATGACATATTTCTGTTGCCGATATAACAACGTCGGGATGAGGAGGTATTTATTTATCTCGTAATTTTAGTGCGCGATTAGTCCCGTAGTATAAAATAATAATAACAACGAATCCTAAAAATAGGAAAAAAAAATTTAGGCAGTCTCCCATACAAAAATAACTGATATTTTTTCCGTTTTTCGCTGAAAATTAATAACAGTGACAGATGCTTGAAATATTCACTGAATATTGAGTTAAATATTTAGTTCAGTAATAAATAACTAAAATAAAATAAATATTCAAGGGGTATTAAATATTAAATATTCCTATACAAGAAACGTGATTTTTTTGCTCTCTTAATAACGACAACAGGAAAATCCTTGAAATATTCATAGAATATTAAGTTGTATATTACCTTCAAAAATAAATAATTAAAGTAATATAAAGTATTCCTTCATTTCATTTTGGATCTTCTCCTCACTAGCTAGTAGTGGAGTCAGGAACCAGCTTCAGGGTTACCCCTCTTGCTGGGGCTGGACGCCCTGGGACTCTGCCCAGGGGGCAATGTAGGGGGGGTAATCTGTACTCTTCCCCCCTCTAACGGCCCGGTGTTGTACAACAGCCGTACCGCGATGGTCTGATATTTCTAGCCTTTTTGGGGCCTCATCTTAGTGGCTGCCTATAAGCCCTCTTCCTCTTCTTCTTCCTCTTCCTCTGCGTCGGCCAACAGCAGATCTCTTGGGAGGGCTCGCCAGGTACGTACGTCTTCGTCTGGGGGTCGAGCGTGAAGCGGTGCGATGTTATGCAGATGGGGGTGTGGTCCGTTGTCTGCGCGGTCGAACATGTTGCGCGATAGTCGGACAACGAACTCCCCCACTGTTTCGATTTTTAGGTCACGGGCGATGCGGTCGTTACGTACGTACCGGCCGGCTCCCGTGATGATTCGCAAGGAGGTGCTCTGCACAGCTTGGAGTCTTTTCTTCCTTGCGGCCGAGCAGAGGGCGTACCATGCCGGCGCAGCATAGGTCAGCCTCGTGCGGATGTACATCTTGTAGATTGCCAGCTTTGTTCTTAGCGACAGCTTCGATCTCAGCACTGGCATCAGGAGAGCTCGAGCAGCCTTCGCCTGATTCACGGCATGTGAGGTCTGCGAGCTCATCTGTAATTTGGAGTCAATGAGGACGCCCAGGTACTTAAAGTATTCCTTCGGTGGGCTTCCATACGGTACAGACCCCTTCGCACGCGAGTTCGCACGTGATTACCACTGATTACTTGGCTGATTATTTATTTTTTAGGGTTCCATACCTCAAAAGGAAAAAACGGAACCCTTATAGGATCACTTTATTGTCCGTCTGTCCGTTTGTCCGTCTGTGTGTATGTCAAGACTCTTTATCTCGGGAACGCGTATAGATATCGAGTTGAAATTTAAACTGTATACGTATATCTATGATTTCTTGCAGTTGTGTAAAAGAAAAATTTCTCAGTTATCGTTTAAAAAAGTTAGAGCCGCATATTTCGACACTCACAAAAATCAAAACCTACAGGGTACTTCCCGTTGACATAGAACTATGAAATTTAGCGAGAAGCATTTTCAGAGTACACATATAGGAATAAACCTGAAAACTGTACATTTTTGTTTGAATCGTAAAAAATAGGGCCTTAAAATTCACAAAATATGGGTTCAAAATTCAAAGTGAGTAAATCGTATCATGTAAGGTATCATATAAAAGAACTTCATTGGCACATGCTAAAACAGGTTTTTATTTTTTTAACAATGTGTAATTTTCAATGTATGACGAGAAAAGTGAAAAAAAAAACTTTTTTGTCGATGGTTATTATGGAGATTTTAACAACTTACTTCCCAATTTTGTGAAATTTTCTGGATTTGTGCGGAACCCTCGATGTGCGAGCCTGACTCGTACTTGTACGGTTTTTTTATTACTTCTAGGATTATAGCCGCAATTGTGACAATATCGACGGCTCATGTTGATGCCAGACGACCAACGCTGCCCTCACCTTGTCGCGACCACTACTGTATGAAATAACTTTACCCAGGTATTTAAATTCCTTATTTTACTTAGGTACGTACATAACAAATTGCGTCTCTTTTTCATTTTTCACGCGGTACGTATCACAATTCTTATATTACTTCGTGGTCCGTGACGCCTAAATTATTCATTCTAAGATTTATTAAGTCCATTAATAAATAATAAGCCTCTTAAATCTTTTTGTGCAAAATAAGGCGGGGGGGACTTTTTGCGACGTAATACGCAAATGTTTCATTATTATCGCGAAATCCGGTTTATAACCTAAACGTATAATTCGGCCCTAAAATAAAGACTTTAGGGCCACATTATGCAGGATTTGAAATTTCATATTTTTTGTTCTGATGTTTGTGTTGATATATGATTTGATGTAGTATATTACAGGCAAAATTCTTTATTTACTTAGTAGATCATATAATTACATTAATAGTCTTATTGACCTTCCTGAGTTTGACTTGTTTAATACACGTACGTAACATCATATTGACTAGGTAACTAAACCTGACATTGTAATCAATTTACTCGTAAATATAATTTTAGAATTTTAATTTTGTAATAATATTTTGATTTGACTTAGGTAATAATAATAAATAAAGCTGCCAGTATCGTAGCACGCCTTGCATAGGCAAGTTTGTATTGAGTCATGATTATATTATATCTATACCACCTTTGTAACATGCAAACTGCAATAAAAATATGAGTTTGACTTTGACGTATATCTAAAATTAAAGCAAAGATTGCTAATGATAGGTTCGATTCTGTTTGTAATTTAATATCACCCTTACCGTATACCGTACTGAAAATTTTGTTTACTGTTGCACTGTACTGAGCTTAATGAACAAGCATTATTAGACTTTTATATGCGAAAACTTGTAAATAGTAGATAGTTACTTAAGATATTAGTAATTAAGATATAATATCACTGTATGTTTTCCAAATAAAATATATAAATATGTATATGTATCTGTTGGCTTTAAGGCTCGACGCAGGCAGGCCACTGACCACAGCTACCGGTGGCGGCCGCGCGCTACCGCTAGACCGCTACATATGTATAGGTATGTATCGCGGACACTACTGTAGCGAGTGGCCGCCACCGGCCACAAGTGTGCGCCGCGTTTTAACAAAATGTATTAAAAATCGTGTGAATTGCTGGTCGCTGGCCACCGGTGACTGTGGTCGGTGGCCCGTCTGCGCCGAGCCTTATCCCACACTGTAAAATAATAGATACTTAGTTGTTCACTATTATTCATAAGCGCTTACGCTGTGCGCTCTCATGTGTGCTTTATCTATACACTAGCGGACCCGGCGAACTTCGTACCGCGAAGGTTACTGAATGTAGCTAAACTTAATTTTTATTTGTGTATTTGATGACGAAATGTAGATCACGTTAATTTAATAATATCATAATTGCATCCCCAATGTAAGTATATTTTACTTATCTCTCTCTCTCATTTTGTAAAGACAGCTATGGTCTAAAGTCTGTGTCTAAAGTCAACATTTACGGAGATACATCACTTTTAAGTTTGACAGCTGTCATCCAAAATTTAGATCTTGTTGAGCTATTTCACTTTTCTGAAGATAGCAATGACCTAATGGCCTATACAATTGCGGACGAAGTTCGCCGGGTCCGCTAGTCAGTTATAAGATTAAAGAATACTAAAATAATAACTCCAAAAAAATAATAATTTCGGAGTGCAGTTGAAATTGTGCTAAGTTCGTAGGTACGTATATTGGCCGGGTAGTAAAGCTACATACCTAAACGACTAAAGCAACCAGTGCCTACAACTTAATGTTTTCCGAACCACGTGGAACCACGAGTGGTAGTGCTCAGCTATAAATGCCACCCGCAGTCAACTATCCGAAAACTGACCGTACAGATAATTGCTTAACTATGATGATCGCTAACGAACACCTATTCAAACCAAGCTAAGTGTGCTACTGTTGTAAATTGTGCTTTTACCATTTGTAAAACTGGTTTTTCTTGTGGCTTGTCATTCAATGTTCAGTGGATTTAAAATTCAGCTTAACGAAAATATTTTTATTTTAATAATTGCAATTAAAAGTTACCTAAAACCTTAGGCATAATATTTTAGTAATTAATGCTAATAAATCATTGAGAACATTGTAAGCGTGAATTTTGTGTTGCTCTTAAATTCGCTAGACTTGCTGAAGCTTAAATTAGAAATTACATTGTTTTGACTTGACAATTTTATTGCAATAAACTTTCGGTTTCAGATGTAGCGAGTATCTCAATTTTTATCTTAAGTTTTGTCCGACTACAGCGAAGCCAAATAAATGAACGTAAATAATGAGCCGCATCAACTAGTTCTACATCTGCAAAGATTTCTCCTACACTTTGCGTTTGCCAAATTAATTTTTTTCTAAACACGTGTAGGTACGATTAAATTAAGATATTGTTTTTATTCATATATTTGATTCGGACAACATACGATAGGTGTAAATATTATGTAAGTTACAAGAGCCATAGTAAAAGCAACGATAATTATAATGACAACTAAGGTGACAGTTTGACACTGACGTTTTGTATATCCATTTCGTTCTTTTGCTGGTTTAATCTATGCTCACCTGTGATGTTTACGAAATCCGATGTTTATGTTTTGTTTTTTATTGTTTAAGTTGTGGTTGCGTTTTGCCTTGTTTTCTGTTTGTTTTTTGGTTGATCCCATTTCGAAAATAAAATGTAAGTACCTGCTAATACTGTAAAATGTAAATAAATAACTCAAATAATTGAACCAAATTTGCACGCCGAAAGGTGTAATATGGCTATCATAAATGTACATAACATCTGTATTACACTGTAAACACCCATATACGCAAATAACGATTATGAATTATGAAAGGACTGCTACAAGACGACCATTTTAAACTATGCGACCGTGAATGAGTGAAGGAGCACGTTCCCAGACTTAAGAGTACCTACAAGCAAGAAGAAAATAATATAAAAGATAAAATACCTAAAGTTTCAGTATAAAAAGACAGAATAGATTATAATTCGTAGAACGCGTCTGAGCAGCCTTGGCGTGGGACATTTTAAGCCGTTTTTAAGATCAGTTGAAAATGTCACTCGCGAGCACCCTTCCGAACACTGACCGTGCTGAACGTTGCTTAACATCGGTGATTGCTACAATACACCTAGTCAAATCACGCTATGAGCGCTACAGCAAATAGCGCAGCAGCTGGTAGGTAGAGTTTGTCTGGAAGAAATCGCTTTTAACAATAGGACCGCCTTTTGTGCCTCTTTTCTGGCTTTGTTTATTCTGTTACTCTCTCTTTTTGTTGTGTGTAAAATAGGATTGTTGTATTTTATTGTAGATAGCTAGCACTACAGCGCTACCTCACTTGTAGATTGTAATAGATCGCTAGCAATACAGCGCCACTTCACTTGTAGTTCGTAGTAGATCACTAGCACTACAGCGCCACCTCATTTGTAGTTCGTAGTAGATCGCTAGCACTACAGCGTCACCTCACTTTTAGTTCGTAGTAGATCGCTAGCACTACAGCGCCACCTACTTGTAGTTCGTAGTAGATCGCTAGCACTACAGCGCCACCTCACTTGTAGTTCGTAAGTTATCACATTCCCGAGCGTAATCCTCATTTATTGCGCGTTCGCTGCTAACTACTAAGGTATGTAATTGTTTAAGTGCGCAGACTTATGAAATTAGCACTCACACTGTCTTTTATGACCTGAAATAAATTTAAACTTTAATTAAGCAAAAAAGGATGCGCGAGCCCATACATACCAGGACCTGTTATATACGAACAGATTAATTTTTCCTCACTTATTTTCTAAGAATGATATGTTCACCAATGTGATTTATGACGCTTCTAAAACTGTTCAAATATGTACAATTTGGCTAAAATTGAATATAAAATAAGAAAAAACGAAAACAATTTTCAAGCTATAAGTACATATTTATAGACATGTATACATACTAAAGATTATGGATTGCCAGGTTTGTCATGTTCAGAGTGCTAAAATGGTGCTCGATTTTAAAAACTTGATGTCATGTATTTTTAGTCAATATTGTCTCAATGATATTTATATTGATTTTTAAAACAGTGCATGTCATCTTGTCTGTAATATCAGATTACTTTTTGGAGTTCATCGATTTATAAGACGTTGTCACGTCAAAAAAATCAATGTCTAGGACTGGTATAAAAAGAAAATGAAAAATGGAATGATAAAGAAAATTCGGTATTCATCCATTTCATTAGCAAAAGTACAAGAACCGCAACTATAAGTTAAGAATATAAGTAAAGCAGCTATTCGAATAAATTCAGCTCGGCTGCAGCCTGCGGATGCAGGTTGCGAATGGAGGTAGCACACACATGAGCCGCTGCTTGTATCCGCAGTCGGGAATGATTCCGATGCTGGTTGCCTACGTCGTGCATCGCAGGTACGTTGGACTTGTTTAAACAGGCTAACAACACTTGCAGCCGAGGCTCGGTAGCACATGCTGCCGCAGCCGTGTTCGGAATCTTTTTGTAGAAATTCATACAACTACGAGATAACCAGAGCCCTTAGTCCAGGTTTTGTGTTGTTTACTTAAACTTTTGCGTTCGCGTGTGGCTCCATACATTTTGGTTAGTTCTTCATCGTTTCGGCCAGGGGCGCTGTACAAAAATGTATAGGGCAATATCGAACAGATGTAATTTCAATTTATGTGTAAACCTGGACTAACGCCTCAGTTGTGTAGCCACAGCCGGCCTAGTGCAGCTGTTGCAAGTGTAGTAAAGCAAGTGAAAGATTCGAATAGCACCCTTAAGGATTATTACGAGTAATATTAAAATTGCCACGAATTTCTCGGATAACTTCAACTACTGCTTTTTGTTTTTAGTAGTAAAGTATATGATAAAAAGTACATATAAAAATAATAAGAATATTCTTTCTTTTTGATAATCTTTTAGGATACAAAAATGTATGTTTCTATAAAAATGTATCATAACACCTCAGTTTGTAAACATTAAGGGCTAACACGAGTTAACGCAGGATTATGTGCCAATAGTTAAAAAAGAAAATAATTATTACATCAACATTTCCAAAATTGCTAAGTCTGGATACCGAGCACGAAGTCTGGCAACACTAAATACGTCATCTGATGGACTGAATTTGACATTTCCTTTTTTTTGACAGCAACAGTAATAAAAAATTGTTTTTTTTTTTTCAAATAATTCGCCCATTTTTGGACACTAAAGCCTTTAAGACCATACCGCCACTTCTTATGTATGTAATCCGTAATGTAAAAACAATAAAAAAATCATTGTAATTTTTCTGGTG
The DNA here is from genome assembly GCA_949316475.1 of Hypomecis punctinalis. NCBI lineage: Eukaryota > Metazoa > Arthropoda > Insecta > Lepidoptera > Geometridae > Hypomecis > Hypomecis punctinalis. The sequence continues at coordinate 23,107,436 of OX438798.1, forward strand.
GGTTAATTTTAATTTTAATTAGTGATATGAAAACAGTTTGCTGTAAATCCCTATATTTTTGAAGCACATATCATTTTTAGAAAATATGTTTGGTTTTTTACTAACAAAAAAATAAATAAAAAATATGACAGGTTAATTCCGTGCATCCTTCTTTCACATCTTTAACACTTATTACGCAATGCTTATGAGCATTTTTTATTAGATTTTAATCTTCTTTAATCTTATAGCTAAGCTTAACAATAATGATTTTTTATACAGAAACAAGAAATAATTCTTAAGCATAGATTCAGTAGAGCACTTTCAGTGCATTTCTAGCCGCGTACTGAGAGTAATTACTGTAGAGCTCTTAGCACAACCTATAAACTCCAACGATAATTTAAGATCCTTGAAGTATGGTTTTAAAGGAAAAAAAACTTTACAATACTGATTTACTTTATGTTAACACTTTGAGGGACAAAATAGTCTCATTGAGTTACCCTAATAAGACACTACTAACTGTCATACATTGCCTATAGGCGTAGTGATACATAATGTGCTCCATGTTTGTACGGAATATGACAGAACGTCTCAAGGCGCTTCTTCCGAACTCATAGACTCAGCGCCAGAAGGTTGATAATCTCGGTCCGATCCATACTCCCCATCATCTTCAAACGGGTCTTGACTCGATTATGGGGTAGAAGCTGCATCAAACAAAATCTGCAGACTTTTTTGCTATTATTAAATGCGTATGTAAATACGAGTATGAATTCCCAGACGCCATCTGCAAAAACTATACCGTTGAATTTGATATTCTAAAATAGGGTTCACCAGATACACTGGTGCTAAAAAAAACTTGCATGTGCTGTTTGCCACGCTAATGTATTTTATACCATCTAATCAAATTAAAATTGAATAATAATCACATTTTAGAAAACACTTTGCACTATAACTTGTCGCGACAAGCAGGCTGTGCACCGACGCGCACTACTCGACTGGCTGTATGTAAATACGACGCCCAGTGGCGTAGTGTGTGTGACGGAAGGATCTCAAAATGACATATGTATGCGTGAACGTGTTGTCTTTGTCTAACAATTTGAATATGAAGCAGTGACAGTATCGAGATGAGAATTATACTTGCGGTGACAGTACAAACTGCTGTTCTATGGATTTGTAAAGAAAATTTCACGCCGTATGGCGTACTGGCGCGATGGGAAAAAAACTTCTGACGGCCAGAGGCGTTCTGTCACATAACTTTTATTGCACTCATACGCCTATAGAAGTACTGTCCCTCGTCGTGTTAAGATTCATATTAGGTTTATATATCTAGATTCAAAATTTTGCATTTCAGTCCCGCATTTTCAGTCGTTTTTTACAGTTTTGTATCCAAAGGGTAAAAACGGGACTCTATTACTAAGACTCCGCATCCGTCCGTCTGTCTGTCTGTCTGTCTGTCACCAAGCTGTATCTCATGAACCGTGATAGCTATATAGGCTGTTGAATTTTTTACAGATGATGTATTTCTGTTGCCGCCATAACAACAAAAATACTAAAAACAGAATAAAATGATTTTTAGGGGGGCTCCCATACAACAAACGTGATTAATTTTGCCATTTTTTGCTCGATATTAATAACGGTACGAAATACTTCGTGCGCGAGTCCGACTTGCACTTTTCTGTATTTTCTATATTTTTTTAGGCTGTGTAATCTGAATGTCAACGAAATGTGAAATGAGCAGCGTCTGAAACAAATGCACCATTAGAACCCTTTCTACAGTCCATTCACAGCTATTTTACCTCTGACATTTGTCGCTGTGTCTCTGTCTAACCTGGGATGGTGTGTAATGACTTGACAGAGATAACTGTAACGGATTGTATGCGTCACAGCTTCAATCATCGCTGGCTTTTCTACGCGTCTTTACACATCCTCTACGCAAATCATTCTGGTGAAAGACTCTCTTGTTCTGCCAAATTCACTAACTTATTCCGCAAACATATCCTTTCAGACAACCGTCGAACGTGTGCACATCACAATAGCAAACTCGGGCTGGAATAACAATCAATTAGACTAAAGTCACGCGACACGCACGCGGAGTCGCAACGAAGCTTCTTCATGCGCTGTCCTACGTAAAAGGGGTTAAGCTATACGACATGACGCAATACTGAGCGAAAAAATAAGAATCCACAAACATTAGGTACACACCTAAACGCCTGCTGCAATGAGCTTTTATCGAGTTAAATCAAATAAATAAAGAGTTGCTAATGCAGGAGGTTGTGATATTTATTATTATGTTTACGTCAATTGAAAGCCATATAATTGATAGCCATAAAGGCAAAAAAAAAACATTGTACTTACTCACCATCACGAACAACTTTCAATTTAGGACCAAGAATGCAGTTGAGAGAAAAATGACTGGCCTCATTTCACAGCTCGTCATTAGTGAAGCTGTTATTTATTGATGGCATTTTTAATAGTGTTTGGTGAAGTTTATTTTTATTTTCTTTAGGACAGCCCCAACTGCAATCTACTTTGAAAATGTAATTCGAGCAGCGCGTTGTTTTAAAGAAGATTTTGCAAAGAAGGCTTAGACAAAGTAGCTCAAAAAAACCTTTAAAATGTAGTAATAAAATTCACAGAAAAAACAACGGTATTCAATGATTAATTGAAATGGAATTTCGTATTTTCTAAGTTGATTTTTGTTCAAGGTCGCCACCATGCCGCCATATTTACAAGCAATGTCAAAAGATTATAAAATCCGATCAAATTCAATTCCTTGAAATTGTGATAAAGAAAATAATAGAATAATAGTAAAATCATTTTCCAAAACAAAAAAGCATATTTTTAAAAACTTTACCAGGTAATGGCCAAAGCTCGTTATATTTTTGCATAACCTCTTTTCTAGTCAAACGTTTCCAATGCACTTTTAGAGATACTTACATATGCGACACCGTCTCGCGCTGCAACTTATCGCTCTCTATGTCTCTCCTAAGACAATGGATTACGCCCGAGAGCTCTGATCTCAACGGTTTTAATTAAAGTATGTTTACTTTGGTTTAGAGGCCTTAAGTCCGCGAGTTGGAAACAAGTCGACGACAATCGTCCCGGCGAACTTTCGCGAGAGTTCTTTCAGCTAAGTTAAATTGGAGCGAGTTTTAAGAATAAACGCCTATTTAAGAGTTCGCTCACAAAAAGGTTAAATCAAGAGCGAAAAGGTTACGAGTTTTGTTAGAAGAATACTGAAAAAGGAAATTTTAAATATTTATGTTTTGCTTTACTTAGGAAAATAAGTTGACCTTAAAAACAAAATAAAGTTAGGCGCCTAGTGCTTTAGTCTCGAAAACTCTTCGGCAGACTGATCTGAGCTCTAACTTTTTATTTTTTCTTTACTGAATAGGTAAATCTATTATTAACGTTTACTTATAAATTTATCAGTTCACTAAATTACCTTGCATATAAACTTCAATGAATGACGGTACAATAACGATATCATTTTGACGTTTTATTTTTGGAATATAAAATTTCGGATTTTTGGAATTTAACTTTCCATAAAAAAATTACTTGCTAAGCCACACTAAGCCCAACACCCACTGAAAGATCCAGCACTAATAGCATAGCATCGTTACATACAGCATAACTGGGAGAAACCGTGGTGGTGGAACACGCCGGCTTGAATCGTGAGGTTGTGAATTCTAAGCCCGGTTCCGTACTGAGTTCTTTGAAATTCATGTATGATTTTCACACTACCGGCTTATCCTGTGGCAACCTGCAAAAGGAAAATGAAGTAGACAAACCAAACCAGGCCAGCATCATCATTACTAGCAGTAGGACGTCTACTGCTGGACATAGGCCTTCCTTATGGATTTTCAATAAGCCTGGTTGGAAGCGGCCAGCAGCGTGTTCCTGCGGTCTTAATTAAATCGTCGGTCCACCTAGTCGGTGGACGTCCTACGCTGCGCTTGCCGGTGCGTGGTCTCCGTTCGAGAACTTTATTGCCCCATCGGCGACCGGTTCTCCGAACTATGTGCCCTGCCCACTGCCATTTTAACTTACTAATCCGCTGGGCTATGTCGGCAACATGGTGTATTGCTCTATTTGCTCTTCGTTGGTTTATGTTGAGGAAAAACCATTATGCCAACGAGCTTAGTTAAATACAAACCTATCCTGAAATAATGTTGAGATACTATAATCTTTACTATATACTTCGAGCAAACATACCAACTTAGATATGTACATTAAATAATTCACAATAACACGTTTTCTCGAATCTCAACGTTATCTCACCTAATTAGTGCTTATAACCAAGCACTTAACACATCGCGCGGCGTTGTAGTCGGATTACGCTTTACGACTAACTAAAAAACCTGCCCACTACATAGCTTGGGCAGGGTCTCGGCCACTTTTTTTGGGCTCTAGATATTTGCTCGAAGACTATAAAATATCTCATTATTTCTTTATCACCTGAAAAAGACTAGTCATCGCAATACAGGGAATCCTACGGCTTTGACTAGAGCAGTATTCGAAGATTTATGTCAAAATTATAATATTTTTTTTTATATATATTCAGTACCATAGAATATTGAAAATGTTATTTTATATGACACTTTTTTACTAAAATACTATGCTAAGCATAATATTATTGGCTACAAATAAATTAATGTTCAATTTTTAAATTAGATATTATGTAGTGCTCATATGGTTACATCTGCCCTGAAGGACGACGCGGACGTTGAGCGGGAGCGGAGGGCGATGGCGATCAGAGCGAATAAATATTTAGTAATTAAATTAATTAAATATAAAGTAATTTTATTAGTAATTTTTAATGATAATTTTTAAATATGTTTCCGATTAATTTTATTGTATTTGTAATGTGACTGATTGCGTGATTTTTAAATTTTTTATTGTTGAGTCTTTGATACTTGAATAAATGATTAATTAATTTAATTTAATAGCGTAGTTAAGTTTGTCCGCGATCACCGAAGTTAAGGAGCGGTCGGAACGGTCAGTCCTTGGATGGGTGATCGCGGGTGACATTTACATCTGAGCGCTACCGTAGCTCAGATGACACGTTAAATTGTAGGTACCGATTGTTTTAATTATTTAGCCATGTCAGAGGCCTTTACATCTCTGACAACAGAGCTAGCTACCTGGCCTACACGAAGTTTCCTACTTACCAATATTATAAATTCTAAATTATGCTTATTGGTTTATTGCTTTGTTTGTTACTCTTTTACACAACAACAGAGGCATAAAGTGACTAGATTTTCAACCCGGAAAAACAAATGTTTTTCACGGGGTAGCAAACAAAATCGGAAATATCACGTGGGGAAATCGCTGGCAACGTCTAGTACTTATATATTTCCTATACTTGTTTGTCTTATATATTTGTTATGTATTTACGTTACTAGAATGTACTCTAAGCTTACAAAAACCTACTTGCGTGTAATAGCTTGGCGTGGAAAGCGTTGTTCTCGCCCCCTTCCGGTCTGTTATCGGTCATCGCCGCGCGCTGATAGCCGCGCCACGCCCTTACCCGCTGCAACGATAGCATTGCTGCAAATTTATTGTACAGCGTCATTTTGTACTAAACAAAAACAAAAAAAGAACTGTTACAACATTGTAGGACCTATATCTGGTAGAATTTGTGCAAAAATAGAACCGTCTTGGCGTTACTGTGAAATAACAACAAGATTTTATCATTTATTTATTTCAGCAAAACATATAGGTACAATTAGCGTGTATATCTAATTAGTTACATGTCACCCTGTTACATAGGGCATGGCTGATTTTAATCATTGAGAATACACTGTATTGTAGTTATTTACACTTAGTAGTATTCTAATAAGGACGTAAAAATTTTATCATAATGTAAGTCTAGGATTAGTCAACATTGTCTGAATAATTAATAAACAAACATTTTTTTTTTCTTTTTTTTAAATTACATATGTGGAACTATATTTGAGTAATTTACTTAAAACTAGGTAAACTTATAGCCTAACACAATAATATTTATGCTGTTAGACCTAAGCTGAGATCAGAATTTATCATTTATAAAGTCACCTATGTCATAATAACGTTTTTGTATTAGGAAGTGTCATAGTTTCGTTTGAAAGGATTTGTCTAAAGTTTCTTTTTTTATTGTATCGGGGATTTTATTATAAATTTTTATGCACATATATTCAGGGCCTCTTTTAAATATTTCCAATTTTGGTTCTGGTAGTAATAGTTGCTCATTTCTTCGAGGGTTATTGCATTTGTTGTACATCAGCAGCCAAGGTACCAACTACTTGGTAGACGCGAGTCTATTGATGAAACCCCAATTGATGTTTATCAAGTATCAAACACTAGGTTGTACTAGTAATGACAGAACAGTGTTGTCAATCAACGTAACAAAATTAGTAAAATGGCACACGGGCGACCTCACCTACGTACAACACTTCTCTTTTTGCTCAAACTCAGAGTTTTAATAATTATTTTTACCGCTAGACGCTCTCAGCCACTTTGTGCGGCGTGCGATGACTGTGTCACCTAAGGTCATCGTAGACTATAATTTAAAGATGGCCATTAAAGACCGAAACGCGGCGGTGATGGAGGCTCTGCGCGGTATAAGTAGTAATTTGTAAAATGATATTATGTAAAATCAACGTAGTTTAAAGTCATATTTTTTTTTGTTTTTAATTTTATTAGATTTAGGGTCCTTTTGTTAAGCCTTTCCAGGCAATACTTATTGTTCAATTTTTTTTTCTTAATGTATATCCTAAAAAGCACAGACCCTGGAGCCTGTGGAGTGTAACAATTGAACAAAAAAAAAAAAAAAAAAAAAAAAACCTTATTTTTTGACCGACGAACCACCGGAAGAGGTATACAATTCGACGCGTATATATTTTTTTATGTATAATCACGCATAACTTATTTTATAATAACGCATTTTTTATAGTAGTCCGATTTCAATATTTTTTTTTAGAGTTCCGTACCTCAAACGGCAAAAACGGAACCCTTATAGTATCACTTTGTTGTCCGTCTGTCCGTCTGTGTATAATATATGTCAAGACTCTTTATCTCGGAAATGCGTAAAGATATCGAGTTGAAATTTAAACTATATACGTAAACTTATGAATTCTTGCAGTTGTGTAAAAGAAAAGCTTCTCAGTTACCGTATAAAAAAGTTAGAGCCGTTTATGTCGTAAAAAACGCAAATTTCAACGCTCACAAAAATAAAAACCTACAGGGTACTTCCCGTTGACATAGAACTATGAAATTTGGCGCGAAGCATTGTCTCAGAGTACACATATAAGAATAAATCTGAAAACTGTACATTTTTAATTAAATCACAAAAAATAGGGCCTCAAAATTCACAAAATATGGGTTCAAAATTCAAAGTGAACAAATCGTATCATGTAAGGTATCATATAAAAGAACTTCATTAGCACATGCTAAAACAGGTTCTTAATTATTTTAATAAAGTGTTTGTACGGAACCCTCGATGAGCGAGCCTGATTGGTTTTTTTTATTGGAAATAATATATTTGAAATTGGTCCTATTTAAATTTCATCGAAATCGGCTGAGCCATTTATGATATATCAACAATAATGTGAAAAATGCTACATTGATCCGTGCGAAATATTCGCGAATTCTGTACACGGATGAAGACGGTCATGCTGATTTTTGCAAAAAATAATCTTTTACTAAAGTCCAAAAGTGTATTTGTTGATTTTTTGCTCTTTCATGCAGCAATACAGCAATAAATAGACATGATGTTTGGCATGGATATAGTACAAAAAGAAGAAAGATAGGTTAATTTTTGTCCCGGAAAAATAAAAGGTTCTTATGGGATAACATCGAAATCAAAATATCACGTGGATGAAGTCGCAGTCAAAAGCTAGTTAAGTTTATAATTTTAAGTTGCCTATAAGATTCTATTACATACAATATGACACCGATATCGGAAAAAACAGAAACCGAATAGCAAAGTCGATAATTTCGCTTACAATTTTCAACTTCAAGGCTTTAATGATTATCTCAAAAAATAAATGTTATATGAAGTCTGCTTTTTACTTTTGAAATATATTTTAAACTATCCCAATCAACACTAAACTTATGCATTGATTACAAAATTCTGTATTTTTTCAATCGCTACATTTTGAAGTCAATTTTGATATCCATATTTTTCTTTAAAAATATCAGCCAATCAATCAAATAGGCTAACCTTACGATACGATTTATTCGACTGAACACAATTCCCAGCATGCAAAGTGCACGCTACAGGCAGTCAGCGCACGGCTTACCGTCAGCTTGCCGTTTGCCAACTCTGCCTTTTACCTAAAAAAAAATAGAGACAGATTTGTTAAAAATACAGAGCATGAAAAGCGGCCACTGTGTAACGGGACGCTAGCAATCCAATGATAGTGTATTAAGATAGATGCGATATAGAAAAAAATATCAGCTTACATAGGGTTATTTCTAATAAATTAGCATCCTTTTAGGCGCTTTTTCTGTACATCAAAACTAACAACTTTTGTTCAAAAAAACATCAGCTGTTCCATACATTTGGTCGCGGATGAACGATATTTTTTTATGGACCACCGATTTTTTTTTTAGGTAAATTTTGTTCAAACTAAAAAAAAATTGATGTTCCATAGAAAAATATCGTTCATCCGCGACCAAATGTATGGAACAGATGATGTTTTGTCAAAACTCAAAAACAAAATCAGCTGTTCCATACATTTTTGTCGCGGGTGAACGAAATTTTTCTATGGAACATCAAACAAATTTTTCGAGTTTTGACAAAAGTTGCTGAACAAAATTTGTTAGTTTTGATGTGTATAATAAGCCCCTAAAAGAATGCTAATCGATAAGAAATATCCCTGTATATTGGCGAAAATAGATTTGTCTGAAGTCAATCACGCTTCAAACAATGCTGCGGTTACCATCAGATCCACGCTAACGTTCATTTGTGATAGGTAAAAAGTAAAATTGACAACATTTCAAATTTTTAACATGGTTATATTTATTTATTATCTGAAAGAATATTGCAAAATAACATATACGTATTTTTTATTTTTCCAATACGACTTATATTTACCGTAAAATTAAGTTTTGAAAAGTAGCTTATTCTAAAAAGACGTAACTGCAAAACTTAGGACTCATAAACAATTTTACTGAAGCCACATTAGAAAAAGTAGGTGCTAGCGTTGCTGTCACTGTCAATGCCAATCAATCCGTCACAATTCACAACAAATAGGCCGGGAGGTCAGCGCGAAGAGTCCACTATGTACCGCGGTATACTATGGGAAGAAAAATATAAAAAAAGTTTAACAATTGCCAATCACCTGAAATATGTAACAGGGTCTGCCATACAGGCTTTAAATTAGCACCACTTAAAAGAAGAAGAATAAGTAGTACTAGTTCCAAGATACTTTTAAAATTCAAACGGATTCTTCCACCAAATGCTAGGAAACCCAGCTGACTGACTCCAGGGTATTGATGTACACCATTTTGATAACTTAATACCAATAATTCAGCTTTAGGAAAGTATTTGGATTTTTTGCGTTTACCTCTCGGGCTAAAGCAAACTAAGTAATTTGCAAATGACACTGACATTTTATTTTTAAACTACATTTTATATGTCAACACTGTCAGTTTTAACTGTCATTTTATATTGCTAGTATTTTTTTTATCATTGGCAACTGAACTTTTAGTATAAATCCCGAAACGGCTTGGGTGAGAGTTTTTATCTAATATCTTAGCAGTTACTGCACTAAAAAATTTAGAAAAATAAGCATAATGATCAGCATCCCGATATCTCGAAATGGTTGTGGAATTTCATAGCCTTGTGAAATATGAAAACTTGTCAATTGGCACAATTACTGCACTGTAATTTTCTCACAGAACAGCAGAACTTTCTATAGACGTTGAGCTCCTAGTCTATTTCAATTTTGTTTCCATAAGACAGCTAAAATAAAACTTTAAGAATGGTGTTACACCTGGCGCCCAAATCGCAAAAAAAAACCAATGTCTATCATGCAACGTATGTAGGTACTCCATTCTAGTTATGTTATACCATCGCAAACTATGTTGGAGTCCAATAAATAAAGTATAAAAGGTTGGAAAAAAGTATATGTGTGATTTTTAGGGTTCCGTACCTCAAACGGAAAAAAACCGGTACCCTTATAGGATCACTTTGTTGTCCGTATGTCCATCTGTGTGTATGTCAAGACTCTTTATCTCGAGAACACTTAAATATATCGAGTTGAAATTTAAACTGTATAACTATTTTAAACTGAGAAGTTTAAAAGTTAGAGCTGTTTATGTCGTAAAAACCGCATATTTCGACACTCACAAAAATCAAAACCTACAGGGTACTTCCCGTTGACAAAGAACTATGAAATTTGGCGAGAAGCATTGTCTCAGAGTAAACATATAGGAATAAATCTGAAAACTGTACATTTTTATTGAAATCACAAGAAAATAGAGCCTCAAAATTCACAAAATTCAAAGTGAGTATATCGTATCAAGTAAGGTATCATATAAAAGAACTTCATTAGCACATGCATTAGGTTTTTAATTATATTTACAATGAGTAATTTTCGATGTATGACGAGAAAAGTGAAAAAAAAAACTTTTTTGTCGATGGTTATAGGACTTATAGAGATTTTAACAATTAACTTCCCAATTTTGTGAAATTTTCTGGATTCGTACGGAAACCTCGATGTGCGAGCCTGACTCGCACTTGTCCGGTTTTTTGCTTTGTTCTTTGTTTGGTATATAAGACTTAAGTTATAAGTTATAACGTGTCTATATCATGAACATCCTTGCCAGCAATCGAATAGCTAGTGCCGAATGAAAACTAAGCAAAATGAAATGAACGCTATTCGCGATTTTACAGTTTTTATGTAGTCGTATTTCAGGTATGTGTGAAATGTGAGGACATTTTCAAATACTGTTTTATTTAAATTGAATGGCACTTGAATGAAAAAAATTATTAAATATTTTCTCTTGCGAATATTACAAATTATTACCACATTGTGCTTTTCTTCGACACAATTAAAGACCCAGTTATTCATACGAAATATTTTCACTAAAGTGTTATTAATATTAGGTACCTTCTATATTTTTTTAACGGGCAAACGTACCTTTATTAACTACAATATGATACAATACTACTTTATATGCTAAAACTACCTACACTACGACTACATAGAAAGCCATTGGATCATCCACAGACCCTTGAAGGTCTAAAGATAATCCAAGTGCTCAAGCCCACTGCCAGTTGGCAGCGTGCCCAGCATGCTGGCAGCATTGCCACGCTGAATGGCAATGCTTATGTGTATATATATTGTATTCTATCTTTAGAAACATTTTTCAACTAAACATTTGAAAATAAGGTTCACTTCTTTTTGGTTAGTCTTTATTATTTGATTGCACCAAAATTAGGAAATTTTTGTTTCTTCTGACATCTTCTAGATGCAGTACCTATATTATACCTATATTTAATTTACCTACTAGCTATTTTGGGTTATTGCTGAAGTGAATATCCTACTAATATAAACGCGAAAGTTTGTGAGGATGGATGGATGGATGGATGTATGGAAAGATGGATGTATGGATGTTTGTTACTCTTCCACGCAACAACTACTGAACGGATTGAGATGAAACTTTGCGATAATATAGCTTATATATCAGAATAACACATAGGCTATAAATTATAATTATATACTGCGTATGCGGGCGGAGCCGCGGGTAAAAACTATTAAATTATATTTTCACTTTTATTTAATTTCTCCGAAGCGACATCTTTTTCAGTGACGCTTTTTATATTTGTGCCGCGCATACTTATGCAGGCGCGATTTATTACCTAACGCTAATAAAGCCTTTTACAAATGGTTGCCAGAACTGACCTCGAACAGGTCCTGACACCAAAACGAGGATCTAAATCCACACAGCGATTACTCCGCAGATCGCGCCTCCAGATAACTTTGTAAATTGCATTTTGTAAGTAAAATTTATTGAATCCCCGCCCGCCTTGCCCCGTCCCGCCCGCTTCAACACGCTGCAACTTATTAATTAACGGATATGTTTCTTTAACATAATTATGTTAAAAGACAATAGACAGTTATTTATAAGGACAAAAATAAAATTAAACAAAACCACAAAACAAACAACACAGCAAAACAAAAAATAAACAGCAACAATCATTCTTAAATATTATACCATGTCATCTCTTATGTTATTATACAATGTAATCACTTAATTTTATTTTTGTCACAACCCTATCCCACCTCAGCATATGCTGGTTGTGGACCAACCAGCGCTGGTGTCTTCCGGAGGTGACGTCTCATGCGAATATTAAAAAACAAAATAGTTATAATTTTATTTGTTAATAATAAATAACAAAATAGTTATAATTTGTTTTAATTATTGTTGTAGCAACAGCGTGCAAACAACAATTAAAGAAGAACATCCATTTTAGCAAATATGTTGTTCGCGCCACGCCAAAACCCGATGCGATATGTCAATTGACATTAGCTGAAAAATGACACTGAAAATGGAAACGGCGTCTACCCACTATAATGTACCATGCCATGACTGTATTAGGAACGTAGCAGGTAGGGTATACACCAGCAGGCCAATCGCGCTAATTTTAAACAGTTGCGTTCCGTCTGCAACTCAGTTAAAGTTCGGTTACAATTGTATTTAAGTTTCAATTCAGCTTTAAAGAATTCGGTATTGCGCTAAACTTCATACACTTATCGTTCCTATGACAGCGGTTACGTTCCAACTCTGATGGAGTTGCGTTTCAACTTTTGTCAAAATCAAAATGGACAAAAAGTTGAAGTTTGGTTAAAGTTCAATTGTGATTCAGCTGTAATTTTTTAGTGCGATGGGTCTGCTGCTCTACTATGTCCACTACAACGTACCATGAACGTACGTCATTAATTGTCGTCGATAATAATATATTGCCTTTGCCGAAACGCTTTATTACGATTATACCAAACCCAACCTATTATATTTTACTTATACTGTAGTTTATGCACTTTTCCTGTTTTTGGTCTTCCTTTAGATACCTATGTTTGTCATTATGATGTCAACAATAGAGTACTGTTGTGTTCATAGTATGTTAGCTATCCAATTAGAAGGTAAAATTTAAACATCCATTGGCATTGACAATTCAATCACCAGCGTATTATACATTCTTTTGTCACATTAATTTTAAAAGCGTATGTCAAATCACAGAGAAGGTAGATTTCATGTCATATAGGGAGGTGAAGACACTGCAGGAAGACCGCGAGATGTGGAAGTTGCTCCACCGACAAGAGCCGCGTTCTTAAATCACGAATGAATGTTACTACAATCATATTTAATTTATTGAGATTTCAGAAATTCTTAGGCCCAGCAACACGTCCCTGAATTGATTTGTCTCCGCCTTCCAGCTTTGACCAGCAACTCTGCGATCCGCGATATCAACTCGACAAAGGTTAAATATCTTTTGTTTAACTTTCGTGAAATGTAGCCGCATTTCTCGTTTTGTTCGAGCGAGACGGGGAGGGCAAATAATTTCCTCCATTTCGGTACATATCCAGATATTATATGCAAATGCTCAACGTATATTTCTCGTAATAGGAAAATAAGACTTAGTTATGGAACTTTTTTATTCTACGGCAAGTAAGTATTGTTCTCGAAGAATACGCGAGGAAATGTATAATGAAAATAATGAGCTGATAAATAATATTAACAATTAGTATACCGAAGAGTTTTCTTCACTTTTGAGTTTTTTTTTTTTTTTAATTAAAATTTACTAACCACAGACTCCAGGGTCTGTGCCCTTTGTCAACTAAGATTTACAATTATTTTATTACAGTTACTGTACAAAGAGTAGGTACTAGAAATATTAGCCTAAGTTAGTCAATGCACTGCGTGAATGCCACGAGCAGACCGGCGACCCGCAAGCAGCACCCGATCACGAGTGTGACACATGTGCCAGCCATCGCTCTCCTCGACCATATTTGAGGGAGGAGAACGACCCGACACATGATGCCGCCGCAAGAAGGAGCCTTCGATGGCGAGCATGAATGCTTGGGGCATGCACACAATGCTTATTTCTTATAAATTCGAATACACCTTTTTCACGTCCTATGCCAATATAGTTGCCTTCTCCCGGCCCAAAGCCTCCATCACGGCCTCGTTCCGATTTCTGACAGCCATCTGCAGGTTGTACTCCTTGATGGTCTCCGATGACACAGACGATGCGCGCCGCACGAATCGACTGATGGCATCATTTTCGATGTCGTCGGCGTAATAGATGAAGGCCCCGGTGTGCCGCGATAGTGCAACGACTGCGTGTGAGACGCTCTCGTGTAGTTTCATTTTCGGCTTTGTTTTTATAACGATTACCGACTCGTACGTTAGTCCCTGAGCTTCGTGAATGGTAAGGGTGCGTGATCCTGAGCCTCCCCCATAACCTTGACTTATGAGGGTCTCCTTTTCTTCCTGTGTATGCATTAAGAAAAGGGTGTTAGGGAGGGTTTTGGATATTTGAGCCCTCTTGAACCTTTTCTGCTCAAGAGACCTAATACGAGGGGCTGAGGAATATATACCTGAGTATATTTCCCTCAACGCATACGCGACCTCCATTGGGTTTCTGTGTGTGCAGAGTAACTCCTGGGTGATATTTGTAACTAGTGTTGGACGATGGTACCTCATTTCGAAGAGATTTTCTCTGTCGATATAAGGCAACTGATTGACGTCTCCAATGAGGACAAGTTCGCTAGCACCAGACAGCCGGGCTGCCATTATTATGGCTCCAAAATGGTTCATTATTAGAGCTTCGTCCACCAAAAGACGACTGAAGCTCTCTTTTCCGAAACCATTGACGAGAGATGAAGCCATGGTTCGCACTCTGGATTTTACCAGTTTTCCTATTCGGTGCGATAACTTCTCCCTCAGATCTTTTGCTGCCTCTGTTGTTGTAGTGATGATAGCGTCCCTATTCACGTCAAAGTGTCTAATCACCCATGTTGTCTTGCCACATCCTGGTACCCCGTTGACCCATTGTATCTTTGGTACCGCCCAGTTTCCCCAGCCTGCCTCGACGTCTGAGCTCCGTTCGATGGTTTTAGCCATCTCAAGGATTCTATCGTCTAGCATTATCTTGATGCACTTGGCGGTGACTACAATTGGGTAGTTCGATGGTATCGCGTATTTCGGTCTTCCTATTCGCTCCGTCTCTCTCTCATCCAGCTCCACAAAACCACTTCCTGCGCTGTAAGCTGCCATATATCGTCCTTTCATGGTCCCTCTGATGACTTGGGAAGTGACGTTATTGTATATGGCTGCTTCTGCCTCCTCGAGTCTCGATTATAGTAGACTCTCACTTACCGGACCACCCAGCCTAAAGAACTCGAGGATGTTGTCACAGTTCTTAAGATTGACATTTTTCGTCGCTCTCAATAAGGTAAGATATTCGGCAAAGGCATTTCTCGCGTGGTCCCGTGGCGCTGAGGCCAAGATATAACGGGGCGCATCGACCTGTCCCATGTCGGCTCTCGTTCGGGTTGCCTGAGGAGGTGAAACTACTCTCGAGGTCACCGCTGTCTGTGGAGGTGGTGTTTTAGACATGGAACGGAATAAGCTCTGCATTGCGACACTGAAGAGACCCGATAAGGGACCATCGTTGCCGCTTGGACGGAAAACGGGTCTATCAGATGCTGCTATTAACTCTGCTCTTTCAGAACCAGATTGAATGGCCGAGTTCGGAATGGGGCGGCCCCAACTGTCTGTTGCGTTATCAGGATCGTTACTTGGAGGCTTCAGACTTCAGGCTTCAACTCAGGTTTTCTCCTCTGTCCTACACGATAACCTCATGGTATTCCGAGGCTTTAATGCAACCCAGCCGGTCCGCAGTTTCCGCCTTCGACCGCTCAACCACCATCGCATCTACGCTTATCACCCGGGGAGTGCTGTCCATTTTCATGCTGAGATGTTCAAGCAATGAACTGGCCTGCACGAAAGGTGACTGGGCGCCCCACTCGACTAGTGCAATCGTTTTGTTTTTCAATCTCACCAGTCGGAATTGGTGGCCACCTGCCTCGCACACTGGCATAGCGTCATAGGATTTCCGCTTCATTGTTACTTTGGCGGTGCTCCCGTTAAGTAGACATGCTAGTCCAGGCGACAAGCGGACGCGTTTATGGGCCCTGACTTGGCAAAAGCTTATTCCGAATCTTTCTCTGTTGTTGTCCATGAAGAGAGCCACACCACGGATACGAATCCCCGGAATTCCCCTTTGAGTTAGCCTTTCTAATTGGATCATAAATTATAACATACAAGGTTTCATACAACCTGTAAACTGAAATTAGGCCCAAATTTAAAAGCACCATCGTAATTTTTGTAGCAATTTAGAGTATTTCTGTCTCGTTTTCACCACATGTATTTGATAGAGATAACACTGTTTTACGATGCTATTCGCCTTTAAAATTGGGCCTAATAATAATAATAATATACTTGTAAATATTATAAATACTTTCAAATATGAAATTGTACAAAACTCCTCATAGCTATAACTTATTATATTTAATTTTAGAGCTTTGCTTGACCCTATATTGACTGGCAATTATCTGGCGCCTATTTACTACTCAAAGCAAATTTTGTAAAACACTTTTAAACATTACAAAGCAATATGTACAATAGCATTTTAATGTTCCAAAATCGGATGAAAGTCTACAACTTTTCTCAGACTTTGTAAAGGTATTTTGCAAAACAAAACCTTCAAATACAATAACCTATATCTATTTTAACAATTGACAAATAACCAAAAATCCTCTGTGCAGAAGTCTGTAACTAACCACATACAGTTTCAACATCTCAAATCGTTGTTAATGGCAATCATGAACCAACCACAGTGGAAACATTCGATTCCTTTGATACAAGTTCCCATTGATCGTCGCAGCGGGTGTGTAAGTACTCTGATAATGAACTGCTATTAGGATAACATACTAGTTGGTTTGCAGTAATTGGTGGTTAGACGCCTCTTCATTTAGTGGCAATATCTAGTAACTTTTGTACCATTCATACATACAATGATGCATTGGAATACGACGCGCGAATACATTTATTCTTTTGCGCATATAGGGTAGCCGATAGTGTGGTAGCCATTGGATTTTCTTTTATTTTGATGGTGGTAGACTGAAAATCCGCTGAAACGTATGTTGTTTTTGACCGACGAACCACCGGAGGAGATATACTCGTACAATTCGACGCGTATATATTTTGTTTTATGTATAATCACGCATAACTTTTTTTATAGTAGTCCTATTTCAATAACTATTTTTTTATTAGAAAGAATATACTTTGAAATTAGTTCCATTTAAATTTTATTGAAATTAGCTAAACCATTTTTGATAAATCAACAATAATGTGAAAAATGCTACACCAATCCGTGCGAAATATTCGCGAATTCTGTACACGGGTGAAGTCGGTCATGCTATTTTTGCAAAAAATAATTATATTAATAACTAGCTATACCCTGCGCGCGTTGCTGCGCCACCAATTCTGTCTAAAATTGGTCGCAACTCAGAAACCTTCTTTGGATCATGCAAAACAACTTTGCATTTGGATCATAACATGGAAAATGCATTGTTTACGATTCTATAAAAGACATACAGATAAACATTCATTTTTATTTATTTTGATGATAAAAAATGCCAAGTTGATGTGGATAATCAACATAAATGAAGATTCAATTTGACAATCCTCATGTGTTATATATACATATAGTTAGTAACCCAAAAATACAGTTATTAGTAATTTTGTTCTTATATTTTTGTACCTAATTATTTAACTCATAGCAAAATTGTAAAATACAAAAACAAATCCTTAGATACCTTAAAACAGTATTGTATACGTTATCCGGGTAAAACAGTTTTTGATATGTATGCTTTCGGTTGTAGCGTTAAGTTTTTGGTATAGGTACTGAACCAAGAGCCCGGGAGAAATTCCAACTTGACTGTCAGTGATATAAAATTATTATATCTCTACTCAGTTTCATAACTTCTTCCTCGCTAAAATATCAATAAACCAAAGAACAAACGTAACGAAACTAAGACGCTCCGACCCCGGTCTCCCTCACATCGCTCGCTGCTAACCGTAAAGTTCCCCGGATGAGTGAAAATTAACATAAATTACATTTAAGGGTAATTCAGAGGAAGTAAAACCGGTGATAAGCGTTTCAATTAAGAGGCGCTTACACAAATTAAAAAACAATTTAGATCTCCTTCTCTCGCCGGGCGAATAATTAAAAACACTACGATGTTTCCGGAGCGGGTTTAAATCTGTGTTAAATAACCGTTGGGAAGCGTTGATTGTTTCATTTTAAACGAAACGAAAAATGTTGTGTACCTTGGTTAGTCGCGTTTATATTTGATTTTGTATTTGAAAATAATTATTTATGGCTAAGTATTTTTATTTATTTATTTATTTATTTATTTATTGCAAATATATACATAATTCAGTTAAAAACTAGGTTAACTAAATTTATGGCATATATACCCTGTTTTGAGGGCGCAGCAATAGCTAGTACTTATAAACTAAACTATTATTAAAACATTACTATCATACAATACAATACAATACAACAACACTTTATTGACACCAACAAGAAAACATAACAAAAGAAACAAAGACAGAAAAGGCACAAAAGGCGGTCTTATCGCTAAAAGCGATTTCTTCCAGACAACCTCTCTTGGATGCGAGGAATCCTAAATACGACAAGGACGGTGTAAACGTAAAAACAAAAATAATAATAATAAAATAATGAAAACCAAAAATTCCTAATCAACAATAAAATAAACTACATAATAATAGCCATACATAAATACTTCAAATAATACATACACTAAAAATAAACATACTTATACGTAAATATATTACAAACAAATTAATAACGAGGAGTGATATGTGGATCAGTCAGAGAGAGCTTTGCGAGATAATGTTGCTGAACCTGGGCCTTGAAAGATTCAACGCTCTGTGCACGTCTGATAGTCACAGGAAGGTCATTCCAGAGCGCTACTGCTCGGACACTAAAAGAAAAATCATAAAAAATAGTAGAATGAGATGGAGTGGAAAGAAGGAGATTGCTAGAAGATCTAAGATTGACAGAGTGAGTGTCACAGAGAAAAGTGAAGCGAGAGCGTAAATATGAAGGAGAAGAAGGTTTGAAGAGAATGTTGTAGAGAAGGGAAAGTATGTGAGTATCGCGGCGAAGACGGATGGGGAGCCACTTGAGCTTATTACGAAATTGGGAAATGTGGTCATATTTCCGGAGGCCGAAAATGAACCGTATACATAGATTTTGGAGACGCTCAAGCTTGTCGAATTGCTCTTGGGTTAAGTCAAGATAGCAAGCGTCGGCATAGTCTAAAATCGGAAGAAGAAGGGATTGTGCTAACGCAACTTTGGTAGCAGTGGGAAGGAAATTGCGAATTCTTCGTAATGATGCAGAAGAAGCGTACAACTTTCGCTTCACAGATTGTATTTGAGGATTCCACGAAAGACAATTATCAAAAATAATACCAAGGTTTTTAACCTCGCTACTAAAAGGGATCGTAATACCGCTAAAGACAATTTTACTAAGCGAAGTTTTATCAATTCGTGCAATCATCCTAGAGCTACCAATAATGATAGCCTGCGTTTTAGTGGGTTCATACAATATTATATAGGTAGGTACTTAACTTAAATAAAAAAAAAAAAGTTGCTGTCAACGCATGTTGGCAGGATTTTTCTCGGCCCTTATTTTTCAGATTTTTCTGCTCTAGCGGGCCAAATTCTACTCCAATCTTTCCTTTTTTTCTTATTTTCTTTCGAGGTAATATTTGTAGAGCTAGAGATAGTCAAATAATTGTTTTCTATTGTGTTGTAATATTCGGTAGGTTTTTGACAGTCGCGGCTCATTGTTGTTTTCTTGTTTCCATGTCAACGCCATCCGAGTCTGCGCAGACCACCCACGTCACGGTCTGACGTCCTGACGTCTCCACTTATAGAACCTAAGTTTATTTTTATTTATATTTGTAGTATAATTCTTGTTATTCATGGCATTTTGCGCCCCGGCCGGGCCAAATGCAGTTTCCCAATACGTTAATGTGTCGCAGGGGGACATGATTCAGTGCCTAGAGTGTTCCCAAGTGCGATTTTTTAAAGGACAGAAAGGCCTCAAAATTCACCGTACGCGGTGCCATAAAAATAGCCAAATTACACTTTCGGCCCCTATTGCAGGCTCTGATGGAGCCAGCAGCAGTCCCGTGAGCGCTGCTGCTCCTTCCAAACCGCTTTGGGAGGTTCTTAGCTCACTCAAAAGTTCTCTTCCTGTTTTAAAACGCATCCCGCGTGGTGCACGTTTTTCGGTTGCGCAGTGTTTATCTGCTGCTATTCGGAATGTTATTTCTAAAAATTCTTTAGTCGCCTGGGAACACCTCTTGACTTTTCCCTACGTTGTGCTTTACGTACATTCGGACCCAACAAACAAAAAATCCCTTACCACTAGGGTAAAGGAAAATTGCGTAAAGTACAGCGCATTGGAAGAGAACTCTTTAGATTTTGAAAGCATTATTCCGCCAACAAGGCAGAATAAACCAAATTCTAAAAAAACAGACGATTCGGTTACCATTAAAATAGTAGAGAGCAAAATTAGTGATGGCGATATCAAAGGCGCCGCACGAGTCCTGTTCTCCAGCGACACTATTGCCCCCCACACACCCGATACGGTCCAGTCACTCCGTGACAAGCATCCGCCGGCAGCATGTCTCCACCTGCCTGAGCCACCACACCCTGATGACGTTGTCATTGAAGTGTCAGCTCAGGAGATTGCAGCGGCCGTTTCTTCTTTTCGGAGCGGCTCAGCCGGAGGCCTAGATGGTCTCTCGCCTCAACATCTAAAAGATCTTCTATCTTTTAGCTCTGGTGAGGTGGCTGAGTCTCTCTTGAGAGAATTAACGGGTTTGGCAAATCTCATGTTATCTGGGCAGGTCAATGATGACGTTATCGAAGTCTTGTATGGCGCTAACCTATGCGCACTTGTCAAAAAAGATGGTGGCATCAGACCTATTGCTGTTGGCACCACATATCGTCGTCTCGCAGCCAAAGCCGGTTGTGGAAAAAAGGTTGCTCTTTTGAGTAGCCTTTTTCAACCAATACAGCTTGGCTTTGGTTCGCGGGGTGGATGTGAGGCTGCTGTTCATTCGCTTCGTACTTTTCTCGGTCAAAATTGTGGAGAGGTGTTGCTTAAGGTGGACGTCAAAAATGCTTTCAATTCGGTTAATCGAGACGCCTTGTTGGCACAGGTCAAAGACAAAATTCCCGATCTTTTCAGTTTTCTTTGGCAATGCTACGGCAAACCCACTAAATTAATTTACAAAAATGATGTTTTGCTATCTTCCGTTGGCTGTCAACAAGGTGACCCTCTCGGACCAGCCATTTTCAGCCTGGCCATTCATCCAATTGTTCAACGTCTCCAATCTAAACTCAACGTTTGGTATCTGGATGACGGGACTTTGGGTGGCGATGCGAGCACAGTCCTACGTGATTTGGAAATTCTTATTGACGAGTTTCGTCAAATTGGTTTGGAGCTAAATTTTTCGAAATGCGAACTTTTCGTTTGCGACTCATGTCCGGATAAAGATTTCGTACTTAACAAATTTAATGATTTGGCACCTAACATCAAATCGGTAGACAAGTGTTCTCTTCGCCTTCTAGGTTCGCCGATATTAGATGAGTCTTTTCCGCCTTTCGTTCAAGAAAAAATTCAAAATTTTTTGAGTGCCTCTGATAGGCTACTCAAAATTAACGCCCACATGGCTTTTACCATTATAAGATGTTGTCTGTTTGTTCCAAAATTTATGTACGCTTTACGATGTAGTCCATTGTGGAAACACAATGAGCTCCTTTTGAGCTTAGACGATGTTGTAAAGCAGTCCCTAGTATCGGTTTTGAATATTGACATTAGTGAAAGGGCGTGGCTACAAGCCTCCTTGCCTGTTAGGCTTGGAGGGTTAGGGGTCCGCCAAATTTCAAGTGTTGCTTTACCAGCTTTCTTGTCCTCCATTCATAGTACTCAGAACTTGATTGAAAAAATCCTCACACCTTCTTTAGGCCATTCTGGCGTAGATGTAGCTCATTTGAATGAGGCAACGAATGCTTGGAGGGTCGCTTGCCCAAATACCGAGCTTCCAAAGACTTTATCGTCGCAGAGACTGTGGGATCGGCCGATCTGCGAACTAGCACGGAAATCTCTTCTAGACACGTGTCCTAGCGTCGCGGATCGCGCTCGTATCTTTGCAGTCTCTGTATGGGAGTCCGGTCTTTGGTTGCAAGCATTGCCCTCTTTCAATACTGGTAACCTTTTAGACCCAACTGCATTTCGTCTAGCTGTCAGCTTACGCTTGGGTGCAAGGTGTTGTGAAGCCCATCGCTGTCAGTGTGGTACTGCAGTTGACCAGCTCGGTCACCACGGTCTCTCTTGCTCAAGAAGCGCTGGTCGGATTGGACGCCACGCCAGCCTTAACGATGTCATACGCAGGGCTTTTGTCACCGCCAATATCGCAGCCGTACTCGAACCGAGTGGGTTGGCGCGTGGTGATGGCAAAAGGCCTGACGGCATGACGCTGGTCCCATGGAAGTGTGGACGGCCCTTAGTATGGGACGCAACTTGCGTCGATACTTTGGCACCGTCACATCTTCCTGAGACTCAGAGTAGGGCTGGAGCGGCGGCCAATTCGGCTGAGCAGCACAAGCGGCGCAAATATGCTAACCTCGGCAGTGGTTACATATTTGAGCCATTTGGAGTTGAGACTTTGGGTCCGTGGGGGCCGGGAGCTCATCTCGTTTTCAAAAGTCTTTCTGAGCGTCTGGTGGACGCGACGCGTGACCAAAATGCTGGTGTTTATTTGGCTCAACGTATAAGCATTGCCATTCAGCGTGGCAATGCTGCCAGCATGCTGGGCACGCTGCCAACTGGCAGTGGGCTTGAGCACTTGGATTATCTTTAGACCTTCAAGGGTCTGTGAATGATCCAATTGCTTTCTATGTAGTAGTAATGTAGTATTGTCATTATATTAAATAAAAAAAAAAAAAAAAAAACTTAAATACATACACAATTTCACAAGGTACAATTGCATTATAATTTTAGAGACCAACAGACATGGCTTTGGTTAACTAATTAAGAAGTTGTTTAAATCAACAATACTTGGATACAATATTATTATTCGAAGAGATTCGCGCCACGCAGGAGTGAGCGAGACGGAAGCGAATTTGAGAAACGCACACATAGACGTCAGGGGGACGGGTGCTATCGTGAAAGCGCTTTTGCGTATGATACACTTTTTTTTTTAAATTATAATATTTATCGCGTTATTTAATACAGTTTCTCAATTTCTAATTTCATCCTCTAGGAAGTCATTGATGGTGTAATAGCACTTCTCTATAAGAAAACTGCGGAGTTTGTTCTGGAAGGTATTCTTATTTGTTTCTTGTTTTATTTGATTGGGTATATGGTTATATATTTTTACTGAGGATATGTATCGTAATATACTCTAACGGCGCGTACATTACTTATATAACATAACATGTTGTAAAACATTGTCATAAAACATGTTTCAGTAATTTGGACATTAAACGTGTTGTTATAATAAGTTATTTAACATGTTTTTAAATACAAGTTACTTATTATGTTACTTAATCTGTACCTACGTACCTTTAATAAAATTACCTATAAATCAAAAAAGTGTATTTGTGGTTTATGTTGCATTCTTTGCTGACTTTTCTCGCAACATCGTATAGACAAATTGACTTATTTTTTGGATGAATATATAGGTAAGTATTTTAAAGTCTAGTAATCTGTTTGTCATACATATTATAATATAAAATAGAGGACACTGCGGATTAAAGCTAGAGATTTTCAATTCAGCTCAATACCCTAGCGTTACAATTATATTAATTTATTCAACCTTGAAAAACTTGTCAAATATCACAGCTATACTTTTTACGATTTCCTATAAATCTTTTGGCAGGTTTTATACAGGGTTACTGGTTATTAAACCTATTCCTTCTGGTGAATTATAGGGGGGGTTATAACCAACAAATTTGACCCCAAAAATCCTCATGCAAAAGTTAACCATTTCCAAGAAAAATTGAATCAAAGTTTATTTTCAATTTATTGATGCAGGGTGACTTAAGGGTTAGTAAAAAAAAGTTTGATGTTTTTGCACAATCATTTTTTTTTTACTTAATAGAGGCTATCATTATGAGTAAAAAAAATTGGTCTCGGTGCCCACATTAGATAATTATCACATGAAAACATTAAAACAATGTAATTTTTATTGTTAATTAAAATCTTTGGTCGACAAGTATTAAAAAATATTCTAAAACATTTGGCGGGCAGATTATTAAAAAAAACAATTGCATACTTTTAGCTTTCTAATCAAGTATTAACATCCATTAGGATATTAATAAAAAATAATAATGTTTATATTAGGCAAAATATAATCACAAATCCAATGCAGTTAGGAAATCTTTTCATTTCTGTAAAAAATGTTGTGGCTATTTTCCGTTGTGCTATTTTTAGCTTACTGAACACCGATTTCCACGTATTTCACTTTGAAATTTTACTCTGAAAATTAAACTTAATATGAGAGTTTATATTTTCAGTACTTCAACACAATCGAACTACCTAAATTAAAAATTAATTAATTAAAATTTTACAATTAGTGAAAATATTTTAACAAAATACGCTCAATAAATGTCTATCATTTCCAAGCCTTTATTTCCGTCATTACAAAAACGTAACGTAACTAAAATGTACATTATTTTCTCGGCTCTCGTTTTTTTTTTCATGTTCTGTTACCCAGTTTCCGAGTTTTCAGAATTCCTCAAAAAATATAAGTGATACTTAGGGCACGTAGCGCGCACTTTTTCATAAATAATGACTTTAATCGGTCCATTCATTATGGATCTATAATACAAAAAGCACACATGCCGACATATATAATATGTATGTATATGTAAAATACTACTCTACTACTACATAGAAAGCAATTGGATCATCCACAGACCCTTGAAGGTCTAAATATAATCCAAGTACTCAAGCCCACTGCCAGTTGGCAGCGTGCCCAGCATGCTGGCAGCATTGCCACGCTGAATGGCAATGCTTATACGTTGAGTCAAATATACAGCAGCATTTTGGTCACGCGTCGCGTCCACCAGACGCTCAGAAAGACTTTTGAAAACGAGATGAGCTCCCGGCCCCCACGGACCCAAAGTCTCATCTCCAAATGGCTCAAATATGTAACCACTACCGAGGTTAGCATATTTGCGCCGCTTGTGCTGCTCTTTTTTGTATATGTATACATTAATAACACCCCTCTCATTTCGTCGGTGGTTAAAAACTTGTACGTTAAGAATTTAAAGAAGAACGTGCCGTTCAACAATTTCATCCGACCAAAAATTATAAACGAATCTTCGAAAAAATTACCCTCATCGCTGTTTTTACACGAAACGAAACAAATGTCTTGTCCAGCCTGTACAAGTTATTCTTAGAAATGACCTTTGTTCCCCTTACGTAAACATAAAATTAGAATATAAATTTTTGGATAGCTCTACGTATGTCTGACGTGACCCTTTTCTTTCAGACCGCTGGTTGGGCGAAACTCAAATACTCGAACCTATTTTTTACAAAATATACATTATTTTGGTCTGTCCCGTCTATCCCCTTAAGCTTTTTGTCCAGAAAATAAAGAACAGGAAAAAATCTTAAATTTCTTTCTTTCGTATTGTTTTTGGGCGAGTCCGTCTGTTTTGTAAGTGGCACTTAAACTCTTAAGCCACCTATACACGTTGGCCCAGCGTTGTCGAGCCATGGCCAATGCCAACATGTACACAGCCTAATTTTTCTTGACTAACCATCGCTTAGTGTCGTTCTTCTAGTTGGCAGAATGAAGCCAAGCGCCAACGTTTGTTTTAATGTCATTTTCATCAAAGAAGTCCCACGGAAAATTAGTGGAACTAGTTTAAACCTTAGAAGATCGGATTTTGATTGATCGTGCTGCTGTATCTGCGAGACTTCTTTCGTGAAATGGGCTCTATAGAGCTCATTTTGACGCAACTTGTCTTCGCTCGCCGTTGCTCGTGATCACTTCCCTCACTTCGGGTCGGTGTCGGTTTTTGTGTACAATTCAAAGGCCCTTATCTGCGCTCGGCCAATATGGCCAATCGTGTAAGCTACAGACAGACAGACACAAACATTTCTTTTATATGTGCCGCCTATTCCCCTGGTTTATACATATTTCAAGGTCTTTTTATTATTATTATTTAAATTTTTACTATAAACTCATATCTCAATGTTACAAATGATCAAGTTACAATTTTAGTCTAATTTTAATTTTATACATTCTTATCTTAAATTGTCATAAAATAAATATGTCAATAGTTCTCAACTTCAAATATATTTTATAGTTTATTTTTACATTTATTCCGTACTATTATTTTATACTATAAGTATCAATATTAAACATTGGCCGCTTGCATTGGCGTTCGACGAACTTGTCGAACGTGTGGACATTAGCACTTGCTTTGTACTTATTTGCCAAATACTCGGCCAACATGTACAAGGGACTTAACATATTTGGGATATTCTTCTTGCTATTTTTTTATTCATATAAAGAACCTTTTGTTAGGCTGACTGCTTCTGTTGATCTGAAGTGGAAAACTACATAATATATTAGGAAAACATCAATATCACTGAGCTCTCAGAGATTAAAGAAATAAATCGTTCTTAGTATATTTGTTAGTTTCCCCTATATTTGACCTGGACAAGGAAAAACCGTAAGCCGATGTAGAAAATAAAACATTTCGTGCTATACATCTCGAATTCTCTACATGCCAGTTTTTCTCGCTAAACCATTGAGACAATATAAAAAGTGTTGCTGGACACATTCTTAGTTTACTATACCAAGCAATTTAATTTAGATTTAAATTACTTATTAGCCCATACCTAGATAGTATTTTTTTAAGAAAAGCTCGTCAGCATTTCTTAAACAAAAAAAAAACCATTGAACTATATTATCTGTTGTTTTTAAACTATCGCGATTTGAACACATTATTATTATATACTACGCGACTAATCGCGCACGGGTCTACCCGTGACCAAGGTCGATGCAACTCGGCCGAAACGTCGGGATGATGAGGTATTTATTTATCTCGTAATTTTAGTGCGTGATTAGTCCCGTAGTATATAATAATAAAATATTATCTGTATTCATGTTATATCCTTTTTCAAACTTTCACTAGGTACTATATTTATTTTTTACAAAAAATAACACAACCTACTTCAAACATTGCAATCTACGTACTAAATTCGAATAGTTCACTCAAATCAATGTATGCCATTTTTAGCCTAAATGCTGATCTAATTGCATAAAATCTATAAAATGTATATGAGACCAACATCGAAGTAATACAATAAGATAATAACAATATATAATTAAAAAAGAATTATCACAATCGAATTAGTCTGTAAAAAGCTATGCGTTTTAGATTTTTCATACATTTAAAAAATATACCTACACGTCAACTTGTTAACCGTTTCGACGATTAAAAATTGAAAGGACCTCTCAAGTATCCTAAGTTATGCGCTTTCATACATAATCACTGCGACTGTTAGGTTTTTTACTGTTATTTGAGGAGGGCCCATTAAATAACTTAGGTTATTAAAGCTTAAAATGGCCTTGATCCTACTTAATAATTATGTCGTTCGCTTAAATGCTTACTCTTACGGCAATATAAAGTGTAATTGTCACATGACAAGCTCTACTTCCCGGGTACAAAATAACTCTCAACTGGTTGTCTCCGCCCGGATCACCCGCCCGGCGCCGCGCACCGGCCCGGTTTGCGCGCTCGACCGCGAACCACGATAGCGAAAAATCATAGCGCTGCGAAAACGGTGCGGGTGCTAAAGGTTTTATCACACTGATGTTTTCACAAATTTTCTTGTCATCTTGTGCTAAATACTTAAACAGCTAACTGTTATTAAAATTTGATTTTCGTATAACAGACCTGACTATCCGGATACAGAATATAGATAACTCTCAACTGGTTGTCTCCGCCCGGTTCACCCGCCCCTCGCACCGGCGCGATTTGCGCACTCGACCGCAAACCACGATAGCGAGAAATGATAGCGCTGCGAAAGCAGTGCGGGTGCTAAAGGTTTTATCACAATGTTTTCACAAATTGTATTGTCATCTTGTGCAAAATACGTGAAACAGCTGCCTACAATATTTAAAATTTAATTTTGATATTTTAGACATGGCCTTTTGGGTGCAAAATTACCCTCAACCGGTTGTCTCCGCCTCACTCCGGTTCACCCGCCCGGCGCCGCGCACCGGCCCGGTTTGCGCGCTCGACCGCGAACTATGAAACCATGATAGCGAAAAATCATAGTGCTACGAAAACGGTGCGCGGTGCTAAAGGCTTTGTCACAATGACGATTCAGGAAAGCTCTTGTCTTCGCAGCGACGTGAAACAAGCAATTCTTATCAGATGCCGCATCGGGTGTGGAAGATCATGTCTATGATTAGTTCCAGTTTTTGAACGAGTACTCAATTTTCAATTACAGGGTAATATCAAGTTAACTATAGCCGTATCTTCCCCTTCTGTCTTCCGTAAACTTATAAAACCCGCGGCGCTTTTTTTGTCGAGAATTTAAAAACAACGGATCCAATAATACCTAGCTGAATACTTTCGCTAATCGCCAGTGTGCCGAGGCCCTAAATCAGGCGTGCTGTCGGGCCAGTGCCCGCGGAAAGGTCCAGATAAACGAAAACAATCCTCGACGAGATTTATTTGACCCCCTAATTACATTAACGGGTCCGGTTGTGCACTAACCGGTGTTAGGAGCCCAGAGACGGCTTCAGGACAGGTAGACTAAGAACACTTATTTACTACTTTTCTTCACAAAGCGATCCATGGATTCTCCGACTGTCCCGGTTTCCTAAGAGAGATATCTTTGCGTGTTCCTTGTCGCTACCCCAGACACAGAATTTCTCGAATCCTGGGTTGGCAACAAGCTGCTAGGACCAACTTAGCCCTTAATTCTCCGGCACAAAGATTATGTCGTACCTATAATGATTTCAATGCTACTTTGGATGACCTCGATATCTTTAATGATTCTCTCACCGCTTTCAAAAATAAGATACTCAAGTCTCAACTTGAGACGTTCAATGTTTGATTTTCAATAACATATCATTTTTTTTTTTATTTCTTAATTGTGATATTAGTTTGTAACAACTAAATATGTCTAACCACTAAGTAGTTTTTTTTAAAATGCTGTATACACCTATTAAAGGTGATCATATCAGATCTTTGTCTACCAATGTAATAGTTTAAGTTTGTATTCAATATGTTCACTGTTGGTGTATCTATTTAAATAAATAAATAAATTTACTTGTGTACCTCACGTATCGCGCGATTTTACACTGTAACTTTCATTACATAGCCGTCCTTTAAGAAGAAGTGGTATTGTCTATCGTCTTTATGTAATTAATGTCCTTTTAACCACTGACTAGTATACTAGTGCTTTGAGACAATGATTCAATTTGATAAAATTACAGGAGCAATAGGAAAACAATCTTTTACGAGATTAATTTGCTTGTAATGAATTCTTTAACCAGAATTAAATGTGTCAAAGAATAAAATAATAATGTTTTATTTCTTTTTCACTAACATTATAATGACTAGAATTTGGACGCTTAGATAATTTTATGAAAATATTTTAAGTGTAACATTTATAAATTTGCAAAAATATAAAACAAACACATCACTGATTAGTTGTAAATCTCTTTTAAACTTGATCATCTGTACATATCACACCAAGCTTCACTCTAAGGAAGACCATCCATCAAAACACAGGTGTGAATTCACCTAGTTTGCATGGCTATCCATTTTGGTACAATTTTTTTAAATAAAATGATTTATAATTTAAATTTTAATTTGACCACTTAATTAATATTAACGAGTCCGGTTGTGCACTAACTGGTGTTAGGCAGCCAGAGACGGCTTTCAGGTCAGGTGGACTAAGAACACTTATATTTAGATTAGACTACGTGATATAATATGTAAGGTTCTTAGGTAGGGTGGTAGCGAGTGTTTTTGATGGTGTTTTACACTAACTTTCATCACAGCCGTATTTTAAGGAAAAGTGGTCTTATACGGCTGTCTATCGTTTCAGTGTAATTAACGTTCATTTAACCACTAACTAGTTTATTAGTGTTTTGAGACAATTGAGTGCTGCTTTTTCATTGGACATCATCAAACAACAAAAAACAATAATATTATTATACACAGTTTCAATGCAAATGTGCACTAACCGGTGTAAATGGCGAGCTTAGCCATACAAAAACAATAGGTGTTTTTTTTCATGTAATCAATATGTACTTAAATCGCTAAGGTTAGACGTTTTAGTTTTTACAGTTTTTTAAATGACTAAAGTAAAACTTTAAAAGCCCCAAAAAACCGCCTTACCACAAAAGATTTAAACACGTCTTAAACACTGTTTAACGGCACAATTTGTACTGCTAACCATTACTTAAAGCGTGCGTAAAACTTTTGTGGTTAGACCGCATATTTTTACGCAAAAACTTGGCTGAAAAGCATATGGAAACTAAAAACATTTCTGAAAAAATAAGACGCACGAGCGTGCAATATTTTGTATTCAAGCGATTGACACTAAAAACTTAACATAGCGTTACAATTTAAGGGGTGCTTATCACCCCCACGTGTCTGGCAGTTTTCTCCCGCAACGTAAACTTTATTGAAAATGTACCTAAAATTATCTCGATGGTCTACAGAAAACGCGAAAACGGTGTTTTTTATTTTATTTTTTTTATTTCAAATAGGTTTGCGTTTAACTACACACTGCCTGATGTTAAGCAGATATGCGGTCTAGGATGTAGCACGCTTACCTAGAAGATACCTAATTACTCGAGATTTGAAGACACCTACATTATACTTTAACGGAAAGACAGACTCAGGCAAAGCGTTGCACATTCTGGCAGTTCGTATGAGGAATGTGGACTCAAAACGCTTGGTTCTAACGCGTGCGATATCCACCATAAAAGGGTGGCGCTTTGGTCGCGTCTGTCTAGCCCTTCGATAGAAGAAAGGGGCAGGTGAGACCAGATTGTGCAACTCCTGGGCGCACTCACCGAAGTGTATCCGATGGTAGGCTGACAGACACGCCACCCTACGTCGATGCTCGAGACTTTGCAGCTTCGACTCAGTCAAGGTTTCGTTGCCTATCAGCCTGGCTCGCCTTTTAATGGACTCCAAAGCCTCCAACTGGTGTTTAGCAGAGCTATCCCAAAGGTGAGAGCAGTATTCCATGCAAGACCTGACTTGCGCTTTATAAAAACTAAGCAGTTGCTCAGGTGTGAAATACCGTCTCACCTTAGAGAGAACACCAAGTTTTTTTTGAGGCTAATTGGACTTTTGACAATATATAAGAGCCAAACGTCTAATCATATGGTCTATTTAAAGTCCTCTTAAGGCGTCAAGCGGCACAGTGCCAGCTTTCAGGATAGGACAAAACCTTGGGATACGCGCCTAATCTAAGTAATCAGCTTTTTAGAAAGAGATTTTGAAATGAGCGGTTGTAATCATTATTTTACTTTGTTAATCAATTTTTTTCACTGTAATATGTAGCTATGTACCACCGACATCTTGATAGGTTTTTAGTGTTAAGTACCTACTAATAACTATGTGTAATTATGTACAAAAATAACACTGATCAATACTCATAGCCCAACGATTATCCATGTAATATTAATACCTTTCTAATTATATATATCCGCTTGTTAATGATTCCTGTGCCATATTAATGATTCCGGTTGTTGTAGTTGTAGCTAATAAACAAAATTGTTTTTTTTTAGATATAAAGATTGCTTTTACATCAATAATAATGAAAAGAAAATACATTATGATTGTCATTTGGACTGAACAAATTAGGCTACTTCGAATCGCTACTCGTAACTTATCAAATATTAGAGCATAATATATTTTCTGGAGCTTCTACAATACGATTATTGATATGACTCACACAAAACTATAAATTTCCAGCCAATTCTGAAGATATGATCACGGTAACAATGCGTCAGTATTTGATGCTTGAAATTTTATTAGGTATATGTGAATATCTCTGAGGCTCTCTCTTCAATTGTCAGATATTTATGAGATTTAACGTAGAGTGACTAAGCTTTCAATGGAAAAGTAGTAATAAAACGTTATAATAACGAGGACACTCTACTAACATCTTAGAAGGCTAGGTCAAGAGTCAGATACAGACAGATTTGTGATCTGGATACAACAAACAAAGCAGAGCAAGATGGGATGAGTGCTTAAATCCCACAAAAACATTTTCATGTAAAATGTAGCCAAGACGAGACTCAGTTCGCACTATCAAAAATTTATCAGATCTCATGTAGAGCCAAGCTTCTAAAACTACAAGACTTAAATCTACAAGCTTTTACTTCACAAACTCCTAAGTCTGTATAAATGTGACTTGGTCGTTTATTTTATTTAATAACACTGCTAGAACCCATTACTGTCTGGTAAGTCCTGACTCCTCATCATTTACTCCATCTAAACAAATTTCTAGGTGTTTCTCTAGACATATATTTTCAAGGATATTATTGTACGCATCTTTATCACCAACTTTAACTATGGAACCAACTGGAAAACCATGAAAAAGCCCTTGCATTTTCCGGGACATCACCTTGTATATTGTAAAACAAAAATAAATCCGACACCGTAAAGTACCAGAGAGCTTATAACGCAAATTATGTTAGTATTATACAGTACCTACTATGACGGTATCGCTATCCTAGGAAATCAAAATTTTACAGTTGAGCCTGAGCTGAGAGTCTGAGCTGTAATACCTCCACGCCCTTGATCCAGCCTCTTTTTTCGGCGACTTCGAGAGCCAGCATCTCAGCTGCCTCCGAGAAAAAGCCCAAACAAGCCGAACACCTCTAGCGCCAACTTCTGTTGCTTTGGGGACAAAACCTTGAGAAACGACCTACTGCAGGTGCCTCATTGTTTCCCCGTGGTCTACACCAAACCACGGCTACTAAGCCCCCTCGCCACGACTTTTCATTCCTGTTTCCTAAGAGATATAATCTAATGCTTTTCAAGATCAGAGTGAATAGGTATCTTCTAGGTCCGTGTGCTTCATCTTCGACCACAACGTCGCTTACCATAAAGCGAGTTGGTAGTCAAGCGCGTATTAATTCGTGTTAATAAAAAAAGAAAAAAAAGAGGGGGGACCCACGGGGAGAGCCTTTGATCCGGTCCTACGCCTACCTTGGCAGTACTCGCGGGGCGATTGCAAGCCGACTAGCCAGTGATGCCTCCTGATTTATTTATTGCTTACACGGGACGCCGAATCCGAGATTTATTTGTTCCCGAATAGCCAATACATAGTAAACAGTGGTGCGGTGAATAGCGGCCACTGGTCACACAAACACACACAATATTTCACGGGGACCGAGTGACACGTACCGGTCTATTTCTGTCTGTGTGAATAAATAGCGTCTGTGCTATTCTATTCTATAATTGCTATTCTATAAATATACATCGGTACATAAACAGATATAGATAGTCTTTTATGCAAAAATGATGATTTTTGAGATAATAAGTGACTTTATGTACATTATGTTTTTGACCGACGAACCGGAGGAGGTAGTCAAACTTTTTTCATAGTGGTTCGATTTAAATAATTATTTTTATTAAAAAAGCGTATTTTTGAGTTCATTTATTGGAACATATGTACAAAAATGTGTTAGCACCCGGACAAGAAATTCTGATTCCCGGATTCTAAAATCTTCTAAAGTGTAACTAAAATTTAATTTAAAAATTAAAAGAAAACTGAAAAATAAAAATTAATCAAAAAAAAAATACATCAAATTAATGTGATAAGTATACAATGCCAATATATTAATAAAATTAAAATTATACAATTTGGAAATAAGTTCTTAACTAAGAACAGATTATAAAATATAATACTTATGTTACAATGTCCAATACAATGTAATTATAAAAGATCAGATCTATACAATAAATAGGACTGTATGGCAGAAAATATCTCATCAACACAAACAGAGATCTAACGCATCTGTAAGAATAGTGAACTTGTGAGCGTGCGTAATGGTTTTAACCCTTTAGTATATACATAAAAGCGATACATAAAAATGCGAAATATAGTTTATGATTTTATGCCATATGAATTGAAACTAACATATTGGAAATTATAGCGTATACTTTGAAATTAGTCCTATTTAAATTTCATCGAAGTCGGCTCAGCCATTTCTACTCAGTCATAGTACTTTCATGGATATGAAATGAATTAATCTTAATCAATTTTGAGACCATGATTTGAACGAGAAAATCTTCCCACATATGAATGCTGTCTATCTAGCATAGACATTATGCTGAAAAATATTCATTTTGAAGGGTGTATCCACTCTATAGTAGAGTACCTATGTTAACGTAGACTTTGAGGCGGATAGTTTTGTTGTAAACTAGGATTTATAATAATAGAGTACTTGCATCTTAGACAGACAGACCAAACTCTTTACTCAAAACCAATTAAACACTATTTACGTAATACAATGTATGATAAAATATGGTTAAAACCTTATCTATCACCCATGGTGATTTCTTCCAGGCAATCTCAGCGATCACTGAATCGTTCGGTACGGGCAGTCTTTAGATGAGTGTCCGCTGGCGGATTTACAACTGAGCGCTACCGTGTCTCAGACGATACTTTATATTGTAGGTCCTGATTATTTTACAACTTAAAGCTTACAAGATACTACGCGAAAATAATCCCTAGTCCTCGAAGATAGCACTTCCCTCAATAATAAACAGAGACGCGCGACGTAGTGGACGGACAATATATTATTCAGGCCAGTTCACCGCAGGTCCTGCTCCCCCCCTCTGTTACCTGCAGCCCCCGGGGCCGGCGCGGCTTCAGTCGCTTATGAATTTTGAAGGAGGATTAACAACATTAGCTTGTGGGCAAGCGGGGGAGCAAGCTGTGCTGTGCTGTTTGTAGCAGGAATCAACATTAAGACGTACTTAGACTTACTCATCGACTTGGCATTGTTTTGACTTACTGCGTAATATTATACATACACATATACATATAAATTGTAGCTACTCAATCAGTTCCATTATCTAAGTTACAGTTCAATTTGTTAACTAGTTTCAAAAGCAAATCAAAATCTCTTATCGTCAGTTATTTAGTTGATAATTGTGTTCAAAATATTTCTATTAGCAGACACTTTTAATTAGCTTACATATTCATATATTTAAGTTTATAAGTTGTTATATAAAAACTGTTATTTTTTGAGATAAAAATAAATTAAAATATTACATTCATTCATTCATTTAAGCCTAAGTAGTTGTAGAGTCCTTTCTGAGACATTGTTTATGATGGTCCCAATAGTTGAAAAAAAAAAATTGTTGTGTTGAGTTACTTTTATACATATTACCTGACTTAGAAAAAAGACTCACCTGCTAGTAGATAAAACATAATTGCGAAAAAAAAATTTACTTGCATCTTTTCTAACAGGGCCAGTTTAGGTCAAATTGCATCACATCTATACATCAGGTAGTCTGCGTCGCCGATTTTTTTTGTACAGTCGGATTATTTTAAAAACAATACATACTTTTTGTTCCTCTAAATTAATGCTGTCTTATTACCCATAAAATTGAAATTCGTAACGCGAAAATTAAAAACACCGAAACATCGTTTCAAATAAACTTTTAATTAAAAAAGTTCAAGTTTCTGAAGCCATAATCTAAATTGACTGACAACTTGATTTAACTTCGTTCAATCTTAAAAATATAAAACATCTACTTGTCTTCTTCAGAATAATATTTGGACACACCAAGTCTGGCAATGCTGTCTTTTAAATGGGCTCAAAGCTTCTTTCGTAATTTTGTTGGTCGGCCAGACAGTCGCGATCACAGTGCACCGTGCAAACCTTTTTGAGGTCTCTAAAAGCAGGCACGAGTCACAAATTTTGTCCCTGACAAAAGAGCCTAAAGGACATGTTCACAAAATGTATGGAGGCTGGTATGATAATAAAAAATCGCTAACCACAACACTCGTTACATTTCGAGAAAGTTCATATTTTTCTGAGTCTATTACATCAGTTAAAAACAATTTTTTGCCCTGCAATTTTTTTAAAATTATTTTTGATTTTATTAGGATAAATAAATAAATTTGGCTCAATAGGTAGTTTATCTCTAGGAACTTTAATTAAGTAACCTCGATAAAAGCATTTTTACCAATTAGACACATTTTTAAGTGTTTTTTGTGACATGTTAGTAGTATACCTACTAAGTGGTCACACTGGTAGGTTATAATTTTTAATTTTAGCAAATTAAGAGGTGTATGTGGGAGAATCTGTTTTAAATGCAAGTAAAATACGAGTAACGCTAAAAGCACTTCATTATTGTTAAACGAAAAAAAATTAAAAAACTGTATTATTATTTTTCAAACAATTTATTTTTTACATTTACAAAAAGTGCAGGGATGAAAAACTCTAAATTAAACATTTTTCAGAAGCCCATAAAACAAGCTTTCAAATGATGTAAGTATATATCATCTTAGTTAGATTTTTATCTGAATAATATACCACTTGTGGACATCACCTTTAAAAACGTTTTTTTCTATAAAGACGGTTTACGGACGATAATTTTAAGTGATAACATCATAAGAAAACATTGTTGAATCAACAACTGAAACAAGCTGATCGCTTAGGCCGATCGTGCTTCTCAGCCTCAGGCGGAACGTGACACTTTTTCGTGCGTGCAGCTGGCGAAAGATGTTATCAAAATTTGATCTATTTAAAACAGAAAAAATGTCAAGTCGTACAGTCATGGAGAGCTACACATCCGAAGCAAGAACGAGCGGGGCACAGATCGAGTCACTCAGAGAGGCTATAGTCGAACAGCTCAACTTGAGTCTGGAGGCGGTATCTGACTGGGGTGATGCTAACCTGGTCAAGTTTAATGCCACGAAAACTCAAAGCTGTTTGTTTTCGGCCAAAAAGAGACCCTTCCAACTGTCTCCTGCTTTCCTGTGTATCCGTTCCGGTAACTAACAGTCTGGAACTATTAGGCGTTACGCTATCATCGACTCTCAACTTTGGGTCTTATATAGAGTCAAAAGCCCAATTAGCCTCAAAAAAACTTGGTGTTCTCTCTAAGGTGAGACGGTATTTCACACCTGAGCAACTGCTTAGTCTTTATAAAGCGCAAGTCAGGTCTTGCATGGAATACTGCTCTCACCTTTGGGATGGCTCTGCCAAATACCAGTTGGAGGCTTTGGAGTCCATTGAAAAGCGAGCCAGGAGGCTGATAGGCAACGAAACCTTGACTGAGTCGAAGCTGCAAAGTCTTGAGCATCGACGTAGGGTGGCGTGTCTGTCTGCCTACTATCGGATACACTTCGGTGAGTGCGCCCAGGAGTTGCACGATCTGGTCCCACCTGCCCCTTTCTTCTATCGTACGGCTAGACAGACGCGACCAAAGTGCCAACATTTTATGGTGGACATCCCACGCGTTAGAACAAAGCGTTTTGAGTCCACATTCCTCATACGAACTGCCAGAATGTGGAACGCTTTGCCTAAGTCTGTCTTTCCGTTAAAGTACAATGTAGGTGTCTTCAAATCTCGATAGTAAATAAGTATCTTCTAGGTAAGCGTGCTACATCCTAGACCGCATATCTGCTTTACATCAGGCAGTATGTAGTCAAACGCAAACCTATTTGAAATAAAAAAAAAAGTCGATTATTTAATACCTAACCACGACCGATGTGACTTGCTTGAAACGTCGAACCTATTTACTGATCTTATATTAATTTTCATTGCACAAAAAGTTTCGTAAGAATAATGAGTCTAAAATCCACGAAATCTTCACCATTACTCGAAATTAGATTTTTGACGATTTTCTATGCAGCGTAATTTATTCAATGGCAAAGGTAACTTCTAGAAACGAGTCCCTTCCTATTTCGAGCTGTGCGTAAAGATCGTATTTCCTCGCAGCGAGATTAGCCTGCGTCTACAAAACCAATCTCGAGTTTGAGAGGTTTCTCAAGTTGCTGATTAAACCAGGAGGCCTACCACCTTTCTTGGAAATACATTACTTTTGATGTAACCCGAACATCGACTTTAATTTCATCGGCCAGAGGCTTGCGTTAAACTGCATCACGCTTATCTCACTTCACTTTCATCCATAAGAAATCGATTGTTACCAGGTTTGGAGACAATTCAAAGTGATAATGCTGTTGAAACTATAGTAGACCCCAGCGCTCCGGATCGGGAAGTAACTGTTGCGTAATCTGTAACGAGCCTCTCCCTGTAATTATTACTGAAAGGTACTAATCTGTATTAAAATGAGCTCTCACTGAACAAAGTTATAGAGGCAGATCGCTAAAGCTATTGCAGTTCAGATTTTACGTTGGAATTTTGGAGAGATTATCTAACAAGTCACCATCATTAACATTTTGTCGAATAAGAGTTTTCTTGCAAAAGGTAGTATTACTGTGTTAACATAAATATAATTATTATTCGCAAAAAATCGCAACACCGACTTCCACGGAATTCCATCGTGTACAGAATTCGAATAATTTGCACGAATCGATGTGTCATCCATTTTCCATTTTTTTTAGATTTTTGCTGATTTATCAAAAACGGCTTAGCGGTTTTCGATAAAATAATAAATGGAACCACCTCGGAAGTATATTTTTTCGAACTATTTTTTTTTAATCAGTTACAATTGACGAAAATATTGATGAACATACACAAAAAAATACTTACCTCCTCCTCCATACACATTACACACCTACATACATAGTACCTCCTCCTTTTTTGTAGTCGGTAATTATGGTAAACTGGATAGAACTGCAATGTCTCTAGCACGATTTCAAAGGAAGGTTACCAATTTTAAGGCTATTAGAGTACTGCTGAGGTTACAATTGGGGTGTAAAATTCTGGATTACAAAGCAAAGTTACTGAAAAAACGTTTATTGAAACGCGCCGGATGCAAACTCCCTCTAGCAATTCTCATTGGAAATCTGTCTTACGTCCGGAGAGGCCTATATCTGACAGTGGACGTCCTACAACTTAATATGTGATGATGAGAATGATTTCGAATTTCTTTTTAAAACTTTTGTATCTGAGCCGTGGTGGTCTAGTGGTAATGACACCGGCCTTACAATCGTGAGGTCGTGGTTTCAAATCCCGGTCTCGCACAAATGAGTTTATCGAAATTTACGTACAGAATTTCACACCACTGGCTTTTCGGTGAAGGAAAACACCGTGGGCCATACGTCCGTAAAAGAAATTCGATGGCGTATGTGAATCCACCAACCCGCACTGGGCCAGCATGGTGGATATGGCCCAATCACCCTTCGTGGTGTTAAAAAAAGGGCTGGTACAGATAGGACTGATACCTCTGATAGTTAGAAATCTAGTCTCCAAGTTAGACCGCCGCAATTCTCGTTACAATTCAAAGAATTCTATCGTACCTATCTGCTCCTGTAATCCAATCAAGTATTGTAACATGCTGTTCCCGAAGTTTCTATCGCCTGTTACCGTGGCTTGTTATCAAATCCTCATTCAATTACTTACGCTACGCGACGATTTCGAGACTCCAGCAGTTTTCTTGGAAACGCGTAAATCATGTCTGCTATTAATTTGCCTAAAACTGTCGTTAGGTGGAAACTATTAGTATAATTGGGCCAGTGTGAATCTCACAAGAAGCGTTAAGATAAAGTGTTTACTTTGAGCCAGTGTCTCTTGATTTCATATATTTAAATCACAATAATCAGCTTTTCAACTACTTTGACTGATTGATGTCAAAAGCTCAGAACAGTAGAACTAGGTCAAAAGCATTTAGAGATTTCACATGTGTACTCCGCGAACCCCTTTTTTGGCGGCGGGGGGGAAATCTTTTACAGATACCCAGCAGCACTGGGGTGCACTGGGATCTCCAATGGAACGCATCAGTGCCTGGAACTCCTAGTAGGTACCTACAGATTAAAATGTGCCATAATTTTGAAGTGTCATTGTTGCTCTGGCATTTTTTTTTTTTTGATTGGCATGAACTTAATCTTTTTTATTTACTTTATATATTTTTTATTTACTTTAAAGTCGACACTGCAAAGCGTCCCCACTGTACATACCGGCGGTCATGCTCTTTATATAAATATATCGGTCTGGTTGCGCTTGTGTTGCATTAATTTTCAGCTAGTGTTAGTTAATTACATTTGTGTGCGTGTAAACTTGCTTAAATTTTGGTTTGAGTGCGTTTCTTCACCCCCCACTGACTTGGCAGACTTCGGTGCTTAAGCGTGTCGACTCCTTTTGGTTAGGTACTTAATGTATACTAACGTACAGTTGTTTCAACTATGGATTCTCTCCTTTATTTTTCTATCATCCACTTGACATTTTTTCCAATCCATGAATACCAGTGCCACATGTTCCTCAACCTGAAGAATAGTAGAGGGTAGTTTCAGTATTTTTCTATATATTTTCAATTTTAGACTTGAAATACTAAATTGAGAGAAAGTGATTTGAGTAAAGGTGTGAAATTCCATACATAAATTCCAAGGAATTCATTGGTACGGGATCGGGATTTGAGCCCACGATCTCACGATTGTAAGGCGGGTGTCATTACCACTAGACCACCACGGCGGATTCGTGGCGTTTTACACCACGGGCTTATCGGTGAAGGAAAACATCGTGAGGCAACCTGCATACGTCCATAGAAGAAATTTGATGGCGTATGTGAATCCACCAACCCGCACTGGGCCAGCGTGGTGGATATGGCCCAATCACCTTTCGTGGGTAGGCCTACGTCCTGCAGTGGACTGTTAAAAAAAAGGCTGGTACAGGATTTGAGTACGACTAATTTATAAAGTAGATTAGTAGATGGCCGGTCCAAACGCGGCACAGAGCCATGTGAACCGAACACTGGGCTTTATTGCTGAACTTGCGAAGAAACCTCGTAAAGTGGGCCGTTGAGTATGAACAATGTCGACTTCAAGTTTTTATACGCTCAATTTCTTTAATATACTATGATTAGATATATTTTGTTGCATTTTTCCGAACGAAGAAGTTATAGTATTAGAACTTTTTGAAACTTCTTTTTAGGGTACCGTACCTCAAAAGGAAAAAACCGGACAAGTGTGAGTCAGGCTCTCACATCGAGGGTTCCATACAAACACATTGTTAAAATAATTAAAAACCTGTTTTAGCATGTGCTAATGAAATTCTTTTATATGACACCTTACATGATACGATTTACTCACTTTAAATTTTGACCCATATTTTGTGAATTTTGAGGCCCTATTTTTTGTGATGTAAATAAAAATGTATAATTTTCAAATTTATTCCTATATGTGTACTCTACGACAATGCTTCTCGCCAAATTTCATAGTTCTATGTCAACGGGAAGTACTCTGTAGGTTTTGATTTTTGTGAGTATATGCGGTTTTTTACGACATAAACGACTCTAACTTTTTTAAACTACAACTGAGAAGTTTTTTTTTTCCACAACAGCAAGAGTTCATTGATATACGTATACAGTTTAAATTTCAACTCGATATCTTTACGCGTTCTCGAGATAAAGAGTCTTGACATACACACAGACGGACAGACGGACAACAAAGTGATCCTATAAGGGTTCCGTTTTTTCCTTTTGAGGTACGGAACCCTAAAAAACGGAACCTTTAAGGATCACTTTACTGTATATACGTCAAGACTTTCTATCTCAAGAATGCGTTAAGGTACTGTACTGTACCAGCCTTTTTAATAGTCCACTGCAGGACGTAGGCCTACCCACGAAGGGTGATTGGGCAATATCCACCACGCTGGCCCATTGCGGGTTGGTGGATTCACATACTCCATCGAATTTCTTCTACGGACGTATGCAGGTTGCCTCAAGATGTTTTCCTTCACCGAAAAGCCAATGGTGTGAAATTCCGTACATAAGTTCCAAAGAAACTCATCGGTACGGGATCGGGGATTCGAACGCACGACCTCACGATTGTAACCTCTTCACCACCACGACTGCGTAAAGGTATCGAGTTGAAATTAAAACCATATACGTAATTCTTTAATTTCTTGCAGTTCTGTAAAAAT
Source organism: Hypomecis punctinalis (assembly GCA_949316475.1). Classification (NCBI taxonomy): domain Eukaryota; kingdom Metazoa; phylum Arthropoda; class Insecta; order Lepidoptera; family Geometridae; genus Hypomecis; species Hypomecis punctinalis. The sequence goes on from OX438798.1 coordinate 23,149,654, forward strand.
TTAACTTCTCGTTCATCGTAAAAGCTATAGCTGTCTAAGTCGCAAAAGACAGCAAATTTCGAAACAAAAAAGAGCATTCTTAGAGTACGTGTAGGAATAAATCTGAAAACTGCATATTTTTAATTTAATCATTTAAAATAGGGCCGCAAGAAATAGGAGGCCAAATGTTATAGTGAGTTGATCGTATCATGTGGCATATGGTCATGATTCATATGAAAGAACTTTATTTTCGCAAATTAAAACAGGTTTTCGATTATAATTACGAAGTGTATTTTTCGATTTTAGAGGAGAGACGTAAAAAAATAATAATTTGTCGGTGACTGCATTTGGATTCTCTTCCTTCTTTCCTAAGGTTTTAAGAACTTAGTTCCGGATTTCTTACAATTTTTGTGATTTGTGCAGAACCCTCAATGGGCGAGACTTGTCCGGTTTTATTTTGTTCTATTGGATCGTCACCATAAAATTTTGCTAAATCAAATCATCGTCATCATTACGAGGCAATAGTTATAAAGAAAGTTTTATAGTTTTGCTATGGCTAAATCGAATAATGTATAATCAAGGTACATAATAATGAATTTCCTTATACTTAAAATATAGATTTTTCGTTGAAATGCATGAGCCTTTTGATTTCCGCAAGCCACGTCACTCGTCATAGAGAACTTTCCTTATAAGCATTGGTTCTTTGACCTGTAACAACAAAAAAACAAGTTTAAATGATAGGTACCCAAAATGATACCATTAACATGAAACAAATTTTGTACATTCTACGTATATTGACGAAGTCACGCGTAAAGTGTTGTACATAATACTGTAGCACTTTCAAATGTAGAGCAAATATATTTTTGCATCCATGAACAAATAATTGATCATGGCTAGCAAAATTGGTGAAATAGTATTTTTTGCTTTTTTTTTAATAGAGCAAGTGGCTTCATTAACTATTACTAAATATAAGACTTATATAATCTAAAACTACATATACTACTGCTACATAACAAGCAATTGGATCATCTCCAGAACCTTGAAGGTCTAAAGATAATTCAAATGCTAAAGCCAGTTGGCAGCGGTTTTTTACTTGACCGAAACCTTAACAAGGTCTGTGCTTCAACACAACGATTTGCTTTCGTCTGTCCGGGTGCTGATGCTTGTCTACAGGTCGCTTTTTATAACAAATCTCGACAAAACTTGGTACACAGGTTCATATCATTTCAATTTCGATAATATTTGGCATAACTGTTAAGTATCTACATCTTAACAATATTTGAAAGTACGGACCATAACGGTCAAGAGCTAGTTGAGATCTAGGCTTATGAAGATTCATTAAGGGGGTGCCTAATGCCAAAATCGACTTTTTAAAGACGTGGTGTAAAGATAACGAACTTAAATATCCATTTCAAAAAAATACTATAGGAAAAGAAAAAAACCTATAGTAGCAAAGTAATCGCGTAGAATTTTGAAAAATAATATGGTTACCTTAGAAAAAAATTATACTTCGCATCATAAAAAAAAACTTTTTTTTTCTAATGCTTGATATTATCAGCGATAACACCACATTATTTTTGACAAAATACGTGGCCAGACTAATGTTCTAGTAGAGTAATCGATTAGTTTTTTTTAGTATATGCTTAAATTTTGAATAAATAAATAAAATGTCACCTAAAAATGTAAGCTGGCGCTCGAAGCCAAAATCATCGTGAACTGTGTCATGCGATTTTCGACTCTAAACAAAGCAGCATAGATGATAGCGGGCGATGCAAGAAGCGCGGGTGAAATCTGTTTTTTTTTCATGGCATTAGGCGCACTCTTAAGAGATGTATCGCGAGGTCTAAATAAAATAAAAAATAAAAATGTATCTTTACTGTACACAGAAACACAGTACAGAAACTACACAATATACAATATGTTCTACAAGGGCGGCCTTATCGCCTTTGGCGATTTCTACCAGGCAACCTTTGGACGGACTGGATTATTCGAAAAATAGGAGTATGGTCGGTGGTGTATACAATACAGTACATACATTGAAATAAATAATAGCAAAATAGAAAAGAAACCTACAGACACTATAATTAAGAAATATACACAAATAATGATACATCTTATAAATATACATACTTATACCAATACTTAAATACATATACATATATATACCAATTATTTTAGCTAACATAAGGAAAGATAATGTTGATAAACAAGATTTTGAAATATAGGAAGGGATTTAGCCTGTTTAATAGCAACAGGCAGGTCCACAGTTCAGAGAACTACCAGTATTAAATAATTTTAATATTGTCATTGATGCACTTACAATATGTACGCAAAACGCGATAATAGTGGCTTTGTACTGGATCTCAAAGTTCCCTGGAAAATCGACCTGTAACTCTTTGAAGTCAGAAAATATGTCTTCCATCTGTCCTTTCCACTTTCTAGTAATTGAACCGATCTCGTTGCCTTGTAGATCTATCAACTGAAATGAAGATGCAAGTAAAATGAAATTAATTATGAAATTATTTTCTACTAGTAACCGCATTCGAATCTGTTGTGTAGTTTGGAAGATATAAGCGAATACATAGACGAGCAGACAGACACACAGAACTAGCGTCTGTGCTTTATTATTTGTAGTGATTCAGTATCGTATCACCAATAGAATCGTTATCGGCAAGATGTCCCAAATACTTCATTAAAACTCGCGTGAGAATTCATTAAACTAAAGAAAACACCGGTTTTTACTCACGTATAATATCGCAGCCGGACCGCTGGGAACCCGACCGGTTTCAGAGTAATTAGTACTCCTTCGTCAGGGAATACGCGCGCTCCCGTCGACTGCCAGTGCGCGTGCGCCAGTCGACGGGAGCGGCCCGGCCGCGATATTATACGTGAGTAAAAACCGGTGTTTTCTTTAGTATGTCCCAAATAGTCACATATATTGACTAAGCTGTAGTTTGTGGAGTAAGGACTTGTAGAGTAAGGCGTGTAGAGTTAGAAGCTTGGCTTTACGTGAGATCTTACAACTTTTTAAAGCGTTCCACATTCTGGCTGTTCGTATAAGGAATGTGGATTTGAAACGCTTGGTTCTAACGCGCGGAATGACCACCGTAAAAGGGGTGGCGCTTCGGTTGCGTCTGTCTAGCCGTACGATAGAAGAAAAGGGCGGGTGGGACCAGATTATGCAACTCCTGGGCTCACTTTCCGAAATGTATCCGACACTTCCGACTCGTAACACTTACCCGTAACAAGAAATAGTTTTTATTAAAGCTGGGCGTCCATATCCTGAACGCTTTGCTTCCATCTTCGTCGCTTACTACGTATATAGGAGAACTACCGAAAAATTTCTTCTTTCTTTTTAGCGTAGTCTTGTGTACGCCATGCTGACTATTGGTGGACACTTCTAGGCGGTCGGATGACGGAATTTTTACGACTATTATCTGGAATACAAATAATAAGGATAAACATACATATTTATTTATTAGTACCCAGTTTGGGGAATAGTATCTGCATAACATTTTTTTAATTTTGTATATTGAGACGATAAATAATTTTGAAAATTGGAATTTTATACGACAAGCTGGGATATGATATAATACAGAAAATTCTTGAAAACAGATTTTACTGAAATACAAGCCTAAGACTACAAGAAAAAAAGAGACAACTTTTTTTCTTGACGAAGACTACAAGAAAAAGAGAGACAACTTTTTTTCTTGTAGTCTGAGGCCAGCTCCATCTTGTTTAAACAAAATAAATATTCTGTCCATTTTTTTAAATATACGATGGATTCCACAAATAGACATAAAGACCTGCAGACCTACACACATACCCGAATCGTAAACTAACTATAATACCCTACATCTTCGGTCGAAAATTATGATAAAGTGTAAAAAGTTAGTCAATAAAAAGTTATTTTTAATAAAGAGGAAGATTGAACTATAATCAAATTAGAAAATTCCATTTTAGTCAATTTACTCTGCGCATTTAGTTACAATTTTAATGGATTTTTTTAACTGCTCTACACAGTTTGACCCCATTTTGCAAGATCTTTTTGGTTACTTACCATAAATAAATAACAACTGGTATGTAATCTTGTGAGTTTAGCCTTTCTGCAGGAACAGTGACCCTCATAACAAATAAGCAAGAATCATTACACTCTTTTTCTTTTTTAAATGTATAAATTGTATTTTCACTGTATATTAGAATATTAATATCGATTCATATAAGCAAGTTCACTAATTAATAGTGAATTGCTTTTGTTGTATAACTACATATCTAAACGCTAGAAAATAACCATTTTTGTATAATTGCATAATATAAATAAAGGAAGAGCCTAGGTCCCACGACACAGGTCACCCTAGTGTGGGATCTAGTGCACAACTTGTTTGTGAAAACTCTTTAGAACAATAAACGTTTTTGTCCAATTAAGCTAGAAACGCAGACAGCTTTTCTAGCATAATTAAACAAAGCATCTGGGGCCTTATTTTGTAAGCGCTCTGGCGTTCGGCTTCGCTTTTCCTCCCGCTCGCTCTCGCGGCGTAAGTAACTGGCGCGAGCAGGAGAAAAAGCGAAGCCGAACGTCAGAGCGCTTACAAAATAAGGCCGCTGGGCCGGAATCCCAGAGAGATGCAGGTTCAAATCCTACGAACGCGTCAATTTTTGAAATGTTTATCACAAAAAGAAAGTTTCAATAAACGTTTTATTTATTTATTTACCTCCTTAAACCAGCCGACATTTTCATCCAGATAAAAGGCAAAATCAAACTTTTTGGCAGCTGTGACGTTAGCCACAAGCTGCGCAAAACCTAATCCTGACTGAAGCTCACTTAGCAGCTACACGAGGCTTGGATTTCGTGCAGCTTGAAGATAACTTCACAGTCGTTAAGAAGTTTGATTCAGCTTATACCGCTGATGCTTGGATTTCGTGCAGCTTGAAGATAACTTCACAGTCGTTAAGAAGTTTGATTCAGCTTATACCGCTGATGCTTGGATTTCGTGCAGCTTGAAGACAACTTCACAGTCGTTAAAATGTTTGATTCAGTTTATACCGCTGATGCTTGGATTTCGTGCAGCTTGAAGATAACTTCACAGTCGTTAAGAAGTTTGATTCAGCTTATACCGCTGATGCTTGGATTTCGTGCAGCTTGAAGATAACTTCACAGTCGTTAAGAAGTTTGATTCAGCTTATACCGCTGATGCTTGGATTTCGTGCAGCTTGAAGATAACTTCACAGTCGTTAAGAAGTTTGATTCAGCTTATACCGCTGATGCTTGGATTTCGTGCAGCTTCAAGATAACTTCACAGTCGTTAAGAAGTTTGATTCAGCTTATACCGCTGATGCTTGGATTTCGTGCAGCTTGAAGATAACTTCACAGTCGTTTAGAAGTTTGATTCAGCTTATACCGCTGATGCTTGGATTTCGTGCAGCTTGAAGATAACTTCACATTCGTTTAGAAGTTTGATTCAGCTTATACCGCTGATGCTTGGATTTCGTACAGCTTGAAGATAACTTCACAGTCGTTAAGATGTTTCATTCAGTTTATACCGCTGATGCTTGGTTTCGTGCAGCTTGAAGATACGAGTAACTTCACAGTCGTTAAGAAGTTTGATTCAGTTTATACCGCTGATGCTTGGATTTCGTGCAGCTTGAAGATAACTTCACAGTCGTTAAGATGTTTGATTCAGTTTATACCGCTGATGCTTGGATTTCGTGCAGTTTAAAGATAACTTCACAGTCGTTTGATTCAGCTTATAATTTGCAAGATCCTTCCTATTTTCTGTTATATTTTTTACATATCCTAATTAAAAATAACTCACCTGTCTATCACGTTTATCATAAAGCTCGTAATATAATGTTTTGTGGACGTGCTCTCTCTTGAAGCCGAGTATCACCCTCCCTTGCTCCGTGACTACGTAATTTGTTTGAATATCCACTCGAGACAGGGTGTTCAGTAGATGTAGACCTAAATATTTAAATCACAATAATATACCAGGGCACTCAAAAAGTATTGCGACAAATAAGATTTTTGCATGGGACACTAACCAGTTAGGTATATACAGGGTTATTTCTAATCAATTAGCATCCTTTTAGTGGCATATTCTGTACATCAAAACTAACAACTTTTGTTCCGCGACTTCAGTCAAAACTCAAATAAAAATTGTTGTTCCATAGAAAAAAATCGTTCACCCGCGACAAAATGTATGGAACAGCTGATTTTTTTTGCGTTTTGGCTAAAGTCGCAGAACTAATGTTGTTAGGTTTGATGTAAAGAATAAGCCCCTAAAAGGATGCTAATTGATTAGGAATAATCCTGTAAATAGTCATAGAGATCTAATTATTAGTAGCGACCGTGAATCTGTATGATTGAAAGTTCTTCTCTCCACTAAAATTGAATTTATCATCATTATCATGTCACTCATATGTGGGACGTCCACTAGCTATACATATACCTCTCCAATGGACTTCCCATAAAGACCTATTCTGGAAGGTACATTTCCTCTTTAGCCACTACCCAAGCCAGCCCAGCTCCTTAAAATAAGGGAGCGTGGGACCACTAGCATAACTGCTACAGTGTCTTGGACGGTGGAGATGGCGATATGGATTTGCTGATGGTAACAAAGAAGTGTGATGCAATCTGTTAGCAATTCTAGTTTCTTCTGTGGCATTCCAAAGCCATAAAACATGGTCTACAGCTTATTTTCCTGCAAACAGCTACGACATAGTTGGCTATTAGTGGTTCCTAGTTTGAGTTGTGGTAAGCCGTGGTGGCCTAGTGGTACTGTGGTAATGACACCCGCCTTGCAATCGTAAGGTCGTGGGTTCAAATCCCGGACCCGTACCTATGAATTCCTTGGAATTTATGTACGGAATTTCTCACCACTGGCTTATCGGTGAAGGAAAACATCGTGAGGCAACCTGCATACGTCAGTAGAAGAAATTCCATGGCGTATGTGAATCCACCGACCCGCACTGGGCCAGCGTGGTGGATATGGCCCAATTACCCTTCGTGACCTACGTCCTGCAGTGGACTATTAAAAAGGCTGGTACAGTACAGTGTATAACTCACCAGTTGGCGTATAAATGGAAGAATAGGATGGTGGTGGCAGCGTCTCGGCAACTGGGAGGTCTTCGGACATTTCATCCAACGTAAATACCATATTTTCCATTTTGTCTAGACTTTAAAATTTTCAAACTTTTAATTTGAAACTTGTAGTAAGTAAATCATTTAAAAAAGAATCACATTTACAATTTTTTTTATATCGTGTTTATAATAACATTGTTGATTGAATAGGCAAAAAAGATGACTCACTACGTACCAAAAAAATATAATAAAAACACTTCTTATCTTATATTTATTTGTCAGTGCATAAAAAGATTAATATTGGTCTATGTCCACTATGTCATCGACAATTGTCCGGATTATTATCATGATGGTAACCATACACTTTCTAAAACAAAAATAGTACACGGTAATACATAGGTACAGAAAAATGTTACTTTACTAAACAAAAAACTTAGATTACTTAGCTATTTATGCTAGCGTTTCACAGTTCGTGGTTCAAACTGATACAGTGGGCTGAAACCTTCAAGCTTATCATTTACAGGTATTTTCAGCATTTGAGATATCTAGACGCGCATGCTCATTGACTTATCAAAAAATACAGAAAAAGATAACATCAAGTCCAGTCTTTACCAGTTTTAGTGAGCAGGTAGCACCCAAGTATCACCTCAAATGTCATTAGTGTTGCGCTATACTGAAAAGTCTATTCAAAGTTATTTGAAGTTTTTTCGGTTACAGCCTTAATTAAAAACTTACTAATATTATAAGCCTAAAAGTGTATAATTTGTTTGTTACTCTTTCACGCAACAACAAAGCGAGGGAACGAGTTGATTGTTGAAGTGAAAGTTTCTTTAGCGGCGTTATGCACTCTTGGGAATGGGTATAAAATGTTAAACTTGCGTCAGGACATGACGTAACCTGAACGAAAATTCGTAAAATGGAGGGAGCAAGTTTTGACTTCTGCCGGCACTCCCGAAGTGCAACAGTTTGTTTTTTTTTGCATGAATAATATAGTTTAAAGATCGGAAAATGTTAAGGGCTACTTTTTATCCCGTTTAAAAAAAAACAAAATAAGACGCAGGCAAAGCAGCTTGCTGTTATTTATTTATTAAAAAAATATTCTGATTTCAATATACTTTTAATGCCATCTACGAACTTTCAGCCGCAATTCTTAGTGGTAAGGTTTTTGTACTTTTGACATGGCTTTTCAGCAGCTTTATACAAATGACAAAGACTTTTCACAGATGGCAGCAACATTACAAAGTGTGGGTTTCGCAGTAGGTATTTGAAAATATTCTGCCAAGTACCTACAAGTCGGACTTGTGCACGAAGGGTTCCGTACCGTATGGGAACCCCTTCAATATTTTTTTTCTGTTTTTAGTGTTTGTTGGTATAGCGGCAACAAAAATACTATGAAAATTTCAAGTTTCTAGTTAGCACGGTTCGTGAGATACAGCCTGATGGCAGACAGACAGCGGTCTTAGTAATAGGGTCCCGTTTTTACCATTTGGTTACGGAACCGTAATAAAACACATTTTACTTTACAATTTTATATATTTTTGTTTGGTAACTAACTGATAGTAAAAAACTGAGAGGTGTGGTATTATGCCAAGTTTTAGTCATTATCAGTATCTGGCAGCCATATGACGAGCTTTGCTTAGTTTGGTGTCAGAGACCGTGTGTAAGATGTCCCTAATATTTATTTATTTATTGACTTACTATGTTGGTTTTAGCCGACGTTGGCATGGTCGAGAACAGGTGAAGGGAGCATGGTGAAGCTGCTTCATTGTCTTTAATTCTTCAGTTTTTATATTTATATTTGGTTAAGTTAGGCTATGTTACTGCACGCAAGATATGATGCTTGAACCTGCAAATATAAACAATAATGTAATCCTATTGTAGACACTTTTTTTATTATGAAAACTAACGTGGCTTACGCATAGGTATTGAAACACATAACGTGGTTTACGCATATGTATTGACACAGATAACGTGGTTTACGCATAATATGTATTGAAATACATAATTATGCGTAACCCACGTTAGTTTTCATATTATGTACCATCAACGTACGTCATCAATTATTGTCAAGAATTTTTTGCCAGTGCAAAATTAACATTGCACATGACTCGTGCTAATCAGTAACGGTCGACTCCCAATAAGTTCAACGAAATGTTCAACCATTGAACAAATTGGACAGATTTAGACTATTTTTATTCAACTTTTAAAATAGTTGAACTACTTGGTAAAAGAATGCGCGATGATTTCAATTTCAATATATTTTAATGAAACTATGAAACACATAGGAACAGTCTAGTAAGACCACAGAACAGAAGAACTAAGGCGCTTTGCACATCGAGCAGCAACTGGCAACCAGCTGTTTAGGTACATAAATTTCAATGAAACTGCGCATACATAGCGACTCGAGTTTCGAGTTCCGATAATCGTCAACAGTTTTCAGTTGCTGTAATCTTACCACCAAAGTTATAAGCACGCTTTAGACACACTCCAGTGTTTAAAGCGTGTTTAATTTTTTTGTGGTAGACGGTAAGTTTCTAATTGCTGCAACTAGCAACTCTCCAATATATACCGGGTTTTAAAGTTACTGGTTTCCTCAAACGTCAATTGCAACGCGTCGGGCGATTTCACACCTTCCCCTTCCCCTCGATTTCACCCTGTGCTCGGCGATGCCAGATTGAGCTACTCAGCTATGTGAAAATTACTCATAGATTTCCATAAAAACTACCAACTTTTTACAGGAAACTTGATAGTTGATAGTTGCCTCAACTTCAGTTGTTCCATGTGCAAAGCGTCAAAGTCTCTTCTGTGAGTAGGACTCATAATTTGTATCATGAAGATGTTTTTTTTGCCTTACATGTTAATAGTAAGTACCTATCTGTAGTATCTGTCCACACACTTATTTTGTGTCAAGAGTGAATAGGTCTACAAACTTCTACAACTTCGCTTTCCAACAGGCGAGTTGGTGGCCAAATGTAGCCCTATTCTACAGAAAAAAAAAGAAAAAAACACTTACGACATTGATGCACATTCCAATAATTATAACCTTGTACTGGATTTCAAGGTCCTTGGGGAACTCGACCTGCAACTCTTTGGAGTCGTCATATTGGTCTGCTGACTCCCCTTTCCACTTCTTCGTGATTGTACCAATTACGTTGCCCTGCAGGTCTTTAATCTGAAATCATGGTGCTGTGCTATCACAACCTAACACGTACTCGTACCTATGTCTGATGCAATTTTATAGGAAGCTAGCTTTTGACCGCGGCTTTTTCGCGCTCGCGTGATATTTTGTACTAACTCTGAAGAACCTTTTACTTTTGCGTGATAAAAGAGTTCGTATAGCCCTGGGTTTTAAGCCGCCTGAAGGCCTCTTTAAACTAACAAACTTAATAATTATTTTTTGCAAAAAATAGCATGACCGAATTCATCCGTGTACAGAATCATTACATAGTATAAAACAAAGTCGCTTCCCGATGTCAGTCCCCGTGTTTGCTTATATCTTTAAAACTACGCAACGGATTTTGATGCAGTTTTTTTTAATAGATAGAGTCATTCAAGAGAAATGTTTATATGTTTAATACACCTGTGCGAAGCCAAGGCGCATCGCTAGAACGCAAATATTACGCACGGAACGATGTAGCATTCTTCACATTATTCTTGATTTATCAAAAATGGCTGAACCGATTTTGATAAAATTTAAATGGGACCAATCCTAAAGTATACTCTTTTTAATAAAAAAAGAATTATTGAAATCGGACTACTATAAAAAATGTTATGCGTGGTTATACATTTAAAAAAAAATACGCGGCGAATTGTATACCTCCTCCGGTGGTTCGTAGGTAAAAAGATCGGGTAAAACAGTTTTAATATCGTTTCCGTGATAACAAGTAGCCTATGGCCTATGTCACTCTCCGACCTTTGAACTATATCCATTACAAAAACCAGGTCTAGGTATTTGTTGCTCTGATGCTGTGTAAAAGAGTAACAAACCAACAAACACATTTTCGGATTTTTAGTATTATTAGTAAGGCTTGCTTGTTGACGATGACAGTCGCTACTATCAATACAGTCTGACCTCGTTACTACATTTACCAGTTGAAACCATGGTTGAAAATGAAACCTAAAAAAAATCAGCCAAATGCGAGACGGATTCGTGCACGAAGGGTTCTGTACATCATGGTACACCCCTTTATTTATATCCCGGAAAAATAGAAGATTCTTATGGGATAGTACAAAAATCAAAATATCACGCCGGCGAAGCCGCAGTCAAAAGTCAGTTCTAAATAATATTCTCTCATTGCCGGTATCTTAATTCTTCGCTCACCCGTAACAAAAACCGAGTCTGGGGAAATCCAGGCGTGTACACCATCAGCGTCTTGTTGCCGCTTGCGTCTCTCACCACGTACTTTAGAGATAGGTAGAAGAACTTTCTCTTCTGGTGCAGCTTAGCGACGTACTGGCCGTCAATGTACGCCTCCAGGGGCGAGTCGCAAGTAGACCCGGTTTTTATTCTGATTACCTGTAAGTACAAGACATCAAAAAATCGGCCAAGTGCCATATGGCCCCTTAATATTTTTTTATTTTAATTTAGTTATTTATTGTGAATATTTAAAGCATCTACCTGTCACTGTCATTAATATCGAGCGAAAATGACAAAAAATCAGGTTTGTTGTATGGGAGTCCTTAATTTTTTTCTATTATTAGTATTTGTTGTTATAGCCTCAACAGCCTTACGAGATACCTCATCTGTGAAAATTTCAACGTTCTATAATGCTAATCTATAGCTATCACCGTTCATGAGATACAGCTTGGTGACAGACAGACGGACGGACAGCGGAGTCTTGGTAATACGGTCCCGTTTTAACCCTTTGGGTACGGAACCCTATAAAAATGCCAAGTCTATGGTACAAGAAAAAATATTGTAGTCGGTCTTGCTCTACCTATAGAAACTTCTTTGCAAGAAAAGTTAAAAGCCATACCTACCGTACAAGGTACCTACCATTTTTCTGAGTAGGCAAAAATATAGACAGCTGATCAATTTCTCCGAACAATATGCTCGTTTAACTGATTCTTAAATTATGTTTTTTAAACTGCAATGCTCAGAGCAAATAAAAAATCAAGAGAGAACGTCGTTGAAAAGACAAGTGAGGCAGGTTTTTTATACCTACATGTGGTGAGTGCGTCGGCAAGGCGTCCTTGTTGCGCCGCCATAGTCTGCCTCGGTGGCTCAGTGGTTAGTGAACCTGACCTCTGGATCAAAGAGGCGTGGATTCGATCCCCACCCAGGTCAAGCATTTTTGTGATGAACGTGTTGGCTCTGTGTCTAGGTGTTATTTAGGTACTATCTATATAAGTATGTAATTAAAATATGTATATGTAGTATATCAGTCTCTAGCAGCCATATCACAGGCTTTGTTTAGTTTGGGACCAGAAACCGTGTGCAAAAAAAATAGTTCGACTGACGAGCCAAGGCGTAGTTTCTTTGTATGTATTTATGTGTAATGGTGTTTGTACACAGCGAGGCATAGTTTTGCCGGCTTCACTTGTTTGTTCACAATATTCTGTCTTGATTTTTTGATTTAGTCTGAGCTGCAACGTTGTTTACTTTTTCGCTTGTTACCCTTAATAATTTCTATAGATACAATACCTACTAAATTTCCTAATAATCTATTTAACTTAATCATGTGTTTAACTGAATCTTCATAAGCCTAAATCTCGACTAGCTCTTGACCAATTTCGTCACACTCGCAAATCTTGTTAAAATCTTGCCAAATACCTATTATCAAAATCGATTGAAAGCGTCATATTGAGCAAACTCAACAACAAACACTTGGTTCGCTCGTTCAATGATAACTAAAAGAAGTTGATTGTAATTTATAGCTTACCTGTCTCCCCATATTGTCAAACAGACTGAAAAATAAGTTTCTATCCTCATAATTCAGATCCTCTCTCTTAAATTCGAAAACCACCTCTCCTTGCTCCGTGGACACGTATGGCTGTTGGACATCCACTCGAGTCAGGGTTTTGAGTTGTTCTAGGCCTGGAAATTTTAATTAAAGTAAAAATTACTTTCACTATCTTGAAATTGCTGTGATAGCTCTTGAGCATATAAAAAACCGGACAAATGCGAATCAGGATCGAACACCGAGGGTTCCGTACAAATCCAGAAAAATTCACAGAATTGGGAAGTAAGTTGTTAAAATCTCTATACTATTATTTAATCGTTGACTAATAAGATGTTTTTTTCACATTTCTCGTCGAAATTGAAAATTACACATTGTTAAAATAATGTGCTAAAGAAGCTCTTTTATATGGTACCTTACGTGATACGATTTACTCACTTTGAATTTTCAACCCATATTTTGTGCATCTAGGCCCTATTTTTTTGTTATTTACATATAAATGTACAGTTTTCAGACTTATTCCTTTATGTGTACTCTGAAACAATGCTTCTCGCCAAATTTCATAGTTCTATGTCAACGGGAATTACCCTGTAGGTTTTGATTTTTGTGAGTGTCGAAATATGCGGTTTTTTACAACTGTTTTATACGAAAACTGAGAAGTTTTTCTTTTACAAAACTGCAAGAGACCATAGGTATGCGTATACCTATAGTTTAAATTTCAACTCTATATCTTTACGCGTTTCCGCGATAAAGAGTCTTGACATACGGACAGACGGACAACAAAGTGATCCTATCAGGGTTCCGTTTTTTCCTTTTGAAGTACGGAACCCTAAAAACAACTTACTGTTTGGTGAATTACTAAAATATGGTGGTGGCTGTTCGGCAACGACTTGACATTTTTTTTGTTCTTCGGGCACATTTGACTTTTGTGCTATACTTTCCATAGCGCAGGTTTTCTTCTTTTTTTTTTGAAATCTTTAAATTTCTAGCATTTTACTCGGGCTTCTATCAAATTAGCTAAAAATAACAGAATAATAAAAATAAGCACACTATTAGAAAGGAACAAATCCTCTACAGGACATAATTATACTATTTTGTACTAATGCTATTCCTTTTGTTAACACAACATACTCGTACTAGCATTAGGTAAGTCAAAGAAGATATAATATGACTAAGTATCTTGTCCAAAGTGAATTGCTTTAGCACAATATAGCCTATGTCCTGTATTCAAGTCTATAGTGATGATGACGGTGTACTAACATAAATATTAGTTAAAATATTCACAAATAACACTTTTTTTGTTTTTACATCCAATATTATTTATTGTTAAAGAAATGATACATACGACTATGTTTAGCGAATACAAAGGATATGTGATAACAAAAATATGATAACAATTTAAGGGCCTTTCTATTTGTATTGTACGTAACGTAATTGACGTACAATTCAATGAATTTTTTTATAAGTAGGTATAGGAATTCACTCATTAAAAGATTACTTAAGGTCACGGTACACTGCACCAGCTCACATCATGCCTGTTAAAAACTTTCATGCGCGGTGTCAAAAAAATACGATATCGTTAGGAGGACTTGTATACCTACTTATATACCAGCTTTTTATTATTCCACTTTTGAACATTGACCTAACCTTGAAAGGTAATTACACTATTTGCGCTGTAGAATGGGGCGGGTGACAGTTGCTTTATAGGTGACGTCCACAAGTGGTATATTATTCAGAAGAGAAAAATCGAACCAAGATGAAATATACATCATTTGAAAGCTTGCTATATGGGCTTCCCAAAAATATTTAATTTAGATTTTTTCACTCTTCCAATTATTTTTAAATGCGAAAAATAAATTGCATGAATAATAACAATACAGCTTATTATTTTTTCTAGTTTAGTAATAATAAAGTGCTTCTATTGTTATTTTACTTGCGTTTGTAACTGATTATTCCACATTCATCTATTAATTTGCTAAAATTAAAAATTATAACAATTTGGAGGTTACTTAATCAGGGCTGCTAGAAATAAACTATCTATTGAGCGAAATATATTTATTTTTTCTAATAAATTCAAAATGATTTAAAAAAACGGGGGGGGGGGGGTGTTTTTTGTTTTTAACTGTTGTAATAGACTCAGTAAAATATGAACTTTCTCGAAATGTAATGAGTGTTGTGGTTAGAATTTTTGATTATTATTATACCAGCCTCCATACATTTTGTGGACACGTCCTTTAAATTTAATGAGGGTTTAATTTGCCGCGATTTACAAATTATAAGTATATTTCAGCTGTGTGATGTAAAAATCAGTTACATAAATACCAAAGATCTCATTGATTGTTCATTTGTTGCGATGTCCAATTACTGTTCCATTAGTAAAGTAACGTAAACGAAATAATAATTATCAATATCGTATTATCTATAAAGACAGAATAATAACTACTGTTTTCAAATTTATGATTGAAACGTCCCGTCCAATCTCTGGTGAATGATTGCATGGAAAAGATCGCTCTTAGCGACAAGGCCACCAATAATAGCACTCGATTCGTTTCCATTTTTTCTTGTTTATTTTATTGTTTCTTCAGTGTACACAAAAAACAATGACTCATTTCGCATTATGTTTCGTCTGCCGAGGTGGTGCAGCGCCTCCACAATGTTCGCTGAGGCCCGCGTGCCGGCTCTTGACGCTCTGATCCGACATCGCGTTGCCAGGTTTAGAGATACGCTCTCTAAATCTGGAAATGCCATTATTAACGTAATATTTGCCCACTGATTCTATTTTAGGAAGCAGTGGTCACAATTACTAAAATAGATTCAGACGTAATTGTTATGCAATATTTTATTTTACTTATTTATTTTATTTTATTAATTTAATTGATGTGTATTGTTTTTCTATGGGCCTTGTAGCCCGAAATAAATACTTATAATAATACTTAATATAGGCTAATCACCAATGAAGTGGGCGTAGACCTTAATTATTATCACTCTCAGGTATCAGCATGTTTATGAGATAATTTATTGCTGAAAGTGCAGGAACAGATAAAACTAATAACTAAATGTTTATGTGCAACGTAGCAAGCATTTTTGAAGCCGTGGTGGTCTAGGGGTAATGCCACCCGCCTTACAATCGTGAGGCCGTGGGTTCAAATCCCGGTCCCGTACCAATGAGTTCTCTGGGATTTATGTACGGAATATCACACCACTGGCTTTTCGGTGAAGGAAAACATCGTGAGGCAACCTGCATATGTCCTGAGAAGAATTTCAATGGCGTATGTGAATCCATCAACCCGCACTGGGCCAGCGTGATGGATATGGCCCATCACCCTTCGTGGGTAGGCCTACATCCTGCAGTGGACTATTATAAGGCTGATATAGTACAGTACAGTACAATACAGCAAGCATTTTTATCCTGTTTACAGAAAAGACAAGTACCTACAGACGTATAAACGAATATCTAAGTAATTAAATATACACGCTTGAAAGGCAATAATTACCAAGAGACGTTCTGGGTGATATAGAGTTATATATAAATTAATAATTCAATGATAATAACTAAATTAGTAGAAGGAACTCGATATCACCTAAAATGTCGTATGGTACTTATTGTGAGTATATTTTGGTAACTACAGAAGTTTATAATTAAAATCTCTTATGAAATGGCCAGTAGAAATGGCATGTTTTGTAATAAGATCATGATGAATAAATATGAATCTTTCTTTATGAGCACGTTAATTTTAACGCCCTCTATGATCTTTCAGTAACAACGCTCAAACTTTACAGCAGGCTTGGATAAGTAGGTACGATATTTTCAGCAGCTACACATCAAATTCAAAATGCGTCTAACAGGTAGCCCCAGTTGTACTAACACAAGGGTTTGGACGCCAGAAATAAAATATTTAGTTAATCGGTTTAAAATATAAATCATTTATTTACAAAGAAACACTTACATACATTACATGTTAGAGTGAGATTAGTTTTTGTATCATATTATTATTCCGACACTAACCTCTGTTAAAAAGATTTTTTCATCCCCTCAGCTCGAAAAGAGTATATACAAATAAATTTCTTCAAGTTGTCAGTCTTAGTGAGATTGAGAGATGATGAGACTTTGACTATGTTTTATCTGTCTTCTATTCCCTCGGCTGAAGATTTGATTCCTGTATCTGTAAAAAATACATAAAAGTTTTTTAATTTTATCTTTATATTTTTATTATTCCAAGGGTTCCAAAGATTTAAGTACAAATATGAGTTACAAGCATTATTTTTTCTAAAATAAATTGATTAACTGATATTGTCCACTAATTTAATACAATGGTTACTTTACGTGCCAAATAAAACTAAAATATACAATGGTCGTGAGACATTCACCTAAAAGTGGTATATTAAGACCGCAGGATTGATTCGGATTCAAGCCAGGTTTCAGTTCAATTCAGGTTCAGTGCTTCTATCTACGGTCATCCCGTCTCCTTATTGGAGATCTATGGGGAGGATTTAACTCGTTTTCAAACTAACATAATTAAATAAGTTACTCGTATTTCGTATAGGCCGGGTGGATAGCCAGAGATTTCTTTGACATTCTATATTTAACACAATTATTTTTGAAACTAAAAATAAAGTCAAACTAAAACACTAACCGCCATACAACAAAAGACAAAAACACAGTTTATATACTGTTTAGCCGTGCAATTTGTACTGTTAAACATTGTTAAAGCGTGCGTAAAACTTTTGTGGTAAGACGGTAAGATGTCCAATTAATGATGTACTTAGTATATTCTATAAAGAAATTAAAGTGTAGTGGTAGGCTATATGATCAGGTAGATGAAATCTCAGAGCAAATAAAAAAATCCAGAGAGAACGTCGTTGAACAGTCAAGTGAGGCCGGTTTTTTATACATGTGTGAGTGCGTCGCTGTTGCGCCACTATAGTTTGACTGACAAGCCAAGGCGTAGTTTCCTTGTACGTGGATGTGTGTGTAATTGTCTGTACACGGCGAGGCGTAGTTTTGGTCGGCCTCACTTGTTTGTTCACAACATTCTGTCTTTATTTTTTTATTTGGTCTGAGGATGAGATAGGAAAATGGGCCAAAGACGTAACGGACTGGTGTCCAAGACAAAATAAGGGAAAGAAAAGAAGACAACGTATTAGATGAGAAGAGGATATCGGGAAAAAAGCAGGTGTGGCCTGGAGAAATATGACTCATAACCGGAAAGATTGGTATGCTTTTGGGGAGCGAAGACTCAAGACACTCTCACTACAGGTAACACATAATTAAAATTGAAATTATATTTATTGTATGTTTAATAATATTTTATATGAAGGCTATAAATAAATAAAGAAAATAAATGGGGAGGATGGGATGTCTTATGGCTTAAAATAATAAGAACAGTTTTTTCTTTGTCAAGTAAAAAACTTACAAACAAAACGCAAAAGCCGATAATGCTAGCCTTGTACTGGACCCCGAGGTCTCGAGGAAAGTCCACCTGCAGCTCGATGGAGTCCGCAAAAGCTTCTTCTGCCAGCCCGTTCCACTTCTTATTAATGGTGCCGATTTGGTTGCCTTCCATGTCTTTTATCTACAAACCATAATATATAAACGAAAGGTCAGAGCAAATAAAAAATCTTATTTCTTTGATTTTTGTAGGAACGTAACTTAGATTATTTTAAATAATGTATGAACGTAACTTAAATTATTTTAAATAATCTAAGGTACGTAAGTATAATCTTAAAAAACTAAATTGGCGCAGCGATTCAAAATTTGTCTTGACCTCCGATACTAATAAAATTGTCCGTCTTGCGTTGGCAAAGTAATTTTGCTTTAGCCGGGCAGCCTGTGTAGTCTTGGTGCCAGAGACTTTAAACCGTCTGAAGGCCTCTGATATGGCTAAATAGTTAAAACAACCGGGACTTACGTTTTGATATGGCATCCAATAATAATCGGACAAGTGCGAGTTGGACCCGCGCATGAAGAGTTCCGTACCGTATGGAAGCCCTCCTTAATATATTTATAATTAAACTAGTTTTTACCCGCGGCTAGCCCGCATACGCAATATATCATTATAATTTATAGCCTATGTGTTATTCTGATATATGGCTATATTATTGCAAAGTTTCATCTCAATCCGTTCAGTAGTTTTTGCGTGAAAGAGTAACAAACATCCATACATCCATCCATCCTCACAAACTTTCGCGTTTATAATAATAGTAGGATTACACATTTATATTTTTGAAAGGAATATACAAATCAGAAATCAGAAATCGTTTATTGCAACACTATGTACAAAGATGTTATAATAAATATTAGTTCCAATAGTGGACCCATTACGGGCGTGCAATATTAAAAAAATGTAATTTGGCTAAACATTACATTACACAAGCTTACCTACGTGAAATGTATTAACTTAGAGAATAATTAATATACATCTTAATATTTTAACAATTTTCCTGTCGTCGTTATTAATATCGAGCAAAAAAATTTTATTTCTTGAATGGGAGCCCCCCTAAATATTAATTTTGTTTATGGAACTCCTCGTTCCTGATTCGATCTCGTACAGATCCGAGCATAGCCCTCTCTATAGCTCATTGGGCTAACTAGCCCGGGAGGTAAGCGCAAAAAATGCAACTACTTTCTAAAAGCTGAATTTCCGGTATTACGCTATCATGGTGGTGTATAACAATACCCTGGAGTCAGTCGGCTGGGATGCTTAGCGTTTAATGGGGATACCTGTTTGAATATTTAAAAAAATAATTGAGTAGGTGTCTTGAAAAAACTTCTAATAGCTGAAAATCGGTGTACGGGCAAAGAAGATATAATAATACTACGTATAGAACGGCCACTCGTTACCCCCCACCCGTTTGAATCTTCCTCACTTCCACCCCGCGTCAGGACTCGTCAAATTCACTCTGCGCGCGGGTTTCACAGGCCGGTGATTTTGACTACAAAAAATACAGACTTACAATGGGGAAGACGTGTGCTGTTTATGGCTGTTCTACAACAATTCGCGACAAGATATCATTTCATTATTTCCCTAAAGATAAAATAAGGTACCTTATTTACTTTTAGTAGGTAGATAATATTGTTATAAAAATTATGTTATTCAAATTTAGTTCCTTTCTCTTGATAATTTGTTTCAAATAAAATAAATCGCTTACTTTTAGTTACAGTGCTGTCAAATTATTATGAATTTATTATACTTTATAAGCACTAGAATGATATTCATTTTTGTAAATTTATTTCGCATCTAGCTCACTTCCGCATGAAAGTATGGCGGATCGGTCGTAGAGTACGCCAAGATAATTCTGCGCACGGCCAAAATTGGGAACTAATTCAATGCTGATAGAGAATTCGTAATGCTACCAACATAACGTACGTAGCGCCGCTACTCGCGCGCATAATCTCTCGTTCGCTCGTCGTGCTGATCACAGATAGAGTTGCCATGGGCGTGAAAATACTAGTTATTATCGTAACGCAACTGTTACAGAATATCGGTATCGATATACAATGTATTGTTTCGCGTTAACACATACATACCAAGTAGATAAGTGCTAATTTGTATTTGTATATTTTCTGTAAATAAACGAACATGTATATAAAATTGAGTTAATATGTACAGTCCTATAATTTGTAGTTATTTTTTCTACATAAATACTAATACTAAATATATTTTAATACATAAAGAATTAGATTTTGTTAATCTCACAATAAATGACAAAGATAAACCTTGTCAAAGTTCGGGAGTAGGGAGTTATACTTTTCTTTTTTATTTTTGCTTTTCGCAGAGATGATTTACATAAGACAAAATGTTTGGAACGTGCGTTGTACGGGCCCACGTCCGCGCCCGTCCTGAGCCCGCCCTGTCTTTAATCATACCTCAACGAGCTATATCATTACCAATTTTAAAATCATTGTTTTGAATAAATATTTAGTGCTACTTAATTGACATCAGAAAAAAATCGTGTCAAATATTATTTAATAATTATCTATCTAACGGACTAATTATATTTTTTTGTCATCAAGCTAATTATACCTTTTACAAAAAAATCTTCTAGACATTCTCAAAAAATCTTTTTACTAAGATTTTTCCCAAAATATCAATATATATTGAAAAAAAACGACCTCTGCAAATATGCCTAAAATTCTGATATTATATTCTAAAAAGTCGACAGAGACACCGAAAAAATACCGTTTAAAATTCGGGATTCTCATCACACTGGCACAAGACATGTACTGTACGTAGTATTATTATATCTTCTTTGATACATGTTAAGCTACTAAGAATATTGTGATAAACTTTTAGAACCTCATTTTTTGCGTCAAGGGTTAAAAATATTTTTTTGCAATTATTCGGAAACATTGCCAGAAACAGTTATGAAAACCAGCAACGATCCCGCAACCGCTATTTAACCGGTGAGGGGCCTCACTAGCGTAGGTGTATGAAATATGAAATTAGGGACTTCCCTCAGTTGGCCATCTGTCGGTGCGTTTAGCGCGTGATTTACTTAATCGTTAATTACTAGGTATATCTTTTGTTTAAATTATGGGAGGATTTTACAAATATACATAATCGTGTGTGTGCGTGTTCATATTACTGGATACTTCAACAATATGTGAGAAAATTAAGGGAATTTCGTAACAGTGCCGTGTTTTGGTTATGTTCTACGTAGGTAAATGAGTGATTTCATCGAAATAAGTGTATGTACGATTGTATGTGAAACCTGCAGCGGCTAGTACATCGTATCAGTACTCACAAAACTTCTTGGTAAGTCAGAATTACAATTCATACGGTCGACATGGGTCGTTGACAACCATAGGCGTTCTACACACAAATACCCGTGTAGCGTTCGTGCGTATGTGTAGTGTCTGTGAGTAAAATGTACTGTTGTGTGCGTAAGACAGCAGATTTTGTATGAAGAATCGCGGAGTGTCCGGGCTGTGGTACGGGTACAAAAAATATTCAAATAGTTTAACCACAGAGCCTGTCAGTCATGCTTTAAAACGGCGCTAATTTTGTTCCCCGCGAGCGCGTCTGCCCGAGCGTCTAACATTGGTTATTGTTGTATACCACCATGAAAACGTAAGACAAAAAATCAGCTTTTAGAAAGTAGTTGCATTTTTTGCGCTTACCTCCCGGGCTATACTTGCAGCTTATTAATAAGTTCCTATATCTAGAGCTCACCCGCCCTAAAAAACGCTCTCCAGGGCCAGAAAGGCTTATCGTGAACTGTTTGGCTCCGCTGGCGGCGTCTCTCACTATGAACTTAGGAACGATGTGGATAAACGACTTCAACGTCAACTTGGTGATATACTGGCCGTTGATGTGGACCTCCAGGCGTGAGCTGCAGCACGCGTTTATTGGGGCAAACTTGATTACCTGGAAATTGAGAAAGATAGAGATTGTATTTCTGATCTTTATGTAAGGACCCTCTTCAGTAAAATGTTGTTTCAGATTTCACATTAATTTCTGAATGTTTGAGCTTAATAACGCTTATAACACAACACAGAAGAGCGGAAATACCCTAGAAATTTATACAAAAGAAAGATTTAAAGATGAATTTCCGCAAAGTAACGCCTGATTCCATCGACTACAACATGCATTAATCATTGGCTAGTATTTAACCGAGCACCTATTAATTTGAAACGAATAAAAAAAATAACTCGAATTAAATTTATCAAAAAAATTAAAAAATATAAACGGAAATACTGGACAAGCGACAAAATGCGTGCGAAAACAAATGCCCATATAAATTAGCGACTTAACACTAAATATTTGACCACGTAGTTTCAGGGTAAGGACAGAGTAGGAGCAGGGTGCGGGCAGGGTGCGCGCAGGATGTGGCCAGGGTGGAGGTGAGCAGGGTAACTCCATCATGAGACCCTGGCTTCCATCTAAACTTAAAGTGCTCGTCAAGATGAATTATACGAGCCCAAATTCGATTAGGTTATGTCTTTTTATTGCGATGTTCCTATGACTACCTACCAGCTCCATCATCAGACCTTGCCTTGGATACCATCTAGACACAAAGTGTTCGTCAAGACGAATCAAACGAGTCCAAACGAATGAGGTTATGTCGTTATATGGCGGAGTTCCTATGATCAAAAATAATGCCTATGTCCAACAATAGATGTAGTAAGACTGAAATGATGATTATGTTACACGCTGAATATACGGGAGTTACATATTACGCCTTTTTTTATTTGTAGAGCTGATATGATTGAGATGTTTTACCGACCAATTTCGTTTAGTCCACCAAACCTCACGTATCTGCCCGTTTAATGCATTTTATTGACAAAAAATGTATTTAAATGCCCATTTTATATTTTTCTGCAAATGATTTTTGTTTACTCTCCTGCTAACTCTCACCTGCCTAATTTTTAATTTCTTTCCTAATTTTTAATTTGCCAAAACTACAGCATAAACACCTCCCTGCCCTACCTGTCTGTTAAATCAGTGCCTTAGTTATAACTTAACCTAACCAAACCTACTTATTGTTTCACACCTAATTTCTAATGTGACGAAACGTTATTCGTTTAATAGTTGTTTGGCTGTTTGAAAGATTTGACAAATGTTCCAAACGTGTTTTGTCTTTATAATAATCAGCTTAACAATACATTGATCTACCAAATGAAACGTTGTCATTCGAAAATTTGCTAATTGTTGGATGTCAAATTGAAACACAGGTTGAAACGTTAGCTGGCAAGTGATAATTGGCCCAACAATTTTCCGTGGAAAGACAGGAAACCGTATTTAACAAGATTATTACCGCAGCTAGTAAAACGCTGCACTTATGTAGGCATAACTCAAACCCGATAAATAGTCACACACTTGATATAATAGTCGCCCAACTATGATTATTTTCACCCGGTTTAATATCCTTAATCATTGTACAATGCAAATTATTTACTAAAATGACTGATTCGTTTATGTGCTCAGTAATACTGAAACCACGTATCAGGTATATGGTTTTTTACAATGGAAATTTACGTGGTTTTCACACATTTTATACTATATATATAACGGGACTAAACTCACGTGTAGGGATAGTCCTAACGACTATAGTTTCGGTCGCATTCGGCGACCTTTCTCAACTTTGCGAGTGCTAGCACGCGGAGCCGTCTCGTTACGACTATCCCTACACGTGATTTTAGTCCCGTTATATATAGTATAAAAAGGTATTTGGTTATAGAATTTTATTACTATGAGACGACCGCAAATTACAAAAAAAAAGTTTTTTCTGACAAATAGCTCAGTGACACTCAACTAAATGATTTTGATGAAATCTTCATGATAAGATTCCTACAGAATGGATGGTTTATCTCTTTCTAGTTCTATTGAAATAAATCATCACTAATATTTTAGACACACATACTGCATAATGCATATACTCACATTTCTCCCGGTTTTATCGTAGAGCTCGAAATAGATTGAGGACGAAAAACTGTTTCTGGTGAACTCTCTCTTGAGGCCGAAGATTACCTCGCCAGACTCCGTAGTTACGTCCTTCTGACGAACATCCACCCGAGTCAAGGTACTTAGGTAATCTAAACCTGAAATAATATGAAATTATTAATCACAAAGAGTCTTGGAGCGCGCCTTGTTTTGCATCAAACTTGAAGATTGCTACCGGAACACTGAAATACGACGTCGCACCAAAATGGTTGATATCGTGTATGGAGCGACTGATCTGAGTCCAAATTTGAAACGTTAGAATATTTTTTATCCGATCTTATTAAACCAAATATGAGCAATCAGGAAAAATAATTGGTGCAGTTTTTTTGTAGCTTTTTAGGGTTCCGTACCCAAAGGGTAAAAACGGTACCCTATTACTAAGACTCCGCTGTTCGTCTATCCGTCCGTCTGTCTGTCACCAGCTGTATCTCAAGAACGGTGATAGCTAGAACGTTGAAATTTTCACAGATGACATATTTCTGTTGCCGCTATAACAATAAATACTAAATTTAAATGGGTTCACTTCGGAAGTATACCCTTTCGAACACCAATTTTTTTGATTCACAATTGGCATAAATATCGATGAACATACACAAAAAAATACATACAGACTAACATAGAACTTCCTCCTTTTTGCACGTCGGTTAAAAAATGTCTGTGCAACAAGTACTGCAAAATAAATGACGAACTTACCAACAGGTGAACTTATAGACGAATACGGAGGCGGTGCTTCCTGTGTTGACACGTCTGGTGCTGCATGCGATGTATAAGCCTTATTATCCATTATTACTTATACCTATCATAAGTCAGTGATTATTTTTTTTTACAAAAACTAAAAAAAAAACTAAATTTTGGTAGTAACAAATTGATGTAGTTGATAGTAGCAATTCGAATAAATTGTTATTGAAAAATATTTATGATATTCAAAGTCAATTGCGTAAAAATGCGTCAATACAATTAAAGGAGTTATACGTAAACAACCATCTATTTTATGCTTATCTGTAGGCTGATAAACGTTATCACTTACTAGTATTTTCACTGGCATCGAAGTGCTAATTGATAATAATGCATTTTGTTAATAAAAGTAGGTAAGTGAGTCCGTATAGGCCAGGTGTGCTCTTTGTTTTTAAGGAATTCGTGTGAAAAATATTTATTTTTCAAAGAACATAACTTAAATTCTGGTGTCAGAGTTTTTAGGCCGCCTGAAGGCTTCTGACATGGCTAAACGGTTAAAACAACCGGGACATACAATTTAACGTGTCATCCGAGCCACGGTAGCGCTCAGTTGGAAAATGCCAGACGCGGTCATCTATCATTTGGATGGGTGACCGCGTCATCTGACCGTGCGGAACGTTGCTTAGTTTTTTACCTATACCTAATAGGTATGATAGTCCCAACTAGCTTTAATTATTGTCCCTAACTATATAGTTATCAAGTCATTGGCAACTAAAATGTATGGCACAGCGCGCAGGCGTAAATAAAAGTCAATAATACGAACAACACAATGAAAATATTTTATGATTTTTATTACTTAGCTTCGTGTTGTTGTTAATCAAATAATCTAAGATTTAAACGGTAATTGAAAGTTTATTTGAAAGTTTGTTTCTTTGACAGTTTTTTACTTAAGTGGGCATTTAAAATCGACTGATGCACCCCTATATTTATTATCACTTGATTTCTTGTTTACATTGCACGTCAAAGTTATTCTAAAGCCGGCTTTTTAACCCCCGACAAAAAGGATTAGTGTTATAAAGTATGAGATGTGTGTTTGTGTATGTGTGTGTGTCTATCTGTGTCATGTCTCGGATGATTGCGGTCTGGTTTTATGTACAAAAACTGATGTGATAGATTCAATAATGTGACGCAGTAGGCTGCGCGGTAATGACGGCGTGTTGTTTACACCTAAGTGCGTGATTTATGGTTTTATGACTCGAGCGGGATCAGTCTTTGTTTGCCGTCTATTGTTTAGTTTTTTGGGTGTTTATGTATTTGAAAACAATAGGGAAGACTCGAATTTTTAATTTGTTTACTTGTTAACACAATAGCATTTATTAGATCGAGTAATGCCGCGAATCATCTCGTAGGTTCGAGACTGTAGGTAACAACGCCGGCCGACCCTTGGGGACCAATTTTTCGTTTACCGTCGAAGCGAAAATATCTCGTGTTCAAGTGTGGTGATTGTGAAGTGACTAGTTTGTGTGAATATCAGTGCTAGTGTGAAGTGTTTGTGCCAACCAGTTGTTTCGTGTGTATTGTGATTTTGTGCAATAAAGTGCAAAGTGATTAATCGGCGTTTTAACTGATTATCCAAGAACCCATCTCGTAATAATAATACCAGCACGAGTTCTCAACACACAATTTATCGACTAAAGTTATCAAAATCTGGTGGTTTGAAAAAACCAACATAGTTTATGCGTTAATTTAGGTGTACCACAGATGTTACACAGTCATCTCACCTCATCTGTGCTTTTTTTAGTAATAATATAAGTCTGAAAGAATATTTGTTGGGATGTTTTTTATTCTTCTACACAGCAAACAACTGCTGTTGTTTTTTTTTTGCATCGATGTAGCTTTAAGCTCCGACAATGTCATTATATTCATTTTATCACGAAAACTTTATTATTTAAATTAATTTATTATAAACTTTATTAAATTAATTGCTGTTGTTGAGATGTCACGAAAACCAAACAATCAATAAATCATACAACTAAAAACTATTAAAATCAATTGTACTTTTGTTTGTTATTTAGTGGCATCTGAGCTCTTGATGCAGAAGCATGGAATCGGATGAAAAAGACTATGATCTGACTGAATTGGTAAAAGAGGAAGAGCAATGCGATCGTCCAGTTTGCAGATTGACCAATACGATGCGTCCTGGGACGGAATGGGAAGTACTGGAGATGAAGAAAAAGATGTTCAGAGTCCTATTACAAAAATCTCCGGGTGAGTTTTAAGATGTCCTTTTTTATCGCAAATAGATCCACAAACTTGCTTGACGAAAAGCGACGTTGTGGTGGAAGATGAAACAAGCAAACTTAGAAGATAAGTACGCATCATCAAAATATGTCTTTCAGGAAACAGGAAAGCTGAGAGTCTGTTCCATTCCTTATCCTTACGGCTATCACAAGAAACGTTCGTATCCGTCATAAAATCAGATTTTACTTATTTTGGTGATCATATTTTATTACAAACCGGATTTAATCAAGATGATCCTTACTCGTAGTTTTGATTTTTAAAATATTGGCTTACAATTTATTAATGTTGGATTTTTTCATCCAGGAATGCAAAGGCTGATAGCATCTAGTAATATAGTGATCAGGCAGAAGGTAACAGTTGGCAGCAACAAATATGTGGTAACCTCCGAGTCCGGTGAGGTGTTGTTCAATGCGAAAGAAAGCCCAGAGAGCCTGTTCTCGATCCTTGGCGCACACCAACGCAGCTTCATTTTAGACGTATACGACACAAATCAAGACCGCGTAAGATGGATCTTCAATTTCGCACACAATTAAAAATTATAATCTGGAGATATTTACGTGTTTCGACTATAAGTACCTATATAACGTGACATACTGTTTTTTTCCTGTCACTCGATCGCAAGTCGTGATACCAAGTGACTTAGGTATTATAAATAATATAACGCGATAGCGTAGCATGTAATATGTAATTTCTATCGTTTTAAAAATTATTCACACAAAGATTTTTTCTTTGGGGCCTTTTACTTTTCTTTTATTTTGACTAGCCTCAAGAAATTAAATTTATTGATTTTTAAGTTTTTTGGGATATGACAGAAGTTTCTGGAGTGGCTCAACCATGGCGACCCTTCCGCTACGCCCCTGCGTGCCTATACCAGGAAAACCCAATTGAAGACTGCAGGGGAAAAACAAAGAATGTCAACATTTCATCGATTTCTGGGTGATAATGCCATGCTGATGGTAATGTTGATTGCATTTCATTATCGCCCAAAAATCGATAAAATTTTGACATTCCATGTTTTTCCCCTGTTGTCTTATTCAATCGTTGCTTTTTTCTCGAATATTTATGTCAGTAGATATTCTCAAAATTGTAATGATCTAATGTATCTTGTTCAGGTCATGTCGTTCCGTAGACCCTTCAAATGGTTCAGTGGCAGCAAGCTGGAGGTGTCGGTATTTGGCACAATGACCAATTTGGTGCGACAGAGCTCTACCTCATATAAGAAGAAGCTGTTCATCCATGACGCACGAAATGAACCCTTGCTGCGCCTTAGAAAGATTTGGCTTACACCAGAATTTGAGGTAATAATTCTTACTCCAATATCATAAATCCAAAAGTACGTATGTTGGTGGCTGAGGCAAGGTAAGCGAAGCATTAGTCGTCCGGCTGCAAGACGGGTCGATGAAATAGTCGAAATCGAGAATCGAACTTGGACATGGTTGGAACAGGAGCGAGGCAGATGGCACAGTAATAGAAATACCCATACCCAGCAGTGGGGTAAAAAAAGTTGTTGATGATGATAATGACGTATGTTGGTTTGTTTGTTACTCTTTCGAGCGAGAGATGTTTAAATTTTAATTTTTTACATGGATAAACTTATTCTAAAGATGTGGACTGTTGACGGACAAAACGATCGTACCGACGTACTGATAAGCTCAGCAAGTAGGAAGCCCACCTACAAGGTAGACATCAAGTTTTCAGGACCCCGCTGGATACAAGCCGGTTCTAAAAGTTATCTATAGGGGAGACATACATGTTTTTGCAGTTAACTATAAACGATGAACCAGCAAAGACTTGGCACCGTTATGTATAAGAAGGACATAGGTACATACTTATTGTTTACAGTTACAAACTATGAACAAACAAAGACTTGGACCCGTTAATCTATAGGGGAGGCATACTTATTGTTTGCAGTTACAAACTATGAACAAGCAAAGACTAGGCTACATCGAGAAGCAGTGGAGCGGGCTGGGCCGTGAGCTGTTCACCACCGCAGACCAGTTCCTCATCAAATTCCCGCCAGAGCTCGACGTGCGCCAAAAAGCTGCCGTGCTTGGCGCTTGTATTCTCATTGTAAGCATTTTTACCGAATTCCTAAAAGGATTTACTGTGTTCGTCTGTATGTGTATATTTTTGTCTTTGTTCATCGATATATTTGCCAATTGTGAACCGATTTAAAAAAATATTTTTATCTGAATTCTCCCGAGTTGCTCTCGTTTAAAAGTTAATCGAAATCAGCTGAGCCGATTACTACATAGACGTCGATTTGTGTGAACTATTCAAATTCTGTACACGGTGGAAGTCGGTACTTACTCGTATGCCATTTTTGGCGAAGAATAAATATTAACAGACCTATGCAAGTCAATGTTCAAATAGACATGTCTTTGTTGACTATATAAAAGAACAATTTAAAATTATATAAGTAGTTCGTTAGTTAGATTATTATGTTAAACACGTATTTTTATCGATAAATAATTCAAAAACGTTTCTTATCTGCTGGTTTTTAACCAGGGTATTACTAATACCTACTCGGTCATTTTGAGGTTTCCGGGGTCTCCGTGCTTTACTAATTAGGCTACGCTAGGCTACTACCACATCACCTTACTAAAATATATGTGTTTTTAATCGCCTTTATTTTACTTTCCAGGATTTTCTTTACTACGAGAACAAATAGTAACATCAAAGAAACGCAGACTCCGTTACTCCTGCAACTTCTGTCATTGGTATTAAAACTTCAGCACATTGCTTCTAAATTTAATAATATTTAGATAGGCAATATTTTCATAACATATTTTAATGGAGGACCATAAAAATATCGATTCAGTGGCACAATATATTACTATTAATCCTGACAAAAATATATATGCAAATATAAATGTAATCTTTTTCCAAAGTTGATCAGTTTTTTAAGATTTCACTGAAATACGATTAATGTTCTGAGTTGTTGTAACATTTTACTATTATTCATAGGTATATTCTGCTTTATATATAGGTGGGTACCTACACAATATAAAGATATTTTATAAACATCTGAACTTTTTATAATATTTTAGCACAAAGCATTAATATTTTAAAAGTGATCTATATCAAAATATGCATTTTGAGATTTACGCATTATTACAAAGTTTTTCGCACTTTTATTTTGCACCTTGTAATTTACAATGACAATAAATATTGTTGATCAAATAGATTATGTCTTTATTATTTATTATCGTAGCTGTAGGCTGTACATAGCGTAGTTTGACTAGGTTAGCGATCATCGAAGTTAAGCAACATTCTAAGTGATAATATTTAGCAAGATTATTCTCCTAAATAATCTTGCCAAATATTATCATAATCGGCTGATAAATAGCGTAACAGCAACGGACCCTTTTGAGAGAAATATCTAATCAAAAATCGCTGACGATAGGCGATTGTAACTAACCCTACCTGCCTGCCTACCTAAATAACCTAAATTGTAAACTCAAGAAATGTAGAACCTATTTTAAGAAATTGTCTAAACTAAAATGTCAAATTGTTGAAACTTGATTTGCTCTCAGTTGTACCTAGTTTAATGTCATACTAGCTATGCATCCTGGTTTTACTCAATTATGAAAAAATTAAAAATTGAACCTCATGAAGGAATTTTCTAAGATATTAAAAACGCCTTAAATATTGCAATAGACATCCATTAAGACCCCAGCTTACAACTCGTATTGATGAATAATAAGAAATATTATACTTAACTGTGAACCTCCCAGGTTCATTCTATAATCAGGCACTACTAGCACCATCTGCTTTCGGTCCACTTCTTAAAAGTAATCCTACATTTTGATATTAGCTTTCTGCAGTAAGACACCTATCCTAGTTATCTAATCCATTTCCTACTTGTACGTTAGTTTGGCCAGTGTTCGTCTAGTGGTAGATCCTGCATTGTAGACCGCATAAACCCTAGGTAAAGGTGATTCGAAAGACCTATCAGCCTAATAGATTACCTAAGTTCAGAACGAAAACCCTATGCTTTATCCTATCTTGACATTCTACGAACCTGTATGTATTTTACTAATCTCAAAGTGAACTGAAGTATCTAACTAATGCCTCAAGAGCTATATAGAAATACTGATTTTAGAGCTTCTCTGTTTTACGCGCAGATTATTGGAATATTTTTGTTTTAAATGTAATGTAGCTTTATAAAGTTACGCAGATTTTAGATTAAGAAAATATAAGATATGTGTTGAGAAAATATAAGACATCATTATGAAGGATATCAGAGATTCTAAAACTTGAACTCTAGGATAACAAAGAAACTCTATCGTTGAACTAATATTAATTTTCAAACTACGATTAATAAATAAAACATTTGTATGAAGTCAGAATTATTAGTTTTAATTTATTTCTGACTGTTTGTTACTATTAAAGTTATTAATTTTTATTTAACAGAGATTTGTATGGTTTTATGTTTATCTCTGATTATTTCCCTAGTCATGGCGCTCGCGAGAGCTGAAAACCACGAAAAAATGACTCTACCAAGCTTTCGAAAATCTAAGGCAATCCTGGAAAAGAAAGCTCGAAATAAAAACCAGGAGTCGCGAGTGTCTTGTCAGTCTGATCTCGGTTATTTCGACCACTTAATAAGTCTTGCTTGAATTCCAGAGTGTTCACAAGAAAGACTCCAAGAGTACTATAGATAAAGGTTCGAGAATCGACTTTGCCATATAAAGTAATGTGTAAAACAATATTATAATAAGTTATCAATATCTTTATTTCATAGTGAGCGGAATTTACACTCTTTAATACGGACACGGGTTATCCCTCCTTTACGGAAATGAGAAACACTGGCCCAAGCTCTATCTGGCTTCAAGAGTTCTGCACACTGATGAAAATACAGCATTGATCAAGTAGCACTAACGGCTGGCATTCAAATAAAGTGTTGCAGAATATAATAAAATATAGCAATAGACGACTCTGCGATCCTCTTAATTAATATGAAATATAAATTACAATTAATATATGTCAAATGAACACCCTGTACTTCACAAGTAGCTATAACGTTTCGTCTAGTAATTATATTCGGTAGTTATATTCTCAAAATGCAAGGAATAGGTTTCATTATAAGGTTTCATTTTCGCATTTAGTCGGAGCTGAAAAATACAAATCATTAAGACATCTGTAAATACATAGAAATCATAGCGGGCGAGTGTTAGTAACGACTATCTCCCACTTATGAGGGAATATCCAGAGTTTGGTCTTACTCCATTGATTCCATAACATTAAATGTTTGGACTGTAAGATCATTGCCGTTTCAATGAAGGAAAGCATCGTAATTCGGCAGCATACGACCATAGAAGGGATGCAACGGCCTGTAAAACCGTCATTTTGCATTTATAGATCACTGTATTCTTATGATTCTAGTTCTATAGATATTCCACTCCTTCAGGAAACATCGTAAGACAACTCATTAAAAGACCGCCATAAGAATCTGTAGACGTATGTATATTTATCAACCCTCAACGGATCATTGTAGACAATATGGTATTGTATCTATAGTGGAGCGCTGCATCGAAATCATCTCGTACTCGTACATAGTTGTATGAGAATAAATACGTATGAGCATTCATACCACATTGTGTCTGCGAGGCGGACATAGGCTTATCCTCGTTTGCAGATCTTAGTTTGACAGTAAGTCATTCACATCACTAATGCAGAACTGTTCTGTTCGAAACATTAACTGCTGAACATATTCTATACCTATATAATTATGTATATTAATTTAAAAAGGAATAAGATTATACGAAACCAAATCCTCAAGGAACATCTTCGTCCTTCGATAGAAAACATCCTGCTTCCGACTTCATATTCTAAGGCATGGAACTGATTTTTCGTCGTAATAGCTCATGATTAACCGCATCTCCTTTTCTGCTCATGATCCTCACTGTTTTATATCACTTTGTAAGCCAAAATCACTGAAATATCTTGAAAATCTGCAAAATTAATCCTATTTTTTCCGCAGTGAAGTCCTAACTGACCATCCCCGTCAACCCCCGTTCTCTTTCTCCTTCTCTTGTTTTCATCATACTTTTTTTTACTAAGCGCCCTGCAAAGAGTTAATATACCTAGATTGTAGTTTTGTTGCTTTTTAAATTGTATTCTTTTACCTGTTCGTTGAATATTATTTGAATGAAAGTTTCTTTGAATAATATTGGAAAAAATGATAAATTCATATGAGAGACTCCGAATCTACAATAATGCCTTCTTCCTATGCCTAATTACTCAGGTGTGGACGACAAACCACCTGAGGTTTGTTACAGCAACCCCCAAATTTACGAAGATTGACAGATGTTGGTAAACATCTTAATCAGAGTAAATTTTCCAAAAAAAAAAATTTATCATAACTCCAAATTTAATCAAGTGCAAAATCGTATTTTTCAAAATTCGAGTTCTAACAATAAAATTATATGTTTCGAATGTAAATGTATCCCTAATACAATATGCGAAATGTGTTTTTAAACCAGTCTACTGATAATCATCATAAAATCTCCCCCTCTCAGTTTGATTACATATCTACCATGAAGAAAAATCGCCTTCCCCACTAAATTGTTATAATCTGCAAGGAAGTTCTGGTTCGGTATCAGAAACGGAGCCCTCGTAAGGGAATTCTGAGTGAGGTAGAACCGACCCGAGTGGTCGCATGTTGAGTAGTCCCAGAACCAATCTTCCGTTCGAAGATTTTCCCAACATACCCCTTCCAAATTCTACGAATTGTCCATGAAAAAGGAAAATAAACCCGCATGGCATTAATGTCCCGCCAAGAGTGAAGAATTAAATTCTAACTATCTATAGACTGGAGCATGTGCAGTGTATCAATTCAGAGTTTCCTACCTTGTAGAGTAAAAGATCTTTATGAAATCAACTTATGTTGATGCATTGCCTGCTGGCCTACTCCTAACACCACGCTCCTTCATAAAGATCAATTTGTTTAAGTGATTGCCAAAACTCGAACCCTGACAAACCGCTTTAAATCCCAACAATGCTAATGTCGTAGTCAAAATCACATGTCGCAGTCAATGTCACAGTAGTAATTCTATCAGTAATTTTCCAATATCTTCACGTCAACTTCACGACATAGCATCGCCTTACGAACTCAAAGCGAGCCAATATTTGCACATTTCCCATTAATATCCAAAGAAAAATATGAAAAATGCATCCACACCTTAGCAATTGACTGCTACCTCTCTATTTTTACTAAAATATTAACAAGATAATAGTTAATTATTATTCGAACCTCGATTATTTTTTTTTTGTAATACATATTCAGGCTCATGCTTTCCTACCTGCATTTATCTACCTAAGAAGCTCTCACGTATCCTCATTTAATTTAACGATAAGCAAATGTCAAAATGTTCACTAAAGAAATTCAATTTCTATTTTTTTTTAGTCTACTTAATAGTTATAGTATATAGAATGGCTTTACCCATAAACAAAATTAACCAAATAACAATGTGTCAACATGCCTAAGTTGTCAAGTAAGTAAAATTTACACTCTACTAGTGGAAAGGATCTCTTCCATATGGTTAGAGAAACCAGTTCCTGGCGCGGCATTGCTTGGCCATGAGAATTCTACCTACTCGCAACCCGACATATCTCCACCCGCATAATTTCTGAATATTAAGTGTATCTTTAAAACATAAGTTCAGCCAATCTATCAAGCTCACATTCTACTTCCTTCAAACTAGCAAATCAATTTAAATTCTTTAATGAACACTTGAAATCAAATTCCAAAGTAACACAATTTTGTTTTAAATAATGGGCTATTGTTTTAATTTACAAATAATTTTCATTTTCCTTAACTTGGTGACTGATATCTAAAACGTCTAGTAAAAGTATATGACTGAACCTTAACTTAATTTGAGATAAAGAAAACTATGTATTGATTCATTTAATTTAGTTTTCAATTTCATATATACTCAAATTATTTTAGTTGAAATAAATATTTTGAAACACCTGCCTATTTAGGTTTACAATATTATTTAAAGACTGGACTAATACTCGCTAACATTGAATTTAACTTACGTGGAAGAATAATAACAAGCTTTCTCTACTATCTGAAAAAAAATGAGCAAATGTTCCAACCCCCCGACTAGAATTTCCTTGATATAATTTATAACACTATTAATAGTTATTTATATTTGTTCAACTCTTTCGATCCTAGTTTATACCGTATATAAGTCTGCGCTTGACCGCTAACTCTCCTGATGGTAAACGTCCCTGTTTGCAGATGAAGCTCACAGAATTAAAATATACCTATGCACACTAAATACAACTTGGTTATTACAATTTTAGCGTTAAGATTATATTGCTGGGTTTGAGTTTATTTGATTGATTTAATTTACTAAACCCAACTTATCTCTCTTTTAAACCGACAATATATTTCATAATACAACCCCCCGTTTAGAATGCTCGTACATTAATCTTCCTTTCTTTAGTTTTTCCGAATGCTTATTATTATCAACTATTCAATTTATAATAATTTTGATGCTAGAGAAATAAACGTGTAAATATTTATATCGATCCCAATTAGTATAAGTACGTACAGTAGATTAGTTCAATGTTTATTTCCCATACGTAATTTATATAGAATTTAGTAAATCAGCCCGTTTATTAAATTGAATAGTTAAATTTATCCACTTGCTATCATGTTAAGATAAGTAGAAACAAAATGTCCTAAAAATCCATAAACCTACTAAACCACATCTTCTCTATCGATAAAAAAGAATTTAAATTTTATAACGTTGATTTACAATATCAATATGATGTTAACTTGTTAAGTATACTCAACCCCCGGTTTTCTTGACAAAAATTAATTTAAATAACCGAGTCAGACTCACAGACTTTCCTGTTATATAATATTAGTACCATTCTCTGCCTTGTCTGTACAGTCACTAATCATATCTTTTATAAATTGGAAATATTAACTATCTAAAATTATTGAAGCTATATTAATACATGAAACAATAAAATATATTATAAACACTAAACTAAAACACTACATTTTCAACAAACAAATTACATAAATGTCGAATGAGTTAAAATAAATGAATATATGAACATGAAAAATTCTGGACGTAACTGCAGGTTCTATCCTTGGCTATACCCCTTTTTTGTAACCTGAGCGAAATGTTACCTATGAAACAATATGCTTGCTATTGTTTGATAATTTTTAAAACAATTCAACCCCCAATGTTTTAATCTGTAAATATCCTAAGATAATGATTAACCTGAAATAAATAAGATATTCGTTACCTTCTCTAATGAACTCGCGACTGAAATTATTACGCAAACCTAGTTATCACTATCCTATAAATTTCGAATCACCATCGTCTCCATTTCACGGCAACAAATTGTGTTCAAGTAGTCTAACTACTGAACACAGTCCTATAATAACCTGAATCGGTCTGCCTAAGCAAAGTTCTAAGAAATTGAAACTTACGAGCTGCAACTATATCCTACTGTGACAAAATCTATTCTAAGCATATTTTACGGATAAAACAATTCGATTTTATCGCTAATTCTCGTAATCCTGGTCATCCTGGTCACGGTCGCCGAATTGTAACTAACCCTACCTGCCTGCCTACCTAAATAACCTAAATTGTAAACTCAAGAAATGTAGAACCTATTTTAAGAAATTGTCTAAACTAAAATGTCAAATTGTTGAAACTTGATTTGCTCTCAGTTGTACCTAGTTTAATGTCATACTAGCTATGCATCCTGGTTTTACTCAATTATGAAAAAATTAAAAATTGAACCTCATGAAGGAATTTTCTAAGATATTAAAAACGCCTTAAATATTGCAATAGACATCCATTAAGACCCCAGCTTACAACTCGTATTGATGAATAATAAGAAATATTATACTTAACTGTGAACCTCCCAGGTTCATTCTATAATCAGGCACTACTAGCACCATCTGCTTTCGGTCCACTTCTTAAAAGTAATCCTACATTTTGATATTAGCTTTCTGCAGTAAGACACCTATCCTAGTTATCTAATCCATTTCCTACTTGTACGTTAGTTTGGCCAGTGTTCGTCTAGTGGTAGATCCTGCATTGTAGACCGCATAAACCCTAGGTAAAGGTGATTCGAAAGACCTATCAGCCTAATAGATTACCTAAGTTCAGAACGAAAACCCTATGCTTTATCCTATCTTGACATTCTACGAACCTGTATGTATTTTACTAATCTCAAAGTGAACTGAAGTATCTAACTAATGCCTCAAGAGCTATATAGAAATACTGATTTTAGAGCTTCTCTGTTTTACGCGCAGATTATTGGAATATTTTTGTTTTAAATGTAATGTAGCTTTATAAAGTTACGCAGATTTTAGATTAAGAAAATATAAGATATGTGTTGAGAAAATATAAGACATCATTATGAAGGATATCAGAGATTCTAAAACTTGAACTCTAGGATAACAAAGAAACTCTATCGTTGAACTAATATTAATTTTCAAACTACGATTAATAAATAAAACATTTGTATGAAGTCAGAATTATTAGTTTTAATTTATTTCTGACTGTTTGTTACTATTAAAGTTATTAATTTTTATTTAACAGAGATTTGTATGGTTTTATGTTTATCTCTGATTATTTCCCTAGTCATGGCGCTCGCGAGAGCTGAAAACCACGAAAAA
Organism: Hypomecis punctinalis; assembly: GCA_949316475.1. NCBI lineage: Eukaryota > Metazoa > Arthropoda > Insecta > Lepidoptera > Geometridae > Hypomecis > Hypomecis punctinalis. The sequence goes on from OX438798.1 coordinate 23,187,694, forward strand.
ATGACTCTACCAAGCTTTCGAAAATCTAAGGCAATCCTGGAAAAGAAAGCTCGAAATAAAAACCAGGAGTCGCGAGTGTCTTGTCAGTCTGATCTCGGTTATTTCGACCACTTAATAAGTCTTGCTTGAATTCCAGAGTGTTCACAAGAAAGACTCCAAGAGTACTATAGATAAAGGTTCGAGAATCGACTTTGCCATATAAAGTAATGTGTAAAACAATATTATAATAAGTTATCAATATCTTTATTTCATAGTGAGCGGAATTTACACTCTTTAATACGGACACGGGTTATCCCTCCTTTACGGAAATGAGAAACACTGGCCCAAGCTCTATCTGGCTTCAAGAGTTCTGCACACTGATGAAAATACAGCATTGATCAAGTAGCACTAACGGCTGGCATTCAAATAAAGTGTTGCAGAATATAATAAAATATAGCAATAGACGACTCTGCGATCCTCTTAATTAATATGAAATATAAATTACAATTAATATATGTCAAATGAACACCCTGTACTTCACAAGTAGCTATAACGTTTCGTCTAGTAATTATATTCGGTAGTTATATTCTCAAAATGCAAGGAATAGGTTTCATTATAAGGTTTCATTTTCGCATTTAGTCGGAGCTGAAAAATACAAATCATTAAGACATCTGTAAATACATAGAAATCATAGCGGGCGAGTGTTAGTAACGACTATCTCCCACTTATGAGGGAATATCCAGAGTTTGGTCTTACTCCATTGATTCCATAACATTAAATGTTTGGACTGTAAGATCATTGCCGTTTCAATGAAGGAAAGCATCGTAATTCGGCAGCATACGACCATAGAAGGGATGCAACGGCCTGTAAAACCGTCATTTTGCATTTATAGATCACTGTATTCTTATGATTCTAGTTCTATAGATATTCCACTCCTTCAGGAAACATCGTAAGACAACTCATTAAAAGACCGCCATAAGAATCTGTAGACGTATGTATATTTATCAACCCTCAACGGATCATTGTAGACAATATGGTATTGTATCTATAGTGGAGCGCTGCATCGAAATCATCTCGTACTCGTACATAGTTGTATGAGAATAAATACGTATGAGCATTCATACCACATTGTGTCTGCGAGGCGGACATAGGCTTATCCTCGTTTGCAGATCTTAGTTTGACAGTAAGTCATTCACATCACTAATGCAGAACTGTTCTGTTCGAAACATTAACTGCTGAACATATTCTATACCTATATAATTATGTATATTAATTTAAAAAGGAATAAGATTATACGAAACCAAATCCTCAAGGAACATCTTCGTCCTTCGATAGAAAACATCCTGCTTCCGACTTCATATTCTAAGGCATGGAACTGATTTTTCGTCGTAATAGCTCATGATTAACCGCATCTCCTTTTCTGCTCATGATCCTCACTGTTTTATATCACTTTGTAAGCCAAAATCACTGAAATATCTTGAAAATCTGCAAAATTAATCCTATTTTTTCCGCAGTGAAGTCCTAACTGACCATCCCCGTCAACCCCCGTTCTCTTTCTCCTTCTCTTGTTTTCATCATACTTTTTTTTACTAAGCGCCCTGCAAAGAGTTAATATACCTAGATTGTAGTTTTGTTGCTTTTTAAATTGTATTCTTTTACCTGTTCGTTGAATATTATTTGAATGAAAGTTTCTTTGAATAATATTGGAAAAAATGATAAATTCATATGAGAGACTCCGAATCTACAATAATGCCTTCTTCCTATGCCTAATTACTCAGGTGTGGACGACAAACCACCTGAGGTTTGTTACACGATTGTGAAGTGCCAGCCAGTGTTTTTGTATGTCCAAACATACAAAAACAATAAGCTGTTGTATCAGCCTTATAATAGTCCACTGCAGGACTTAAGCCTGCCCACGAAGGATCATTGGGCCACATCCACCACGCTGGCCCAGTGCGGGTTGATGGATTCACATACGCTATTGAAAATCTTCTCCGGACATATGCAGGTTGCCTCACGATGTTTTCCTTCACCGAAAAGCCAGTGGTGTGAAATTCCGTGCATACATCCCAAAGAACTCATTGGTACGGGACCAGGATTTGAACCCACGACCTCACGATTGTAAGGCGGGTGTCATTACCTCTAGACCACCACGGCTTATAATAAGCTGTTACCTACCTCTAAATATTATACGATTTGTGTAATATTTTTTCATGTAATCAGCACTTCAATCGCTATAAGATTATACGCCTTAATTTTTAAGTGACCTTAAAGTTATAAGCCTCAAAGCCAAAAGTCATATTTTTACGCAAAACTTTGCCTGAAAAGTATACAGAAACTAAAATTTTTCTGAAAAAAATAAGACATAAGAGCGTGCAATATTTCTTACTCAAGCGATTCACACCAAGAACATAATATTTTGTTACAATTTAAGGTGTGAAAAGAGTTTTGTCCCGGAATGTAAATTTTATCAAAAATGTACCGCAGATTTTCTCTGTAAATGCAACTCGTAGGTAATAATTAACATCTAGACAAACAAAAGCAAAATCGTTGAGTTAAATAAATAAATATGACGGGGGGAGCTCCCGGGACCCGTCATCATGTGGGTCCAACATGTCAGAAGTTATTATTTCCATACTACAGGCTCTGTGTCGACCTCACCCAAATGACAGTTGCTACTTAAAGCTTAAACGACAGTTGACATTTGACGTTCAAATGACAGCTCTCACTTGACGCTTAAATGACAGATGACACTTGACGTTTCCAACTATGCTATGTCTATTATTAATACTAGATGGCGCTGCTCCACTATCTAACAAATCAAAGGCGATAAGGCCGCCATTGTACATCTTTTTTCGTCATTATTGTTGTATATTATTGTAATTTTTTGTGTGCAATAAAGATAGTGGAGGAGGGTGGTGGAGGAATCTTTGGAGGACGAAAAAAGATGTACAATGGCGGCCTTATCGCCTTTGGCGATTTCTACCAGGCAACCTTTGGATGGATTGGATACGAAAAATAGAAATACGGTTGGTGGTGTATAGGTGGTGTGAGTTAATACGGAGATCTCTATCACTTCGTTCTCTCGGTCGATTATTGTATAATAGTTGAATTATTCAATTGCATTTAAAAAGTGGCCACCTTCATTACCAATTTGAGACTCCAATTTACTACGACCAGTCTTCTTATTGAATTATAGTTGAATTCTTCAATTACATTTAAAAAGTGGCCACCTTCATTACCAATTTGAGACTCCAAATTACTACGATCAGTCTTCTTCGAAAATACGATCTGTAGAGAAAGACATCCGGACAGATAAAACAAAATTTTGCCACCTGAATTTTGCATAGACGCTTCGTTCTCTCGGTCGGAAAGTCAATGACATTTCGTTACTGCGATTTATTGTCTGGTAGTTTTGCCTGGAATGTTTTCCAGAAGTTCTGGAATGGGCTTATTTTCATAGATGATGATGTGCTTTGTATACAATTCAACTTTGCCATCTCGTATACATATTCTCGCTAGAAGAAATGCGAAAAAAGCTGTATCTATACGGATCGATGACATAGAGCTGCGCGCAGGCGCGAGTAGCTACCGAGAAATGTCTTGCATTAAAGTGGCCACTCACGGCCATGCTAACACACCAAATCAGCCATCGTCCATCCATCAGCAATATGACGTCCACTGCTGGACATAAGCCTCCCCTGTGGATCTCTAATAAGAATGGTTGGAAGCAGCCTGCATCCAGCATTATGGCCCAACGGTCTTGTAAAGATTATCAGTGTCCACCTCGTAGGTGAACGTTCTACATTGCAATTGCCGATAAATGGCAGTCATTTGGTAATATATCACACCAAATAGAGGTGATCACCAAATGATATAAATTCAAAAGATTAAACTTGTGAAATTCTGATGGCATGATTTAAAACTCTGGATTTTCAATCCTTGCTTTATTCACGGCATTATGTCGAGCCAACTCGTACTTAATTGGGGATACCATAGAATCAGAACTTAAGTAATAGAATACTTAATAAATTAACTACTAAATTTTGCTCAAATGAAAACTATGTTACAGCTGTCTTATTCATATCTGGTTATACATCATACCTACGTGAGAGTGAGTAGGACAAAAAAAACGCATTGTCTGTCGGCATACGTCAAAAACACAAGTTGGAATGTCAAAATGGTTAAAAGTGGTTCTACTTTGTCTTTTGCGATGTGATCGGAAATTCGAACCCTTTAGATACAGTAAGAAGATTCAAATCTCTGATCATTTTAACTTACCACTTTTACCTTTTAGAGTTTCGACAGCCGAGATAGCTCAATGCTAGTTTGTGAAACCCTTCGATACTAAGTTAGTTCGGGTTTATGTGCATCTTTTTCTAACACGTTTTAAATTTCATACCTAAAGTGTAACGAAGTGATGAATATCTCTTGCTATTTAAGTAGTTTCTATTACTTTAGCTGTAATTCTATGGGGGATACACTGCAAAAAATTTATGCGCTCTGTCATGACGTCATTCTGATCGTGAATGCTATTTTAGAGTTATCGTAGCTATAGTTCGAAATATATCGTCTATTCATTCAATTTGAATCAATTTCATGATTCCAAATGGACTGATCGTGAGTAGGGTTCTATTTTGGTTTCAAGTCATTTGATTAAGTCGTTTGACGTGGCTACAAATAGAGCGATCGTGACATAGCCACCCTTATACTTGTGGCTTCGGAATTCTTATATTATTAGTCTAGGTTACTAATAATAACTTTATAATTTAGTATTGTCGATTTATTCTAAACTGTTTAAACGGAATCGTTGAACGAGTTGATCGATACGAGTATATTGGAATTTAAGTTCAAATTAGCTGTAAGTTTTACAACTGTTTTTATTCGTCGTCATTTTCTCGCTTTCAGCACTTTTCGGCACACGAAAATCTGTTCCGTTTTACGATCCATTTTACAAAATTGTAATATTTTTTTTACCAGAGACTTTTTTAGCGCTAACAATACTTTGATTTCAAAACTCTCTCATTTTGACATATCTTTGCAAAAACCTGTTGAACTTGTTTATTTTGTATATTGTACCTATTGTATATATGTACTGTATGTATTTTTTATTTGTTCATCGATAATTTCGTCGATTGTAAACCGAATCGAAATATTATTTTTAGTTCGAAAGGGTAAACTGTTGATGTTTAAATTTCACAGTAATTGGCTGAGCCGTTTTTGAAAAATCAAAAATAATGTTAACAATTCGAGCGATTTATTCGAATTTTGTACACGATGGACGGCGGTTTTGCCATTTTTGCGAAAAATAATTACCTATCTCATTATTTATGGTAATAACCACTTCGCTTGCGTTAAGTCCTTAGCTTTTTTTTTAATCAAAGACAGTGTAAGTCACTCTCTTGGAACTACTCAAACTATTGGGCCCATGAAAATAATACAGCCTTGGCCAAAAGTATTAGGCACCTTTAAAAAATCAAAATGCATGTTTACTACTTAACCAATAACTGAGTGCTTATCTTAAATGACTTACCGGGATCATAAATAACTTCTTAGAATATCAAGCGGCTCTTTGTTAAGGTCATAAAATAAAACGCCTGGTGACTGAAAACAAAGGATTCGGGTTTCTTTCGGTCTTATCAGTCAATGTTTGGTTACTTGTGTTATGGACTCTAACAAGTAAACAAGCTTTCATATCTGTTGATGTGATTAAATTGACACCTAATTTTGTTAAAAATGCCAAAAAGGAGTGAAATTAGTTTAGAAGATAGAGTGAAAATACAGGGTGTCTAATACTTTTGGCCAAGTCTGTACATTGTTTTTGTTTTGTTGATGCGTGTATGACAAACAAACAATCCAACAAACTCACGTTCGCATTTGTATCTAACATTAATATGGACATTATTAACTGTATTTTAAAAGCAATCTTTACTAATAAGTAGTATAAATCCGAATTTGTGTTTGTTTGTTACTCATTCACGCAGCAACAGAGCAACGGATACCTAATTAGTCAGTATCACACAAGTCGGCGGATGTGATGTTATCTACAAGCTGCGCAATATCCAATCTTGACGGAATGCGCATAACACAAAGCTCCGCGTCGTTTGAGTTTCGTGCAGCCTGTAGCTAATTTCACTTCACACCCGCCAACTGTATGATTCGACCTATACTTGACTTTTGCCATAAATCTATACTCTACAAAATTTAACTTGATCTCTGCGACAGCTGTCAGAAAAATTACGCCTATGAAGTCCTGAATGTCTTAATAGTACAGACAGTACCTGTCAATGTCATACTTTATGGGCATGCCGATTAGTGATGGGCGACGAATGATCGTGACCACAGAGTTTTAGATAGTTTTATTTAAAATATCGATAGTTTATAGTAAATATATTTTAAATATAACTTAATTTATCATTAATTTTATTGCATATTTTAATATTATAACATTTTTTACATGTGTAATTAAATTAAACCCAATTATATTTTACATTAGCATCGATAATAGTGAAAGACGTCGATAAATACTATCGTTACATTATTATGAGTATTTAAGTAATATCATAATATTTACATGTGTACATACTTGATCTTAAATAATAGTATACCTAAGTAAAAAAAAAAACAATTTCTCACCTTTAACTACTCATTCAATTTCATTACAACATTGTTTGAAAATCGATTTTTTCCACCACTATCTCAACTCTAAAAATGTAAATCTTCTATGTCAATGTCACTGTCGCAGAGATCAAGTTAAATTTTATAGAGTATACCTAGTTGAAAAATCGGCGTATATACTAGCTTCTACTTAGTTTCACCTGTCAAGTTGTCTGTCTGTAATCAAATCTTGCAAGTTAAATTTGATCCAATTCCCGGTTTTCGATTGAGCTGGAATTTTGCATCAATGTGTAAATTACGTGACAACATTATGATGACATGGTGCTGATATGATGATGGAGCTGGAAGGTGACCAAAGGAACTTTGCAATGAAACGACACAACTTCATCGAGTTTGGGCTCATTTGAATCGTCTTGACGAGTAGTTTGTCTTTCAATGGTAACCAGGGTCTTATGATGGAGCTGGTGGTCCTAAGAACTCCGTAACGGTAACGAAACGATGCAAACCCAACGAGTTTCGGCTCGTTTGATTCGTTTTGGCGAGTACTTGTTCAGTAAAAGCTTGTTTTTAAAAAAAGGGTTCTTTAAATTATACTTGTTATAAGCTACTTTTTGTCCCAGAAAAACTAAAGGTTCATAGGCGACAACACTAAAATACTAAATTCACGTGGACGAAAACCAGTCACTTTCATAAAGTTTTTACCTAATTTAGGACCCTGATCCACTACAACTAGTGTTCGTTCTGTGTTTTATCTTGAGTCAGCGTTTTTATAGAGATGCAGTCGGATGGAACCAAGCGTACAGAGGCTAACGAAGCTTTCAAAGAGAAGGCCTCTGAGGAGGTCAAAGCTAATGAGCCTTCTGCAAATTTGGAACAAAAAACAGCCAAGAGAGTGGGACCTCGGACGAAAGAGGAGATAGAGGACATGCAAAAAAAGATATACAGACACCAAATACAAAATTCTGTTGGTAAGTTTTAATAAAATCTACTTACTTTTGATAATGTGCCGTATGATATTAACCGTATTACTTTTTACTTTTACGTTCTCTTTACAGCTCCAATACATGATTTCAGAACTTCACCCTGAAAGTTGGAGTAGGTATAGTTGGAAAGAACAGCCTCGACTTCTCAAATCATCAGAATTTATTTTGGTTTCTTCGTTGTTTGTAAGCTGATAAATTTATTAAATCTGTGGAAGAACATAATGAGATAGTCTGATAGAAATTTTTTTTACGGTTTGCTCAGTAATTTTAAAGCAATCTCCTTCGAGCATATACCAACTCGAAGGCAATCTCAGAAAATTGAAACGCCTACGATAATCGAATAGCAAAATCGCTACTTTAGCTCCATGTTTTCGGACTAAGGTTGATTTATTAAATTTTTAAAAATTTGATGTCGTTAACTATTTACGTGCAATTAAAAGTAATAATCTTACCTCTTGAGGTCAACTCGTTCGTACCACTTTCCCCTAAGTTCTTTATAAACAATAAAAAATCGGCCAAATGCGAGTTGGACTCGCGCACGAAGGGTTCCGTACCGTATGGAAGCTCCCTTAATATTATATTTTATTTAAATTTAATCATTCATTTTTAGGAAATAAACAATTTAATATTCTGTGAAAATTTGAAGCATCTTCCTGTTGCCGTTATTAATATCGGGTAAAAAATTACGTTTCTTGTATGGATGCCCCCCTGAATTTAGTATTTTATTTTAATTTAGTAATTTATTTTTGAAGTGAATATACAACTTAATATTCTGTGAATATTTCAGGCATCTACCTGTCACCGTTATTAAAATCGAGGGAAAAAATCAAATTATTTGAATGCCCCCCAATTACTTTTTTATTATTTTTGCTATTCGTTGTTATAGCTGCAACAGAAATACATCATCTGTGAAAATTTCAACGTTATAGCTATCAAGGTTTATGAGATACAGTCAAGTGACAGACAGACAGACAGACGAACAGATGGACGGACAGCGGAATCTTCGTAATAGGGTCCCGTTTTTACTCTTTGTGTACGAAACCCTTCAATACGATTCTATATTTTATTATTTTATACTACGGGACTAATCGCGCACTAAAAATACGAGATAAATAAATACCTCCTCATCCCGACGTTTCGGCCGAGTTGCATCGACCGTGGTCTCGAGTAGACAGTCTACCCGTGACCACGGTCGATGCAACTCGCATGACGCTCGATGTATGACGCGATTAGTCCCGTAGTATAAAATAATAATGTGTTCAAATCGCGAAAGTTTAAAAACAACGATATATTTGATCGAAGATGAAACCCCAAAAATTAATTATTCTTTCTGTTTCTCACCCAGGCCTGCGCAGATTAATAGCTGCCAGTCAAGTTAATATTAGACAGAAGGTCACAGCTTTTGGAAATAAGTACGTGGTGATGGCTAATAACGGTGACTTGATGTTCAACGTCAAGGAAAAATCCGATAGCTTGTATGCTTTCTTTGGAGGAAACAAGCGCTGCTTCACTATGGACATATACGACACTGATGAGCACCATGTAAGGATGTACAAAAATGTATAGAGCCATACGGAAACAGCTGTAGTTTCCTGTAAACCTAGACTAACCCCTCTGTATCTACACGGCTTGAAAATGGTGGTTGTTTGTTCAGGTGATCTCACTAACTAGACCCTCGCACTGGTTTGGCAGCTGCAAGATGGAGGTGTGGGTGTATGGGGTGATGACGCATGTGGTGCGCAGACACTCGCTCTCTTATGACAAGGGGGTCTACATCAACGACGCGCAAGATCGCCCTTTGCTGCACCTCAAGAAGATTTGGCTCACTCCAGAATATGAAGTCATTTTAATCATACTCTACTCATTATACTCATTCTTACTTTTTAAACGACACTTGGCAACTAAGGCACTTGCCTTTATCAACTACAATAAAATACTATTGCTAGAACTATTTCTACATACAAAGCAATTGGATCATCTACCGACCCTTGAAGGGCAAAAGATAAACCAAATGCTCAATCCCACTACCAGCTGGCAGCATTGCCACACTGAATACATTGAGCCAAATAAACACGTTATTATTCTGTGCATATTATTAATATTTATTTTCTTGAAGATGTTGTGGGTTTTGTGTTTCAAGTTTTGTTTTTTGCCTAGTCCTTCGGCTGTAAATTACACAAACAGGAATTATTGCTAATTTTATTGACCGACGAACCACCGGAGGAGGAGGTATACAATTCGACGCAAAACTTTTTTCGTACTGGTCCGACTTTAATAATTCTTTTTTTATTGCAAAGAGTATTATACTTCGAAATTGGTCCCATTTAAATTTTATCGAAATCGGCTGAGCCGTTTTTGATAAATCAACAATAATGTGAAAAATGCTCCATCGATCCGTGCGAAATATTCGCGAATTCTGTACACGGGTGAAGTCGGTCATGCTAACTTTTGCAAAAAATAATCTTGTTTATTACTCGCAGTAATCTTACTCATCTTGCTGTTTGCGCATGCTACGTAGTTATCGTTATATAATAATCATCATTGACACCTTAGTTTGTTCCAATGCAGGGTCTGGAGGACATAAATGTCCTGCAGACATTTGAATACGTCTGTGTAGCGACTTATACAGGGTTGCTGGAAATCAATTAGCATCCTTTTCAAGGCATATATATTCTTTACATCAAAACACACATCTTTTGATCTACAACTTTGTCCAAATCGATGCTAATTGATTACCAATTACCCTGTATAACAGGACGGGATAGTTAATTATCATTAACCCTCAGCCATATTATTATGTCCATGTGATGATATATGTCCTTTTATACAGGGTTATTGGTAATAAGCCTCTTCCTTGTTAAGCAAACCTTCACATATTTTATGCCAGACTTGCACATTTAATGCCGCACCTATGCGGTTTAAAAGATCTAATACAGACTCTCATTTGCAGTTACGGACGTTGGAAAAGCGAAGGATTGGCTGCATCCAGAAGGAGTGGAGCGGATTCTGTCGCGAGATGTTCACTTCCGCAGACCAGTTCGTCATCAAATTCCAGCGGGAACTGGACGTGCGCGTCAAATCTGCTGTGATTGGCGCGTGCATTCTTATTGTGAGCCCATTTTATCACTACTTTTTTTTTACAAGGATGAAATCTTCGCAATATACTTACTTCTCCGAGGTAGATGCAGTTACCTAAGTCATGAACCATTACAGTACCTGGTGAAACTTCTCTTAGTGGCCTGCTCTTCGGTGCTCTTGAGAGCTCTGATATATCCTGGGGAACGCGATAGAGTTTTCAAAGTCATCCTCTCTATGCCTGTTTAGTTGAATGGTTAGAGCCCATCTCCAAGGTGGTTCGAGGCCGGACCACCATTGGTTGGTTGGAGGAGGAGCCCAGATGTTTTTATTGCGTAGACGCGCTCCGCGAACAAAGTGACACGGCGGCGTCAGCCAAATGCCGCTCGGGCTTTTGTAGTTGAGATTTCCACTTTAAACCCCAGAGCAATTCGTTGAAGTCGTGAGCCGAACCCTACAGGGTTTTTAAGTAGATAAACTGTGCAACTTGCCACTACAAATCCCCGAACAGGTTATTGAATTATTCAGGGTATTGTGGCCCTCATATCGCTTTAATACCCAGAGCGTTTCAATCTACGTCTCTCCATTTCCATCTTTTTTAAACGATATAAAGAATTACAACCACTGCATAGATATAATAATAAATAGCTTAGGTTATATTAGAAGATGACAAACAACGCACGAGCCGAGCGAGCGAAGCGAGCGTGCCGCGGCAGCGGCCGGCGAAGTGCCAGAAGAGAATTGCTTTTATAGAAAAGCCGTCGTAGGACAAACGAATTTCCACGTAATAAATTTCAAATATAACTCTAGGTATACTTTACTGAATCATAAAAAACTATTTAGACTTAGGACTTTAATCTTTAGAACCGACCTCTATCGAACTTAGCAGGGAATTGTAGTGACAAAAGTCGATGAATGTTACTACAATACCCAGTTAGCAACTCGGCCATGGCCGAGTTGCTCCGGGGTTTAAAGTGCAAAACTCAACTACAAAAGCCGGAGCGCTACTTGGCTGAAATGCACGGGGGCGTGTAATGACGCGAAACGGCGAAAGGGGAGCGTGCCTTCGTATGGTGAAATAAAGAATAAAAATTCATATAAAATATTCAAGTCGACTTTTTAACTATTTTATGTGATTTGCCAATACTTTAGCTACTACATAATACATTGAACATAAATAATTTAAAAAAATCAACTCATAAAAACTTGTCAAGAAATCTTCGTTCAAAACTCAGGTGACTTTGGATTTTTTTTCGAATGAGCGTAGTTATTTTTTGTACGTATTAGATATGGTTTGCCAATAGAAGATATGCTCCAGAATAATGTATATTGTTTTCTTTAAAAAATGTTTACTAAATTCTTAATTCTGGCATAGATAATTTATCTATGAATGAATTAGAATATTATTAATTAAGTATTAATTTATCTATGATTCTGGTTAGGCATTTTATAGACGACCGCCCCGTAAAAGGCTCTCTTACCACCAGGTAGAGATTGATAGATCGTACCACCATCCTGTATTCTATATATATATTTATGTCATATATATAACAGACAACAAATTTTTACTTAACTAAATAATCAGCGGTAAGATATTATGTTTTTTCAACATCTTTTCTATTTTCAGGACTTTATCCACTACGAAAGCAAATAATACACACGAAGTGAACGAAAATGAAGAAACAATTAACGCTGTCAATTGCGCCTTTTGATAGTCCTGTAACCATTTTTCATAGATTCGTATTTAGCTTATCGATGTAGCATGAATATAATATGAAAAAATCGAGTAAAGCTTGGTTGCCTAGGTACAAATTAGTTAAATTAATTAAAAATGTTATCTAACCTACGTATTTTGCTATCGGTGCTTGGGTCTACTATGTAGCCAATTATAAAGGTGCCATCGTAAATTTAAAATAACACTGTACCTATCTATTACACATGTTTTTTGTGCACTCGGTCTCTAACCCCAAATTAAGCAAAGCTTGTGATATGTCTGCCAGAGACTGATAACCATTTTTTATTTTTACTGTTCTAACAACTTTCAACTGCAGTAGTAACAACGGTAATTCATTTACCGTTCTTTCTACTGGTAGTAAGCTTGGGAGTAACACTGGGAATAAACCATATTCTACATATACATACATAATTTTAAAATACATTATTTTTACAGATAATAATACCTAATGACACAGAGCAAGCAACCTATGAAAGAAAAAAAATATATATAATAAAAAACAATACTAATAGCCATTGAAACGAAATGATGATGATGATCACTTATGTTCATCACATAAATGCTTGCGCTGGGTGGGAATCAAACCCACGCCTTTTTGACCTAGGAGTCAATGCTCTTTAATATCTTTCATCCAAATCGGTTTAGCCGTTTCAAACTTATCAGCTCTTTTATCAGCTGCGATAGGAATCTTACTAGTTGGGGGTTTCTAAAATGTTTAATTAAAAACTTTCTTTTTGTGATAAACATTTCAAAAATTGACGCGTTCGCAGGATTTGAACCTGCATCCTTCTGCTGCATCTGGCCCGGTGTCCCAGAGGATGCAGGTTCAAATCCTGCGTACGCGTCAATTTTTGAAATGTTTATCACAAAAAGAAAGTTTCTATACACCTAGTGTGTGAAGCACGATAAAAATAATTTCATTGATTAAGCAATGCGTCATTTCTCGATAATGGTAAGAAGTTCTAATAATTTCACATTAAGTAAGTGACTGACTGGTTTAAAGCAGTTCTCACAAATGGCGTTTCCAACAATGTAGTAGTTGGTAAAAATGATAAACACTCACTAATTCGGCGCATTCGCAGAGCGCGATTTAGCTTAATTGGACAAAGCATCTGGGCCGGTGTCCCATAGGATGCAGGTTCAAATCCTGCGAACGCGTCAATTTTTGAAATGTTTATCACAAAAAGAAAGTTTCTATACACCTAGTGTGTGAAGCACGATAAAAATAATTTCATTGTTTAATTAAATCTTGTGATTCATTAAATCATAGCATTAAGAAAAATTTTGATCTCTAAAAATTATGAAATACTTACATATTTAATTAAATATCGATGATAGGGTTGTCTACTTTTGAATACTACATTTTATCTTATTCTGACATGTTTGATACTAATCTTAGCAAAATTCTACTTTAACAATATTTTTTATAGTCTTTTTAAATATTTTTTACAAGTACCTAATTATGTACCTGCTGAAATTTTATGACAATAAATGTTGTTAAGCAAATTATAATGAGTTTATTACTGAAATACTTTTTAGGGTTCCGTACCCAAACGGTAAAAATGGGACCCTATTACTAAGACTCCGCTGTCCTTCTGTCTCTCGCCAGGCTGTATCTCATGAACCGTGATAGCTAGAAGGTTGATACTTTCACAGACGATGTATTTTTGTTGCCGCTATAATAACAAATACTAAAAATAGAATTAAATAGCTATTAAAAGGGACTGCGATACAAAAAACCTGAATTTTTAGCCGTTTTTCGCTCCCATTCAGTACGGCACCCTTCGTTTGTGAGTCCGACTCGCACTTGACCGATTATTTTCTTTATTAATACTACATATATGCCGAATCAAAGTTTCTAGCGTCGTTGAGTCACTGAGCAGCAGTAAATTCGTTATGTCTGCTACACCAGTAGGCCAAGCATGCGACCACGAAAAGCCACAAAAAGAACTCTTTTCGAGGTGTGAAAGAGTTACAGATATATATATATAACGGGACAATAGCTTTAAGTTTATTTTTAAATAGTGCCACTTAGTATAATTTCGAAGGACTAGGAATGGTAGTGGCAACATTCCTGGGGTAACGCTTGTAACAAACGCTGCTGGTTGGTTCCAAGGAGGTTTTCAAGTGATATCGCATGATCGGCCGATGGGCGGGAAAATGCGATGATGACTTGACAGATGTCACTTGAGAGTTGTAAGGAGAGCTGGTTTGGAGAGGTTATGGTGAACTGAGTTTAGAACGGCTCGAGTTGTGATTTCTTGATAAAATGGTGGCAGCGTGCGTTACGCTGCGGAACGCCATGTCCTTCGCTTAAAGTTTTCTCTACAGTTGTAGTCATACGTAATCTTCTGTAAAATAAACTGATTGTTCGTGACGTCGCAATTTATCTCCTCGCCCGCTTAACCCACGCCACGCCACACAGAAGTATTGTTGGGTCAGATGGTATAAAATCATTACGACATTGAATCACCATAACTGATGCGGATCTTATTATGGATTCGACATATATATATATATATATATATATATATATATATATATATACTTCGCCATAACTCTATAACGTTCTGACACCTCGAAAGAAATATTACGTGGTGCGCATCCTAGCCCGACTGGGCTAAGTATTTGGGCAGCTTGTAACTAACTTCACAGAGGTATTAATTTTTTTTGATTCGATCTATACTTACCTAACTGTTTTATTTTTAGCAATAGCTTAGTTAACATAAATTTCATTTATAAATGCACACTTAAACCAAAAATTTGTTAGACGTATTATTAATAATTATTATTTATTGTAGGTACGCTATTTCCTAATTGGTTACACACATATTGAAAATAATAAGACCTATAGACCTTTAATAAGACCTGCAGGCCAATCGCGCTAATTTTAAACAGTTGCGTTCCGTCTGCAATCCTGTTAAAGTTCGGTTACAATTGTATTTAAGTTTCAATTCAGCTTTAAAGAATTCGGTATTGCCCTAAACTTCATACCTACACCAAGCGGTCGTTTGACAGCGGTTACGTTCCAACTCTGATTGAGTTGCGTTTCAACTTTTGTCTAAATCAATAGCGCGATACGAAAATAGACACAAAGTTGAAGTTCGGTTAAAGTTCAATTGTAATTCAGCTGTAATTTTTTAGTGCGATTGGTCTGCTGTTCAAAGCTTGTAGCTGAAACCATACCTTCCTAAAGTCAAAATAACATCAATTCTATGTAAATATCTGAATTGTAAATATTTGGGGTTAGTTAATAAGTAGTAGAAGCCGTGGTGGTCTAGTGGTAATGATAATCGTCTTACAATCGTGAGGTCGTGGGTTTAAATCCCGATCCCGTACCAATAAATTCCTGAAATTTATGTACGGAATTTCACACCACTGGCTTTTCGGTGAAGGAAAAAATCGTAAGGCAACCTGCATACGTTCGTAGAAGAAATTCAATGGCGTATGTGAATCCACCAACCCGCACTGGGCCAGCGTGGTAGATATGGCCCAACCACCCTTCGTGGGTAGGCCTACGTCCTGCAGTGGACTATTAAAAAGGCTGGTATATGTACAGTTAATAAGTACTCAAAATTGAATCTTTATTGTTTGATGTTTAGGTTAGGTATTTATAAATAAATAAATTATTTTATCTAATTTAAAGGATTCTAGTACACGACCAGACAAATGCCGAGACTGATGACACCATAAGAAAATTGTATAAAATCTTTGTTTTTAATAAATATTTAGTGTATATTCGCTCTGTTATGTCGTTATACTTAGGTATGACTTATAACTTGCATTCCTGATTAAACCAAACATTTTGGGCCGCCACTCCATGGAGCTTCGTCAACTTATAACTTAAGCCCGCTGTACTTACTGTCTTAAGATAGTTGATTGAATCAGGCGTTACTTTACGGATGTTCATCTTCAAATCTTTGTTTTCTATAAATATTTAGTGTATTTAACCATAAACCAATTATATAAATAACCACATATTTACTAAATAAATAAATATTTTTGGGACATCTAACACAAGGCCTCTGACCCCAAACTAAGCAAAGCTTGTGATATGGTTGCCAGAGACTGATGTACTACATATACTTATTTTTAAATTTATACATAAATAGATAGTAACTAAATAACACCCAGACACAGAGCAAACACTTATGTTCATCACATAAATATTTGCCCTGGGTAGGGATCGATACCCCCTCTTTGATCCAGAAGTTAGGGTCACTAACCACTGAGCCACCGAGACAGTCAGAGGATTTAAATGTGGTGTTGAGTTTGTGAAGTAAAAGCTCATAGAGTTGTGTAGGGCGTGTAGATGGCTTCGCTCTGGATGTCATCTGATAACTTTTTCATAGAGCTGGTAGAGCGAGCTACAACCTCATCTTCTCTTTTGAGTCTAGGCAACATCCATCCATCCATCAGCCATAGGACGTCGACTGCTGATCTCCTTGCGGGTGGACGTCCTACGCTGCGCTTGCCGGTACGTAGTCTCCACCCGAAAACTTTTTGACCCGATCGGTCATCAGTCCTCCGCCGCGCTATGTGCCCTGCCAATGTCATTACAACTTGCCAATCCGCTGCGCTATGTCGGTTGAACTTTGGTTCTTCTACGAATCTCCTCATTCCTGATTCGATTTCGCAGAGGAACTCAGAGCATAGCCCTCTCCATAACTCGTTGGGCTACTTGGAGCTTATTAATATGGTACATAGTAAGAGACTATGTTTCAGTGCCATAAATCATCACTGGCAACACACACTGGTCGAACACTATTGGCTTCAGGCATTGAGGTATGTCAGACGAGAAGACGTAACGCAATTTTCCGAACGCTTTCTTATAAGTAGAATAGGGCTACATTTGGAGCCGAAGATGGAGTATGTAGATCTAAAAGATACCTACCGGCTATACTCGCTGCCCAGCCGAGTTAGATTCGGCAACATAATGTAATGTTTTTTTCGGTGTTATAGGTATTAACATCATACTTATTACATATATATATATATATATTTAACTAGTGACTAACATGGCCTTGTTTTACCGACCACATTATCCCTATTTCGTCTGACTGTTGTACAAGTCTTACGCTTGAAAGTATATTTAATCTAATGTTAATTAAAATTACGATAAGTGAGAACTATAATACCTACAAAGTGTATCATAAAAACGTTTTTGAATGATCATATTTAGTACTTATAATATTTTAATTGACCAACTTAAGTTGCAATAATAACAATGACTTACTATCGAAGTACGAGCTCAATTGGTAAGTTAAAAATTAAACTTACTAAGCGCAATATTAGAATTTTCTCGGGTTCTTTACGATTTACAACTAAACTAACTAAAGCCAAAACTACGCCAAAAAATATCGTTGTCAGTCTATGTATAAAAACGTTTAAAGCAAAAAATAAGGTTAAATTCTGTTGATGCACATATACTCGTATAGGTACCTTCATACCAATGTATGAAGGTACCTATACGAGTATAAGTAGTCAATACTAACCATCTTGAATTTTTAGTGTACTTGTACTACTTGTGTAATTGTATTTGTACCTACCTCATTATTGACTCAATCTGGAAGGGCAGGGCAGTAATTTTGTATGCAACTTTTTGCTTATATAATCACAATTGCATACCTAACCCGGATTACCTATTCAAAATCATTACTCACAGAACAATAAATCACTTTGAATTGATCTGTAAATATTCTTAATTGACACTAAAAAATAACATGACAAATGGTGCACGTACCGCTCATATTACATAGAGAATACATAAGTGGTTTTCAAAAGAATTATCCTGGAATGTAAAATGATGTTGATCCAATTCATATTCATATTCATGGTTACATATTTGAGCCATTTGGAGTTGAGACTTTGGGTCCGTGGGGGCCGGGAGCTCATCTCGTTTTCAAAAGTCTTTCTGAGCGTCTGGTGGACGCGACGCGTGACCAAAATGCTGGTGTTTATTTGGCTCAACGTATAAGCATTGCCATTCAGCGTGGCAATGCTGCCAGCATGCTGGGCACGCTGCCAACTGGCAGTGGGCTTGAGCACTTGGATTATCTTTAGACCTTCAAGGGTTTGTGGATGATCCAATTGCTTTATATGTAGTAGTAGTGTAGTATTGTCATTATAAACATTAAATGCAATGTCAAATCTCAAACTAAGTTTCATACGATTTCTTTTTGAGCGTCTAGTGGACGTGACGCGTGACCAAATCGCTGGTGTTTTTCGTATTTAGCATTTTTTATTTCGAATAGTTTTGCGTTTGACTACACACTGGCTGATGTTAAGCAGATGCGCGGTCTAGGGTGTACACGCATACCTAGAAGATACCTATTTACTCGGGATTTGAAGACATTCACGTTATACTTTAACGGGAAGACAGACCCAGGCAAAGCGTTCCACATTCCGGCTGTTCGTATGAGGAATGAGGATTCGAAACGCTTGGTTCTAACGCGCGGAACACAATTTATAAGCATTGTCATTCAGCTTGGCAATGCTGCCAGCATACTGGGCACTGCCAACTGGCAGTAGGCTTGAGCATTTGGATTATCTTTAAACCTTCAAAGGACTGTGGATGATGCTATTGCTATTTATGTAGTATGTAGTATTTAACTGTAGTACGTACCTTTTCATTATGTTTACTTTCTGTTCCTATTCAGGAATGCAGATGCTAGAGTCAGTGGACCAAATCATCATTAGTCATAAGAACACAAATCTTCAGAACAAGTATGTGGTTACCACCGATTGCGGCGAACTGTTGTTCACTATAAAAGAGGACTCCAGTGCAGTGCATTCGCTAATGTATGGACGTGATCGCGACTTCATGATGGACGTTTTTGACGCAAATAAAAAGAAAGTAAGCCGATTTTACTTAGTTTTCCAAACAGTAGACCTCGCGAGAAATTTGTAGCATTTTAGAGTTCTTTCACCAAAATGCACAATTTTCAAAAGCAAGGCAAAAAATATTGTAAATTATGCGGGGCAACTTTATCTTGACTTGGTCTTGATCTAATTGTTTCATATTCGTAAATCTTGTTAGGTTCTGAATATTAAACGATCTTACTATACTCTATAAAATATAACTTGATCTCTGCGACAGTTACATATTGACATATTTAGAGTTGAGATAGTGGTGGAAAAAATCGATTTTCAAACAATGTTGTAATGAAATCGAATGAGTAGTTGAAGGTGAGAAATTGGATTTTATTTACTTTCTTTATTTAAGATCAAGTATGTACACATGTAAATAATGTTATGATATTAATTAAATACTCATAATAATGTAACGATAGTATTTATCGACGTGTTTCACTATTATCGATGCTAATGTAACATATAATTGGTTTAATTTAATTACACATGTAAAAAATGTTATGATATTCAAATATACAATAAAGTTAATGATAAATTAAGTTTTATTTAAAATATCGTCAGTATAAACTATCGATATTTTAATTAAAACTCTATCTAAAACTCTGTGGTCACGATCATTCGTCGCCCATCACTAATCGACATGCCCATAAAGTATGACATTGACAGGTACTGTCTGTACTATTAAGATATTCAGGACTTCATAGGCGTGATTTTTCTGACAGCTGTCGCAGAGATCAAGTTAAATTTTATAGAGTATAAATATTATCAAAATTGGCTTTTAAAAACCGTTCCTTTTTGAGAAAAAAATACCAAACAAACAAAAATCGCTGATGACTAAATAAATAATTATACATAACCAGTGTACCTTTCGTTCAAATAATGCGGCCAGTAAGCGAGAAGCAGCTTGAAAACCAACATCTGGAGATGACAAGAAAATTTTGCAGACGAGCTAAAAATTGTTCCTAGCGATTCACGATATACACTCATACATACGAGTACTAACAAGTTACATGATGTCAAACAATAATTATAAACTATACTCTATAAAATTTAACTTAATCTCTGTGACAGCTGTCAGAAAAATCACGCCTATGAAGTCCTGAATTTCTTAAAATTACAGACAGTACCTGTCAATGTCATACTTTGTGGGCATGCCGATTAGTGATGGGCGACGAATGATCGTGACCACAGAGTTTTAATTAAAATATAAAATATAGTTTATACTGACGATATTTTCAATAAAACTTGATTTATCATTAATTTTATTGTATATTGTAATATTATAACATTTTTTACAGTCATGTGTATTTAAAGTAAACCCAATTATATGTTACATTAGCATCGATAATAGTGAAAAACGTCTATAAATACTATCGTTACATTATTATGAGTAGGTATATAATTAATATCATAACATTATTTACATGTGTACATACTTGATCTTAAATAATAGTAAGTAAACGAAATCCAATTTCTCACCTTCAACTACTCATTCGATTTTATTACAACATTCTTTGAAAATTGATTTTTTTCCACCACTATCCCAACTCTAAAAATGTCAATCTTCTACTGTCGCAGAGATCAAGTTAAATTTTACAGAGTATAGATACGATTTGCAGGGTTATTGGTTATCAATTAGAATCCTTTAAAGGGTATATTCTGTACATCAAAACAAACAACTTTGTTTTACAGCTTTTCCCAAATTTGAACAAATTACTCAATTGTTTTTAAAAGTTGTATCAGCATAACTACATATATTTTTATATCTAACTAATCTTTACACTTGTTTGCATATTTACACAGTTTCTCCTCCGAGGTCCGAGTCTGGCGGATAGAAATGCGCGCGCTTTTTACATAGTGTTATACTCGTATAATATGTTTAGACCAAACAAATATTGTTTTTATTATGTATGGAAGAAATTAGATGCGTATTTTTAGAAGTTGTAAACAAAAGATGTTTGATTTTGATTTATTTATTTATTTATTTACATCATTAATAGGTGGGCAGTTACAGGTTGGCCCCAATGCGCCCGCCTATATTACATTACAACTTAAGATTAAATAAAATGTAAGATGTAAAATATATAAACTACCTTAGAAATAAATTAACATAAAAAAAGTTGTGGTACGAGTAACAATATTAAAAATCATCAGACAAGTAAAAGATCACAGACAATAAAATTTAGCAAAAAGAACTTATTCTGGTGGTTTAAGAATTAGATGTTTAACCCTACCATAAAGATCAATTGTCGTTCTGCGAACATCAGCTTCGGTGCAATTAAATAGATCTAGATCTGAGTTCCGTTTCAGTAAAGCATTGAGCGTAGCCAGCGCTCTAGGCACTGGTGCCAACCTACCGTACTCAGTTCTGCACCACGGCACTCGAAACAGACCATGCGGACGCGCCGCCATACACCTAAGCGGAACAGCCAACGTCAACCTTTCGAGTACCGACGGTACATGCATACGGCCGGTTATCATGCGCCACACGTACAGAATCAGGGAGAGCGTTCGCCTTATCTCAAGGGTATCATAGTCCAACATCCACATGACAAACTCACTTGGGTACAAGTAAGGATATCCGACATAATACCCATATCGCTTATGGTAGAGCCATCTCAAAAATTTCCTTTGCAGCTTCTCCTCCATCTCAACGTATTTGTCCTCGTATGGATTCCATATGATGGCATTAGATTCCATTTTGCTTCGAACAAATGCATTGTAGAGGGCCTTAATCGCTGAGATACTCTCCAACGGACGTGATGTATAGAATATGCCCTTAAAAGGACGCTAATTGATTACCAGTAACCCTGTACGTGTACCAATGGTAAAATAACTTTATTTGTTATTTATTATGCTCAGATTATGAGGCTACGTCGGCCGTACAAATGGTTCGGTGGCAGCAAGCTAGAAGTGACCCTCTGGGGTAGAGTGATCAACATAATCCGTCAGATACCCACCACCTTTGACAAGCTGCTGACTGTCAACGACGCGACTGACCAGCCGATGCTGCGCCTCAAAAGGCCGTGGTGCGCTACAGAATTTGAAGTAAGTAACTCCATTTACTAAGGCGATGGTGAACCGCAAACTTGGCCATTCAAAAACAATAAACCCTACTTCTAAATTAATATTTATTTGATTCGATTTGGGTGTTTTTTATGGAATCAGCACTTTTCGTTTTCACCGAACGTTTTTCCAGTTTATTAAATGATTAAAGTTATAAGCCTCTATTTTTACGCTACATTTGGCTGAAAACACAGAATAGGCCCTATTACACAGGGCATGAAAAGTATTGACTTATCATACAGAAACTAAAAACTTTTCTGAATAAAATATGACATACAAGAGTGTTTTTTACTCAAATGATTAACACCAAAAACATTAGAGTTTTATACCGGAACGTAAATTTTATCAAAAAATGTACCAAATTTTTCTCGGGCTGCAACAGAAAACGCAAAAACAGTGGTCGATTTACAGGTTTCTTAAGGCTAATTCACACACATTAGTGAGGTCAGCCGGTACGATGCCGGTACTGTGACGGAACTATGTTGGAACGGTGGTACGAGTAGCTTGACTAATATGTATGTGTGAATCGGCATTTAACTATCAAAATTTTGTTTGTTTGTTGTCGATTTCGAGTTTCTGTCTTATTTCTGCATCCACTGAATAGAGAAAGGAAAATTAACAAGTAAAAAGTAACTAATTCTTGATATGTGCAAATTTCACATAGGCTTAGTGTGCCATAAGAGCAGTTCTCCAAAAAGTTTTGACGCTTCCCAAACCATATGTTCTGAATCTAACATCCTATGAGTTGAGCATTTATCAATGCAAGGAAGATTAGTTACAGTATACCACAGAAGTCAGATGAGAGTTGACGAACCTTTTGAAAATGGAGAATTTTCAGACACAGATTGCTTCACAATAGTTCGATTTAGAGTTTGAAGCTTACGGCACATACATAACCATAACAACTAATAAAATATGGCAGAGGCAGGATTGGAATTCGTTGTTACATTAAGGTCCTGCCTAGACGTACGATCATTTTATCGACTTGTAGGGGTACAATACCGTGCATCCAGATTTTCTGAGAGCCCGACTCCAACCCTGGGTAGAGGTGCATGCCTAGTATTGCCTAGCATCGACTTAGCATTATTTCCTTACTACTTAGGGATTCGAGCCCTGAACTTCTAGACTAAATATCCTATAGTCTCTGAGATACTCCATGTGTAAAATAATACACCTTTCTTCTTCTTCCTCGATCTTCTACTTTATTTCTCTCTTATCTTTCTTTAAGTTGCTGTTCAGAAAAAAAAATATTTGGCTATTTTCTGACCAAATAATGTCTATGTCACGAAAAAAAGCCGTTATGGTCTGGTGGTAGTGATAGTGACAACCACGTTAAAATCGTGGTGCCGCGCGTCCCATACCAATAAGTTTTTTGGAATGTGTGTACGGAATTACACACCACTGGCTTTTCGGTGAAGGAAAACATTAACCTGCATAACGTAGAAGAAATCTGACGGCGTGTGTGAATCCACCAACCTGCTCTGCGCCAGGGTGGTGGATATGGCTCAATAACTCTTAATCGGTAGGTAGGCCTACGTCCTGCAGTGGACTATTAAAAAGACTGGTACAGTTCAAGTAAGGGGATTAATGTATTGTATAAACTCACTGGGTTTTGTTAATATTTTCCTGTCAAACTAACTGCAAAAATACCTACTTTGTATACAATAGTGTTTAAAATGACAGATGTAAGTTATTGATAATTTATTTTTACTCCTTACCTACCTTTGTTGGTGGCGTGATATACATAGGTAGGTAAGTAGTGGCAAAAAATAGACCATTATTTTTGCTTATTAGGTGTAAAATCAATGGTCTACGTGTATTTATTTGTATGAGAACTTATAAATACATATAGGTAGTACGTACGAATATGTATAATATGTATAAATACAAGGAAGACGTCTTTTTTATGCATTAAACCGACTTTACCGATAACCAATTTTTTAAGTGAAAACTTCTTAAGCGGCGTTTTTTCAGATAAGTTAAAAATGTTAAACTCGCGTCAAGAAACGTGACCTGATCAAACATTCATAAGACGGAGGAAGAATAGACCGCCGGCGCGGTATAGGAGAGGAAATAATATCCTCCTCTCTTCCTACCGCGCGGCGAAAGTGTATGCCTTCTCCCGCTGTGTGCGTGTGTAATATTGTAATTTACCACATAAATACTATTATATTTATATTGATAAATAAAGCAATTCCCTAACCATTCCAAAATAATATTAAAAATTGCACAACGTTCATTTTAACGATTTCTCTTCTGCCAGCACGCCCGGAGTGCAACTCGTTGTTTTTAAGCGCATTAAAGCCACGCCTCGATGGTGAGGTCTAATGTTTCGTTTCTTGTAGTTACAGGCCCCAACGAAGCACGCAATAGGCTGTATCACGAAGCAGTGGGGCGGGCTGATGCGCGAGATGTTCTCGAGCTCTGACGACTTCCTCGTCACGTTCCCTCTGGACCTCGAGGTATCCTTCAAGGCCGGTTTGATCGGTGCCTGTATTCTCATCGTAAGTACTCGTTAAACTTTTGACGCTGTAAATAAATATCTGAGGACATCTTACGCACGGTCTCTGACCCCAAACTAAGCTGGACAAACTAACAAGCTCTTTGTGATATGGTTGCCAGGGACTGATGTACTACATCCTACTTCCTACTAATATTATAAACGCGAAAGTTTGTGAGGATGGATGGATGGAAGGATGCATGGATGGATGTTTGTTACTCTTTCACGCAAAAACCACTGAACGGATTGAGATGAAACTTTGCAATAAAATAGCTTATATATCAGAATAACACAGGCTATAAATTATAATGATATATTGCGTATGCGGGCGAAGACGCGGGTAAAAACTAGTTAATACATATTTTTAAATACATACTTATATAGATACTAACTTAAAGAGTAGGTAATAAGATACAGAGCAAACATCTAGTAACTTACTTTGAATATTTAATAACATTATTTCGATTAACCTGATTTTTATTTTCAGGATGTTCTTTATTACGAATGACACCATGACCAGATGAACATCAAGTCAAATATGCTTGCTGCCTATTTGCAGGCAAAAAAATTTACAAAATTATTAATTATCGAAATAAAAAAAATCTATCAGGACTGGTTTTTGTTTTAAATTTAATTAGATTTATCCTTAAACGGGGTGTCAAGGAAAGGACCTTTTTAACACGCTTTTATTAGTATCACCTGTATTTTTGTAACCAACAAAATCGAGCTCAAAGGGTGAACTCGATTTTGACCTACTTTGAGTGATCAGATTTTCTTCAAACTTTGCACACCTATCAAAGACCGATGACAATGTATTTATAATAAAAAAAAAATTGATGACTACCTAAGGCGTGTTTTTTCAGTTTTTTTTAATTTATATTATTTTTATGGAATAATTATCTATTCTCGTCTTAGTACCAACACCCTCTACGAATGACCTTATACTTATAATCGGGTCAAATCAATGAATATGGTAGGAAAAGATTGATTTGGACTACATTTTTGTGTACAGACCACGGTCCGTTCTGCGATAAAAAGAACAAAAAGTCAAATAGGTCACTAATATCTGTCAGTGTTCCGTTTTGGGTTTACCCATGGGTTTACCGTTTTTATACGTCGCGAAACGCAAAAATAACGCTGTGTGTAACGCAGTAACGTGTCGAGCTGCGCACAAGGAAATTTAACTCCTACGAGTATCATACCTACCTATTTCATAGGAGTTATAGCGGCGGCCAGTTCGCCGGAGCAGCACAAATGGCGCAAATTTGCTAACCTCGGTCAAAGAAGATAAAATAATACCTCGATAGTGGTTACATATTTCAGCCGTTTGGAGTTGAGATATTAGGTCCGTGGGGGCCGGGGGCTCATCTTGTTTTCATAAGTCTTTCAGAGTGTCAGGAGGGCGCGACGCGTGACCAAACGTATAAGCATTGCTTTTCAGCGTGGCAATGCTGCCAGCATGCTGGGCACGCTGCCTGGCAGTGAGCTTGAGTATTTGGATTATTTATCGTTAGACCTTCAAAGGTCTGTGGATGATCCAATTTCTTTCTAATCATTTATTTTCTTTTAGTAATGTAGTTAGTTTTAACATATAAAGTAATATTGTATTTTAATTTAGTTAGTAAAATAAAAATAAAAAAATAATTGTAAATCTGTCTAAACATATCACCTTAGAGTATATAAATAACTATAGAGCGCACACGACGAAGTGGGAACATTAGGTACAAGTGAGAACAAAACGACGTTCCCGCCGCGAGCACTTGTAGTCGTAGCAGAGTACTAGGAACGTGCGTTTCTCGAGCAACTTTTTTCAAATTGATGTATTAAAATGGTGAAATATGCAGTTCGACCTTGTAAAAACGATACTAGAAAACACACGAAATTGAAATCCAGTATCACATTTCATCGGTAAGTAGATTATAATACTTATTTTTATGTAAATAAATCCGGAATCGCGGGGGTGAAGAAGACGTGGGAGGCGGGCACGCACAGGCTCGCCCGTGCACCGCACCACACCGCACTCCCGCCGCGTGATTTAGAGATGGGACGTGACCAACGCTGTAGTCGATATAATGTTTACTAGAAGTACTGCATATTACATATAACAGATTTTGTAACTTTAATACTTAAAATCTTATTATAATTTATTATAAATAATTGTATAGTGTGTTTTGTGCGATATACTTTCTAATATTTTTAATGTCAAATTATTATAGCGGTACATAATTATGTAATGTTACGATATCACGTCTACACTGCTAAATTGATTTTGAAGATTTTAGAGGTTTAATTTAATTTAATGGACTTAAATTAAATTAAAAAAAATGATAGTGAGAGATACATTTTTGTAATAAGTAAGTTCGTAGGTATGTGGCTGGTGGCTAGCCCTGGTGTCAGCGTTATTAGGCCGCGTGAATGCCTCTGACATAGCTAAACGGGACCTACAATATATTGTGTCATCCAAGCAACGGTAGCGTTCAGTTGGAAAATGCCACCCACAGTCGCCGATCTACATAATACCTGACTGTATTTTTGTAATGAAAATATAGGCTCCTACAAATATAGTATAAAATATGTAAAGGACAAACTTACCCAAAATACTGAACAACATTCCAAAAAAAGGTCGAAATTTATAAAAATATCTTTTGTTTTCTTATTTTTCAGATTTCCAAAAGACCAAAATTTGATGAACAAATGGATTATCGCTTTAAAACAAACAAATTTTGAGCCAAACATATGGAATAAAGTTTGTTCAGTACACTTTCTTGATTTTTTTGACGTACATATCTTTTTTAATTTTTCTTCTTTCTTAATTTTTCTGAATAAATGTCGTAAGTAACATGTAGAAAAACTTATACTCATATTATTCTCTTAGATGTTATCGC
Organism: Hypomecis punctinalis; assembly: GCA_949316475.1. Classification (NCBI taxonomy): domain Eukaryota; kingdom Metazoa; phylum Arthropoda; class Insecta; order Lepidoptera; family Geometridae; genus Hypomecis; species Hypomecis punctinalis. The sequence continues at coordinate 23,215,408 of OX438798.1, forward strand.
ACGAAATATATTTGTAGGTACTTGTTTGTACCGCGCTGAACCTGCATCTATTGACAACAAAATGAGTTTACGTTGCCCGCGTGCCCATCCCTAGTAATCGCCAACATACATATATAAGTAGCTATACTTCATCTGCCTACGACGCGCACTGGGCGTCTAGTGCGGTACTAGCGCTCTATAGTTACTATACTCTAAGCATATCACCCTTTAGGTATCGAAAGAAAATCGGAAAAAAAACCACTCGCTGCTTTCGCGCAATATTTACTTCCCTAGTAAAAGGCTAACAATAATTAAAACTAGATGAGAACCCGGCTTCGCTCGGGTGAAATGTGACTCATAATACACACACACACACACACACACACACATCATAATTTTACTGTTACTCGATCACCACCTTTACGAAAAGCCCTTCACTGCATCAATTTTTCACAATTATGACAATGATTACCAAATGCAAGGAGCATAGATGAAGGATAGGTCTTCGCTCCGAGCGAAGCAAAGCAAGTAGTTTAAGCTGATAACAAAATGATGTAGGTATCATAAAGCAAAACAATGATGAAAGACCGATGAAAGACATTCATTTTAAGAAATAGGTACTTTCGGCATGATGGGTGTAAACAACATCCCAAAGTAATTGCTCAAAATTAAAATTGCACAAAACTAATTTTTGGCGGGAACGCGGAAAAATCATGTCGCCTCATTGTACTACTATTTTGTTAATCTTGTGTTTTTATTAGTAATGATTAGTGAAATACTTTGATATTTCGTTGATTATGAGCTTTTTTACGTGCATAAGTGTAGGCAAATGATATAATGTGACGTATCATGTGTTGTAACCAAAACTCCATAGACGTCTCTAGTAAAGTCTCCGCTGCTTTACTGAGGTATGACTTGAACTATGTTTGGACTTGACCGTGACTTTTATGGACTTTAACGTGACTACGACAGTGACTATGTTGATAAAATATTATCAAAAATTATTATAACTTAATACTTGACACTGGCAAATGCACAACAATGCGACGCCAAAACATAAAATAAGATATTTGACAGTAGTCAATTATCATGTCATTTGAGTATCAAGATCAGTGATGCCAATTTAGCACATTTTGATCTTGCTTAGCATATTTATTTGCAATTTAGCATACACCATATTTTTGGCATGTAAAATAATTATACAATAAAAGTTTATTACCATGAAAATTTATTTCAGCAATATCGTTTTTAACGCTACCACATTCAAATGCCGAAATTGAACGGGTTTCTTTTAGTCAAATGAATGTATTAAAAACTAAGCTACGCGATTATTTGTCGGTAAAAAATTTTAAATGTTATTTTATACTTATAAGATTCGATTTAAAAAGGGCAACGAAAAACTGCTACTCTTAAGCCGGAAACTATACTATCGGACGCGGCTGACGGACGCGACTGACAGCCGAGACTTAGCAATGTGCACAGTCTTAAAACATCCGGCTCGCCAGATCACTCTAGGACATCCGAACGCTCAAGGTCGTCCGAAGGTGACGTCTGCGACTTATGTCCGATAGTGTACACGGCTCAGTGTACTTTCATAGTCTATATACCTATCAGTCGCGGCTGTCAGTCGCGTCCGTGAACCGCGTCCGATAGTATGTTTCCAGCTTTACGCAGTTCCAGATAATGCACTGCGTTCTGTAGGTACCAAGGAGATCTATACAGTATGAGCAGTGACGCTAGCTCGTCTTCAAGCACTTTAATTGTCGATGAAGACCAAGGTACTTACATTTTATTCGATAGCATATAATTAGTTCATAATCGATTAAAACACATATTTTGTTAATTAACAATAATTTTACTTTTTTTGTTCCGTTTCATTTGATATAGAAAAATGCTATCACAATTTTTAGAATATTTATTTTGCCACAATTTTAACACCATTTTAGCATAGTCTTTATTTGTGCTATTGGCAACACTGCTCAAGATATGTCATCCGGTGTCATTATCTCCATAATTTTGTGTTTTTCTTTGTCAACACCGTTATAATTTATTAAAATACTCGATAATCCGAATTTTCCGGATATATGTTGTCGACTCGAAATCATTATTTTTTTATGTTTTATCATTCAGATAAAGTTTCGATCGAGTCTACCGTACCCCTTGACGAAATTATTAATATATAGATTAGGCAAAAATAAGTAGGGTTCCGTATTTTTGTGATCTTGAATCAAGAATTTGTTTACACATTCTAAATTAGAATGTGTAAACAAATTCTTGTTATAGCACAGAATACGAACGAACTACATTTTAGTGCCTATTCTATTCCCATCAGTAAGCTTTGTTCGTTCTGGCTCCAGTGTTGCCAACGAAGGCGATTTTTCGCCATTTAGGCTACTCGGATTGGAAATCGGCGACAAAAAAACCTTAAAGGCGACTGGTCGCCTTTTAGGCTACTCGAAAAAAATGAAAAGTTCTTGTATTTGAATGATCGAATCTCAACACAAATGAGCCTAAGCAAAAGAAAAAATTATACCCACGCAATAGCAAAAAGTGTAGGAAAATCAAGATAAAAAGATGGCAGCACCCTTCGCCCTTCGTTATTGTCGGGGAATACCCCGTATTTGTCGTATCTATAACGTAACCAAATTTATGATCCAACCAAGACAAAGTATTCGCTTGGCTGTTGATAACCATTGTAATTATACGTATTATAAAAATACAAAACGACTAAATTGTTTGGGAAAACTTCACTTATCCAGACTTATCCTGTGCGTGTTCAGTCAGTTCATTGTTCGTTCGTCGTCTGATTTTGTATTGTACTCCTAGTTGTGACAAAAAATGGGAAAGCACGGAAAATACGTGAAGCATTACCGTGACGAATGGGAAAAAATTCCAGCATTTAAAAGTACGTATCTAATTACGAGATGTTTTTTCTTAATTTCTGACTATACATAACATTATTTTTATGCATTGTTTATATGTGAAAGTTTGTGAGGATGAATGGATGGAGGCCATGGATGTTTTTTGCTCCATTAAATTACTCATGCTTCCTTGATTAAATAACTCATTTTAAAGCTATAAAGTTCCAACGGGAAAATATGTTCTTGCGGAAATTTCAAACGCGGGCGAAACCTCTAGGCGAAGGGTTTATTAATATGATAATATTAATAATCTCAAACTAACCCACACTTTTATTTTACAGGTTGGCTAACTCGAGCACCCGTGGAACTAACAGATAGTGGAAAAGGTGAGGCATATTGTAAATTATGTGTTTCACCACTCCGTGCACACAAAACTGATCTAGAAAAGCACATGAAAAGTAAAACACATAAAGACAAGGAATTAAGATTTGCAAAAACACAACCCAAGCTTGCATCATTTGGCTACTCCACAGTTAAAGACACTTCAACAAAAGAAAAAATAATGGACATAAAAATTTCTACTTAGTATATCGCTGCTCATAGCTCCATCCGTAGCATAGACCATTTGACAGAAGTTTTGAAAACCTGTGGTATAGGCAGTCCTCTCGAAAATATACAATTACACAGAACAAAGTGCTCTGCCATTATAAAGAATGTCGTGGAACCAGCCATGCTTAAAGAACTGTTAGAAGAACTTGGTGGGCAAAGTTATTCTATAATACTGGACGAATCCACTGATGTAGCAACAGTAAAGTACATGGCGTATTGCATCCGATACTACAATAAAAAACTAGAAAAAATTGTTGTAGATTTTTTAGGCTTTCAAGAAGTGTACGAAGCAACAGCTGATGTCCTGTATACATCCTTTAAGAGATTTTTATCTGATATGGGCTTAAATATTCAAAATCTCATCGCAATAGGAACTGATGGAGCTAGTAATCTTTGTGGCAAAAATCACTCCCTTTTCACTCTTTTAAAAGCAGACATACCCCATTTGCAGTTGTTGAAGTGCGTGTGCCACTCCCTTAGTTTGTGTGCATCCAAAGCGTGCACTGAATTACCATCTTGCCTGGAATATTTACTTAGGGAAACCCGAAATTGGTTTGCTCACAGTCCATTGCGAATGAAAGTCTATCAGAACTTATTTGAAACTATTAATGATGGCAAAAAGCCCTTGAAACTAACTCAATTGTCTGCAACTAGATGGTTGGCATTTTATGCAGCTGTTAATACAAACATCAATCAGTGGCTTGAGCTCAAAACCCATTTTAATATGGTTAAATCGTCAGAAGAGAGATGTTACACAGCAAGGGAGCTTGCTGCTATGTATAATGATGACACGAATTTATTATACTTATTGTTTCTATGTCCCATACTAAAAGAAGTAACACACGTGAATGTTATATTTCAAGCAAGTAATGCAAATATAACAAAAGTTTACAACGACCTTCGGATTCTTCTTCTGTCCATTGCAAGACGTCTTTTCAAACCATTATTTTTGAGAGGTCAAAGTATGTCCGAAAACGCCTCATTGGCAATGCTTCATGAAGCGGATATAGCAGCTGTTAGGCGAGCTTTAGAAAAAGCCGAAGCACCAGTTGAAAATTCATTGCTTCCACAGGACTCGATCGATTTTGGAGAAAAGTTCAATGAATTACTTTCAAAAAGATCTGTTTCTGACAGCAAAGCCAAAGAAATCAAACAGCGATGCACAAACTTTCTCGTGCGCTTAGTGAAGGAATTAGTTGACAGGTTACCAGTCAATGTGTCGGTGGTGGAAAAAATTGATGTTTTGTCACCCAACCGCTGCCTCTCAACCAGCAACAGACCTAACATTGATGATTTTCCCTGGCAGTTATGTGAACCTAATATTGACAAGGAATCTATAATAAACCAATTCCGCACTTTAAGTACGATGCGTATAGAGGAAATAATTGGCACTGCTTCTCCTATTGATACTGTAAATTTCTGGGTACAGGTATTGAAAATGCAGAACGCTGGAGGCAATCCCATGTTCAAAGATTTAGCGGAGTTTTCCTTGCGTTGTCTTTCATTACCTTTAAGTAATGCTGTCGTGGAAAGAATTTTCAGCGTGATGGGTACGATAAAGATAAAATTAAGAAACAGAATGCAATTACCCATGCTGATCGCCATTCTAAGAATTCGTACACATATGAATGTCAGAAGCATTTGCTGCAACAACTTTGAACCAAGCAATCATATGATAAGTTTACATGCAGGAAGAAAAATGTACGATTCCAGCGGAGCTTGCGCCAGCACTAGCACAGCATCCACAGTAAATGTTGACGACGGCGAAGTTATTCTGGATGCTTTGCTATTGCTCGCAGCAGATGAAGCAGAATCGGAGTGTATATAAATAAATAAATTGTTAAAAAACTGTTTTTTATTTTAGTTTCGGCGTATGGGCTACTTTAGGCTACCTCATTTCAAATTCGGCTACTTTAGGCTACTCAAGCTCTGAAAATGGGCGACACCAGGTCCCGACTTGTTGGCAACACTGCAGACGGCATAGTTTGAACGTTAACTGAACAGTTCAGTCATTTATTCAATTAATTGTATGAATTATTGTATTCAATACATGTTATGTGTATTTAATAAATGCGGAAAGATATCGCTACCTATTAGTGCTACGAATTCAAATTGAGTAATCAAAAAATGGCTGACGTTTCGTCTTTAGGTGAGTTCCTACTATCTAATATTTTATTTAGTACTTATAACAAATAAAAAAAAACTTATGTACCATAATTACTCGTATGCCATAATTGGAAAGCATGTAAATATGTAGTTAGCACAGAAGAGAGAGGTCTGCTGTTCTGTGGTAGTTAATTAACATTGTCAAAAATAACATATTGGTGTTAAGTACTTAGTTAGACTCCAATTTTTTGTGTATACTGCTTTTTTTATCTTTTGGTAACATGGTAGTTTCCATTATACACGTGAGGAGGTATTTCAATTATTAGGTGTGCAAGTTTTTTAAGACTATATTGAAAATGTGGCGTAGGCACTACGTTGTCGATGTATTTATCTCTGTATACCGCGTCACACAAGTTACACTCAATTAAAACACAAATTACATTCAATCGACGCGCGGCTTAATTATGAGTTTCACTCAGGGTTGGATATTGCGCAGCTTGTAGCTAACTTCATTTCCGCCAACTTGTGTGACGCGACTTGTAGTGAAAGTACGTATGCGAAATATATATATATTTCACAGTAATTTGTAATTTGTAGCGTTTAGTGTCAGTGCTTAATTTATCTCATTGATTTGAGTAGAAATGTGTTGGAAGCCACAATCCAACATGTCCATTTGTATTTTAGTTTAGATAGGATAATTTATTTAAGTTTTGTTTTCATGTTTTATAAGTTAAAGATAAATAAAATACATGTCCATTAAACTCGATAAAATTTCTGTTAAAACCAATGAGAAACAAGTTACGAAATTCGCATCCTTTCAGGGGCTTAGTCTGTACATCAAACTAACTTTTGTTCATAGACTTTCATTAATTATCAAAAAAGTTGTTGTTCCATAAAAAAATATAGATCACCCTCGACAAAATGTATGGAACTGCTGTTTTTTTTAGAGTTTTGACAAAAGTCGCAGAACAAAAGTTGTTAGTTTTGATGTACAGAATAAGATTCTCAGCTCAGCCGTTCACGCGTGATGCCGTGACCAATGGAAATAGGGATTCATTTTTATACAAATTCATTCATTCATTCGGATTTAAGAGCACTGCTCTTGTCGGTGGAGCAACTTCCACTACTTGCGGTCTTCCGCCAGTGTCTTCACCTCCCTGTACGACATGACCTCTACCTTCTCTTTGATCTGATCTAGAAACGCTCTCCGTGGTCTTCCTCTCCCTCTCTTTCCTTCTACTTTTCCTTCTATTATGGTTTTCATTAGATTGTCATGTCGTACAAGGTGGCCAAACATCTTTCCCCTTCTATTTTCAACTGTTGTCAATTTTTTTCTTTTCTCTTTTACCATGTCGAGCACCTCTTGGTTCGTTTTCTTTTCAGTCCAACTGATTTTTTTCCATTCTTCTCCAACACCACATCTCGAACGCCTCAAGCCGTTCCCTATCTTTCTGTGTTAATATCCATGTTTCACTTGCGTAAAGTGCAATGCTCCATATATAGGTTTTGATCAGTCTTTTTTTGATATGTTTTGCTATTTTAGATTTGAAGAGGTGCTTTTTGTTGTTAAACGCTTGTTTGGCTATTGATATTCTAATTTTGATGTCGGTGGTGCATTTCGCGTCATTGGTGATGGTGCTCCCTAAGTATTTAAATGATGTTACCTGTTTTATTTCGATATTATTTAGCTCGATTGGATTATATGGTAGAGTATTTCTTGTAATGGTCATTATTTTGGTTTTACTTACGTTTATTTTAAGTCCTATTTCTTTGAAAGCGCGGTCCATGGTTACTATAAGTTTTTGGAGTTCTTCTTGGGTTTCTGCTAGTGCTGCGATGTCATCTGCGTATCGTATGAAGAAGATGCGTTCGCCATTGCATTTTCACACCCCCATTTTCTGACTCTTTTATTTTTCTTATGGCGTTTTCGATGAGATTGTTAAAGATCTTTGGTGAAAGGGGGCATCCTTGCCTTACTCCTCGTTTTATTTTGGCCTTTTCTGTTTCATTTCCTACTTCTATTACTGTGTTTTGATTCTGGTATAGTTTGTGTATTATTCTTCTATCTCTGTAGTCTATTCCTATGTTTTTAGAATGGTCATCATTTGTTTCCAGTTAATGTTATCGAATGCTTTTTCGAGATCTACGAACGCTACGTGTGTTTCTAGTCCTAAATCAATTATTTTGTTACTAATCATTCTTAACGCTAAAATTGCTTCCCGCGTTCCTTTACCTCTCCTGAATCCATACAAATCGTTTATTAATACAAATCGTTTATTTGTCCAATACATGATTAATTTCTTGGTTCCCTGGCCCTTATTATGCTAGGTCAATAACCTCTATTATAAGAGCCAGTACCTTCCTATTTACAATGACTGCAGACAAAACAAAACAAAAAAGTAATTTTAGTTAAATAAGTAAAAATATATATTATAGGAAATTATAAGGTGTACAGTAAAATTATATACTATCCTTAAATATAGTTTGATAATATTATAGATCCGAAAAGTTTGTTGGTTTGTACCTTTTTCACGCACCAACGAAGCAACGGATTGACTTGATTTTTGGCATGAATATAGTTCAAGGGACGGAAAGTGACATGGGCTACTTTTTTTAAAAGTAACAAGTTCCTGTGGAATAGCACAAAAGTAAAAATACCACTCATGCGGAGCCGCGGGCAAAAGCTAGTAGTTATATATTTTAGACAGACTACAAAAAAATAAAATGTTCAAATCGCGAAAGTTTAAAAATAACAAAAGTTATATTGTTTGTATTCTTCTTATCCAGGTTTGCGAAGGCTGGCGGCTACGGACCAAATATCAGTCAAACAGAAGGTGACAGCTTTCGGCAACAAATATGTGGTGACGAACAAGCGCGGTGATCTGCTGTTCAACATGAAGGAAGACGCCAGCCCCCTGTTTGTGTTCCTAAGCAGCAATAGGCGTAGCTTCAAAATCGACTTATACGATGCAAATGACCAACATGTAAGAAGCTCATTGGTTATACAATGTGTTTGTCTACCGGTGTCGGAGCCTTAAGCGGTGACATCTATGGCAAATTTTGAACAACTTTTACTATGAGACCAACTCTGTAAACGTAAAAAAAACTGCTGTTCCATACAATTTTTTATAGACTTTCGACAAAAAGTATGTTTTTTTTGTTTGCGTTTTTAGAGTTAACCCCAAAGTAAAAGTTATTCAAAATTTGCCATATATGTCACTGCTTAAGGCAACACCGACACCGTAATAACCGTAGAAATAATGTAGATACCTAGATAGATCCAACAAAAAACATTGTCATGTTCAAAAAGTTATCAGATCTCATGTAGGGCCAAGCTTCTAACTCTACAGTATTTAACAGGATTTAAAACTTCAGCTTGGCAATGTTTCCAGCATGCTCGGCACGCTGCAAACTAGCAGTGGCCTTCAAGGGTCTGTGGATGATCTAATTGTTTGTTATGTAGTAGTAGTTTTTGAAGATTTACATTATAAGTCTTGTATTTAGTGGTAGTTAATAAAAGCACTTGCTCTATATAAAAAAGTCAAGTAAGTACCCTTGCACCTTGTTGTCACTGTTCAAACCTAACCTAACCGACAGGCATCAATAAAATTATAAATGCTTTTGTTGATTAAGATAAGGTTAGAATGTTCCCGCCTTGTCCTGTCGGGGGACTTAGTAGAATCCGAGGTAGAGCCGTTTCTCTGGGTTTCTTCTGAGACAGCTGAGAAGGCGGCGCTCGAGGTCTCCCAGTTTTTGAATATTTAAATCAGCTTTACGAATTAATGACTATAAATTAAATTAAATTATTGAGACAAAAACGATTTTTTTAAACATTTACATTCATCTCACATTAATTAGATCAGATTTATAAAAAACAAATACAATTAAAACATAAGTTCATAATTTCAACATAATTTCATTCAATGTTGGTTCGTACACCGAGTTAAGGCGAGTGCTAGCACGCGGAAAAGTTTCGCAATATCGGACGCCAGCATTCGCCTCAACTTGAGAAAGATCGCCGTATGCGATCAAAACTACAGTCGTGTGTAATAACAGAACATGAAAATAACGTAAGTGCTTTCCCGTTATAGAAATTTCTAAAATAAAGTCTCCCATTTAGGTAATTGAATTCCATCGGCCGTACTCCTGCTGCTTCGATGATCATTTAGAAGTGTCGATCTGTGGCGCAGTAACTAGCGTGGTGAAGAGAGTTCCAACCTTTGTCGACAAGTTATTGGTCATCAATGATATGTTCGACCAGATGGCGCTACGAGTAAAGGGACCTTGGCTTTCGGCAGGAGAGTGCGAGTTTAAAGTAAGTAAAAAAAAAGTAGGTAATACCTAAGTTCGTAAAGGCTGGGTGGCTAGCTCTAGTCTCAGAGTTTTTAAGCCGAACTGGAACCTACAATTTAACGTGTCATCCGAGCCACGGTAGCGCTCAGTTGAAAATGCCGCCCACGGTCACCTGACCTGACTGACCGTGCTGAACGTTGGTTGCTTAATTTCGATGATCACTAACGAATACCTCGTCAAACTACGCTGTGAGCGATACTTCCTCCTCCTCCAGTCGATTACCTCATGTATGAGGGTCGTCACCACCACCTTCCACCAATTTCTCTCGGATGATTTTCTTCCACTCTTTCCGATCCTCGGCGACATGCAACGCGTCGTACACTGACGAGTCCAAAGTGGTGCGGATCTGGTCGGACCAACGCATCGGACTGCGATCGTACCTTGCCAGTAACCAATAGCTTCTCTAGGTTATCACCGTCTTTTCTAGCAATATCAGCGCTACTTAATCTAGTTCAAAGTAAGATTCCATTGTATTCTTGGAACTAAGTCCTTGATAAGATTGATTTTCGACTGCTTTGGTGGCCCAGTAGTTAGTGATCCTGACTACTGTGTCAAAGAGGCGTGGGTTCGATTCCCACCCAGGACAAGAATTTTTATGATGAGTGTTTCCTCTGTGTTTTGATGTCAATGAATGAGTATGTATTCAAAAAATATAAGTAGTATATACCTACAAGTATGTATATCAGTCTCTGGCTGCCATATTGAGTACAAGCTTTATTAGTTTGGGGTCAAATACCGTGCATAAGAAGTGTTATATATTTATTTTGCTCAATATTTAAGGTTTATACTGACTCTAAAATGAATTTTATACATGGTTTTTTTGTAATAGATGGTAAATAAAAGTCAAAAACACTATATTATCAAGTTTCAAAATCGAGTCCATAGTAGCAATATAACTACATTATAATATGTTCCTGTAGGTAAGGTGCGAGTCAATTTTTTGTAGTTTAATATGAGTGTGTTGAAAAATAGGTAATTGATTAATTGTTTTTTGTCCTTATGGTAGCGAATTAGCGATAACGTTTCCGTTGATTTATTCGAATTCCCCCGTGAGGATCATACGACTAAATGTTCGATTAGAGTACCTAGCTATTGTACCTACCTACTGAAAAAATGTGTGGTACCGAACCCATTTTTGGCGTGTCTATTAAGTTTGAATTTGCCAAATGTCTAAGATGCAGTCTAAAGATTTTAGCAGAAGGTGGACATTGTGATTTTATCATAAAATATCAACTAACACCAATATCTATATAACTACTCGTACAAGTAAAACGCACTTTCTCTACGTTGTAAATATTTAAAAAACGCGGTCGATCTCAATAGGTCAAGCCAAACAAGTATAAGCAGACCGTAAACTCGACGCAAAATAAGACTACAAATTGCAAGACTGCAGTTTTATTCTTTCACAGCATTATAATTTACCTACAACAACGTGTTCTTCGCTGTGACGGCTCGACCAGAATGGCCCCACTGCGAGAGAAGTATCTGACTAAGCTTCATTTTTTTAATAATCAAAATACTTCCCCTGCAATGACTGCGACTACCGCCTTTGAATTGTCGCGTGCGTTCAAGAATTACACATTATAATATAAAATATGCAATTTTTGTTCATAAAACTTCGTTAAGTTTAATTAAACTTAACGAAGTTTTATGAACAAAAATTGCATATTTTATATTAAGTATAATGTGTAATTCTTGAACGCACGCGACAATGTTAAATAGTGAATATAATAATGAATTTGTTAATAGTGAACATGTTTACATAAAAAAATAAACTTTAATAACTAATTTAAACTAAAATATCCTATCTAAACTAATTAAAAAAAACCGGACAAGTGCGAGTCAGGCTCGCACATCGAGGGTTCCGTACAAATCCAGAACATATCACAAAATTGGAAAGTAAGTTGTTGAAATCTCTTTACTATAATCATCAAAAAAACAATGTTTCTCTTTGCTCGTCATACATCGAAAATGACACATTGTTAAAATAATTAAAAACCTGTTTAGCATGTGCTAAAGAAGTTCTTTTATACATACATGATACGATTTATTCACTTTGAATTTTGAACCCATAATTTGTGAATTTAGACGCCCTATTTTTTTGTGATTTAAATAAAAATGTACAGTTTTCAGATTCATTCCTATATGTGTACTCTAAGACAATGCTTCTCGCCAAATTTCATAGTTCTATGTCAACGGAAAGTACCCTGTAGGTTTTGATTATTGTGAGTGTCGAAATATGCGGTTTTTTACTACATAAACGGCTCTAACTTTTTTAAACGATAACTGAGAAGTTTTTCTTTTACACAACTGCTAGAAACCATATACGTAAGCAGTTTAAATTTCAGCTCGATATCTTTACGCGTTCCCGAGATAAAGAGTCTTGACATACACACAGACGGACAGACGGACAACAAAGTGATCTTATAAGGGTTCCGTTTTTTCCGTTTGAGGTACGGAACCCTAAATGGAAAAAAAACTCTAGCCTAATCTGATTTTTGCTCATAACTCAACACAAGATAGCCCTTAGTGTGATTGTTTTAAATTGCTTGCAGCTGCAGACACCAGCCAAGGTAGACATCGGCTGCATCAAGAAAGAGTGGGGCGGGATAGCGCGCGAACTGTTCACGAACGCAGACCAGTTCCTCATCACATTTCCCCAGGACCTGGACGTGCGCTACAAGGTCGCTGTGATCGGCGCCTGCGTCCTAATTGTGAGCATTTATTTATTTACTCACTTTTTACAGTTCCGTACCCAAAGGGTAAAAACAAGACCCTATTACTAAGACTCCGTTGTCCGTCCGTCTGTCACCAGGCTGTATCTGATGAACCGTGATAGCTACAGCTGAAATAAGGGGCTCCATACAACATACGCCATTTTTTGCTCGAAATGACCGAGTGCTTTACGGCAACTGTAACAGGTAAACGCTTGAAATGGGGCTAAAGGGTCTCCCATATGGCACGGAACCATTCGTGTGAGAGTTTAACTCGCACTTGGCTAATTTTTAAGGTTCCGTACCTCAAAAGGAAAAAACGGAACCCTTATAGGATCACTTTGTTGTCCGTCTGTGTGTACCTATGTCAAGACTATTTATCTCGGGAACGCGTAAAGATATCGAGTTAAAATTTGAACAGTATACGTATATCTATGGTCTCTTGCAGTTGTGTAAAAGAAAAACTTCCCAGTTATCGTATAAAAAAGTTAGAGCCGTTTATGTCGTCAAAAACCGCATATTTTGATACTCACAAAAATCAAAACCTACAGGGTAGGTACTTCCCGTTGACATAGAACTATGAAGTTTGGTGAGAAGCATTGTTTCAGAGTATAAATATAGGAATAAATCTGAAAACTGTGTATTTTTATTTAAACCACAAAAAATAGGGCATTGATTCACAAAATATGGGTTAAAAATTCAAAGTGAGTAAATCGTATCATGTAAGGTATCATATAAAAGAGCTTTATTAGCACATGCTAAAACAGGTTATTGATTAATTTTTTCAATGTATGATGAGAAAAGTGAAAAAAACTATGAAATTTTAAAAACTGCCTGCCCAATGTTGTAAAAACAAAATCTGGATTTGTACGGAACCCACGGTGTGCGAGCCTGACTCGCACTTGTCCGGTTTTTCTTTACTAGTTAGAAGTTGTGCTGGTCTAGCGGTAGTGACACTGGTTTGTCATTCGTGAGATCGTATGTTCAAATCCCGGTCCCGTATCAATGCGTGCGTATAAACTTTACGTACGGACGTTCACACCACTGGGTTTTCATTGAATGAAAACATCGTGAGACAACCTGCAAACGTAGAAGTAGCAAAATAAATTTTATGGCGTATGTGAATGAAAACTCGCACTGAGCCAGCGTGTCGGATATGGTCCAACAACCTTTCGTGGCTACCCACGAAAAACGGCTTGGCCTGTTCAAGTGTTCAGTAGTGGACTATCAAAAGGCCGGTACAGTACAGTACCTTTTGCCAGTTACTTCAACCGCGTGAAAATCGGTCTCAAATGTCTCATTATTTATCGTTAAATATATGTCACTACCTCAAGTCAAAAATTATAGTCAATATATGTTACCAAAGCTGGCTTACTTATGTTTCTCATGTACTTATTTGTTATTTTTCTTTCAGGATTTTCTTTACTACGAGAGCCGAAGATGATTCAAGTTTTTAAGGTCATTAGCATATTCATATCTATGCTTCAACGAATCTGAAGTGGGGTCGTCTATCTGAGCTTACCAAAAAGAATAAAAATAGTCAAAACTACGTCTTGCATTCCAGAGTGCCGGTAGAAGTGAAAACTTGAACATGTAAAGTACCTAGGTAGGTACTACACACTCGCGCAAGCGCCGAAACAAAACAGCAGGAACAAATATACATTTTCGCCGCGCGGTAGAACGAGAGGGGGATATTACTTACTCTCCTACGCCGCGCCGGCAGTCTACTCTCCCTCCGTCTTACGACATCTCGATCAGGTCACGTGTCCTGACGCGATTTTAACATTTTTAGCCATCTCAAAAAGTGCACAAAGGAGCTAAAGAAGTTTTTTCAAAAATTTAGTTGTCCGACGTCACTAAAATCAGTTTACGGTCCACAAAGGATGACATAGTAGGTATGGTGAATGTATGACACATACTAGCTGTGACGTCATAGTCTGCTAAAGTGCGCTCTTTGTCTAGCAAGAAAATAAATATGCTTGTAACTCCTTTATTTCTGAGTTGATTTTATATTTGTTTTTGTTAATCGGCTCTGTTTATGGTTCCGTGATACAAGAGGACATCAAAAATATATATCAAGTAGCCTATTGTAAATACCAATTATAAATTGTAATACAAGGTCACACCTAAATAGAAATAATCTTTTCATCACATCTTTTCGAAAAGGACTATTACTTGGTTCGCCTTTAAGTGCGCCCAAAGGAGGTGTTTTCTATAAGGAACTTTATAAGTGCGACGGAATGATCTTTGCCGCGCACTTTTTGAATTTGGAAGTATTTGTAATGTTAGTGTTCAGCGCCAAGAAAATGAACGAAAAGAATGTAAATATAAGTTTTCATTTGTTTTATTATTAGATACCATTTAATTTCAATGTAGTTGTTACTCTACGTTTTATCCTACTCCTACTAATATTATAAACGCGAAAGTTTGTGAGGATGGATGGATGGATGGATGGATGTATGGATGTTTGTTACTCTTTCACGCAAAAACCACTGAACGGATTGATATGAAACTTTGCAATAATATAGCTTATATATCAGAATAACACATAGGCTATAAATTATAATGATATTGCGTCAAAAATCAAAATATCATGCGGGCGAAGCCGCGGGTAAAAACTAGTTAATAATAATATTATAGTAAAATATGAGGCGCCTTTTGTTTTCTTATAGAGGTGATAAAAAGTAGAGTGTACCACTCGGGCGCAAAATATATTTTTGGCTCGGGCGACGTACTCTAGAAGTCCTCACTTCGCTCTGGATTCAAAAAAGCGCCCTCGCCGTAAAAATATTATTTTGCTCCCATATGATACAATCTACTATTATTGCGTTGCTGTGTACATACAATTAGATGTTATAAGAAATACAAAAGTTCAAACCTGCCCATTTTGGGCGTACAATAATGCACTTACAAAATTAAAAGTTAATTACCTACCTAATAAATCAAAACTATTTTAAGCAAAATTACAAATAAGTGTTGGCATTATTAATTTATAAATTAGGTAAGCCAAAAACAATTATTTTGTGATTTTCAAAGTATCCTTTAGTTGAGTAAAATACCTTTGAAATTAGCCAGGACTTCAGCGTCTTTTTAAAGCTATTACCTTCTAACTTTATATGAAATGGTAAACCTAAAATTAACTGTAATGCATCAGGTCGGTGACCAGTAAAAATATCTATTCAAGTTATTGTAACATAGCCCGTTATAGGCCAAACCAAACTTCTTGGCAGTTGTGAAGTTAGCTATACAACGTGTAACGGAAAGGCTGTATACATAAAAAGTGGGTTGATACTATACCTTATATAGATGCTGTATTCGAAATTCCGAGCAAAAATAACAACATTCACTTTTAAAAAAAAATTAAATATGACTGACTAGAAAAATCTTTTGCACGTAAACAAACATGTCACAACAAGGAGGTGTGGTCTGATTTTGATGGGCGAGGTCGTGTTATTGACCTCACAGCTGTTTAGTGTGATAGTGCTGTGCAAATGTGAATTAGTCATAAAAATGACTAGTTTTTCAAAAAAAGATTAAAAATCAGCAAACGAACTTACACGGCTACCATCTAGTTTGTTTGGTACCGTTATCTGATTTGGTACTTTCAGTATGTATACAGTCTTTCCGTTACACGTTGTATACTGCTCACATCCACGCTTCTCGCGCAGCTCGCATAACGAATTCGCTAATGCTCAATAGGCTAGTTAACATTTTTTTTTATGTCCTCTTGTAACAGCTAACCATAAACAGAGCCGATTACCGAAAACCGTGTACCTTTATAATAAAACTAGCGGACCCGGCGAACTTCGTTTCGCTTTCCGTAAGAACCTTGTACAGAGTATTAGAAAACTACAAAAAAAAAGCCAAATCGGTCAAGCCGTTTTCATGTTATGTCGTGACAACGGAAAACGGGTTTCATTTTTATATATATATAAATAAAATAAAAATCAGACTTATAAAAAATATACCACTTTTAAGCAACTTTTATTTTACGCCCTTGACTCATTTCTCATTAGGATATGAAGAAAATAAAACTAAACACTTACTTGAAAAACTTTAAGAAATATTATTTTCTAAAAATGCACGTGTTTTACTTAAACAATAATTAACTGTACCTACAACAATAGAGTACATAAGGTGGTGATGTGAAGATTCAGTAACCATAAAGTAGTGGCGTAGCTGGCAACTTTATTCATAGGTGACATTCGACCGCGGTTTATCCACTTTTCTCGTAGTACAGGAAGTCCTGGAAAAATAAATCGAACAGAGACCTTAGTCCAGGTTTTGCGTAGTTTACTTAAGCTTTCGCATTCGCGTTTGGCTCCATACATTTTGGTTAGTTCTTCGTCATTTCCGCCAGGGGCGCTCAGGTTTATACCCCTGAATATCACGGAGATTATACAAGTTAACTCGGTCTTTTTAGAGTACATTTCTATTTTTAATAATACTTGTGATTCTCCGAACAGTATACAGAGTTATTTCTAATCAATTAGCAATTTTAGGGGCTTATTCTGTACATCTAAACTAACAGACTGCCTCGGTGGCTCAGTGGTTAGTGACCCTAACTTCTGGATCAAAGAGGCGTGGATTCGATCCTCACCCAGGGCAAATATTTATGTGATGAATATAAGTGTTTGCTCTGTGTCTAGGTGTTATTTAGTTACTATCTATATAAGTATGTATTTAAAAATAAGTATTTGTAGTAAGTATATCAGTCTCTGGCTGCCATAGCACAAGCTTTGCTTAGTTTGAGGTCAGAGGCCGTGTGTAAGATGTCCCAAAATATTCAAAAATTCAAATTTAAAAACAATAATTTAATAGCAACGTAAAAAGAGTTATTTCTATCGAATGCCTAAAGTGAAAAAGAAACAGAACTATGCTATTTAGCTATTATAATTACGCTGGCGCCACTGTAATCGGGCTTATATTCTAGGTAAGCGTGCTAAACCACGTATCTGCTTAACATCAGGCAGTAAATAGTCAAATGAAAACCTATACGTAATTAAACAAACTTACAATGAGGAGACAGGTGCCGATGCAAGCAGCCTTGTAGCGCACGTCGAGATCCTGGGGGAAGGTGATGAGGAACTTGTCCGAACGCGTGAACATCTCGCGCGCCATCCCGCCCCACTGCTTCGTGATGCTTCCTATTCGCTTCTTGTCCAGGGTCTGGAGCTGGAAATTACGACATTATAATTACAAACAGCTGGCAGTTCTCCGAACAGTAGACCTCGTTCGTTTCAGCCATTAGGACGTCCACTGCTGGACATAGGCCTCCCCTAAAGATCTCCAATAAGACCGGTTCGTAGCGGCTTGCATCCAGCGCGATCCTGCGGTCTTGTTGAGGTCATCCGTCCACCTTGTGGGTGAACGTCCTACGCTGCGCTTGCCGGTACGTGGACTCCACTCGAGAACCTCGTGACACATCTCTATAACTAAATCTTCAAAAGTCTATATCTCGACTCTTTCTTGGCCGACTTGGTTTTTACTCGCAAATATTCTTTATTAGAGTTTAAATATCAAAAGGCTGACAAATAGCGCAACAGAAATTTTCCTCCTTTTTAGAACTAAAACTAAACCAAATAAAAAAATCAACACAGAATGTTATGAACAAACAAGTGAAGCCGGCAAAACTACGCCTCGCCGCGTAATGACGCAATAAGGAAGTTTCCCGTTTTCTAGTTTTATTTTTATTAAATTACATTAAGTCTGCAATAAATTATGGTGTTTTTATTTTTCAATTATCTTTAAAAATGACGGAGTTATGAATTTTTAAACATGACCGCACGAAATCAAAAAGCCTCGCGACGGATTTACGCGTGTGACGTCATTCGGCTCCAGAGCCGCGCCGTGGGCAAAGAAGATATAATAATACCGTGGGTTAGGCGGGAGTAAGGAAAAAAGGAAATAAAGTGCTTCATTCTATGCTGGCTATTTTTCTAAGCCATGAATACGTTCTAGAATATCATTGTACTTATCTTTATGTTATGATCAACATTTACTATGGGACTAACCCCCCAATATAACGATTAAAAAGTCAGCATTCCCATAATTCTGTCGTGAGTAAATGAACTTTATATCTAAATGGAACAAGACTTGGTGTATGTGTCTAGTGTATGCGGTTTTTACATCTGTAACTATTAACTAGTAGCTCTCCAAACAGTAGACCTCGCAAGTATACATTTTCTTGTAATAAGTTATCAAAAATGCACAACTTTCACAGGTAAATATATTCTTAATCATAAAAATGGTAAGGTTCTTTACTAAGATATTATTGTAAATTATGGCCAAATTTTACTATGGGACTAAGTAAGTAAGTTTGTATAGGCCGGGTGGCTAGCCCTGGTGTCAGAGTTTGGGACTGATCCCCTATACAGGGTTAGCTAGCTAGAACTGGTGAAGCGTAATATATTTTGTTCTAATAAAATACTTGAGATAATTTTTTTCAAGGCTTTTATTTTCTAGTTCCAATAAGTTGTTAAGTGCGTGTCGAGACATGCGTATGATAGGCTTCCGTAGACGTGACGATGATTATGATGATGATAAAAACCAATTTTTAAGATGGTTGATTACTAGGAAAACGTAATTAAGTATGAATTCTTGGTTGCCTGGAAGAATTCGCTTAAAGCGATAAGGCTACCATTTAGAAACCTATTAATTGTATTGTTTTGTCTCTGTAATTTGTTTATGTTATGTGGTTGTCTATTAAAGTGTTATTGTTTGTTTGTTTGTATGAAATATACATGTGAGGTCGATGACCTCTAATATTTAAAAATTTCTATTTTTTCTTTATAGCTCAAAAATTTATGATTCCACAGTGCTCAAAATAATTTTCAGGGAAAGTTTTTAATATGGTCTGTAAACGGCGTCCGTTCGTTACACGGACATAACGAAGTTTTAAGGGTTCCTCATTTTACTACGAAACCCTAAAAATGACTGAACAAAGTGACAGCTGTCATATTCTATAATCCATACTAGGATGACATATCAGGTCTCAAAGTGACAGCTGTCAAACTTAAATGCGGTTTATTTCTGTAACTAACGGTTTTAGACCATTGCTGTCTTCACAAAAGTGATAGAACTCAACAAGATCTATATTTCGGATGATAGCTCTTTAAAGTAATTTATCTCCCTAACTGTCGTTTCTAGACCGTTACTTTAGGCACAAAATTGATAGAGCTCAACGAGACCTACATTTCGGATGACATCTGTCATGCCACTCTAGTATGAATTCTATAATAATATGCCATATTATGGCAGCTCTCAATTTGACATCTGTCATTTTCGAAACTAAAAAATAAGTCCTGAAAAACCTATTACCTACAATGACTTTATAAGAACAAATATTAGGCTGAAAAGTTTTGGAAAACCTTATACAGGGGATTAGTCCCATAGTAAAAGTTGGTCGAAATATACAATGATGTTTTAGGACAGAATATTGTAATTATGAATATATTTGCCTGTGCAAGTTGTGCATTTTTGAAAACTGATAACCAGAAAATGTTCACCAAAATGTATACTTGTGTGGTCTACTATTTGGAAAACTACTAGTCAATATATACAGATGTTATAACCGCAGAACAGTAGGTATACACACCAAGTCTTGTTCCATTTAGAAATAAAGTTCATTTACTCACGACAAAATTATGGGAATGCTGACTTTTTATTCGTTATATTGGGGGGTTAGTCCCATAGTAAATGTTGATCATAACATAAAAATAAGTACAATGATAGTCTAGAACGTATTCATGGCTTAGAAAAATACCCGGCATAGAATGAAGCACTTTATTTCCTTTTTTCCTTACTCCCGCCCAGGGACGTTTTATCTCCGGACTAGTAACGCTCTACCATTCGCACTCACTACATTCTGTCAGCTTTACGTGAGGCGCGGGGGAGGAGGTGTTCACTGAAATTTCGACCTTAAACATATCAGGGTAAAGTCGAAACGTTAACGGGTGACGGGTTTATGGAGCGGAGCGAGCGAGAACAATGCACCCAGATGCTGATAATCCATTTTCGCCTTAATTGTTTGAACGCTTAAGTCTAAAATTGTGTAATAAAATGTCCGGTGTCTCTTTTACGTGTAGGCACAATTTTTCTTATACTGTGGCAGAGGGGTACGCGTACTGAATTCTTCTCCACAATAGACAATAATAGATTGTAAGGTATGGACATATGGCTGAATGTTGCATAAACATGGGAGGATATGATTCTCGATTTTTGGCGGAGACTCCATTACTGAATCGATATATTCGATGCCGGTCCGAGTGAACTATTTTAAGTTTTTATATAAAAATACGCTTCAATGAAACAAAAAAATACTTACATGTGAAACGTTACACCATCTTTTTGTAAATTTGAGGTATAAGATTTATTTTCACACGTTCTAACTGCACAAGCTGGCATTTTTTCAATGAGCACTTCGCGCAGCGGATTCAATCAGATGACTGTTGAAATATCGATTGGTAAGTGGTTTTTATAAACGTGTAAGAATTATAGTTCTCATACCATGACAGAGGGGTGCGCGCGTAGAATTCTATTCCCGAGGATAACTCTTCCAAGCTCCCGCCTAACCCACGGCGCAGCTCTGGAGCCGAATGACGTCACACGCGTAAATCCGTCGCAAGGTTTTTTGATTTCGTGCGGTCATGTTTAGACATCCATAACTCCGTCATTTATTAAGATATTCGGGTAATTTTTTAACTGTGTCTAATATAATTCTAACGTCTTTAAATGTATATAATTATTTTTAGTTTTTATGACAAAGGAAACTTCCTTCAAACACGTACAAAGAAACTACGCCTTGGCTCGTCAGTCGAACTATGGCGGCGCAACACCGACGCACTTACCACGTGTATAAAAATAACAGACAAGTCCTCATCACGACGTTTCGTCGGGATGAGGAGGTATTTATTTATCTCGAAATTTTAGTGCGCAATTGGTCCCGTAGTATCTATACTATAATTATACTATAATAATATTATAAAGAGGAAAGATTTGTTTGTTTGTTTGTTTGTTTGTAATGAATAGGCTCCGAAACTACAGGACCGATTTTAAAAATTCTTTCACCTTTGGAGAGCTACATTATCCCCAAGTAACATAGGCTATATTATATTTAAAAAAAATTAGGGATCCTTACTAAAACTCCAATAATGTAACATAAGGTGTAAAAAAAAAGACCTGAAAAATTCCTTACGTCGCGTGCGCTGCGAAAACTATTGATGATAGAATAAAATAATGTACTACGAATTTGCAGAACACATCATTATTTACAAAAAGTGTCGCGACAGCATACATCTAACTATTATAGTTAAGCCACAATAACTGTTATTTTATTCTTAACTAGCTGCCCGCCCAGGCTTTGCCCGGGTACGATTGGCTAAAGAAGACAGATTTTATAAGCATGGTTACGTAGTATTATTATATCTTCTTTGGCATGGTGCCTATATACTTACCATGTAATGTACGCACATGCTAGACATACAGGATGAACGATGATGCTGAGTTATAACCTACCAAAATCGCGGGAGTTCCCGTAGTCTTAAACTGTTCGACTATTTACGTGAAAGAAATATAGTATTGGCCTATCTAAATAAAACTGAGTTCGTATGTGTCGGGTGGCTGTACATAATATATAGCCCTGATTTCAGAAAATGACAATGAAGAGAATGAAAGAGACGGTTAAAATATTAGAGATCCACAGTTTATGTAAGATAATTTCTTGATCTTGTCTTCACTTGAGAACTTTGTAACACATTGGACCATCAGTTCTACTTGTACGAATTGTGCCCTACCTAAGGCTTCTTCAATTTGCTAACCCAAAAAGCTGTGATGGAAGGAATCGAAGCGCTGGCATGCAACGTGTTCCGGTGGTCTCGACCAGATCTTAGATTCACGTGAAGACCTTCGCTACACATGCCAATACATTGTCTTCATTCGAGAACTTTAAGGTCCCATGGACAATTCGTTTCACAAACGCCACCGCAAACCTATATTCACAACCAATAAAACATAAATCGACACACTATTGGCGGAGATATATAGCCGTGGTGGTCTAGTGGTACTAACGCCTGTCCTACAATCGTGAGGTGGTGGGTTTAAATCCCGATCCCGTATCAATGAGTTTCTTTGGAACTTATCTACGGAATTTCAAATCATAGGCTTTTCGGCAAAGGAAAATAATGTGAGGCAACCTGCACCAACCCGCACTGGGCCAGCGTGGTGGATATGGCCCAATCACTCTTCGTAGGTAGAAATGTATGTCCTGCAGCAGTGGACTATTAAAAAAAGGCTGGTATAGGTACAGGTACATTAATAGCGGCGATTTTATGTAGGTAGGCACGTAATAAGAATATGACTGCCACTCTCGCTACTCAATAGATTACTACGCGATCGCGGTTTCATCAAAATTACCTATGTGCAGTAAAAGAAAACGTATTTTTTTTTTAAACACTGGAGACGATAATTTTACATTTAATGGCCTTTATGAATCCGGCAACCCACGCTGGACCAGCATGGTAGATATGGCCCAATCACCCTTCTTGAGTAGGCCTATGTTTTACAGTGGACTATTAAAAAAGGCTGGTAGGTATATGTATGTACATTGTACAAAGTACAGGAATAGCCAAACGGGGTGAGCGGCGACCACGGAACTTTTTATAATACTTACATTTTTAAACTCGTGATATCTTTGTAATAAAATGTCTGAATTAAATAATTTAAAAAGTGACATAAAGTTATTGAAATATTTTTGAATCTGAAATAATTTATTTTGATACAAATACAAATACAAATACAAATCATTTATTGGTAATTAATCATTACATGTCAAATTAAAAAAATATATTTGCACTGTACAGGTACTACTTATGTACCAGTTAATCTAAATTCAAAAATTAAATAATTACATAATCAATAATAAAATAACCATCATATTGATTCCGGTAATTTCAAAAAGTCATCAATGTCATAAAACAATTTTTCGCTAAGCCACGACTTAAGTTTATTTTTAAATGACACGACGGAAGGTGCTCCACGCACGTCAGTAGGTATCCTATTATAGACAGCCGGTCCCCCAATATACACAGATTTCTCAGACCGCGCTAATCTGTGAGTCGGTGTCACTAGTTGGTTGCTTCTGACGTTGCTCCTCAAAGCAAACCTCGAGTATGTACCTCTCTTTTGAAAAACGTCTAGGTGGGTATGCGTAAACAGGGCTATCTGTAAGATAAGTTCACATGGTAGTGGAAGGATGCGAAGCTCTCTGAAAAGCTCAACGCATGAGACGTCGTCTTTCACTCCAAAAATTGCGCGAACAGCCCGTTTTTGCATAATAAATGCTCTTTTATACTCGGCAGCGCGGCCCCACACCTCCAACCCGTAAGTGATGTTACTGTGAACAGTGGCGTAGTAGCAAGAGCGCACGACGTCACGAGTGGCGGTACTCGCGAGCCGCCGGAGCGCAAAGCACGAGCGGCTCAGCTTCCCGCAGAGCTCGTCTATGTGCGTCTCCCACGTTAGCGCACCGTCGATGTGAAAGCCCAGTAATTTTGTACTATGTACTTGTTGGAGGGCGGTATGACCGATAGTTACTGAGTAGGACTTAGCCAATTTGCCATTCAAATTAAATGTTAAAAAGCAAGTCTTATCCTTGTTTAGAGCTAGTCCATTTGATGTGAACCATCCATCCAGACTATTCACCACAGAGTTTAGCGCGATCTCGAGGTCGCTGCTCGTCGGCGCGGCAACTACGGCAGCAACGTCGTCAGCATACATATATATTTCTGCTTGCTTGATAGCTCCTGGTAGATCGTTAAGCAGGAAAACAAACAAGGTGTTCGACAGACAGGACCCCTGCGGAACTCCCA
Organism: Hypomecis punctinalis; assembly: GCA_949316475.1. Classification (NCBI taxonomy): domain Eukaryota; kingdom Metazoa; phylum Arthropoda; class Insecta; order Lepidoptera; family Geometridae; genus Hypomecis; species Hypomecis punctinalis. The sequence goes on from OX438798.1 coordinate 23,239,897, forward strand.
TTAAGTTTTGTAGTTCCGAAGACACAGCACGGCCTCCGTCTCCCACTACGACTTGCGTTCTGCCTGACATGAAGGAGGTGAGAACGGATCCCGGTGGACCGCAAATTCCGTGATGCTGTAATTTTTTAGCGACAAGGGCGTGGTCAGCCGTGTCGAACGCGCGGGAGAGGTCGCAGCAAACAAGAGCAACGTGCTGACCTGTTTCTCGCGCGCTCAGCACTTTCCACACCACCTCGCGCACTAAATCGGTAGTAGAGCGGCCGGCCCGGTACGCGTATTGACGCTCAGACAGAATGTTACGTTCCGCTGCAAAGTTCAAGATTCTTCTATTGAGGCCGACCTCGAACACCTTGCTAACAACAGGAACCAAAGATATTGGGCGGTACGATTTTGGCTCAGATTTTTTACCTTTACCCTTATATAGAGGAGTAATTTTAACTTTTTTGAGTGCGTCTGGATAAATGCCGCTTCGCATGCAAAGATTGAATAATTGACTTAATACAGGCGCGATAGGCTCTATGGAGCTTTTGAGCATTAGAGCGGATAGTCCATAGATATCGGTGCTCTTCTTTGAAGCGATTCGCCTGGTCGTTATAGTACATATCTCGGAGGGTGAGAACGGTTCTAGCCTGAGAGACTTGTCACTAGCGGGAGACTCTATGCAGAGCGCGGACAGCGCTTTGGCCCCGTCGGCAACGGGCGCACCGCATTTGCTAGCCCCTGTAACGAACTCCAGATTAAGAGAGTCTACCAGATCTTTCTTTGAGTCGAACGTCTGACCGTTTTCATCTCTCACAAGGTCTGTGAAGTCGACCCTCTCACGAGCGTTACGACCTAACTCAGAGTTAATTACTCTCCACATACATCTCGGATAAGGGTTAATACCAAGATACAATTTAAGATCCTTTTCTTGCGACGGCATTTAAATTAATTTTTAAGAATAAAATAACAGTTATTGTGGCTTAACTATAATAGTTAGATGTATGCTGTCGCGACACTTTTTGTAAATAATGATGTGTTCTGCAAATTCGTAGTACATTATTTTATTCTATCATCAATAGTTTTCGCAGCGCACGCGACGTAAGGAATTTTTCAGGTCTTTTTTTTTTTACACCTTATGTTACATTATTGGAGTTTTAGTAAGGATCCCTAATTTTTTTTAAATATAATATAGCCTATGTTACTTGGGGATAATGTAGCTCTCCAAAGGTGAAAGAATTTTTAAAATCGGTCCAGTAGTTTCGGAGCCTATTCATTACAAACAAACAAACAAACAAACAAATCTTTCCTCTTTATAATATTAGTATAGAAAATTAATTTAAATGCCGTCGCAAGAAAAGGATCTTAAATTGTATCTTGGTATTAACCCTTATCAAAATAAATTATTTCAGATTCAAAAATATTTCAATAACTTTATGTCACTTTTTAAATTATTTAATTCAGACATTTTATTTATTTATTTATTGCAAATATATACATAATTCAGTTAAAAACTAGATTAACTAAATATAAGGCATATATACCCTGTATTGAGGGCGCAGCAATAGCTAGTACAAACTTAAATAGGTATTATTAAAACACTATTCCTATCATACAATATTACATACTTATCTTATGCACATAACACAATTACACAAGGATGACACAAGGTACAATATAATAATTGCATTGCTTATAATTTTAGACACCAATGATACATTTTTATTTATTACAAAGATATCACGAGTTTAAAAATGTAAGTATTATAAAAAGTTCCGTGGTCGCCGCTCACCCCGTTTGGCTATTCCTGTACTTTGTACAATGTACATACATATACCTACCAGCCTTTTTTAATAGTCCACTGTAAAACATAGGCCTACTCAAGAAGGGTGATTGGGCCATATCTACCATGCTGGTCCAGCGTGGGTTGCCGGATTCATAAAGGCCATTAAATGTAAAATTATCGTCTCCAGTGTTTAAAAAAAAATACGTTTTCTTTTACTGCACATAATTTTGATGAAACCGCGATCGCGTAGTAATCTATTGAGTAGCGAGAGTGGCAGTCATATTCTTATTACGTGCCTACCTACATAAAATCGCCGCTATTAATGTACCTGTACCTATACCAGCCTTTTTTTAATAGTCCACTGCTGCAGGACATACAGTTCTACCTACGAAGAGTGATTGGGCCATTTATCCACCACGCTGGCCCAGTGCGGGTTGGTGCAGGTTGCCTCACATTATTTTCCTTTGCCGAAAAGCCTATGATTTGAAATTCCGTAGATAAGTTCCAAAGAAACTCATTGATACGGGATCGGGATTTAAACCCACCACCTCACGATTGTAGGACAGGCGTTAGTACCACTAGACCACCACGGCTATATATCTCCGCCAATAGTGTGTCGATTTATGTTTTATTGGTTGTGAATATAGGTTTGCGGTGGCGTTTGTGAAACGAATTGTCCATGGGACCTTAAAGTTCTCGAATGAAGACAATGTATTGGCATGTGTAGCGAAGGTCTTCACGTGAATCTAAGATCTGGTCGAGACCACCGGAACACGTTGCATGCCAGCGCTTCGATTCCTTCCATCACAGCTTTTTGGGTTAGCAAATTGAAGAAGCCTTAGGTAGGGCACAATTCGTACAAGTAGAACTGATGGTCCAATGTGTTACAAAGTTCTCAAGTGAAGACAAGATCAAGAAATTATCTTACATAAACTGTGGATCTCTAATATTTTAACCGTCTCTTTCATTCTCTTCATTGTCATTTTCTGAAATCAGGGCTATATATTATGTACAGCCACCCGACACATACGAACTCAGTTTTATTTAGATAGGCCAATACTATATTTCTTTCACGTAAATAGTCGAACAGTTTAAGACTACGGGAACTCCCGCGATTTTGGTAGGTTATAACTCAGCATCATCGTTCATCCTGTATGTCTAGCATGTGCGTACATTACATGGTAAGTATATAGGCACCATGCTTATAAAATCTGTCTTCTTTAGCCAATCGTACCCGGGCAAAGCCTGGGCGGGCAGTTAGTATAATAATAATGTGCATAATTTGAACAAATCGCGAAAGTTTAAAAACAACACTATAGTGTGTGAAGCACGATAAAAATCATTTCATATTCGTAATCGTTTGACTGCCTCAGTGACATAGTATTTAGTGACCCTGACTCTCGATCCATGGAGCCGCGAGTTCGATTCCTATCCACGGCAAGGGTTTTTGTGGTTAACATAGATCTTTGCTCTGAGTCTGGATATTTATTTATCTAAGTATGTGTTTAAAAAACATGAATATTATTCTGTAGAATGTAGAATATCAGTCTCTGGCATCCATATGACAAGCTTTGCTTAGTTTGGGATCAGAGACTGTTTATACGATGTCCCCTAATATTTATTTATTTTGTTTATGAGACGCGCAATCTTACGCTGTCTGGCTCTATATTATGTGCAGCAAGGTCATCCATTGACTGCCATGATACACGCCCAGACGTATAAAAAATATCACGTACCTAACACACTTATTTGGTTTGAGGTAACACATTTATAAATACTATGCAACTAGGTACTAACTATAATGTAGTCGTACGATTGCTATTGGTTTCATGTTTGGCTTTATCAACAGGAAACCCTTGCCATAATTCATAATTATGGAATTCTGAATGTTATTTACGTTCTCTTCATTTTTTTGATTCAATATTATGCAAATGAGTTTACGTCTCGTGGGTATCGGTCGGGTATAAATTTCGTCATCGTCGTCGTTTTACTCGTAGCTACAGAACATGATCCACTGCTCAATATAGGGCTGCTCTACCAATCTCCAATCCAATCCAAAAGTGATTAGAAGCGACTGGCATCCAGCGCATTTGTGCAAAGATTTCACCGTGCTAAGTCAAACAATGTCGAACTAACTGTCCATGTCCATGACTAAAATTGTACGTACCTACCTACCTACCTGTGCAGTACCTACAACGTGACATCTGCCTTCTTTCTAATGGGGTCTTCGCAAATGCTCTTTTTCTTCTTTTTTCTTCGGTATTTCGTCTTTGATTAATTGGTATGCTTTTGCAAACTACAGTTATTAGTTCAGTAATAATAACGTACTTCAAAGTTGCACTCTTATGCCACGGACATGGGCATACTCGTAGCACAGGCCGATCGTTCACGTCGTTGATCTTCAGGACAAGCTTCATGTATTTTTCCTCCTGCCGCACCACGCTGGTCAGTCACAACATTAGTCATATTGTTGACTTACTTCAAAGTCGCACTCGTAAGCCACAGACATGGGGCCCTTGACTCGCAGCACGGGACGATCTTTGGCGTCGTTGATCCTCAGCACAGGCTTCATGAAGGTCGCCTCCTGCCGCACCACGCTAGCTAACACCCCGCATACTGACACTTCCACTTTGCTCACGCCGAAGGTGTGTGGCCGGCGGAGACTGATCACCTGAAACGAGACAAAGACTTTGTTTTAGATTAAGCATCGTTTGGCTCCGTCAGACTTGGGATGGTTGAGCTTGGCATTCCTGACTCCGCGCCCGTGGCTAGACGAAGAGATAACGCAAAAATATATCGAGCTTCGGCCTAATACCTTGTACAGTTTTTAATTAGGTATTTTCTTTATTTGTTTTGGAAAATGATTTTCCTGTTAATTCATTTCATACAATCATTAAAGAATTTAATTTTATATTATTATCTTTTGACATTGCTTGTAAAATATGGCGGCGTTATGGTGACCTTGAACAAATATCAAATAAGAAAATAGGAAATTCCATACAAACGAAACATTCAATGCGATTGTTTTACTCTACGCATTTATTTACCATTTTTTGATGAATTTTTTGAGCTACTGTACACAATCTGGACCCACTGTATAGGATCTTCTTTTAGATCACTAGTATTTTTTTATCTGAAGATATGTTTATGATTCAACCATTTAGCCGTTACAAAGGTATTCAAAACTCTGATAGCAGGGCTAGCCACCAAGCCGATACATACGAACTTTGAAGTATACTATAGTTGGATTTGCATCTAATGCTTGTAGTAGAGTGTTGTTTTTAAACTATCGCGGTTTGAACACTTATTACTATGTACTACGGGACTAATCGCGCGCTAAAATTACGAGATAAATAAATACCTCATCATCCCGACGTTTCGACCGAGTTTCATCGATCGTGGTCACGGGTAGACTGAAGGGAATGATGAAGTACCTATGTATTTATTTATCTCGTAATTTTAGTGCGCGATTAGTCCCGTAGTACATAGTTGACCGAGCGAAGTGAGGTCTCAGAGTCTACTGTGACAAACCGGCACTTGTATGTATGTTTGTTCGACGATAACTCGAGTACCTACCGCTTCACGTATCTTTATGAAATTTTGCATACATGTAGTTTATGTATATGAACATCTTCTGTTCATTGGTTGCGAACAGTTCTTTCCCACCGTCCACCTCCCTGAGACCACCTGGGTGAACCGTGGAAAGTTTTTTTTTTTTTACTACGGCTAACCTCTCGGATAAAACTTGAAAGCTCCTAAACTTGATATTGGTGACGGCACACCTGAGAAAATTTGGTGCTGGCCATCTATGGATGACAAAATAAAATATGTTCCTAAACCTATTTTATGTAATTAGCCATTCATCTCTCTTTTCTTATTATTAATCACATGTCTTAATTTATTAATTATTTAAGTAATAAACATTATTTTACTTAATAAAAGAAAAATAAAAAGCAACCATAATTAAAAACTAAATAAAAAAACTTAATAAATTTGTTTCGTAAATTTAAATTTGAAAAATAAAACCTTATTTAACGCAATTTTTCTGGTGTGTATTCCACGCTTATTTCATTATTTAGAAGTTGTAGTTGATACAACATTATCATTTTCAATATTTTTACTAAAAGTCTCAATATCGACGTATTTATTTTATTGAATACCTTTTTTCAACTGTGATTGAATTTTCTGCTACATTGTTGGTTCTGTGCGGCTTACCGAAAACGCTCAAAATATACATTAGCACTTCAAACCGAGCTCCATACATTATACAGAATTACCCTTGAACCAAGTAATTCCTAAAGAGATTTCATAACTAGGTGGACGGTGGATACTAAATATTTCCCAAGGTACAACCAGGTGGACAAAGGTGAGCCGTTGTAAAAAAAAAACATTCCACGGTTCACTCAGGTGGTCTCAGGAGGTGAACGGTGGGAAAGAACTCGTTGCGAAGATATCAGGGCCGTGGTAAAACGGCGCCACTTTCTATGGGATTTGCGATACGATGCCCAACCAAAGATATTCTCAACAAAGATGCATCATGTACCAATATTACAGCGTTACATATTATGTTTGAAGTACTTATACTACTTATACAGTATATTGAGCATACAACTTGCATTCAACATTGTTGGAGACTAATAAAAAAATCATTCCTATTTTACATAGGCATAATTATTCCTTCATCATTTCTATTTTAAATAAGTATATATTTACAAAAATAAAATATTATCATCATCATCATCATATTAAGCGGTTTGCATCCACCGTATTTTTACAATCTCAGTCTAATTTACTAAAAATCTTCTTTAGAAATAGCAGATTGGCAAGTTGGAATGGCAACGGGCAGGGTACATAACGCTGATGGGGTAAAAAGTCTCGAGTAGATACCACATAATTACCTAACTACCGACAAGCGCAGCGTAGGACGTCCCACCCGGTGGACAAAATTAATAACCTAAGCAGTCTTGATTAGGTCATTAAATTTGTATTATGCAGTATCACAATATTCACAATGGATGCAAGCCGCTTCCAACAGGTCTTATTGAAGATCCATAACGGAGGCCTATGTTCAGCAGTGGACGTCCTATCGCCGATGGATGGATACGTAATAATTAGTAGACGTATCTATTGTTAAAGTGGTAGGTACTTAGGCTTGAGTTGCGGATGACGTATCGTCAACTGGTATTCGAGTATTTTGTTTACAATTAAACAATTAACGAGCGCTTTGTCTCATAGCCCCGATAAGGTAAGCGTGTGTTAATATTTTGTTCAATGTGACCAGATTTAGCAGAATTATGTGATAGTAGCACACTAAGCCCGATTACAGAGGCGCCAGCGTAACTATATTAGCTAAATAGCATAGTTCTGTTTCTTTTTCACTTTAGGCATTCGATAGAGAGAACGCTTTTTACGCTGCTATTTAATTTAAGCTGGCGCCTCTGTAATCGGGCTTAATAAGAACTAAATACTCTAAATAACACTCCTATAGTTCACGTTCCACGTCATAGAGTCATTTGTGCTTTTGAGTGATTCTATAACAAATTTCAAACTCATCTGCACTAATTAGTTTTTTTTTTTTTTTTTTAATGACAATACTACATTACTACTACATAGAAAGCAATTGGATCATCCACAGACCCTTGAAGGTCTAATTAATTAGTTGCTCTTACAGCATTACAAACCGCAATAAAGGTGTCTGCACTCTATAACGTATCACACTAGGTTTGACCGGACTAGGAAAAAAAACTTTGTATATTGAGAAGTACGAGATTACGCCCACTAGCTAGACCGTTCCGTCACCTACCACGCACTATGGCGTGCCATACACGGAGCATTTCAGCAATGAAAATTATAATATTGACGACTATTATTTACGTACGTTGATGATACATTGTAGCGCTCGCAGCGTAGTTTGACTAGTTTGTCAGTGATCACCGAAATTAAGCAACGTTTCGCACGGTCAGTATTTGGATGGGTGACCGCGGGTGGCATTTTCTAACTGAGCGCTGTTATGGCTCGGATGACACGTTGTAGGTCCCGGTTGTTTTAACCGTTTAGCTTTTACACTTTCACTGCTGAGGTACTTTTGTAAGCTGCCTGCAAATTCTAAAACGCCCACGCCAGGCGCGGGCAGACGCCTCCGCGTTCAGACCGCGTTGGCGTCTCTACGCGAGTACTAAAAAACACGCAGGGCGTGATAACGCGCCAGGCGCGTATAGCCGCACTGGCCCTTGTACCGCCAGACGACTTTTTTTTAGACTTCTCACGCGCGGCGCGCTTTCGCTCCTGGCTCCCCCTACAACCCACCTATGCCTATGACTTAATTTGATGAGCTTTTTAACTGTATTTTTGGAAAAGAAAAAAAAAACTTTTTCATGAAAAAAAAGAATTATTTTTTTTAGTTTTCACATAGTTAGACCATTTTGTTGTTATTTTATTTTTTGTCCAAAAATAGCTAATATTGTATAGAATATCCTTGCTAAGTTTTATAATGGGCGTAAAACTGGATTAGGAGCTAGACTGGAAATTCTGACGAAATGTGGTGTCCGTCGGCCATCAGTATAGGGTGGTGTTGACGTAAATTGCATTTACCAAGTTATAAAATATTAGATTAAAATAATTGAACCACTTAATTTATTTCTTCATTTTCAAAAAAAATAATTCATAAAATTGTCTGATTTAATTTTTTAGCCCTTAATCCAGTTTCACGACCATAATAAAACTTAGCAAGGATATTTTATACAGTATTAGCTATATTTGAACAAAACAGAAAAAAAATCGAAGGTATCTTAAACTATCGTATCACAAACTTTGTGAAAATTAAGAAAAAAAATTAAAACGCACATTTTGATGAAAAACATTTTTTTTTCTTTCCCAAAATATAATAAAAAAGCTCATAAAATGATGAAATAAATTTAGTGGTTTAATTATTTAAATCTATAATTTTATAACTTACCAAGTTACAAAATTATAGATTAAAATAATTAAACCACTTAATTTATTCACGACCATAATAAAACTTAAAAGAAAAAAAATCGAAGTTATCTAACTTAGTGAAAATTAAGAAAAAAAAACAAAAAGGCACATTTTGATGAAAAAAAAAAATTCTTTACATATTTTTTATTCTTTAATACAATAAAAAGCTCATAAAATGAAGAAATAAATTAATAGGTTTAATTATTTTAATCTATAATTTTATAACTTGGTAAATGCAATTTACGTCATCACCACCCTATACTGATGGATGACGGTAGTGCCACATTTCGGTAGTATTTCCAGCCTATGTCCTAATCCAGTTTCACGCCCATTAAAAAAAACTTAGCTAGGATATTCTATACAATGTTAGCTATTTTTGGACAAAAAATAAAAAAAAATCAAAATGGTCTAACTTTGTGAAAATTATAAAAAAAAAAAAATTTCACGAAAAAAAAAATTTGCCAGCATGTTGTATTTGATAGAGTAGCATAAAACTATGTAATTTACCATAATTTAGTGTTTTTTAAAAAAAAAAACGTTTCCCACGCCTCGCGCGTTTGTACGCTTTGGCGTTACTTCTGATAAAACACACACGTATGTGTTTTCTCGCACCGTCCTATGGAATTCGATGCAACACGCCTGGCGCGTGTAGCCGCACTTTGGTGTGAGAATCGAAAACACAGACGTGTGTGTTTTCCGCAGTGAAAGTGTCCGTTTAGGCTGCCTCAAGGCCACTGACATTTCAGTGGCCTTGAGGTAGCCTAAAAACTCTGACACGAGGGTTAGCCCCACGGCCTTTACAAACTTACTTAGTGGGCATAGGCGAACGTATTGTGCTGTTTTCTGTGCCTGATACGTTCCTAGCACGGTCATGTTATGGTACGTTATAGTGGGCAGATGCCTTAAAATTAAACGATCATCTCTAACTTTCATACTTAAAAACCAACTGGGAAAACCAACCGAGCGTCGCCCGGTGGGACGCCCCAACGGCGTTGAGCCAGCGGTACTGGCTCGAAAAGGATCAGCGCGACAGCCGAACTGGCGGAGCACCGCGCAGCGTCGTGACGACTGGCACCTTTTAGTGTCGAAAGCCAAGACCCACATTGGAATCACAGCGCCAACGCAGTAAGTAAGTATCTCCAACTTTCATACACACCCATTGCAGTATTCGTGGGATATTTCAGTCATCGACATTCCAATCGTTACAGCCAACCTTTGGCATGTAGGTACCTACTCTCTGCTATGTACCCATAGGTAGGTAGGTACACTTCGTAGTTTCGAAGCTTAGTGGTCTCGTGTTACATTAAACTAATTGTTTGTAATGGGTAAAGTCCAACGAATCATTGATTTTTCTAATAGCCTGGCGTGTGGCTGACCGATCGACCTTCAACTTTATCGCCTTGTGATTAGAGCGAATATTTACTGGACGGGTTATTTAGGGTTGCCGAATCAGGCTCTTGGCTATAAAGTTGATAAAGAAGTAACCTTATCACTTATTAGAACTATTAAAGAAGTAACCTCATCGAATCTATTAGTTGGTAAATAATGTTAATTAAAACTATTATCTAATGGCAAACATAATTACAGATACCAGTTTTTAATTTCTCTGTGGCCACATTTTATACATGCTTAGTCATAATTTTATTACTAACAAAAAAAAATGTACATAATAAAAAGCCTGGAAAAGATAAAATGGACCACAACTCTAGATTTGTAGACATCCTGTGTATTTTGGTAGCGCTCTTTTGCAAAGCTTGTCTGGGGCCAGTCTGGCCAGAGTTTTCAACTTCGCACGGTTAGATCGTAGGTATAAGGAACTTGTATGGGGCATTCGCCACTTCTTGTACAATTTCTTACTTTACTTCTTGTACTTGTACAATTACAAACGATATGAATATTACTAACGACCTGGCCACAGGACCTGACATTTAAACTACGTAGCAAGAACAACTACCTAATGCACTTACCCAAGTACAAATTCATTTCTCATTACTAATTAGTTATAGCATAACCGACTTCAACCGTGTACAGAATTCGCAAATATTTCGCACGGATCGATGTAGCATTCCTCACATTATTATTGATTTATCAAAAACGGCTTAGCTGATTTCAATGAAATTTAAATGGGACCAATTTCGAAGTATACTCTTTTCAATAAAAATAAATACTTAATCGAAATCGGACCAATACGTAAAAAGTTATGCGTGGTTATACATAATATATATACACAGGCACAGTACATCGGGCAGATACGTATGAAAATATCTGTTGAAAAAACACAGGACTTAGTGAAAAAATGGTTCCAAAACCATACCATTTTTTGATTAGCGTCGTACATATCCATGTGGAAACCGCGATTGGACCCGCCAAACATGGCGGCCAGGGCTGAGGAGTCCTCTTTGACGTTGAACAGCAGTTCTCCGCTCTTGGTCGTCACTGTGTACTTGTTGGCGAAGCACGTGTTCTTCTGGTCAATTGACACGCAGTCCACGACCATTAGTCTCTGAAGACCTGGAAGCGATGAAAATAACTTATTATTTTTACTAACCGACTTTAAAAATAAAGAGTCCTTAATTCAAGTGTATGTCTTTTTTAGGGTTCCGTACCTAAATTGTAAAAACGAGACACTATTACTAAGACCCGAGTTTACCAAAAGATGTCTAATTTATTATCCGTTGGTTAAATCTTAAACGGCTTGTTAACGTAATTTTGCTGTTCACCAAGCGGAAACCGTTGTTTAAATACCTAATGACAACTTAAACGAGCGTTGGTGAACTCGGGTCTAAGACTGCTGTCTGTCCGTCCGTCCGAGTGTCACCAGACTATATCTGACGAACCGTGATAGCTAGACCGTTGAAATTTTTACAGATGATTTATTTTTGTTGCCGCTGTAACAACAAACCCAATAAAATACATATTTGAGGGCTCTCATACAACAAACGCGATTTTTGGCTCAGTATTAATAACGGCAACAAGTATTTAGGCACAGAATATTTACTTATATTTTTACTGTTAAATTAAATAAATCAATTAAAATCAGACACGCGGCAGCGTGTCCAACCAAGACAAAAAAAAAGGAACTGGCGACGCGACGTGTGTAATTTTACACGAACCATTTCGAGCCACTTTTAACTCCTTCATAACTCGAAAATGATTTAACCTAAATATGTGAAAATTAGCCTATTTATTAAAGTTATTTAGATAGCCTAGAATACAAAATTTCGTTAATTTTGCTTCAGCAGTTAATGATATATTACCGTTTAAAAACCGAGGTTTCGTTGATTGTTTCACTGACTCACTCACTGACTTATAGATCAAAAACCTAACCCACTTCCAGATGACTTAGAAACTTGATATTTGGTATCCAGGTAGACTATCACGCATATATAAAGGAAAAAATCTTAATCTTTCACCCCCAACCCCATGAACTAAGGGATGAAAACTTGTATGAGACTTTGGCAAATTTTGATGCTAGACGTCTGAAAATTGATAAAGGCACTCTATGTTATAAAATAATAAAACACATAGTTCAGGATTTTTAGTTAAACCCTCCAACCCTTAAAACCGGGGATAAAAGTTGGAATAAGACTTATTGATCTACAAAAAGCATCAAAATTCAACAAAAACATTTTCATGTGAAATATAGTCAAGACCACAGTTCGCACTTTCAAAAAGTTGTCAGATCTTATGTAGAGCCAAGTTTCTAACTCTACACACCTTAAATCTACGAATCATTACTTCACGAACTCTACACCTTAGTCAATACATGCGGCTTGGCTGTTTCGCTAAATGCACATGGTCGTAAAGTGAAGATTAAATTATTAACTGTTCACTAATTCTGTTATACAAATAGTTCTTGTTGTAACGAAACAGCCAAGCCACATATATTGACTAAGCTGCAGAGCTTGTGGAGTAAGGACTTGTTGAGTTACGGCGTGTAGAGTTAGAAGCTTGGTTCTACATAAGATCTGACAACTTTTTGAAAATACGAACAGTTTGTGGTCTTGGCTATATTTCACATGAAAATGTTTTTGTTGGATAAATATTTACTTAAGGGAGTTCTCATTCTCATACAATAAACGTGATTTTTTGTTTGATATTTAATAACGGCAACAAGTACAGGCTTTCAATATTCTCAGAATATTTAGATACATATTTAAATCAAAAATAAATAATTAAATTAAAATAGCATAAATGAAGAGGGGCTCCAAAAAGTAAGGTAAGTAGGTACGGAACCCTTAGTGCGCGAGCCTGAGTCGCACTTGGCCATTTTTTATGTAGGCATAATGTTACGCGATTACTCCGCCAATTGTGAATCGATTTTAAAAATTCTTCTTTTGTGTGGTAGATGATACTTTAGAGATGGTCCCATTTAAATCTTATATCGAAATCGACCTAGTCTTTTTAGGGTTCCGTACCCAAAGGTTAGTAACGGGACCCTATTACTAAGACTCCGCTGTCGGTCTGTCTGTCTATCATATGTCACCAGGCTGTATCTCATGAACGGGGATAGCATGAAATGTTAATGCAGCAATTAAATTTTCACAGATGGCGTATTTCTATTGCGCTATAACTACAAATACTAAAAACAGAAAAAATAAATATTTAAGGGAGGTTCCCATACAACAATTTTTTTTTTACCGTTTTTCGCTCGATATTAATAACGGTGACAGGTAGATGCTTGAAATATTTACAGAATATTTAGTAACATTATTCGCTTCAAAAAAAATATTAAATTAAAATAAAATAAATATTTAAGGGGGGCTAAAAACGTGATTTTTTTTGCACGATATTAATAACGGTACCGAGAAGATGTTTGTGAAACCTTCACAGAATAATAAATTGTATATTTCTATCAAAAATAAGTAATTAAATTAAAATTAAATATATTAAGGGGGCTTCCATACGTTACGGAACCCTTCACGCGCGAGTCCGACTTGCACTTAGCTGATTATTAATACCTTATGACTTTTGGTTATTTACACAATAATCAAGCCTAATAAAACATCTGTGACCAATAAAAATGAATTGAAGGCGTTAACACTATGGACATAAAATGTAGATCTAGGTATACCTACTCATAGCGGAAAACTATGGCACTCGTCTTCCATTGAAATTATAAAGGTGACGTCCACAAGTGGTATATTATTCAGAGAAAAATTGAACCAAGATGATATACATCATTTGAAAGCTTGTTATATTAGCTTCCCAAAAATATTTAATTTAGATTTTTTACCCCTCCAATTTTTTTAAATACGAAAAATAAATTGTATGTAAAATAACAATACAGCTTATTATTTTTTCTAGTTTAGCAATAATAAAGTGCTTCTATCGTTATTTTACTTGCATTCGTAGCTGATTCTTCCAGATTCATCTCTAAAGGAGTTGTACCTGATTTACAAGGAACTCGGTATTAAAATTCTAACCAAGATCATTTAATTTTTCTAGGAATGTACTTAAATTTGAAAGCTCCATGGAGTAATAAAAAATAGTATATAGCCCTGCATTTTTTTTTAAATTGTTATTTTATAAAAGTATATTGGAAATTCAAAATAATATTTTCTACGAAAATAAATAGGGCAAATAAGCGCTAGATAGCCCTTTCCGGGCTAAATCATTACACTAATGAATAAACAAATTCAAATACTAGGGGTTCACCTACAGTAAACAGTGCTAGATCTAGCTCCAAAAGGGCTAAGGTAAGGTAAGCTAAGGGCTGATCGAAAATCAAATTAATATTCAATTTCTTTTGACATTGACATTTCTATTATACTTTTTTTTTAAATTGGCTTTGAGTTTTTTCAGATTAGCGTGTTTCTTTACGAGATATCCGTTCCGTTTCACGTTACATACCCCAAATATATATTATCGATTTTCTAAATATTGCAGGGCTTTAAAAATATGTTTTTATCAGATAATAATTACATTTTGAATGCTATTTATAAAACAGCAATCATTGATCTGGTTAGAATTTTTATTTATTTTAATACCGGTAACGGAACAAATCCTTTGCTACAATTACAAATCATAACCTACCAGTGTGACCAGTTAGTAGGTACATTGTGACAAAAAATCACTTAAAAAGTGTGTCTAATTGGTAAAAATGGTTTTATTTAACAATTTGGAGGTTACTTAATCAGGGCTGCTAGAGATAAACTACCTATTGAGCGAAATATATTTTTTTTTCTAATAAATTCAAAATTTATTTTAAAAAAATCGGAGGGCTCTGTTTTGTTTTCAACTGTTGTAATAGACTCAGAAGAATATGAACTTTCTCGAAATGTAACGAGTGTTGTGGTTAGAATTTTTGATTATTATTATACCAGCGTCCATATATTTTGTGGACATGTCCTTTATTACATAATTATAAAGTTAATATAAATCAGTAGAAGTAGAATCTATTGTATATAATACATTACGTCGCGCATCGTGACGGGATAAATTGAGTACCTACTTACTGTGACTGTTCATATTATGTATTTAAAAAGGCCAAGGTCAATCGTCGATATAATTTCCTGGTAAAAATAAACTAGTGAAATACAACACAGGCACGTCCAAAAAGTTTCATTGGATGTGAAAAAATATATCTTACCTAATGGGGTATTAGATGCTGCAGCCATTTCTTTGAAATTATAAACAAAATCACTTTAAAAGTTGAACCTCTACACAAATAACTGTTATGTTGTTTAAAAAAAAAACCAAGCAACTACTAACGTAATGTCACACACACATTTTTAGTTAGCACACTATCAAAACAAACAGTCTAGTCTGTGGCATTGCTAACTAATTGCTATCTTTCGTAAATGTTGACAACTGAACGTAGATTGTGTAAACTTTTCGCAAATTTTTGCCTCAAAATGTTGTGCCAATTATTTTGTTTACAAAATATAAAAAGTCGCGTGTTCCGATGTGAGATCTAACCACACGGCCTCGTGTGAAGCCGGTCTCCATATAACTGAGTGTGAGTGAGCAGTGTGATCAGATTCGATTTCAGAAAAATACCGGAGCAACTCAAAAACATACTTTTCGGTCCATTTCATTATATTTTTTTACCAAAAGTCCCTCGTTAGTCGCAAAACAATACCTTTTTAAGTAAGTAGCCAAATGTACTAAAATAATCGGCCAAGTGAAAGTCGGACTCGCACACGCAGGGTTCCGTACCGTATGTTAGCCCCCCCCCCCCCCCCCCCTTGATATATTTTTTTATTTTTTATTTTTAAAGGGATTATACAACATAATATTCTGTGAATATTTCAAGCATCTTCCTGTTGCCGTCATTAAAATCGAGCAAAAATATATTTCTTGTTTCGGAGCCCCCCTTAAATATTTATTTTATTTTAATTTAATTATTTATTTTTAAAGTAAATGTTGAAGTAAATATTCTGTGAAAATTTCAGGCGTCTACCTGTCACCGTTATTAATAGCGAGCGAAAAACGGCTATAAGTTCCTGTATGTTGTATGGGAGCCCCTTTAAATATTTATTATTTTCTATTTTTTTTTTTTTTTTTTTCAGAATCAGAATATTTATTTGCACCAACAAGAGAGTATTATAACATGTACACCGTGGTTACATTAAAGGTGGGCATACACGGTCAGTTCAACTGATCAGTTTTTCGCGTCACTCCAATTGGGGCTCATTCAGTAAATTAAAAGGTGGAAATTGGTGGCTCCATGTATAAACCACTACCAGAAGCTGGACACACATGATGAAATGGTCGCATCAGTTCATCAAATAATTGCAGCGGGGTCCTAATGTAGTCAACTATTGCCGATAGGTACTGCGATGGTTTGCATGTTTGTACCACTTCGATGATTAACTGAATCTGCAGTAACTCACGTAATTTCAATTTTTCATAATAAATATCTGAACCAAAGTTGTTTGGAATTTGATTTACTACAACTTTAATTAACATCAACTTTTGTAGGATCGATGTTTTTCGAATATGACAGTGGTGCCATTGTAAACAATATGGCACCACCGTCTTATCAATAAAAATATCGATCCTAGAAAAATTTGATGGGAATCAAAGTTGTAGGAAATCAAATTTCGAACATTTCTGGTTTCCAAAATTTCTCATGAAAAATTGAAATAACACAAGTTATGGAAGAAACATCATGGCACCACTGGCTCATTAAAAAAATATCGATCCTAGAAATAGTTGATGAGAATCAAAGTTGTAAGAAATCAAATTTTAAGAAACTTCGGCTTCGATAATTTCTCATGAAAAATTGAAATAGCACAAGTTATAGAAGAAACAAAATGGCACCACTGTCTTATTAAAAAAAATATGGATCCTGGAAAAAGTTGATGGGAATCAAAGTTATAGGAAATCAAATTTCAAACAACTTGGGTTCCGATAATTTCTCATGAAATATTGAAATAACACAAGTATGGAAGAAACAAAAAAGAACCACTAACTTATAAAAAAAAATATCGATCCTGGAAAAAGTTGAAGGGAATCAAAGTTGTAGGAAATCAAATTTCAAACAACTTTGGTTCCAATCATTTCTCATGAAAAATTGAAATAACACAAGTTATCGAAGAAACATCATGGCACCACTTGGCTTATTAAAAAATATCGATCCTAGAAAAAGTTGATGAGAATCAAAGTTGTAGGAAATCAAATTTTAAGAAACTTCGGCTTCGATAATTTCTCATGAAAAATTGAAATAGCACAAGTTATAGAAGAAACAAAATGGCACCACTGTCTTATTAAAAAAATATGGATCCTGGAAAAAGTTGATGGGAATCAAAGTTATAGGAAATCAAATTTCAAACAACTTGGGTTACGATAATTTCTCATGAAATATTGAAATAGCACAAGTATGGAAGAAACAAAATAGAACCACTAACTTATAAAAAAAAATATCGATCCTGGAAAAAGTTGAAGGGAATCAAAGTTGTAGGAAATCAAATTTCAAACAACTTTGGTTCCGATCATTTCTCATGAAAAATTGAAATAACACAAGTTATCGAAGAAACATCATGGCACCACTGGCTTATTAAAAAATATCGATCCTAGAAAAAGTTGATGAGAATCAAAGTTGTAGGAAATCAAATTTCAAGCAACTTCGGTTTCGATAATTTCTCATGAAAAATTTAAATAACAAGTTATGGAAGAAACAAAATGGAACCACTAACTTATTAAAAAAAATATCGATCCTAGAAAAAGTTGATGGGAATCAAAGTTGTAGGAAATTAAATTTCAAACAACTTTGGTTCCGATAATTTCTCATAAAAAATTGATATAACACAAGTTATCAAAGAAACATCATGGCATCACCGGCTTATTAAAAATATCGATCCTAGAAAAAGTTGATAGGAATCAAAGTTGTGGAAAATCAAATTTCAAACAACTTTGGTTCCAATAATTTCTCATGAAAAATTGAAACACAACACAAGTTATCGAAGAAATATAATGGCTCCACTGTCTTCAAATATGGAACCACCAATTCCCACCTTTTGATTAACTGAATGAGCTCCCAGTTGGAGTGACGCGAAAAACTGATCAGTTTAACTGACCGTGTGTGCCCACCTTAACTTGACCATGTGACTTTGGCGCTCAAGTACGGTGTGCAAAAAAAACCGGCCAAGTGCGAGTCGGAATCCCGCACGAAAGGTTCCGAACCATCGTGTTTTTGCAAAATATTACTCAAAAATACCGACCTTCGCAAATATACCTACAAAAATACTAATGTTCGAAAAATTTACTACAATATACTGAAAAAGTATTAAAATACTGATTCTGGTCACACTGTGAGTGAGTCAACTCACTGGGTCATTTACGTCAACAGTAATTAATTATAGGTATCATTAGGTGTACGAGTATGTGTGGGTAGATAGAGAAACATCCAGACGATGATCTAAACTTCAAATTGTTAACAATTTTTTAATTTGGGCGTAGGCTCAATATAAATCAATTAATGTTGCATAATATGTAACGAGCTATGGAGAGGACTATGCTTATAGCTTGCTTAAAAATGAGCAGATTTGTATAAATCCCAAGTGTCCGGCATAGTCCAGGATTGGAAAGCTGAAATGGCAATGTTGGCAATAAATGGAAATGTAGCTCGGAGAACTGGATGACCGATGTTAGAAAAGTTTTTGAGTACCGGCCGGTCACAAACCGGCAGCATGCAGGAAATATACCTAATACACAGAATACCTACCACATACCACAGAAAAAATCCTTTTTTTTTAGTCTGAGACCTAATTTAAGTGCTCATGTCACTTACACATACCTAAATCATATATTATCTTCATTTCAGTTCGATAGGACTGTCAAACCAGCAAAACAGCATTAATTATAGAAAAAAATATAGTGGGACTCTTGGGACTTGGCCGTCAATAAAACAATTTATTGTTTATTGTTTTATTGACGGCCAAACAACGGGAACACTAGCTACAACTGCTGAAGGTCATCGAATCAAAAACAAGTTTTTGTATGCAATAAAGCGGCATGATTTGCCTGACGCCGCGTCGGCAGCGCCGCCAGAATATTTTATCAGAGCTGCTCTACGTTTTTTTTTAAAGTCTAATTATTCCATGGAACCATACATAATAATATTGTAGTAGATATAATGAGGAACGAGACTAACACACTGGTGTTAGGTACCAAAGATTGAAAGATGAAATCGTATATTCATCGATATGAGATATATATAGAGGTAGATATACATATTATACTCATTATTATGATGAGTTTTTACTATATGAGTGTATGAGTATGGGTCACTATGGGACAAAAACTAAAACCGCTGAAAAATAAACTGTCCGTGGAGAGGTGAATTTACATCTGTATGTCTTGCTAATTGAAACCCCGAACATCCGAATAAGAAATCAAATAATCTCAGATCTAGGATACTAAATAAGTTACACAATATGTTATATAACACCTGAGTCAAATACCTAATACAAATACCGGACAAGTGCGAGTCAGGCTCGCACATCGAGGGTTCCGTACAAACACGTTGTTAAAATAATTAAAAACCTGTTTTAACATGTGCTAATGAAGTTCTTTTATATGATACCTTAGTATCATATAAACTTCATTAGATGAATACGAATTCATGATACGATTTACTCACTTTGAATTTTGAACCCATATTTTTAGGCCCTATTGTTTTGTGATTTAAATAAAAATGTACAGGTTTCAGATTTATTTATCCTATATGTGTACTCTGAGACACTGCTTCTCGCCAAATTTCATAGTTCTATGTCAATGGGAAGTACCAGTGGCGTAGCGTGCCTTGTCGGGGCCCCGTATAAAAATTTTTTTGGAGGCCCTTATATGGAGGTAAAGATTTTTCACAAAAGAAAAAAAATATTGTGAGAAGTAATATTTATTTATCACATAATTTACCCATTTTACAAATAAAAATCGAATTTTAAATATTCACTCTCCTTGCTTTTTTATCGGCAAACTGATTTATTAAATCATTTATGGCTGATGATGATTTTAGTTTTTCTAAAGTTTCTGCCTCTATGGACAATAGTGAGATGTCTGACAGCCGTTCTTGTCCCATCGAAGTTCTTAAGTAATTTTTTATTAGTTTTAATTTTGAAAAACTTCTTTCTGCCGTTGCGGTTGTAACTGGAAGGGTCAAGAATAAAAAGCATGCTGTGATTACCTCGGGAAAACTGGATGCAAGACTATTGAATTTTACTAGCAATAATTCAAGGAGTACTTTAATGGAATACATTTTTTTAATTTCAGAATTTAAGCATGTTTTTAGAGCCTTTAATTGGTCACAAAGATTAGGTGAGATGTCTTTACTGTATTTAGCAGACAGTTTTCCGGAAGCGTTTAATATCTCTTCGCTTGAAGAAGATAGGAGTTTCTCCGGTTGTAATATTTCGAATATACTACTCAGGTTGCAAAGGCTCTGAAATCTTTCTTTAGTTTGAGAAATTAATATATCTAAACAGCCATAGTATACATTGACTTTGAAATAGGATTCCGGGTCGGAAATTCTCTCATCTTGTGATAACTCATCAAAAAAACGCTTTGTTATCTTTCGCCTACTGTTTTTAAAAACAGTTGTTACCCCCCACTTTTTTGCTAAATCTTTGGATTCATTTAGCAAACTATTAAATGAATTCTGATTTCTTAATTGGCACAGTCTATTTAAAAGATTACTTAATAAAATACTAGATTTCTGTAAGTCATTATTTTCATGCTGTAGAGCTTTAGAAACAGGATTAATAATTTCAAATAGTGAAGAAAAAAATGTAACGAGCACTAAGAAATCAAAACTCTCTAAAATATTAATTATACTTTTTTTTCTTCACGTTCATCTTTTTTATTTGAAATTAAATTTAGTTGGTACAAAGTTTTCATGATTAGTAAAAAAATTTTCTTTACTGCTAATAAAGCGTCGTTCCTAGAAGACCATCTGGTAGGACATACCTTTTTAAGGGTAATCAAATATTTTTCAGATGAATCGTCACTTAGCATAGCCCAGCGTTTTATACTATTGCCAAAAAAAGTATATATTTTTTCTAAATTATCGAAAAAAGTCGATACTTCACGAACATGTCTCGCAGCATCGTTCAAAACCAAGTTTAAAGCGTGCGCAGCACAATGAACATAATCGGCATTTGGAGCATGCTTTTATTAGGGTTTGTAATCCTCCATACACACCCGACATAACATTTGCTCCATCGTATCCCTGTCCTCTACATTTAGTCAAATCAATTCCATATTCTTTAGTCAAATTTAAAATGACAGTTTTCAGACCTGCAGCACTGCAATCGGTTACTGCTATGAATCCTAAAAAGGACTCACAGATTTTTATTTCTTTAGGCACATTATCATCATTTTCTGTAACCGAGATATATCGAAAAACTACAGATAGTTGGTCAATTTTTGACAAGTCTTGTGTTGTATCCAGAATTATTGTCAGAAATAGCAGACGTGAAATTGCCATAAAATTGCCAGAATCAGAATCATGCCCCCTCAAAGGTAG
Source organism: Hypomecis punctinalis (assembly GCA_949316475.1). Taxonomy (NCBI): domain Eukaryota; kingdom Metazoa; phylum Arthropoda; class Insecta; order Lepidoptera; family Geometridae; genus Hypomecis; species Hypomecis punctinalis. The sequence continues at coordinate 23,261,607 of OX438798.1, forward strand.
ATTACAAGATACTAAAGTAATTATAACATTAATTATACGATGCAGTACATCTCTCCAGAATGTAATTTTACTATCGATTTCACTTTTCAATAGAGTATCGATGGTATTTCCTTGCAACCAATTATTATAAGAGAGTGAGGCACTAATATGCTGCTGTGACTTTTCATGGTCAAGAATAGTTTGTGTGAAATTGCTTCTAACCGAAACACCGTTAACCCAAGCAGAGGAGGACGATTTGTTTTGACGATCTGCTAATAACCAACAGAAGTGACAGTACGGTTTGTTTAAAACGTTAGAATAACATAACCATGGTCTTATAATTTTTATGCCTGCCTGATTGAAATATGAATAATAATAAGCTGAAAAAGGTCGGTTATTTTCTGAAACTTTTGGAAATGGTCCTTGTGGTTTAAATGGACCCAATTTAAAAATTATTTTTCGTTCGCATTCAGTTAAATTGTCACCAAAATTTCCTCTATCTGATGAAATTATATTACAATCTGCATTATCTGCAGATATATCAGAATCGTTGACTTGGGGTTCCTCGATTTCTGGATGGACATCCGATAAAGTATGTGCTTGGCTTTCTTCTATTTCCGGTTGGATATATGACGAAGAACATGCTTCAGAAGAATCTAAAAATAAACGAGTAATTGTTAAAAAATAAATACGAATGCTTTGATACTAAACTAAAAAGAGTTATATATAAATAAATAATGTTACTAAGGGTCACAGTTAGAGAGTGTTCAGTTCAGACGCACACAGATTCTACGCGGATTGTGCTCGTACCTATTAGTAGATACAAAATCACCTGCAGCCCGTCCGTGCATTACTATACACCTGCGTGCTATTTAAACGCAGCGCGTAGTGTAGTGGCCATACAAAACGAGAACCCGAAAGCGAGTCTGCACATCTGAAGTTCTCAACACGCAATTAACGATACGATACGGACTGATAAACAAACAACAAAACAAATCGATCCTATAGATAAGTTAGAATTTTGTTTTTTTTAATCAAGGCACGGAACCCTAAAAACAGTATAATTGTGAAAATCGAGGGGGGAGACAACTTTTTGTGACGGACAGATGGACGAAATTAAAAGATTTCCTTGTTTATCACTACGGGCCCCTAATAAATGGGTTGGGTAGTAGTGTAGTACTTACCTTTCCAATCTAAATCACTCACAGTATCTTGTCTCTGAAAAAATGAAGAAATTTTGGGCACTTTTTTTATAACCTCGTCCCTTTTCTGTTTAATTTTTCTTTTCTCAGCGCCGCTGGGATAATCTCTTTTCCTTTCACTCATTTCTTTTACAAATCGTTACTAATACTGCTAAACCAGAAGAACAATATTGTTTGTACTGAATTACAATGTAATGCACATTTATATAAAGCGCGTAAATAAACAGTGCACTGCACTCCGTGGTTTAACATCCAATGCAAAGTACAACAACGTACACGTACATCGCGATATCGAGGAAGGATTCCCGGGGATTCCCCGCTGAGTTGAAGATGAAGTAAGTAAAACGGGGAAGTCCCGCAGCCCGCCATAACGATGTAGTGTTGCCAACTTTTGAATGCACGCTTAAGGCGGAAAAAAAAAGAATTGCTTTATAGAATTTTGTCATTTGTAAAATAAAATAAATTAGAAAGTTTTTATTCTTTTTCCTTACACACTTTGGGGGCCCCCCTGGCCCGGGGGCCCCGTATAATTGATACGGCAAATACGGCGGTAGCTACGCCCCTGGGAAGTACCCTGTAGGTTTTGATTTTTGTAAGTGTCGATATATGCGGTTTATTACGACATAAACGGCTAATGAATTTTATTTTCCCAATTACGAAAACGTCCACACTCTACGACCCATGACGCAGTAAACTAGTCGTCGAGCGCCGCTAATAAATCTCGCTTGTAAACAAAACCGCGAATACAGAGAACTCATTCATACTACACGGTCCTACAATATAATTAATGTTATTGTAGAAGAACTGTTGCTCGATTTATTGTATTTTTAAAATGCTAAGTTATTTATAGGATTTTTCATTTTTTAGGGTTCCGTACCTCAAATGAAATAAATACGGAACCCTTATAGGATCACTTTGTTGTCCGTCTGTCTGTCTGTCCGTCTGTGTGTATGTCAAGACTCTTTATCTCGGGAACGCGTAAAGATATCGAGTTGAAATTTAAACCATGTACGTATATATATCTCTTGTAGTTGTGTAAAAGAAAAACTTCTCAGTTATCGTTTAAAAAGTTAGAGCCATTTACGTCGTAAAAAAACGCATATTTCGACACTCACAAAAATCAAAACCTACAGGGTACTTCCCGTTGACATAGAACTATGGGCATTGTCTCAGAGTACACATACAGGAATAAATCAAAAATTGTATATTTTCATTTAAATTACAAAAATATAGGGCCTCAAAATTTATAAAATATGGGTTCAAAATTCAAAGTGAGTAAATCGTATCATGCAAGGTATCATATAAAAGAACTTTAGTAGCACCTGCCAAAACAGGTTTTTAATTATTTTAACAATGTGTAATTTTCGATGAAATTTTTTTTTCGTTACGACAAGAAAAGTGAAAAAAAAAATTGTCTTTGGTTATAGTATAGAGATTTTAACAACTTACCTCCCAATTTTGTGAAATTTTCTGGATTTGTACGGAACCCTCGATGTCCGAGCCTGACTCGCACATGTCCGGTTTCTTTTTTACAATTTAATTCACTAGTAAAAACGCGGACTAACTAATCCAAAGTAACTCTAGTAACTCTACGTTTGTTAACAAAGCAGCAAAACAGTGCAAATAAAGTCAGTGCCCTAAATGCAATCTTAAAATACAAAAACATATTTTGTTGTTTTGAATCAAAACAATAACATATTTACAGGCAAATTCTGCACTGAACATTTATTTTTATCGATATAAACAATGAATTATTAGAATCGTTCCCGTGTGTATGAACTAAACTGAGTTATTTATGAAGATAGCTAATACCAGCGCATCGGAAGTCCAAAGTGCTTCTTGAGAATAGTATAAAGATAGGTGCAAAAAGATATATGTAGGAGTATGAAATTATCTACCAACCACCTAACGCTGGTAATTTTTAGCATATGGGTCAAGAGGAACGATTTATAGTATTAATTTATATACTTTCCGACTGCAAAATCAAGGTTTCTTTTTACCTAATCACCTGTCACATACATAAAAACCGGACATGTGCGAGTCAGGCTCACACACCGAGGGTTCCGTACAAATCCAGAAAAATTCACAAAATTGAGAAGTGAGTTGTTAAAATTTCTATAGGTACTATAACCATCGACAAAAAAGTTTTTTTTTCACTTTTCTCGTCATACATCGAAAATTATACATGATACGATTTACTCACTTTGAATTTTGAACCCATATTTTGTGAATTTTGAGGCCCTATTTTTTTGTGATTTAAATAAAAATGTACAGTTTTCAGATTTATTCCTATATGTGTCCTCTTAGACAATGCTTCTCGCCAAATTTCATAGTTCTATGTCAACGGGAAGTACCCTGTAAGTTTTGATTTTTGTGAGTATCGAAATACGAAGTATTTTGCGACATACACGCTTCTTACTTTTTTAAACGATAATTGAGAAGTTTATCTTTCACACAACTGCAAGAAATCATAGATATACGTATACAGTTTAAATTTCAACTCGATATCTTTACGCGTTCCCGAGATAAAGAGTCTTGACACACACACAGATGGACAGACGGACAACAAAGTGATCCTATAAGGGTTCCGTTTTTTCCGTTTGAGGTACGGAACCCTAAAAAATCTGCTGTTTCATACATTTTGTCGATTCCGCGTTGCAATTTTGTGTAGAACAGCATTTTCTCGAATTCCGGGTTGAGCCTATATTAAAAATTATTCATAATGATGGCATAAATCACCTCATTTTGGCTTATTGCAGGGCAAGCAGATAGTCCTGTCATCGTATACTATACTATACCCTTGGGTATACTATAGACTACACCATAAGTCACAGAGAGCACATAAATAAAATATGTAAAAAAATATCCAGTGCAAATTATGCCCTTTTTTAAATTAAAGCCGCTTTTAGATAAGAAATCTCTTTTGTCAGTATACTATGCGTATGTTCATTCAATATTAAGTTATGCTATAACTACGTGGGGCAATGGTGTCTGTCGTGGGCAATCTGAATCTGAATCGTAGCACCCAAACGAAAGCATATAATTTTGAAGTTTATTTTTGGGAGTTGGTTTTGAGGAACTATTTGGGGGATGCTTACCTAGAATATTTACCATATTCTAGGTAAGCATCCCCAGACCGGTTAGCTGCTTGACATTAAACAGAATGTTGTCAAACGCAAACCTATCTGATAAGTAGGTAGGTGTATAAAAAGGTAAAAAGGTGTATATATAATTATCTGTGTAAGTGTATTCTATGTAGTTCATGTATGTTTATGTTATGATATTATATTTTTATTTTAGTTATATTGTAGAATTTAGTATTTTTTAAATATCTTCTTTCACACCCCATTCATTTTTCTTTGCGGTATCCTTTCCGTACTGAGGTTGCCTGGAAAAAATAGCTTCCAGCGATAAGGCCACCGTTTGTTTTTACCTGTTAAGTGAAAATTGTGTCCCGCGGGACACGTCTGTCGCATGCCGGACGACCACGCGGCAAAGGTCACCACCAACTGGATTCCAAACTCCAAACGACCTTTGGGCCGACCCAGGCGCAGGTGGCGCGACGAACTGAGCTCGCACGACAAACACTGGACCACCAACGCAGCGAATCGCGCAGTCTGGAAGGAGGGAAGGGAGGCCTTTGCCCAGCAGTGGGACAATGCAGGCTCAAAATAATAATAAATAAATAATAATAATAATAAGTGAAAATTGTATTGTTTTGATTTTCTGTTATGGTGTGAAACCACAGAACAGCGAACTACTTTAATTAGAAAGGAAATCGATGACAATTTTCAATGAAAACCGCTGTCGCCAAGTATGTATTACCACTGTAAAATATCTGCACAATAACTGTGCAATTTCCACTAGCTTCGGAAATATTTTTTTACTTTAAAATAGAGCGTAGTATACTTTCTGTCACATCACCAAGATACGTTAAAGCCCATAACATTAATTTGGTCATAATTTAAATGCCGAGTTTAAGTTATTAAATACACTTTATTTTATTAATGTTACATCACAATGGCAAATGCATCAACATGCCAAGCCAAAAAAAAAATGATGGGCCAATCTCGAATTTGAATATGGTATCACAGTTATTTTTTGGCATTTAGCTAGTGATGAGCGACGTGATTGTGCAGTTTAATTTTATCGATAACGTGATTTTATACTTTTTGCATAATATATGGATTATGTAACTGAATCTATATAGTGTATAATTGATGACAATGATTGTGCAGTTTTATTAGTATTTAGGAAGTTTTGGAATAAACACTGAAAAATCATGTCAACGCGCCGTATTGTATTAATTTGTAAAACTTGTGTTTCTATCAGTGGTAATATGTGAAAATTTGTGCTATTTCGAAGATTATGAACTGAATTACGTACAATAGTGTAGACAAAATAATGTAATGTGTAACGTGATTTTTTGTGTTGTTACAAAAACTCCATAAAGGGCGGCGCTATTAGTAAATTCGCTACTGCTTTACTCAGGCATGACTTAGATGTGACAGTGACTTTTTACCTACTTCCAAAAAGTAAAGGTAGGTACCTACTACCTACCAGGGCTAGCCACCCGGCCTATACGAACTTACTTACTACCTACTATGTTCGTCTGTATGTATGTTTTTGTATATTTTCAGCGGTATTTTCGCCAATTATGGACCGTTTTATTTTTTATTTTAATTTTGAAATGGTATACAAGTACACCCTAGCTGAAATCATATGATATCAAAGTCAGCTGAGCCAAAAAAAAAATGTAAAATCAACAATAGTGTTAAAAATTACTACATGGATGCCACATCAATTCCTGCGAACTATTTGGATTTTGTAAACGGTGGAAGTCGGCCAAATGCCATTGTTGGCAAAAAATAATCAATTGTATCTAGATTTTTGTGCTGCCTACGACTGTGACTATTTATAAAATGATAATATCATAATAGAAACATTTTAATAAACAACACCGTAATTACATGTAAAAATAGTAGTAATTATCATACAACATCATAGAACTACACTTGACACTGGCAAATACATATTCCATGCGACGCCAATCTTTAAAAGAAGCAAAATAATTTTATTACAATCGAATTGTTCTAGTTTGGAGCTCTATAATTGAATCATTGGATTAGCTGAATGTATACGTAAATGGTTACGTGGCCGAGTGAGAGCGCGTGCTTGTGCGAGCGGGAGATTTTTCGGGGTGATTCGCTTAAATCTTTTCAATTTTAGCGTCTCTTAGTCAATATAATTATAATTATAGATATCTTTTAAAAACGGAACCGTTATACCTAGACACACTAAATTTTTTTATATGAACTATAAAATTGTATTAGGTAGGTACTTCAGAAAATGTAAATCTTTACTGAATAATAGTACGGCATCCTTCGTGCGCGACTCCCACAAGGCCGATTATGCTAATAAAATCAGATTATATTTTCAAACATACGTCAAAATAAAATGTAATTTAATTCAAAGGCAAATCACCCCCAAAATAACTCATATTTTAACATAACACTCAACACGTCTTCCATCAATTCTATTACAGAATACATTATGTGTATACCTTATCATCGAATGTATAATTACGGTTTCTATTTTAGGTATTGATGGTGGCTTCAGGCATCTTTATTATGTGAGCAATCACTTTTCCAAAAAAAATGTAGGAATCCAGTCATGTCGTCCTGTTGCCTCGATCCATTTACTCTTTGTCAGTGCTGGTCCAGCATGCAACCACGAAAAGCCACAAAAAGAAATCTTTCAACGTGTGAAAAAGTGACAGATATATACATCGCCATCACGCTGGCTCGTTCTGACACGTCGAAAGAAATATTACTTCGTGGGCATCCTAGCCCAGCTGGGAACTTTTATTCATAAGTAGTATAACAGTTAGAATGTGGTGCAAAAAAAAGTACACCACAATAATAAATGTCTAATTTCGATAATATTAAGTTACTATCAAAATTTATCGATATCGATAATTTTTTTGATTATAATATGCTATAATTACAAAACATTTGAAATTAAAATAATTATATTGACATCGATATTTTTTTATTCCGACATATTATTAACTTTGTAGCAAAATTTATCGATGTCGATAAAATGTTTGCAAGTTTTGCCACCACTATCAACGAAATTCTAGGCAGTAAAAGATAACGTTTATATAAAAAAATGCCCACAATTTAGACTTGCTATTGGAAGGATATTCCTCCTTTTTGTAAACTAAAGTCTTTGATCTGTATTCGACACGTTACAATAGCGCGGACTGGCATTTTTTGGGCAAAAATTACCTCTGAAATCTCTTGAACGACTGTGACGGCAAATGTCACAATCGATGACAATTTTCAATGAAAACCGCTGTCGCCAAGTATGTATTACCACTGTAAAATATCTGCACAATAACTGTGCAATTTCCACTAGCTTCGGAAATATTTTTTTACTTTAAAATAGAGCGTAGTATACTTTCTGTCACATCACCAAGATACGTTAAAGCCCATAACATTAATTTGGTCATAATTTAAATGCCGAGTTTAAGTTATTAAATACACTTTATTTTATTAATGTTACATCACAATGGCAAATGCATCAACATGCCAAGCCAAAAAAAAAATGATGGGCCAATCTCGAATTTGAATATGGTATCACAGTTATTTTTTGGCATTTAGCTAGTGATGAGCGACGTGATTGTGCAGTTTAATTTTATCGATAACGTGATTTTATACTTTTTGCATAATATATGGATTATGTAACTGAATCTATATAGTGTATAATTGATGACAATGATTGTGCAGTTTTATTAGTATTTAGGAAGTTTTGGAATAAACACTGAAAAATCATGTCAACGCGCCGTATTGTATTAATTTGTAAAACTTGTGTTTCTATCAGTGGTAATATGTGAAAATTTGTGCTATTTCGAAGATTATGAACTGAATTACGTACAATAGTGTAGACAAAATAATGTAATGTGTAACGTGATTTTTTGTGTTGTTACAAAAACTCCATAAAGGGCGGCGCTATTAGTAAATTCGCTACTGCTTTACTCAGGCATGACTTAGATGTGACAGTGACTTTTTACCTACTTCCAAAAAGTAAAGGTAGGTACCTACTACCTACCAGGGCTAGCCACCCGGCCTATACGAACTTACTTACTACCTACTATGTTCGTCTGTATGTATGTTTTTGTATATTTTCAGCGGTATTTTCGCCAATTATGGACCGTTTTATTTTTTATTTTAATTTTGAAATGGTATACAAGTACACCCTAGCTGAAATCATATGATATCAAAGTCAGCTGAGCCAAAAAAAAAATGTAAAATCAACAATAGTGTTAAAAATTACTACATGGATGCCACATCAATTCCTGCGAACTATTTGGATTTTGTAAACGGTGGAAGTCGGCCAAATGCCATTGTTGGCAAAAAATAATCAATTGTATCTAGATTTTTGTGCTGCCTACGACTGTGACTATTTATAAAATGATAATATCATAATAGAAACATTTTAATAAACAACACCATAATTACATGTAAAAATAGTAGTAATTATCATACAACATCATAGAACTACACTTGACACTGGCAAATACATATTCCATGCGACGCCAATCTTTAAAAGAAGCAAAATAATTTTATTACAATCGAATTGTTCTAGTTTGGAGCTCTATAATTGAATCATTGGATTAGCTGAATGTATACGTAAATGGTTACGTGGCCGAGTGAGAGCGCGTGCTTGTGCGAGCGGGAGATTTTTCGGGGTGATTCGCTTAAATCTTTTCAATTTTAGCGTCTCTTAGTCAATATAATTATAATTATAGATATCTTTTAAAAACGGAACCGTTATACCTAGACACACTAAATTTTTTTATATGAACTATAAAATTGTATTAGGTAGGTACTTCAGAAAATGTAAATCTTTACTGAATAATAGTACGGCATCCTTCGTGCGCGACTCCCACAAGGCCGATTATGCTAATAAAATCAGATTATATTTTCAAACATACGTCAAAATAAAATGTAATTTAATTCAAAGGCAAATCACCCCCAAAATAACTCATATTTTAACATAACACTCAACACGTCTTCCATCAATTCTATTACAGAATACATTATGTGTATACCTTATCATCGAATGTATAATTACGGTTTCTATTTTAGGTATTGATGGTGGCTTCAGGCATCTTTATTATGTGAGCAATCACTTTTCCAAAAAAAATGTAGGAATCCAGTCATGTCGTCCTGTTGCCTCGATCCATTTACTCTTTGTCAGTGCTGGTCCAGCATGCAACCACGAAAAGCCACAAAAAGAAATCTTTCAACGTGTGAAAAAGTGACAGATATATACATCGCCATCACGCTGGCTCGTTCTGACACGTCGAAAGAAATATTACTTCGTGGGCATCCTAGCCCAGCTGGGAACTTTTATTCATAAGTAGTATAACAGTTAGAATGTGGTGCAAAAAAAAGTACACCACAATAATAAATGTCTAATTTCGATAATATTAAGTTACTATCAAAATTTATCGATATCGATAATTTTTTTGATTATAATATGCTATAATTACAAAACATTTGAAATTAAAATAATTATATTGACATCGATATTTTTTTATTCCGACATATTATTAACTTTGTAGCAAAATTTATCGATGTCGATAAAATGTTTGCAAGTTTTGCCACCACTATCAACGAAATTCTAGGCAGTAAAAGATAACGTTTATATAAAAAAATGCCCACAATTTAGACTTGCTATTGGAAGGATATTCCTCCTTTTTGTAAACTAAAGTCTTTGATCTGTATTCGACACGTTACAATAGCGCGAACTGGCATTTTTTGGGCAAAAATTACCTCTGAAATCTCTTGAACGACTGTGACGGCAAATGTCACAATTTCACGTATCTTGAGTTATAACTCATGATAGTGGCTACAAACCCCCCTCCACATTTCCTTTCTATTTCCTTCTCTTTTCTGTGTGTGAAACAATAAAGAATTATTTATTTTTTTAAAAAGGTGATAACCATATCGGTGGTAGGACAAGTGCCTAAGGGATGAAAACAGCTGTCGTCGTCACGTACGACGCCACCCGGGCGGCACGGCGGCATTTATAGGTAGGTATAGTTATAGGTATTGAGTCTAACGCACTTTTCTTGTTTCTTTTTTAAGCTGATCGCATACATACCCGCGCCGCAGCCGAACTCAGCGGAAATGTTCCCGTCATCTTTTTTTTTGAGAATTAATATAAGTGGTAGAACAAAAGTTGTTAGTTTTGATGTACAGAATAAAGCCCCTAAAAGGATGCTAATTGATTAGAAATAACCCAGCGGTTTTGTTTACAAGCGAGATAATAATATGTTCTCGGGAAAATAAAATATTTTCCTGAAAACATCCACACGCTACGATCCAGTCCGCAGTGACTGATCGAGCGCCGCTAATACAACTCTTTTGTAAACAAAACCGTTGATATAACTCATTTATACTTTCCTACTCCTTTATATCATTTGACGGAAATGCTAGTCTTACGCCGCGGACAGGTGCGCGCCATGCAAACGATTTCATATAAACATAAACGACTGCACGCCATGCTCCTAAGGCAAATATTTACCTATACCTACCTACGCGTTCTGCTTTAACAATATTGAGACAGTTTTCCTTTCTCTTTTCCTGAGAAATATAAAATCTAAAGATTTTCAAGATCATCAACCCATCAAGTTCGTTGCAAACTACCTCGGAGATTGTTTTATTTGCTCTGAGCAAACTACAAAATACAAATAGTTCGTTCTAATCGATGTACTCGTTCGCTAAGTATATTTAGATTATTTACTGTTTATGTTTCGAAAACTACTCAACGGATACGATACGAAAACATACAGTTGAATAAAAAAAGTAAGTTCGTATAGGCGGGGTGGCTAGCCCTGGTGTCAGAGTTTTTAGGCCGCCTGAAGGCCTCTGACATGGCTAAACGGTTAAAACAACCGGGACCTACAATTTAACGGCTCGGATGACAGTTGAATAGAAAACCTCCTTTTTTGAACTCGGTTGAAAACGTTAGGATTAACTCAGAACTTGTAAAAATCAGCTGTGATATAGACCGAATCATATAACATGGCGGCTATGATGTCAGCTAGGTACAAGCTGCGGATGGCCCATCCTGACTAAATCTCAAATAACAGCTGCGCTGGGATTGGATTGTCCGCCGATTGTAGTATTGTTTATAAACTACAATACAGTATAAGACTAAATTAAAAATTAAAAAAAAACGTGTTGCACTCCGGGAATGCTGGCAGAAGTATAAGGCGTAGAGTCGAATAATCAAACACTGTATGCTCGAAATTACTTTTTATTGTACTTGGTTATACAAACGTCCGTCTTATTCTATCGTTGGAGACAGACTGCCGCGCCTTCCATCTCGCAACTTATTCTACTATAAACAATCACTCTAACATTCGGCCTATTCCTGACACTAAGTTTGTCCTCAAACTTATCATGACTAATATTCAGTTAATACAATGGTAGATTTATAAATGTTAAAAAAAAACAATCGTCCTCAAACTTAACTAATACTACCCTTACAAGTCTAACATTAATACAATAAAAATAGTAGATATCTATACACAATATCGCATTTCAGCAACATGTACTTATTGAAAATATCCGTGGATCTGTCAACACGCTACTAATATTTTCAATAAATTTTAGCCAGTAAAATATCGGTAAACCAAATATTTTGCTTGCCTCATGTTACTCTCACAATTTCAAATTACAACAATATCTATTGAAAATATCCGTGGATCTATCAACACGATACTAATATTTTCAATAAACTTTAGCCAGTAAAATATCGGTTACACTTACCAAAACCAAATATTTTACCTGCCCAATATTACTCTCACAATACCGTATTTCCACAATATCATCGCATTTCCACAATATCTATTGAAAATATCCGTGGACCTATCAACACGATACTAATATTTTCAATAAACTTTAGCCAGTAAAATATCGGTTACACTTACCAAAACCAAATATTTTACCTGCCCAATATTACTCTCACAATACCGTATTTCCACAATATCATCGCATCTCCACAATATCTATTGAAAATATCCGTGGACCTATCAACACGATACTAATATTTTCAATAAACTTTAGCCAGTAAAATATCGGTTACACTTACCAAAACCAAATATTTTACCTGCCCAATATTACTCTCACAATACCGTATTTCCACAATATCATCGCATTTCCACAATATCTATTGAAAATATCCGTGGACCTATCAACACGATACTAATATTTTCAATAAACTCTAGCCAGTAAAATATCGGTTACACTTACCAAAACCAAATATTTTACCTGCCCAATATTACTCTCACAATACCGTATTTCCACAATATCATCGCATCTCCACAATATCTATTGAAAATATCCGTGGACCTATCAACACGATACTAATATTTTCAATAAACTTTAGCCAGTAAAATATCGGTTACACTTACCAAAACCAAATATTTTACCTGCCCAATATTACTCTCACAATACCGTATTTCCACAATATCTATTGAAAATATCCGTGGACCTATCAACACGATACTAATATTTTCAATAAACTTTAGCCAGTAAAATTTCGGTTACACTTACCAAAACCAAATATTTTACCTGCCCAATATTACTCTTACAATATCATGACACAATCTAAATATTACTCTCACAATATCACAATAAAAACATTCATAATATTATCGACACGGCACTAAAATTTAAAAGATATACGACTATTCTCTTATTTCTTATCAATAAAATCGTTGATACAAATAATCTTATTTTAGAAGCTCTTTAGTTTGCCATCAGTAACACATAGTTTTTTTTTTAAATCGCCAAAGTTATAAGCCTCTAAAACCCATATTTTACTCGAGACTTTGGCTGAAAAGTATGTAAGATAAAAATATGACATAGGTACGAGCGTGCTATATTTCTCACTCAAGCGATTGACACCAAAAACATAACATATGTTACAATTAAAGGGGTGAAAGGAGTTTTCTCCCGGAACGTAAATTTTATCAACATTACAACGCAAATTTTCTCGATGTTCTAGAGAAAACGTGAAAACACTAGTCGATTCAGAATTCTCTTAAGAGACATTAAATCCACCCCCATCTTCCTCATTTTACCCGATCTCAGGCCAACCAGATTTTATCTTACCCACTACTACATTAACTATTACTTTTATACTTATCATTGACTTATTCGTCATAATCGATGGATATCCAAGGCTTAATGCGAGCAGCCCATACATTGCAATTGTTTCTTTGAGTTATTTTGGTTCCGAATATATATGATACTTCATATCTGTCATTTTAGTTGATATGTGATATTTTGTAAAAATCCGGTATATTTCCGAAGAAACCTTTTACTCTTGCAATCATAATCTGGGACAGGTTTTAAGATTTTTACTAAATCATTTATTTTACTTACAAAGTACTAAGATTAATAAAGTAATAGCCTTAATTTTCTTTGTATTGAAATAGGTACTCTTCCGGGTCTGTTGATAATTTTCATTGCTTTGACATCGTCATTTATGTTTTGTACATATGCACGGATAGATTTTCATTTATTTTCAGTAAGGAAATCACTTTCAAATAGTATGCATTCTATACTACGAGCACCACCTTAGGAATTGTCAAAATTACAATTTTAAATTGTATTTTGTATTTGTAATAAGATTGTAGGATAAATTATTTTAATAATATAACTTTCTACATACAAGCTTTTGAGATCCTGGATATCATGTAGCAGCAGAGTGTTCCTATGGCCACCTTCCAACTCTATCATCAGATCAGCTCCATAGTACCATATTATTGCATTGTCACGTGATACATATGCGTTCAAAACTTAAGCTTAATCGAAAACCAGGAAGTTGGTTAAATTTAACAAGATTCCACCCTAACTTACATAGGTACTACATCCATTGCAAGTTATATAAAAGCTTGTCACCTTTGCCAACCATTGGAATAGCATTAGTATTTTTTGTATTGGGGATGTGGTTTATTTTGTGGTCATCAGTGTTTTGAATTCGTGAGATATAGGTAAATGTAAACCTAATACGATATCGACCTATTTCGGTATTCGAATGTACACAATGTATTTATTTTCAACGGGTATTAGGAGTTACGAATTATTCTTAGCACTTTTTTTTAATGGACTACGTGATTAAATGATTTTATTTTATAAATTGACTGCAGAATGCCTCTCTTTATGTCCTGTTGGCTCTTTGCTACAAAATTTGTACTCGTGCTTACATTCAGCCTATAGCGTACACATAAATACTATAACATACAGTACATACCTATATACATATTTATAAAAAAAGATATTATTTTGTAACCAAAAATATTGGCTTAATAAATCATTCTTGTTAGTCAGTAATTTTTCACAGTTTTTCACAAACTATCAAGTGCACGTGTCCATCCTGCCAGATCCCAATATCAACATAATTTAATGTTATCCAAATCAAAATTATCGATACACAGCTCCGGGGCATGCTCGATGGCTGTTAAAATATTTAATAAACTTCCGGTCGGAATTAAGAAGATTGAAGACAAAATCGAATTTGCAAAAGTATTAAAGAACCTACTTATCACTAAATGTTATTATACATTAAACGAGTACCTATTGGATTGTCATAAAATAGCAAATTGAAACAAATAAATCGCTCCGCACAATATTGCTATACCCTAATAGGGTCATAATATGTATAACTTATAGAATTTAGATACTAAACATGTTTCTTAAGACCTGCATGTAAATTATACTACATATGATGCAATAAACGATTGATTGATTGATTGATTAATCAATACCATGTTTTCCTTTTCTAAGTTAGTACATTTAGCAATGCTTACAAAATTGTGAACGAATTTCCGAAAGTACTTAGCTATATTTTATAATAAATCAAGAGCATCGGTCGTTGCTTTTACATATCTTAGACAATGTTCATTTATTTCATAGCCAATATATTTTAATCTTCTGGGATGTATTATAATTTTTACATGTCATGTCATTTTAGCCTCTTGTAGTAGAATTTTTCGTCAACTTTTTTTCCTTATGCAGCTGTAAGAATCGAAATGCAATAGGTAAACGTATTAGGAATAGTGAATTATGCAATTCATTATAATTCCTAAAATGAAAATAATTGATATTGGCTTATCAAGTTCAGAGATATAAGCTTGAAAAGGAATAAAGAGGGAAAGTCTTGTCCATCTCCCACAAAGCATAACATGGTATGACGAATGTATGCCACTTACAGGCAGTGACGTTATAGTCGTATATACGTGGAACACTATTCATTAGCTTGTATAATATATTACTTATAAATCTGTATAATCGTTGTGTTGTAACACTGATCAAAGACAGGACTTCAACTTTAAATATAAAACAAGGTCTATGATTATAAAAAAAAAATTAAACCTAGACTACATCGAGAGTCACAAAAAAAAAAATACGCAATGAAAATTTTCGTGCGCCAAGTTCAAAGAAACGATGACACGTCGTTTTAAAATTGCCACCAAATTTTGAAATCGTATTATATAAGGATGTTCGGTACCTCTTTAAATTATTTAAAAAAAACTATACTTTCAAACTCGTTACTTAGTTTTTAATAATTACTTTGTAGATCAAAGTAGCCCATTGTACAAACTTTCAGTGTTAAGGTGGGCACACACGGTCAGTTAAACTGATCAGTTTTTCGCGTCACTCCAACTGGGCGCTCATTCAGTTAATGAAAAGGTGGGAATTGGTGGTTCCATATTTGAAGACGGTGGAGCCATGATATTTCTTCGATAGCTTGTGTTAAGTGTTTCAATTTTTCATGAGAAATTATTGGAACCAAAATTGTTTGAAATTTGATTTTCCACAACTTTGATTCCTATCAACTTTTTCTAGGATCGATATTTTTAATAAGCCGGTGATGCCATGATATTTCTTCGATAACTTGTGTTATTTCAATTTTTCATGAGAAATCATCGAAACCCAAGTTGTTTGAAATTTGATTTCCTATAACTTTGATTCCCATCAACTTTTTCCAGGATCGATATTTTTTTAATAAGACAGTGGTGCCATTTTGTTTCTCCCATAATTTGTGTTATTTTAATTTTCATTAGAAATTATTGGAACCAAAGTTGTTTGAAATTTGATTTTCCACAACTTTGATTCCTATCAACTTTTTGTAGGATCGATATTTTTTTAATAAGCCGGTGGTGCCATGATGTTTCTTCGATAACTTGTGTTATTTCAATTTTTCATGAGAAATTATTGGAACCAAAGATGTTTAAAATTTGATTTCCTACAACTTTGATTCCCATCAACTTTTTGCAGGATCGATATTTTTTTAATAAGTTAGTGGTTCCATTTTGTTTCTTCCATAACTTGTTATTTCAATTTTTCATGAGAAATTATCGAAGCCAAAGTTGCTTGAAATTTTATTTCCTACAACTTTGATTCCCATCAACCTTTTCTAGGATCGATATTTTTTTAATAAGCCAGTGGTGCCATGATGTTTCTTCGATAACTTGTGTTATTTCAATTTTTCATGAGAAATTATCGGAACCAAAGTTGTTTGAAATTTGATTTCCTACAACTTTGATTCCCATCAACTTTTTCCAGGATCGATATTTTTTTTAATAAGTTAGTGGTTCTATTTTGTTTCTTCCGTAACTTGTTATTTCAATTTTTCATGAGAAATTATCGAAGCCGAAGTTGCTTGAAATTTGATTTCCTACAAATTTGATTCCATCAACTTTTTCCAGGATCAATATATTTTTTCAAAGTTTGTGGTTCCATTTTGTTTCTTCCATACTTGTGTTATTTCAATATTTCATGAGAAATTATCGGAACCAAAAATGTTTAAAATTTGATTTCCTACAACTTAGATTCCTATCAACTTTTTATAGGATCGATATTTCTTTTTAATAAGGCAGTGGTGCCATTTTGCTTCTTCCATAACTTGTGTTATTTCAATTTTTCATGAGAAATTTTGGAAACCAGAAATGTTCGAAATTTGATTTCCTACAACTTTGATTCCCATCAATTTTTTCTAGGATCCATATTTTTTTGATAATACGGTGGTGCCATATTGTTTACACTGTCATATTCGAAAAATATTGATCCTACAAAAATTGATGTGAATTAAAGTTGTAGTAAATCAAATTCCAAACAACTTTGGTTCAGATATTTTTTTTATAAAAAATTAAAATTACATGAGTACCTGAAAATTCAGTTAATCATCGAAGTGGTGCAAACATGCAAACCATCGCAGTACCTATCGGCAATAGTTGACTACATTAGGACCCCGCTGCAATTATTTGATGAACTGATGCGATCATTTCATCATGTGTGCCCAGGTTCTGGTAGTGGTTTATACATGGAGCCACCAATTCCCACCTTTTAATTTACTGAATGAGCCCCAATTGGAGTGACGCGAAAAACTGATCAGTTGAACTGACCGTGTATGCCCACCTTTACCTAGTCGTGCGCTCTCTGTCTAGCAAGAAAATAAATATGCTTGTAACTTCTTCATTTTTTAATCGATTTTATTCTTGATAACGATAATTGGCTTTGTTTATGGTTAGCTGTTACAAGAGGGCATCAAAATATTGTCGACCAGCCTATTGTCCTTTGGAATACTGCTGAGAAATCTATTACAGGAAAGGTGTCAATTCTAGATTTATCGGTACACCCCAGCTCTGATAACTGACAAGGTTTGTGCAAAACATTTATTATTAGTTAAATCCAAAATGGATTGTTCCTGTGACATTTGTTTTGACATTAGTTTACTCTAATTTCGTCCCCTAGGTATGTGAAAGGTGCTAGAAGGTTGCGGGATTACTTCTGAATCCTATTCAAGTGAGCTTGACACGACTACTGCTGCAAGATAAAGACTATGAATTTGCTGCTAGATAAAACAGAATTTTTGCGAAATTTTCCGATACCCTGTTTTTACTACTTATTTGACATTTTCTAATAGCCGCGTTATAATGTTACCATTACCTGTGCCCATAACACAACATTAGTAATTCTCTTATATTCTTACGCTGTCCCCTTGAAGTATATCATAAGAATTATTGCCACTATCTCTGCATTCAACGTAATTTAATTGACTTATGGTCGTATCGACTTTTATCTTTATGAGAATCTTATCACGATTTTTAGTTTCTAGCATCTATTTGTCATGTAGTATGTGTTTTATGTGAATTATCATATATATATATTTTTTTGTTAAATTCTATCCGACTAATAGGGAGATAGAATTGATGTCATAGGTACGCGTTAATATATGTCGTTGTTCCATGTCCTTTTTTATACTTAGTAAATTGTCAAATAATCTAAAATATATTAAACGGTATTATAAAGCAATTAAACATAATATCATACTAATAAAGTGCAATAATAATTTAAAAACTTAATACCGTTCCCAAATCGTTCCCAATCAAAAAAAAAATAAAATTGCCATGCCTGAAATGCATAAGAAGCACATAATATATTTTGCTACAGATTATTGAATATTGATTTCAACTCCCTAAGGATAAGGAACTAGTTAATGTTTGACAATGCTTTGAGCGTCAGTCACTCTCAGACCTCTACGATAAGTATCGTACCCAATTAGTGTGCAATCACTCTTAAAATTCACATAGCACTGTATGTTATATTATTTCAATGCCTTTTTTTTAAATGTTTACAATATACTAGAGAAATAGGTATTATATATTTTCTACCGCAGCAATCGTTAGTTGCATGACCCAACCAATGACAATACCACATCTTTAGTTTAGATCATTTAGTTTAGTCAATCGATTTGTATATTTGTGTGCATTCGTTAACCTTGGTTATCCAACTTTCTATTCTCTGATTTTCCTGAGATGGGTCAAATGTGGGTATACTTATATTTTATATTACATCATTTAATTTTGTTTATTTGATTACGCAAATCTTGAATAAGCTGAGTTAATTCAGTAATACTTAGTTGAGTTTACGTGCAGACGTCTTCGTAATATTTGTTTCTGGAGCTTGCCTGCATCTATCGAGTTGACTCAGCCGCCGTCACTGGCAGCGACGGTTCGCCATGAAGTTCTGCACTCGTATGACTTTGACTTGCCACACCGGCCTCACACCATTCTCGCGGTGAATTATTTTCCTGAAATTTTATACCGATACGATATATACATATGTTTACATCAATCGATTTTACCTAATGATTCACCCGGAACAAGCAAAACCTTTTTTTTTTTTTTTGTTCTATACTAGTTCGAAGTTCGAGACCGCCATGAGTTGTATAAAGCAAGCAGAGATTCATTCGAGTTCCAGCTTCTATAAACGATGCGACTTCTTTAACTTATCTTTTACTTAATTAACATTCCTGTATGCAAGACCTACTCCTGGTACTTCCCGGGAGTGTTACCGCCTGCGTCGCTGTGTTGGATTACCTAACATGACGCAATCGCATCTCAGATTTACTGGGTAAGCGAGAACAAAGACTTCATTATGACTGACCTGGTGTCAAAATTTTTAAGCCACATGAAGGTATATATATGTATATTTTTTTTATGTTACTTTCATTCATAAATCGGTTTGAATTGACTGCAATTACTGATATGAATATAATAGACGTGTTTAACACAAACATCCATGTATACAACGCTCTGGTTTTTCGTGATATAAGCAAATTAGAGAATACCATAGTAGCAATTTAATGGAAATCATAATATCTGTCTTATCAACTTTAAAACCCAAAAAAAAAAAACACTAATTTCAATCTTTAGTACATAAACTAAACTTACTCGGTTCCATGAATACAATAACTAGGCCTGTTATCACTGTGCCAAGAAATTTAATAGGTATTTTGTTTATGAATTGGTACAGTACACGTGTTTATTTAAATAAGGGGACCGAATAGCTTTTGCTCTGGGTCACGCATGTATCAACATACTTAAACTCAAGCACGTAATATGGTAATCTAACAATGATCAATCGAAATCACATCTGAAGTAAGTTTATCTCTAATGTTGAAAACGCACAAATTTAAGGTATTATAAGGTCTCATTACTGAAATCATCTGAAGAATGTAACATGGGTAACTACAACAAGAATTTTATCGCAAAATCAACAAGTAATTTACTACAACGTTACTTCCCTGGGATATTTGTTGTTCCATGGTTGCACATCCATCTCTCGTCCCTGGCCTTCCGGTATCTCTATTCCTCGTGAATCGCGACTGATGACGCTGCCTCCATCTGCTCTTCCGCCGGGTGTCGTCCTCTCACTCTGAACTCTAGTGTAGTCGTGCTCTGGCTCCAAATGGCATTTAAAATGT
Organism: Hypomecis punctinalis; assembly: GCA_949316475.1. Lineage (NCBI taxonomy): Eukaryota > Metazoa > Arthropoda > Insecta > Lepidoptera > Geometridae > Hypomecis > Hypomecis punctinalis. The sequence goes on from OX438798.1 coordinate 23,282,144, forward strand.
TTTGCTGATCATGTCAGTTTCGGCTTCGAGGGCGTCTTTTATTGTCTTTGTCCATTTCAGTTCATGGCGTTTATTATGTCTTGCTGACCATTTCAGTTTCAGCTTCGTGGACGGCTTTTATTGTCGCTGGATGTTTCAGTTTATAGCTTTTCTTATTAAATATCTTGCTGACCATTTCAGTTTCGGCTTCGTGGGCGTCTTTTATTATTGCTGAACATTTTAGTTCAACATGCCACTTCTGATATAAGGCGTAGAGTCGAATAATCAAACACTGTATGCTCGAAATTACTTTTTATTGTACTTGGTTATACAAACGTCCGTCTTATTCTATCGTTGGAGACAGACTGCCGCGCCTTCCATCTCGCAACTTATTCTACTATAAACAATCACTCTAACAGAAGTGAAAACCCGCCGCTCCTTAGCCAACGCCAAAAGTTTTTTCACTTCAAAAAACCCAACGCAATAAGATTCCTACCTCAGCTAACAAAGGAGCTGATACTTTGCAACGGCTGAACCAGTTTTATTGAAACATATCTAGGAACACCCCCAACTATTCTGTCTCCTGATTAATCATCCTCATCATCTTCTGAATTGTTTTTTCTTCGATAGGTTCTGATCTGAAAGCTACGAGCCGCAGCTTTCTTTTATCTAAATGGCACTCCACCCTATAAGGAGGGTAACCCTCCGGCTCCACACTGATGTCCTTCCCGACTGTCTTCACTTCAATATTTCAATCTGCTTCGGAGTGAAGTCTGCACGTCCAAATGAACTTCGACCTTCTTTCCATCGACTTTGACTTCATATGTAATAACCGGAGTAGATGCCATAGATTATGTTATCTGCAGTACCTACCTACTCGTGACTTGTTTAATGTATGGGTAATGGTATAACCATGGAATGTATAGGTAAGTACCTACTACAATGGGTCGCGGAAGAAAGAATTCCTTGAGAAAACGGTGAATGGATCTTCCAAAACTCCTAATATAATACAGGAATTGTGCGCCAGATTGCTTAAATGGCAAAACCAATACGGCATTAGAGACATTTTGATGCTTCAAGATAGGGTGGGAGTCCGTTTTTCTCTGCCTACTCGTTCGTCGTTTAGTTTCCAACTGTTGCACCGCGTCTGCTGTCCGCGTCCGCTTGGGGTTGCACCGCGTCTTTCATTAGCGGCAGCAGACCTATAGTCGAGAAGCTTGTAGAAAGTTCGTGATTTCTAGCTGGTCTAAGTAGTACGACAACGCATCGCTAGATGTCACTATTTGACAAAAATCAACATTGTGATTGGGCATAGAAATATTATTAATTACAAACAATTTTCTTGTAACTGTCGTATTTTTTAAAAATATTACCACACATTTTTTTATGTACCTCATGAGAATAAACTGGTAGATTTTGTAAAGAACAAACAAATAACTTTCAACTATATTTATAACCGCGCCATCTAGTGGCGAGTAGCTTAATCACCAAATTGATAAAAGGACACAAAAAATATTTTAAAGCGATACGATGTTATCCCAGCCCTTTACTTCCAGATTCCAGAATGACTCTTCTATTCCAGCAAAAACTGGCATAAACTTATTGTTTGAAAGAAATGAAGATACATTATGTGTTAATTTAAAAATATGTATTTACAAAAATCATCAGGTTTCTAACGGATTATTGAACTCTACCTAGGTAGGTATTGTATCTACTTGCATAGAACTCATATCAGGTATATAGAGATCATAGAGCTATTAGAGATTGATATTCGAAACTTGTAACTTGTGACAACAATTGCGCAACTTCTTTCTCTATGACGCCATAGTCTGATGCAATTATTACAGAAAAAATGGAATCGTAATCAATATGAGCATTTTTAAATGATCTTAAAATTAGATGGGTAGGTACTAACTAATAATTTGGTATTAGGACTATTAGGTTACTTAGTAGGGTACTTAGTTATTAAACACTGTTAAGTGTTTAACAACGAAGTATCTACATACCTACGTAATCTTTTTTTTTTATTTCGAATAAGTTCGCGTTTAACTACACACTGCTGACACTGCCTAATGTTAAGCAGGTGTGCGGTCTAGGGTGTAGCACGCTTACCTAGAAGATACCTATTTACTCGGGATTTGAAGACATCCACGTTGTACTTTAATAGGAAATAATTAATTAGTCTTTAACCGTTTAGCCATGTCAGAGGCTTTCAGGCGGCTTAAAAACTCTGACACCAGGGCTTAGACCCGATCTATACGAACTTACTTTTAATCTACACAAAGATAAATCCACAGATGTCTTAGTTTCAAATTAATCAGTCAAGTTGCTAAATTATTTTTGACGCTACAGCGTTTATTTGTAATAGTATTATTAAATCTTCTTCTTAGTTTTGTCGTCGCATTATTGTGCATTTGCCAGTGTCAAGTATTAAGATTTAATAATTTTTGATACTACTTTATCAAAATAGTCACTGTCGTAGTCTCGTCATAGTCATAAAGTCGCTGTCAAGTCCAATCATAGTCCAATTCATACCTCAGTAAAGCAGTGGAGATTTTACTAGAGGCGTCTATGGAGTTTTGGTAACAACAAGGAACAACATGATACGTCACATTACATCACTTGCCTACACTCATGCACATAAATCAGCTCATAATCAACGAAATACCACCATTTTTCACTAATTATCACTGATAAAAACACAAGTTTAACAAAATAATACAATGAGGCGACATGATTTTTCCGTGTTCCCGCCAAAACTTCAATTATATCTTCTTTGATTATACTTAACTTGCAATGTACTCGTATGTGTGTGAGTATGTATGTACCGAATGTACCTAAGTATGTAAGTTCGAGTGGAATCTTGCAAGTTAAATTTATCAACTTCCCAGTTTCCGATTGAGCTGAAGTTTTGACCGCTCATTAAGACCGCTGGATCGCGCTGGATGCAAGCCGCTACCAACCAGTCTTATTGGAGATCTTTAGCGGAGGCCTATGTCCAGCATTGGACGTCCTACGGCTCAAAGTGAAAAAAAAAATTTAAAAACTGTATTTATCTATATTATTAACTAGTTTTTACCCGCGGCTTCGCCCGCATGATATTTTGATTTTTGACGCAATAGGTATCATTATAATTTATAGCCTATGTGTTATTCTGATATATAAGTTATATTATTGCAAAGTTTCGTCTCAATCCGTTCAGTAGTTTTTGGGTGAAAGAGTAACAAACATCCATACATCCATCCTCAGAAAATTTCGCGTTTATTATTAGTAGGATGAGGTGAATTAGCAACGTCGCTTTCAGAACGTTATCTGACCGGACAAATTGCATCCGGTCGGAAGTTATCGACCTGACCCCTACAGTTCCTTCTAAAACCCAACAGTCCAAACCGGACGGTTGGGAACCCTGGGGACAAGAGGTAGATATAATAGGACTATGTAGCTGAGGAGTTCGAAAGTGTGCCCGTAATCCTGACATCAGGCGCTGTGGTGGAACAACAGATGCAGGAAAATTACTTGTCGTAAATAATAAAAGCGAGAGCAAGTACATATTTAAGAGATAATCATTTTCATGCACATATAATTTGGTTTTACCTAGGTAAATGTTGATATACATTTGCATTTTTCTTACGAAAACTCTTTTAGTAATACTTAATGACTATTTTTCGTTTTTTACCAACCATGACCAGATGTCCGGGTAAGGCGGCTGGAAATGTTGGCAACCCTGCTTGTCCCCCGCCACTCTACCTTTATTTTATAATTACATTTCCTACATAATATATTGCTTTGAGCAAATACCTATTAGAGTCACAATCGTGCAAAAAAAGTGTCCGAGCCAAAATTTTGCCCAAACTGGAAACAAGATGTAGTGGGCAGGCATTTTAGTCGTAAGGTTATTGCAAGCCGACTACAACGCCGCGCGATGCCAAAGTGCTCGGTCACAAGCACTAATTAGGTGACTAAACGTCGAATTTCGAGAAAACGGGTCATTGTGAATTATTTAATGTAAATAAACTTTCTTTTTGTGATAAACATTTCAAAAATTGACGCGTTCGCAGGATTTGAACCTGCATCTCTCTGGAATTCCGGCCCAGATGCTTTGTCCAATTAAGCTGAAACGCTATCTGCGAAGACGTCGAATTAGTGAAAGTGTTTATCATTTTTACCAACTACTACATTGTTGGAAACGCCATTTGTGAGAACTGCTGTAAACCAGTCAATCACTTAATGTGAAATTATTAGAACTTCTTACCATTAACGAGAAATGGCGCATTGCTTAATCAATGAAATGATTTTTATCGTGCTTCAAAAGTGTGGTAATTGCCTTATTTTGGAACTAATATTTTGTATAGCCGTTTCCTACGATTTGGGATTAGCACCCATACAAATATTTTCCTGTATATTTTCTTATTTATCTACATAATCGAAAATCCTAATAATAGTAATATTTTCCTCAAAATAACCCGCTGTTGGCTCATGATCGCGGATTTAAGTTAATATAAAGGTGGGCACACACGGTCAGTTAAACTGATCAGTTTTTCGCGTCACTCCAACTGGGCGCTCATTCAGTTAATGAAAAGGTGGGAATTGGTGGTTCCATATTTGAAGACGGTGGAGCCATGATATTTCTTCGATAGCTTGTGTTAAGTGTTTCAATTTTTCATGAGAAATTATTGGAACCAAAATTGTTTGAAATTTGATTTTCCACAACTTTGATTCCTATCAACTTTTTCTAGGATCGATATTTTTAATAAGCCGGTGATGCCATGATATTTCTTCGATAACTTGTGTTATTTCAATTTTTCATGAGAAATCATCGAAACCCAAGTTGTTTGAAATTTGATTTCCTATAACTTTGATTCCCATCAACTTTTTCCAGGATCGATATTTTTTTAATAAGACAGTGGTGCCATTTTGTTTCTCCCATAATTTGTGTTATTTTAATTTTCATTAGAAATTATTGGAACCAAAGTTGTTTGAAATTTGATTTTCCACAACTTTGATTCCTATCAACTTTTTGTAGGATCGATATTTTTTTAATAAGCCGGTGGTGCCATGATGTTTCTTCGATAACTTGTGTTATTTCAATTTTTCATGAGAAATTATTGGAACCAAAGATGTTTAAAATTTGATTTCCTACAACTTTGATTCCCATCAACTTTTTGCAGGATCGATATTTTTTTAATAAGTTAGTGGTTCCATTTTGTTTCTTCCATAACTTGTTATTTCAATTTTTCATGAGAAATTATCGAAGCCAAAGTTGCTTGAAATTTTATTTCCTACAACTTTGATTCCCATCAACCTTTTCTAGGATCGATATTTTTTTAATAAGCCAGTGGTGCCATGATGTTTCTTCGATAACTTGTGTTATTTCAATTTTTCATGAGAAATTATCGGAACCAAAGTTGTTTGAAATTTGATTTCCTACAACTTTGATTCCCATCAACTTTTTCCAGGATCGATATTTTTTTTAATAAGTTAGTGGTTCTATTTTGTTTCTTCCGTAACTTGTTATTTCAATTTTTCATGAGAAATTATCGAAGCCGAAGTTGCTTGAAATTTGATTTCCTACAAATTTGATTCCATCAACTTTTTCCAGGATCAATATATTTTTTCAAAGTTTGTGGTTCCATTTTGTTTCTTCCATACTTGTGTTATTTCAATATTTCATGAGAAATTATCGGAACCAAAAATGTTTAAAATTTGATTTCCTACAACTTAGATTCCTATCAACTTTTTATAGGATCGATATTTCTTTTTAATAAGGCAGTGGTGCCATTTTGCTTCTTCCATAACTTGTGTTATTTCAATTTTTCATGAGAAATTTTGGAAACCAGAAATGTTCGAAATTTGATTTCCTACAACTTTGATTCCCATCAATTTTTTCTAGGATCCATATTTTTTTGATAAGACGGTGGTGCCATATTGTTTACACTGTCATATTCGAAAAATATTGATCCTACAAAAATTGATGTGAATTAAAGTTGTAGTAAATCAAATTCCAAACAACTTTGGTTCAGATATTTTTTTTATAAAAAATTAAAATTACATGAGTACCTGAAAATTCAGTTAATCATCGAAGTGGTACAAACATGCAAACCATCGCAGTACCTATCGGCAATAGTTGACTACATTAGGACCCCGCTGCAATTATTTGATGAACTGATGCGATCATTTCATCATGTGTGCCCAGGTTCTGGTAGTGGTTTATACATGGAGCCACCAATTCCCACCTTTTAATTTACTGAATGAGCCCCAATTGGAGTGACGCGAAAAACTGATCAGTTGAACTGACCGTGTATGCCCACCTTTAGTTATTACTTAGCGGCAGTTAGAGCCCCATTCACGTCAACCATTGCGTGCGTCAAAAACGAGACAATCCAGTTTCAATATATGTGTTTGCAGAAATTATAAAAGAAACGTGACCGCAGTAGGTACCGTCTAAGGGCAATAGTGGTAACCTGAGGACTTTGGCCTGTAAACGATTCGACCTAGGACAAGCAAAACGAGCTAAAGCAGCTACTTTTTTACCGACTTCCAAAAAGGAGGAGGAACTATGTTCGTCTGTATGTAATTTTTGACCGACGAACCACCGGAGGAGGTATACAATTCGACGTGTATATACATTATATATTTTTTTATGTATATGTACTCGTATAACCACGCAAACCTTTTTTCATAGTAGTCCGATTTCAATAATTATTTTTATATGGGAAATAGTATACTTCGAAATTGGTCCCATTTAAATTTTATCGAAATAGGCTGAGCCATTTTTGATAAATCGACAATAATGTGAAAAATGTTACATCGATCCGTGCGAAATATTCGCGAATTATGTACACGGGTGAAGTCGGTCATGCTAATTTTTGCAAAAACTAATCTTGTTGAAAGATACCTACAATATTTTCGCCAATTATGAAAACGATTTCAAATAATTATTTTTTGCAAAAAATAGCATGACCGATTACACCCGTGTACAGAATCATTAGATAGTATAAAACAAGTCGCTTTCCGCTGTCTGTCCCCATGTACCTATGCTTATATCTTTAAAACTATATACGCAACGGATTTTGATGCAGTTTGTTTTCATAGATACCTAGAGTAATTCAAGAAAAATGACTAAAAAATTATATGTATAAACCTGTGCGAAGCCGGGGCGCATCGCTAGAACGCAAATATTATGCACGGATCGATGTAACATTTTTCACATTATTGTTGATTTATCAATAATGGCTCAGCCAATTTCGAAGTAAACTCTTTACAATTAAAAAAGGAATTTTTGAAATCGGACTACTATGAAAAAAGTTATGCGTGGTTATACATAAATATATATATACTTATATATAGTTACCTAGTCAGGTCATAAGTATTGTCACACAGTATAAACTTTTCTTTTAGAATGCTGGCCATAAAAAAGTTTATTGAATTCTAATTTCGAATTGTTCATGGAAATAAAGATGTATGCCTTTTAGAATTGCATTTTTAAATATGGAGTGGACGCTTAAAGAAGACCGTGTTGCAGTTATTGCGTTGCATCGTTGCGGTTACGCGCCAATTCAAATTTTTGACATACTGAAAAAGAAGGATGCGCGAGCCCATACATACCAGGACATGTTATATACGAACAGACTAATTTTTCCTCACTTATTTTCTAAGAATGATATGTTCACCAATGTGATTTATGACGCTTCTAAAACTGTTCAAATATGTACAATTTGGCTAAAATTGAATATAAAATAAGAAAAAACGAAAACAATTTTCAAGCTATAAGTACCTATTTATAGACATGTATACACACTAAAGATTATGGATTGCCAGGTTTGTTATGTTCAGAGTGCTAAAATGGTGCTCGATTTTAAAAACTTGATGTCATGTATTTTTATTCAATATTGTCTCAATGAAATTTATATTGATTTATAAAACAGTGCATGTCATCTTGTCTGTAATATCAGATTACTTTTTGGAGTTCATCGATTTATAAGACGTTGTCACGTCAAAAAAATCAATGTCTAGGACTGATATAAAAAGAAAATGAAAAATGGAATGATAAAGAAAATTCGGTATTCATCCATTTCATTAGCAAAAGTACAAGAACCGCAACTATAAGTTAAGAATATAAGTAAAGCAGCTATTCGAACCTCGGCTGCAGCCTGCGGATGCAGGTTGCGAATGGAGGTAGCACACACATGAGCCGCTGCTTGTATCCGCAGTCGGGAATGATTCCGATGCTGGTTGCCTACGTCGTACATCGCAGGTACGTTGGACTTGTTTAAACAGGCTAACAACACTTGCAGCCGAGGCTCGGTAGCACATGCTGCCGCAGCCGTGTTCGGAATCTTTTTGTAGAAATTCATACAACTACGTAGATAACCGCGTTCGCGTGTGGCTCCATACATTTTGGTTAGTTCTTCATCGTTTCGGCCAGGGGCGCTGTACAAAAATGTATAGGGCAATATCGAACAGATGTAATTTCAATTTATGTGTAAACCTGGACTAACACCTCAGTTGTGTAGCCACAGCCGGCCTAGTGCAGCTGCTGCAAGTGTAGTAAAGCAAGTGAAAGATTCGAATAGCACCCTTAAGGATTATTACGAGTAATATTAAAATTGCCACGAATTTCTCGGATAACTTCAACTACTGCTTTTTGTTTTTAGTAGTAAAGTATATGATAAAAAGTACATATAAAAATAATAAGAGTATTCTTTCTTTTTGATAATCTTTTAGTATACAAAAATGTATGTTTCTATAAAAATGTATAATAACACCTCAGTTTGTAAACATTACGGGCTAAAACAAGTTAACGCAGGATTATGTGCTAATAGTTAAAAAAGAAAATAATTATTACATCAACACGTCAACATTTCCAAAATTGCTAAGCCTGGATACCGAGAACGAAGTCTGGCAACACTAAATACGTCATCTGATTGACTGAATTTGACATTTCCTTTTTTTTTGACAGCAACAGTAATAAAAGATTGTTTGTTTTTTTCAAATAATTCGCCCATTTTTGGACACTAAAGCCTTTAAGACCATGACGCCACTTCTTATGTATGTAATCCGTAATGTAAAAACAATAAAAAAATCATTGTAATTTTTCTGGTGGGTTAATTATAATTTTAATTAGTGATATGAAAACAGCAAAAAATCCCTATATTTTTGAAGCACATATCATTTTTAGAAAATATGTATGGTTTTTCAATAACAAAAAAAAAAAAAATATTGACAGGTTAATTCCGTGCATCCTTCTTTGAATATAACCAAAAGATTCGTTTATCGTACCATCAAACGATACAATGAAGACTCTAGTGTAGATGACAGGTCAAGAAAAGAAAATTGCGTAGCGTCTTCTCGTCCGACATACCTCAGTGCCTCAAGTCGAAAGTTTTCGACCAGTGTGTGTTGCCAGTGATGACTTATGGCACAGAAACGTGGTCTCTCACTATGGGCCTTACTAGTAAGCTCCAAGTAGCCCAACGAGCTATGGAGAGGGCTATGCTCGGAGTCTCTCTGCGGGATCGAATCAGGAATGAGGAGATCCGTAGAAGAACCAAAAAAGTTACCGACATAGCCCAGCGGATTGGCAAGTTGAAATGGCAATGGGCGGGGCACATAGCACGAAGGATGACCGATGGGGTCGAAAAGTTCTCGAGTGGAGACCACGTACCGGCAAGCGCAGCGTAGGACGTCTACCTACAAGGTGGACGGATGACTTCATTAAGACCGCAGGATCGCGCTGGATGCAAGCCGCTACGAACCGGTCTTATTGGAGAAGTTTAGGGGAGGCCTATGTCCAGCAGTGGACGTCCTATGGCTGAAAAGAACGATCAAAAACGGCTCAGCCGATTTCGATATTTAAATGAGACTTTATTGAAATAAAAAAGATTTTTTAAATCGGCTTACAATTATTGGCGAAAATATCTATGACATAAAATAGTAGATTGTATCATATGAGAGCAAAATAATATTTTTACGGCGAGGGCGTTTTTTTTAATCCAGAGCGAAGTGAGGGATTCTAGAGTAGTTCTTTAGTAGAATCCTGAACGTAGCGAGGGATTCAAAGTACGTCGCCCGAGCCAAAAATATATTTTGCGCCCGAGTGGTACACTCTACTTTTCATCACCTCTATGAGAAAACAAAAGGCGCCTCATATTTTACTATATTATTATATTGTAATAAAACGTAGAGTAACAACTAAATTGAAATTAAATGGTATCTAATAATAAAACAAATGAAAACTTATATTTACATTCTTTTCATTCATTTTCTTGGCACTGAACACTAACATTACAAATACTTCCAAATTCAAAAAGTGCGCGGCAAAGATCATTCCGTCGCACTTATTTGTTCCAAATTCAATAAGTGCGCGGCAAAGATAATTCCGTCGCACTTATAAAGTTCCTTATTGAAAACACCTCCTTTGGACGCACTTAAAGGCGAACCATGTAGGTAGTCCTTTTCGAATAGATGTGATGAAAAATACATACCTACCGACAAACATAGTACCTACTCCTTTTTGGAAGTCGGTAAAAAAGTCAAAAGCAGTAGTTACAATTAAGTATTTGAAAATCGAAAAGGTAGGTCAGTTTATACCTTAAACGGGTATTCTGTTATGTCAGCCAGAAATACCAAATTTTCTCTATCCTTACTAATATTTACTTTACATCCACCAACCCGCACTGGGCCAGCGTGGTGGATATGGTCCAATCACCCTTCGTGGGTAAGCGTACGTCCTGCAGTGGACTATTAAAAAGGCCGGTACAGTACAGTAACTAATTTTATAAATCTGAAAATGTGTTTGTTTGTTTGTCACTTTTCACGCAGCTACATTACAATACTTTAGGGCAGCGCCTGACGTCAAAATTACTTTATTCAAATCATTCTGCCAGAGTTTTTACACCTGTCAGCTGTGGACAAGATATACAAAAAAATCTCATGATGCTATTCGCGTGGTCTACAATAACATCTTCAGGCACTTGATGGGCCTGAAGTGGTATTGCAGTGCTTCCGAAATGTACACGGAAACAAGGGTCGATTCGTTCAACGCAATTCAACGAAAGAGGATAGCGTCGTTCATGTCCAGAGTTGACAGCTGTAAGAACTCCATCATAAGAAGTTTGGCGGATCGACTGCTGCAGACTGAAACGTATAGACGTTGGGTAAGAATTACCCACTAATTACATTTAAGTAATTAAATTAATGACTTACTATGGCTAAGACATATTTTAAGTAATTTTTAAATTTCTTTGTTTTTTTACATATTATGGATCTCGTGTCTGAAATAAAGTTTTTATTATTATTATTAATACAAGGGATCTACTTGATTTTTGGCATGAATTAGTTAGAAAGTCGGAAAGTGACATAGGCTTCTTTTATCCCTGAGAAGTAAAAGGTTCCTATGGGATGACACAAGAATTAAAGTATGAGGCGGGCGTAGTCGCGGCCAAAAGCTATTTGCGATATTCGTGATAGAGCACAGACATGTTGATTCGACTAGTTCTGAGGAGGCTCCAATCTGAAACGGCATCAAGATATTCCACAGTTGTGATGATGATAATGCGCTTTTTGTTTAGTATTTTTTAAACGTTCGAAAACGAACTTGTGAGTAAGTAAAAAAAACTTTATTTTTCTTCAGGTAAAAGCCTCCTATAGCTGTTTCTATACTTCTCATTTCAGAGATCAGCAGGGCGATTCTGTTAACCGATCTCGTTGCCGAGGTGATACGTTCTAGAACCTCTGTCTTTTTTTTTGACAGCTTTCGGGCTGTCAGAAATGTCAAAAAACGAGAGAGGTTCTAGAACGTATCACCTCAGCAACGAGATCGGTTAACAGAATCGCCCTGCAGAGCTTCCCAGCTGCTTTTAATTTCAATTTTCAATTTTGTTTATTTACAGAAAATGTAGCTTACAGCACTTAAAACTAGGCGTTACATTTTTTATCCTAAAAACTACGAATTAAAATATTACATAAAAATAGAAATAGAAAAAATAGAATTAGATAAAAATAGAAAAAAAGTCCTACAATGTCAATCAAAGTTAAGTACCTACAATGTCAATCTTTTGCTGTAGTATCGCTCGTCATAGCCTTCCGTCCATCCATCAGCCATAGGACGTCCACTGCTGGACATAGGCCTCCCATATAGATCTCCAATAAGACCCGGTGGTAGAGGCTGGCGTCCAGCGCGTTCCTGAGGTCATCACCTTGTGGGTCGACGTCCTACGCTGAGCTTTTGGTACGTGATCTCCCTCGAAACCTTTTCGGTCATCGGTACAGTATCAGATTATCTGCACAATGATACAAAACTTAACCAATGATTCTACCAGTTGAAGAAAAAAAAATCGTTCCCGTCTCCATAAATGCACTTGCCAAACAGCAATACGCATACTTACCTACTGTAAGAAATTTTAAAGAATGTTTTGCACAACATGCATTTAGCTTGCACTAGCAAACAAAAATTAACGCATAAGAATAAATTGTAGGAATTACAATACCTGTTATATATATACTATTAAACTGAATAGGCCTTATAAGTCGAACAAAGTCAACCGAACAATTCCCTTTACACAAAAATTACAATTATTTACCTTATTAATTCTCCTGAGCACCCTAATCGCTTTATTTGTACTGATTTACTTTGTGTGAAACGCGTCAGTACATCCGCAAACTCGTGGGGGGGAATGTAAAGCTTCGTCTTGCGGCTTTACCTTGTAATTTCCAATTTTTTTATCTAAGAGGAAATCAGTTTTTGTACCTAAATGTTATTCTGGAGCTCTAGATATTTATTATTTTTAGGACATTATTTAATTCATCCCTGTTTATACATAAAGCAATAGATACGTAGTTCTATAACATATAAAATACAAAAATTAACACTAACAGACAGCATTTCGCATTCATCATCATTGGTTAGTAACCACATTGTGGGGGGAGGTATCGTGGTATATAATGTGGTGGGGAAGACAGATCAGCCATTTCTAACAGAGACTGAAACATATTTTAACACTTTAAATTCTAGTAAAATAGGTATTAAAAATGGTGAATATTACAGTATTGTTATTAGTCACTTTGGTATGTGCCGTGTCGTGTTTGCCGTTGGAAAAATCGGATTTAAATACTGGTAAGGAATTTATGAAACCGTATAAATAATGAATGACTATAGAAAACTGCTGGATGCGATTTCCAACCAGAGGGGTTAGTCCAGGTTTACACGTAAATTGTAACTACAGCTGTTTCCGTATGGCCCTATACATTTTTGTACAAAGCCCCTGGTGAAAACGAGGAAGAACTAACCAAAATGTATGGAGCCCCACGCGAACGACTAAGTTTAAGTAAACTACGCAAAACCTGCAAGGGCTCAGGTCGTTCCGATTTTATTAGAACAGAAAATTTTAATTGCATGTCATAAAGACACAATGCTCGTCGTGAAGAATGGACAATGCACCGGCAATGCCTCTGGTGGCGTGATGCAGTTCAATATCCGTATACAGGGTTCTACTTGCCCTGTACTAAGTCGAGAGGGGGTGATTAAGACCATCGTTACGAACAACTTTTACTATGGGGCCAACTCAAAATTCGAGAAAAAAAACAGCTTTTTTTCTCGAATTTTGAGCAGGCCCCATAGTAAAAGTTACTCGTTATGATGGTCTTAATCACCCCATTTCGAGTTAGTACATCAGTTCTGAATAACCCTGTATATGGTGGTAGCTTCTTACTATCAGTGCGCCCGTCAGCTTGTTCCCTCATCGAACTAATATAGTTTTTTTTTTTCAATTGAGGATAGTGTTGCGGTGTAGCCGGACAATCATCATATTTAATATTGATGATGTAGAGTTGGTACAAAAAGAGGATCGTCGCGTCCGTCGTGGCGTTACGGTGAACTAACAATAGGATTTTAATCAGCAGCCAAGGTATCGACTAATTGTTTTTTTTTTTTTATTATTTCGAATAGGTTCGCGTTTGACTACACACTGCCTGATGTTAAGCAGATGTGCGGTCTAGGGTGTAGCACGCTTACCTAGAAGATACCTATTTACTCGGGATTTGAAGACACTCACGTTGTACTTTAACGGGAAGACAAACCGAGGCAAAGCGTTCCACATTCCGGCTGTTCGTATGAGGAATGAGGATTCGAAACGCTTGGTTCTAACGCGCGAAATGTCCACCATAAAAGGGTGACGCTTTGGTCGCGTCCGTCTAGCCGTACGATAGAAGAAAGGGGCAGGGGGGACCAGATTGTGCAACTCCTGGGCGCACTCTCTGAAGTGTATCCGGTAAAAGGCCGACAAACACGCTGCCTTGCGACGATGCTCAAGACTTTGCAGCTGCGTCTTAGTCAAGGTGTCGTTGTCAATCAGCCTCCTGGCTCGCCTCTCAATCGACTCCAGAGCCTCCAGTTGATATTTGGCAGAGCCATCCCAAAGGTGAGAGCAGTATTCCATGCAAGACCTGACTTGTGCTTTACAAAGACTAAGCAGTTGCTCAGGTGTAAACAGGTAGACGCGAGTCTACTGACAAAAACCGAATTGGTATCTACCAAGTATCAAACACTTTTAGTTGTACTAACGATGACAGAGCAGTGTTGTCAACGTACTTAACAAAATTAGTAAAATGACACACGGGCGACCTCACCTACGATGCTTCTCGTTTTGCACTAATTCTATCTATTATTGTTTTCAGATGCCCAAGCGCTGTCCCCAGTGGAATCAGATGTAAAAGACTGGACTGCGCAGGCGCACAAAATCCGTCGTCGCTTCGTCAATCCGTTCTTCAGCGGAGGACTGCCCGAGACTGACAATATCGTCAAAATGAGGACGAAAAGAAGGTAAGTAAATAAGTCCGTGCGTCAGATTATCAAATAAAACCGAGTCAGGCTCGCACATCGAGGGTTCCGTACAAATCCAGAAAATTTCACAAAATAGGGAAGTTAGTTGAATCTCTAAACTATCGACAAAAAGTTTTTTTTTTACTTTTCTCGTCATACATCGAAAATTACACATTGTTAAAATAATTAAAAACCTGTTTTAGCATGTGCTAATGAGGTTCTTTTATATGATACTGACCTTACATGATACGATTTACTCACTTTGAATTTTGAACCCATATTTTGTGAATTTTAAGGCCCTATTATTTTTACCATACAATAATATTCTATGTAGCGGGCTATATCTTTATCAAGTATTGTTAAATTGACAAAAGAACAAGACTATTTTTTGCAAAAATTAGCATGACCGACTTCACCCGTGTACAGAATTCGCGAATATTTCGCACGGATTGATATAGCATTTTTCATATTATTGTTGATTTATCAAAAATGGCTCAGCCGATTTCAATAAAATTTAAATGAGACCAATTTCGAAGCATACTCTTTCCAATAAAAAAAGAATTATCGAAATCGGACCACTATGAAAAAAGTTATGCGTGGTTACACATCACTACATAGTATAAAACAAAGTCGCTCTCGCTGTCTGTCCGTCCCTATGTGTCCTTAAATCTTCAAAACTACGCAACGGATTTTGAAGCGCTTTTTTTTAATAGATGGAGTGTTTCAAGAGGAAGGTTTATATGTATAATACATGCATAATATTGTAGAGGAACATTGATGAATTTACAGGTTTCTAATGTGATGTCGTAAATAAACACATTTTTTTGCGCTTACATTGCAAACGCTGACTGAACCCCACGAGATAAATCAAAATAATGTACTACGGTATTGTACACCTCAAAAAGGTCAACAAAAAAGTCCGCGATGGTATATGTCTATCTCTTAAGGATAGCCCACAATAACCATTTTTTTTCCATTACATTTTACGGGAAAAAATGGCTTATTTAGAAAGTTATTTTAAGCAATACATAATTAATGCTTATCCAATTAAGTACCTTAAATACATTGTCCATTCAATATAGATCAATATGGCCTTTTACAGCATGTAATTTAAATTAATATTTTCGAAGATATTACAGATTTAAAATGCAGGGACATATCGGTGCGGCGCGGGCGGTAGGGGTCCGGCCGGCGGGCGGCGGACGTTTGTATTTACGTGTGTGGGTATGTTTGTAATGAATAAACTCGAAAACTACTGTGCAGATTATAAAAATTCTTTCACCATTGGAAAGCTACATTCACTTTAAGTAACATAAGTTATATTTATTGATAGAAAAGATTACGAATCCTTACTAAAACTTAAGTAACGTAACCCAACGTGTAAAAAAATGTCTTAATTAAAACGTCTTTCGTTGCATGCGCAGCGGAAACTATTGATGATATAACAAAAGTCTGTTCTACAATATTAAAGAACATATCAATATCTACAAAAAACCTTCGCAATACCATAATGTCCAACTACTATCGTTATGTCACAATAACCACTTATTACTTTTTAAAAGTTAATAGAAATACCGACCAATATTCGACCATGTTATTCATACTTCTGTTTAAATCCTTATCCAAATAAATCATATTGTTTTCAAGACTGTTTCAATTTATATGTATAAGTAAATTGTTTTTTGAATCGTCAAATTGGCTATTCCGAAACACTTAGAAATTTTTTAAGTCATAGAAATATAAAAAAATAAACGCTGTCGCGTTGTGCATGTATTATATCACCCCTATTCCTATAAGTACTGTTTATATACCAGTCTTCTTTAATCGTCCACTGCAGAACATAGGTCTGTTTACGAAGGGTGATTAGGTCATATCCATCATGGTGGCCCAGTACGGGTTGGTTGATATACGTCATCAAGTTCCTTCTTCGGATGTACATAGCTACATAGGTATGCAGGTTGCCACACGACATTGTGAAATTCCGTACATATGTTCCAAAGAAACTCATTGATACGGGATTAGGATTTGAATCCAACAACTCTCGATTGTAGGATAGGTGTTACTACGACTTGACCACCACGGCTCTATATAGGTACCACCTCTATTAGTGCGCTGATTTCTGTAACACCTTGAGATTTGGTTCTCCAAATCTACCCCTAATTAAGGCGAGCCGACATACCGACGATTTAAAATTTCTGTTGTAGTGGTAGTGAATAGGTACTGACATACATATTTCATAAAACGAATGATCAATGAGGGTTTAAAATTCTCGAACGTAGACAATGTAGCTATTGGCAAGTGTAGAAAAGGTCTCCACGTGAATCTAAAATCAGGTCGAGACCACCAGATCACGTTGGATGCCAGCGTTTCCATCGGTTCAATTTGCTCTTTGGGTTAGCAAGTTGTAGAGGTTTTAGATAGGGCACACAATTCGTAGAAGTAGAACTGATGGCGAATATTTTACAAAGTTATCAAATGAAGAAAAGATCAAATACAAGTATATAGTAGAAACGTCAACTAACTTACGTAGGTAGAATGTAGATGGACTGAATATTCTAACCGTTTAAAAACAATGAAACCAGAGCCATAGATAACGTATAGCCGACCCATACGAACTTACTTTTATTTAGATGGCCAATACTATCTTTATTTTATGTTAATAATGGAACAGATTAAGACTACGGGAACACCCGCGATTCAGGTACCTACGAGTAGCTTTCAACCCATCCTATCGGTTCGTCCGGTATGTCTAGCAATGGACATTATAATAGATAGATACATTTCAATACTACAATACTTTATTGAGAGTCAAAATTTAATTGACGGAATGATCGCATAACATATGTACATACTAAATGAAACACAATCTAATTGAGAACCTCATTTTTTGGTGGATACATTTATGGAAGCTGGATGCAAACCTCTTGCAAAGGTTTTATTCGGTGTTATTCAAGATCTAATAAGGGAGCCCTATGTTTAGTAGTGGGTGTTCTATGGTGAAAATATTTGCGTATAGGTAAGCTAATGTAATATGAAAACGCGCCAAAATAACTGTGCGCATGTGTGTGACGTTACTTGGTTACATGGTAGGTATATAAGCACAATACTTATAAAATGTCTCCAGTCGTACCCGGGCGAAGCCGGGGCGGGCAGCTAGTAAAATATATACGCGTCGAATTGTATACCTCCTCCGGTGGTTCGTCGGTCAAAAAATACTTAACTGATAATTATTTTTTGATAGTCTGCCTGACGTAACCTGACGGACTAATTAGGTATATTTAGTCATTATGCCTAAGGCCGATGGATGTAAGCTATTCTAGCCATTACTTTCGAACAACAAAATTGGGGAGAGTCATGTCAAACAATCCTTGTTAATATTTTTAATTCCAATGTTTACTATTTTTTAACGCAGCAACAGAGAAAGGGGCGACTTAATATTTGAATGGGTATAAAAAGTTGCTGAGTTGTAAATATTACTTTTTAACTCGGAAAAATAAAAGGATACTATGAGAAAGCACAAAAACCACAAAAGCACGGTGGCGAAATCGCGAGTGCAAACCTGTAGGTACCTAGACATAATCAAGATTACCTACATAATATAATACCTCGATTCCCTCGCAGGGCAAGTATTTATGTGGTGAGCATAGGTGTCTGAGCTCTGTCTGGGTGTTATTTAGGTAATAGGCCTAACTATAAAGGGGCCATCGTAAATTTTATAGCAACTCTCTCTCTCTCTCTCTATCGAATGCCTAAAGTGAAAAAGAAACAGAAATATTCTAAATTGCTATTATAATTACGATGGCGCCTTCATAATTGGGCCTAGGTATAATCTATACGTGTAAATATGCAAATATATAGGTAAATATGTAGTATTTCTGTCACCGGCAGTTATATCACAAGCCTTGCTTAGTTTGGGGTCAGAGACCTTATGTAAAATGTCCCCTAATATTTATTTATTTATTTAAAACTGGTGCACTTGCTCCAATAAAATTGTAATAATTTGTTTCAGTTACGATGAGTGTGAGAAACTACAGCTATGCAAACTTCACGCGCGGTCGCGGCAGAGCTTCTTTGCGGCCTACGAACTCTACTTTGTCAAGTGAGTACTTGCATACTCCATAATTTTGGTTTTTACTATTTTTTACCCAAGAATAAGACACCCGGGAACGTAGAAATGCTCTATTCTAAAACTCTCGCATTTTTATCTACTGCAAATTATGTTGGTAGCTAGGTACCTACTTCCCCAGTGTTTTATACCGCAAACAGACGCCGAGCATAGCCCTGTCCATAACTATAGCACTTTGGGCTGTACTGTACTGTATCAGCCTTTTAATAGTCCACTGCAGGATGTAGGCCTACCCATGAAGGGTGATTGGGCCATATCCGCCACGCTGGCCCAGTGCGGGTTGGTGGTTTCACATACGCTATCGAATTTCTTCTACGGACATATGCAGGTTGCCTCACGATGTTTTCCTTCACCGAAAAGCCAGTGGTGTTAAATTCTGTACATAAATTCCAAAGAACTCATTGGTACGGGACTGGGATTTGAACCTCACGATTGTGAGGTGGGTGTCATTACATCTAGGCCACCACGGCTTACCCCTTAGCCTATTTCATTTTAATTAATTATTATTTTTAAAAGGAATATAGCACTTAATATTTCAAACATCTTCCTGTTGCCGTTATTAATATACAGCATAAAAAGTCATCAAGCATCGTAGTTGGAAAATGCCACCAGCGGTCACCCATCCAAATACTGACCGTGCGAAACGTTGCTTAATTTCGGTGATCGCTGACAGACACCTAGTCAAACCACGCGCTTTATAAAATACCTACTAGTGACCTGTCCCGGCTTTTCACAGATGTATTATACATACAAACCTTCCTCTCGAATCACTCTATATCTATTAAAAAAAACTGCATCAAAATCCGTTGAGTAGTTTTATTGATATAAGCATACATAGGGACAGACAGACAGGGAAGCGACTGTTTTATACAATGTGCAGGTTTTTTCAACAGTATTTCTTTCGATAGTCGGGTTCATAGTGGTTCAGGAATAGGTACTAATCATGGGTTTATGTTTTACAGTAAAGAAAACGCCCACCTATGGGATCACCGCGCCCGGTCTTTGGCAGATTGCGAACAGAGATTCGGAGATTGCTACGAGAAATAAGATTAAATGCCTATAACTTTAACTTTTATGAATGTCAATTTGTAAGAATATGAATGTGTCATATCTATAAGTAACGGAACCTTGGTGCTGACTAATTTATAATACTAGCTGTATGGTGAGTGTGAGTTTTGTCGTAAACATGACGCGCTCTTCGGCGAGCGCGTAAGCATGTAATTTGTATGAACTTGCACTCGCACAAAGTGTTTTAAAAACGCGCCGCTAGTGGCGCTGTACATTTCTTCGTATAAATTACATGCTTACGCGCTCGCCGAAGAGCGCGTCATGTTTACGACAAAACTCATATTCAGCATACAGTATGCTGAGTGTGAGTTTTGTCGTAAACATGACTCGCTCTTTGGCGAGCGCGTAAGCATGTAATTTGTATGAACATGTTGTTTCAAAAACGCGCCGCTAGTGGCGCTGTACATTTTTTCATACTAATTACATGCTTACGCGCTCGCCGAAGAGCGCGTCATGTTTACGACAAAACTCACACTTAGCATACTGATGTTAATTAAATCTCGAGAGAGCCACTCTTATTACCTAGAGGTATAAAAGAGCCTACGACCTATCAAATCGGTAGGTTTGAAATATACACAATAAAAAATCATGAAAATCGGTCAAGCCGTGTCGAAGGAGTTCAATAAACACTGTGACACAAGATTTTGATAAATTAGATAAATTTTACCTAAGTACTGCCTTTAAATTTTCTTAATCCGCCAAAAAGAAACGGAAAAGAATTAAAATACTCTACAATAACAGTGCATTTATTTCTTATACCTACTTATTTAATTATTCCTGGTTGGTTACGTTATAAAACATTCTTTCTATACTGTATCAGCCTTTTTAATAGTCCACTGCAAGACGTAAGCCTACCCACGAAGTGTGGTTGAGCCATATCCACCACGCTGGCTCAGTGCGGGTCGGTGGAATCACATAGTTACGCCTCACGATTGTAAGGCGGGTGTCACTACGACTACACCACAGCTTATCTTGGCGTAGCTTGGCTAACAATTCTGTCAATCTGGTCCAATCAACAAATATTTAAAATAATGAAAATGCTTGTGCATATAGGACTAGGTACATGTTTTACTTAAAAAAATATTGACACTAAATAGGAACTTAGGTACATTCTTCATCTGGTAAGTAGAGTTTGAAATCGTTCTGCCAATACAGGTAGTGTAGAAGGTGAGGTTTAAGAAAATATAACTTTCATATTTCAAGCATTGATTAATTAAATTTCACGATTTAGAGGTTCACCCTTCGAGCAAATATCTGTAGTCACAATAGTGCAAAGAATGTGTCCGAGCCAAAACCCTGCCCAAGATAAGCTACATAGGTACATAGTGGGCAGGCTTTTTAGTTTGTCAAAATGCGATTGCAAGCCGACTACAACGCCGCGAGATGCCAAAGTGATCGAATACAATCACTAATTAGGTGACACAAAGTCGTGATTCGAATAAACGGGTCATTGGTAATTATCTAAGTCGGTATATAGGTACATACCGACTTAGATAGACGGCGCTCGGACATTTTTTACTACTTTCACTTAGTGACTGTGGCTCTGTAGATATTTGCTCGAAGGGTTCACATCATATTCAACGTGATCAGCTACGTCAATGCCTCTAGAGCAGCATGCCCATAGCATCTACTTATCGAGAGAAAATATCCTACATACTTAGTCGAGAACATTCAGAATTTTCGCACAATATGGCAAAACCGACTTCCATCATGTCCAAAATTCGACTAGTTCACTCGAAATGATGTAGGTAGTATACAATTTTTAAAATATTGTGGGTTTTCAGAAACGGCTGAGCCGATTTCGATAAAATTCAAACGTGTGGTCGGTACCGAAGTATAGGTACTTATCCTTTCGAACTGATTTTTTTTATTCGGTTCACAATTGGCGAAAATATGATTATTGTATTATTATATTTAATGTTAACTTTTTACTTTTTACATTGGCATTTTGTACACGTAATTTTCTGATGCGGTGGAAGACGTTAGTGCCCAGGATTCAGATTTTCTTGTCTGGGTACCAACTCACGTTAGATATAAGTATTTATCTAGTATGCACACAATAGCTTTAGTAGGTATATCTTATTAATTTACCATAGAAAATTCCTGTATGTGTATGTACTGAATTCAATAAAGTATTATTTATTTATTTTTTATTATATCAATGAACATAAGTACCTATACAAAAAAAATACAAGACGAACAAAAAACTTCCTACTTTTTGGAAATCGGTTAATAAGAAATGATTAGTGGTTTAGTGGTAAGATAACAAGATCGAGATATCAATATCAAGATACTTAATTAGACAAATAAACGATTTTGTATAATAAACGATTTTGTATTTTTGTATTTTTTTTTGTATCGATATTCTTAGCCAAAAAATCGTATTGCAGTTCCGGGTAAATAAAACAAAACAAGTACACTATAGGAAATTTTATTGAATCATTTCAAAAGTTATCTAGGTACATAATCTAACTAAAACCGATATTAAAAACTTAAACGCATACCTTAAACTTAATCTAGTCAGTCATCGATCTCAGCTAAGAAAACTACAAAATCACAAGAAATCGGCTCAGCACTTGTCTCCAGATTTGTCTTCTCCTGACTTGTCCTGGATGGGGATTTTCCGCTCTTGAAGAGGTTCAGATCTGAATGCTACCAGCCGCAGCTTCCCTTTGTCCAAATGGCACTCCACCCTCTCAGGAGGAAATCCTTCCGGCAAAAGGAACCTCCTCTCAAAATGGCTCCTCGTCCATCCATCTTCACGCTTCACCTCCTTCTTTCCTTCTACAGTAATCTCATTTCCAACTGTCTTCACTTCAATCTGTTCCGGAGTGAAGTTCTGCACGTCCAAATGAACTTCGACCTTCTTCCCATCGACTTTGACTTCAGAATCGGAGTAGATGCCGTCGATGCCGTGGTCTGAGGGGCTGGTGGCTTGCTTGATGTACTTCAACGGGTCGCGGAAGAAAGGATCCCTCGAGAAAACGGTGAATGGATCTTCCAAAACTCTTAATACGGGGTCCCGGTGCGCCACATTACGTAGATGGCGAAGCCAATACGGCATTAGAGACATTTTGCTGCTTTAGGTTCACGTCACAGAATAGGCCCTATTACACAGGGTTCACGCTTTGATTATTTAATTGTCAATTGACAATAATTTATCTAAGGGTTCACGTTCGAATTGTTTTTGTCTCGCTGATTTTATCTGCCTGCACGTTCGTCGCTTAGTTTACAACTGTCGCCGTTTGGCGCTGCACCGCGCCTTTTATACTAACGGCAGTAGAGTGCTTATCGTCGAGAAGCTTGTGGAACATTCGTAAACATTCTAGCTGGTTCGCATGTCCTCTAGCGTTGAGTAGTCGAATTAATTCTCTAAGTGAAACTGAAGCATCATATTGTTGCCAAGTAGTACGACTACGTATCGCTAGATGTCACTATTTGCTAAAAATGTGGTTGGACCCTTGGCAAAGATAATTATAATAATGCCCTCGGGTTGGACACAAATACATAATTACTTACATTAAATTTTCTAACAATTGTTCTACGTCAAAAAATATTTATTTTTCATTACGTTTCATTCATTAAATATCTTACAATTTATTACCATAAATTTTCAAACCGTAGAATTTTCGTCATCAGGATCTCGTGTCACGGTAAGTTCTTAAGATGGTGCTAAGGCCTCTGACAAGGCTAATCGACTTATACAACCGCGTCCTACAACTTAGTGTTATCTGAGCCACGGTAACGCTCAGTTGTAAATGCCACCCGTGGTCACCCATCCAATGACTGGCCGTACAGAACGTCGCTTAACTTCGGTGATCGCTGCCAAAAACCCAGTCAAACTAAGCTATGAGCGTTACAATAGAAATTCCGATACCGGGAATTGAACCCGAACCTCCTGGGCGAGAGCCAGGTTTCATATCACCTGTCACCGTAGAGAAGTGCAATAACAAACACAGTAAGTTATACTAAGCGCCACACAAGTCGGCGGATGAGAAGTTAGCCGTATATGACACTTCGCCGTGATTCGCTAATTATTGCGCTGTGCACAATGCCGACGCCGCGTGGCGTAGTGTTGAGCACGGGCGTAAGGAGCGCGCGGGAGGCATGAGGTTGGCGGGCGGGTGTGCCCGGCGTCTCGTCACTCTGGCTTCCGCGCATACCTATGTTTCGGCTTTTCCGCAGCGTTCTGTGCATAACTTCTCATCCGCCAACTTGTGTGGTGCTTAGTATACGTACAACTACTGCATTTAATTTTTTTATTCTCAATCCACCAAAAGAAAGAGGAAATTAGAATAAAAATACTCCATATATATATTAACAGTCCATTTTATTTCATACTTTTTTACAATTAAGGGAATACTTCTAAAATTATTCATCATCACCATAAATGCATATAATAAAATATAACTATTTATAATAAACAATCAACAGCATGTAAAACAATAAATTAAATTAAATCACTCATTTTATCATAATACAACTCTTAGCAGACCCAATTTTAGAGGCGCCATATTTTAGGTAGGTATGTAATAGCAATGTAAAATAGTGTACTCTCTATCAAATGCTTTTAAATAAAAAAGAAACAGGGCTACTATAATACACTAATATAATTACGATGGCGCCTTTAAAATTGGGCTCATTGTGTTTTATCAGTATTATTTTATAAAAAATGTTTCTTCAATAAACATGTTTCCTTCAAAGCAACGAATAAATACTAAGTCAAGTATACTAAGTCTCGGCGCAGTCGGGCCACCGACCACGGTTTATTCCCAGTGTTACCACGAATCTTACTACCAGTAGTAAGAACGGTAAATGAATTACCGTTGTTACTACTGCAGTTGAAAGTTGTTAGAACAGTAAAAATAAATTAACCCGTGTTACTACCGTAAAAGTAAAATTACAAAAAGAAAGGTTTGTTTGACTTCATAGGCAGTATGTAATCAAACGAAAATATATAAAACCTATAAGGAATAAAAAAAAACTAAATAAAAAAAAATAAACAAAATATGACCTGTCATGCTGGAGTTGCATGACAAGTGTCAAAGTGACAGCTGTAAAACTAAAATATGTTTTATCAGGTCATAGTTGGAGTCACATATGACAGAATATCTCGTCGCGAGAAAAGAGTACCTAATACTCAAGAATCGACGAATTGAGAGTATTAATTCCAGAATGACAGCTGTCACTTTCATATCTGTCATATGTGACTTGAAACTTGAATATGACCTGATAAAAACATATTTTAGTTTGACAGCTGTCACTATGACACCTGCTCCGTGACAGGTCATATTTTGTTTCTTTTTGTTATTTTACTTTTACGGTAGTAACACGGGTAATTTATTCTTACTGTTCTAACAACTTTCAACTGCAGTAGTAACAAAGGTAATATTTTTACCGTTCTTACTACTGGTAGTAACACTGGGAATAAACCCCGACCACAGCCACCGGTACCCAGCGACAAGCAGATCACATCTCAGAAGCTACTGACGACTTTTAAGCCCCACCCACACGGACACGACTATTATTTGTATTTTAAAGGCAGTTACGTTTTTTGACTTATTATTTATTCGTAGTATGATGCTCTTTTATTTTCATTTTGCAACTCATTTATTTCTATTTTTTTATTCACATGACTAAAACTTACAATTTTATCAAACATACAAATCCACACACCAAATATTTTCGTAAATTCCGTACCCATGCACATTCTATTTTATTGCTATATCATTTCCCTGCAATTCACTGTAGTTTATTATAAGTACTCTAAAATATCGAGAATATTAACCCCCTTCGCACACGAGGCGTAGCGTAGTCGTATCGTAGGAGGGACTTGTTTGAACATGTACGTGCTCATATTGCTCTCGTCCAGCGCGCATATTACGATACGACTACGCTACGCCTACGTGTGCGAATTGCCTAAGTGTTGAGCGCATGCATCTCATGCTGACTTTTAATGCTGCGATTATCCCCTCGATTGTATCTTCTCATGTGCTGAGGCATTTTAGATAATTTAAACACGACCGGTCCGTTGAGCAACCAGTGTTTGGTAGAAATGTACGTAGTTCTGATCTAATGAACAGCCCCCCGACCGCCTAAAGCAATAGCAATCGTAATAGCAATCGTGTATGACTTCATTTTAGTCATTTGGCACCGCCTATGTGACGTTAGCCATCAAAGTTGTTCATTCAACGATTGCTTTCGCAATCAGCGCAAAGCAATTGATGGCTAACGTCACATAGAATATGACGTCTATGACTTCATTTTAGTCAAATGACTAAAATGAAGTCATAAACGATTGCTATTACGATTGCTATTGCTTAGGCGGTCGGGGGGCCGGTGCGATCATGCATCGTGTGTGCCTAGCTTCAGATAGTGGTCATTTTTATACCACCTGCTCGAAAATGACTCATTATATGTCGTACAATTTCAACGTAAAATAAATCATTATTATTTTAACACAATCTCGAGGGCTATGGCAGGACAATAATGTTGTATGAAACTCCTTAGGGAGAAGTGATTTAAATTTGGAACGTCTAATTCGCAAAAAAAATTTAAGGACATCGTAAAGAGGTTTTATTTTGTATAACTGAATTAAACCTCTTTGCATTGCACGGGCATTTTAAGGAGGATCATATGGTATTATGCTAGCTTGGTCGAGCACGTCGCGCGTCGGGACGGGCGGCGGGACGCGCGGGGCGAGCGGGACGACTTGTTGTAAAGGCTAGAATTCCTATTAGACTATCAAACAGAGGACAAGTGTGACTGGACAGAGCTCTTACTTGGATCATCGATTAAATTTGTAATAAAATAATGTCTTCTACATAGCCTTCCTAGGTTTAGGCTGTTTCTTCCCAGCCGCGTTGACAGTGTTCAGTATATGGTGTATGCTAGCTTGGTCGAGCACGTCGGGGCGGGCGGCGGGGCGCGCGGGGCGGGCGGGCCGCGCGCGCGGGATGGCGGCCACGATGCGTTCTCGAATGGTGTAGAGGAAGGCGAGGATTCCTAGTAGGGGGATGAGGAGGAAGGACGATTGGCGGAGCTCTTGTTCCGATGACTTCACCTGGAAACAACATAAAAGTATGATTTTTTTTCGGCAAAAATGGCATCTAACAATGACTTCAATTGTATACAGAATTCGAACAGTTCTCATGTATTAATGTATACACAGGGTTATTCCTAATCAATAAGCACCTTTTTAGGGACTTATTCTGTAAAGTTTTGTTCTTAAAATTAGTTTTGAACTAACAACTTTTGATCTGTGACTTAAAAAAAAAATCAGCTGTTCCAAACATTTTGTCGCGGGTGAACGATATTTTTTTATGGAACAACAATTTTTTTTAGTTTTAACAAAAGTCGCAGAACAGAAGTTGTTAGTTTTGATGTACAGAACAAGCACCTAAAAGGACGCAAATTTATTAGATACCCTGTATAAATCGATCTAGTAATGTTCACATTATAACGTGAGTTTTCAGAATGGCTTACCGAGAGTTCCATACAAATCCTGAAAATCGCACGAAAACTAAACAAGAATCGAAAAAAAATCAGCTGTTCCATACATTTTGTCGCGGGTGAACTATATTTTTCTATGGAACAGAATTTTTGATGTACAGAATAAGCCCCTAGAAGGATGCTAATTGATTAGAAATAACCCTGTATATGATCAAAAATTGATGCCAGTACAATGTATACGAAAGGTCTAAAATATATCGAAACGGGTATTTGTTACAACTTCACTGACCTTGGGAATAAACTCGAAGCTAAAGTGCTTGAACTTGCCGTCCGATGTGAATGTGTAGGACTCGTCCTCGTATATGTGCGTGGCTTTAGACAACGAAGACTCGAGGGACACCACATAAGTCTTGTTGTCGGCCGGCAGACGGGGCAGCACGTACATTAAACCTAAAGATAAAGATATTTTATGATTTTATTTTGAATGCTTTCCACACTAGATTTTTATCTCAAAGAGTTATCTTTGTGATAAGCATTTCAAAAATCTGAAGCGAACGCAGGATTTGAACCTGCCCCTTCCCCCCCCCCCCCCCCCTGCCCCCTGCGCCACCAACGCTATAAGTTGGGAAATGTAAGCACTTCAGAAATTTGAAGCTTGCGTAGGAGGCGGGCTGGCTCAGTTGGTTAGAGCGTCGGGCTAGTGATCCGAAGGGGCAGGTTCAAATCCTGCGTTCGCTTCAGATTTTTGAAATGCTTATCACAAAGATAACTCTTTGAGATAAAGATATTGCTTGAATTATATTAATAAATTAATAAAGTTGTATTCCAACATAACTTAAGAAACATTTAAAAAACTATAACTATTAAAATTAAACCTACTTAAGTTAAAAACTAATACTAAAATAACTTTTACTGAGATAAAAAACAGTGCCGGCGTCCCGTCAGTTCTAAAGCCTAATGGACTCTCGCGGGCTGACTGTAAGAGACCCGACGGAATAACATTGGTGTCGTCTCGTCTCATCTTCCTTGCACAACCGAGAGGGCTGGCGGTGCTGCAGCTAAAGCTGAAAACCTCAAACGGCACAAATATAAGTCGTTGGACAGAATGTACCATTTTGTGCCGTTGGGGTTGAGACTTTAGGACCGTGGGGGCCGGACTATAATAAGTATTGCTTATTATTATATTAGTATTGCTTTTCAGCGAGGCAACGCCGCCAGCATTCTGGCCACGTTACCTTCTGGCCCCTCTGCCACAAGACTTTTAGAAAAATTAATTAAAAAAAAACATTATTTATAAACATATTAATTGTAAAATGCCAAACAATTTAAAATAGGACACACACACATTTGCTTGATCAGTTTCGGTTTTAACCGAAACCACACATTAAAACTAATATGAAATTAGAGTTTTGGGAAATTCGACCTCCGCGAAGTCAAAAACACGCGTCAAACTTTCTAAAAGATTTATTTGAAATCATCAGCGATCACAGACTATGAGTATATTGACGCTGTTTGGATAAGACGGGTAGAAAGACATTGGAAACGAATGCAAAAAGTAACTATTTGGTCAATAACATCCAGATTTGTAGTAGGCCAAATGCTAAAATACACTCCGAAAGATATGTAACAACTTGAAGTATGTACTTTGTGTTCTGCACTAAGACTCCCAGGTCCAGGGTCAGATGAAAATACCCGGCGAGCTCCAGAACAGTTGCGTGGAGTTTTGTTACATACATTTTAAACGGACATACTGCATGGACACAGGTCATATACAGGATACAAGTACCAGGCGAACAGAAGTCGCGTGGAGTATTACTATAAATAAGTACGTGAAGTATCGTCTCACCCGGGTTCATTTGCTAGCTAGCTGGGCGCTATAGCGAGCCGCAGCGAGCGGTAGTCATCTATGTACGAGTACTAGGCGAGCAGCAGTTGTATGAAGTATAATATGAGATATAAGAAAGTGTGAAGTGTTGTTTCATCCGGGTTCATCTGCTGCGTATACCAGGCGGGCAGCAATCGTGTGGAGTAGAGCGGCGCGCCGTAGCTGGGCGCTAGAGTGAGTCATAACGAGCGGTAGGGACTGCACGAGTACTAGGCGAGCAGAAGTCGCAAGTAGTATCGCTGCAACGTGTGAAGTAACGTCTCACCCGAGTTCATCTGTTGCGCGGCGGGCCGTGACTGGGCGCTACAGAGAACGCAACGTGCGGAGCGCCGTGGTTGGGCGCCAGAGAACGGTAGCGGTCACACGAATACCAAGCAAGCGGCGATTGTAGACAACATTGCCACATGACATACCTATTATCTAAAAAAACCTGTTAGGTTAATATCTCACCCGGGTTCATTTTCTATTGCTGTAAGGTGTGAAGTATCGTCTCACCCGGATTATTGCTATAACTTGACAGTATCTACTCACCCGGGTTCATCTGCGTGAATTCGGCGGGCAGCAGTCGCGTGGAGTATTATAGAGCGGCGCGCCGTGGCTTGGCGCTAAAGTTAGTCGCAGCGTGATGTCTAAAGTACTAGGCGAGCAGCAGTTGCGTGGAGTATTGCTGTAAGAACGTGTGAAGTATCGTCTCACCCGGATTACAACTTGGGCAGTATCTACTCACCCGGGTTCATCTGCTGCGTGTACCCGGCGGGCAGCAGTCGCGTGGAGTAGAGCGGCGCGCCGTGGCTGGGCGCTAAAGTAAGCCGCAGCGTGCGGTAATGATCAATTTGGTCGGCGTACACGTGGACATGGGCGTCGGTCAGCGGCGCGGGCTGCACGCCGATCAGTCTCACGCCGGTTACATCACGCTTCTCCACTATCTGCATTTAACAAAAATCGATAAATAAAATAGTTAAATGGGTATTAGTATTGTGAAAAAAATCTTTTTCTGGAATATGTGGAAGCTTACCTTCAAAGTTTGCGGCTTGCGCGCCAGCCGAAGCCCGGCTAATTCGGGCGTGGTGGGCTCTTTCAGGTGAATGTTGTACTCGCAGTCTGGCAGCAAGCCACGAATCCTGGTATATCAAAATAAAATGTTAACAACGTCTCATATACGTCAAGCACCGAATGAAGTAGAAATATGACGAAGGTGATCTTGCATAACTATGTGCAATATAGCGGAACCGGCTATCAAGACTGGGCTATCAATAAATAAAGTGAATGAGGTTTTTTAAACCACCTGAAGGTCTCTGCTAAAAGGACAGTGCTAAACGGTTTAAATAACCGGAACCGATAATTTGACGTGTCACCCGAACCATAGTAGCGCTCAGATGTAAATGCCACCCGCGGTCACCCATCCGAAGACTAACCGTGCGGAACATAGATTAACTTCGGTGAAAAGATACATTTACTGCCACAGATCGGATAGTACATTGTATCTATTTTATCAATATACCTACCTGAACGAACGCGCCCCTAGGTTCAGTAGTGGATTTCTCAATAGCACGATATTGAGGCCCAGCGCTGGGCACAGTGTGGCCCCTGCTCAGCTCACACCTCCCAGAGACAATACAAGACCACACTAAAGAAGAATACATACCTGGTTCACACCGCTAGATTCAGCAGTGGCCCCCTCAGTGGCACAATGTTGATGCCTAGCTATCGCTGGGAACGGCGGCCAGAGTCGCTTCCTAAAGTGGCCCCCGCCCAGCCCACGCCTCACAGAGTGGGTCCCGCCTAGCCCATGCCTCTAAAACATAATACTAATCCACACTAAGGGGATATATACCTGAAAGCTCCGCTAGGTTCAGTAGTGGCCTCCTCAGTGGCACAGTGTTGAGGCCCAGCGCTGGGAACGGCGGCCAGCGTGGCCCCCGCCCAGCCCACGCCTCCCAGAGACACGAGAGCGCCCATACAAGACCACGCCACTCGCACGCCCCTGTACAATAAATAAATAAAATAAATAATTTATTTCACGAAACTTTACAAAATGATTACACAAAACTAAACTTAAAAAATTAAACTGAGTTTATAATAATTCCTATAGTACCCACACTAAGAAATTCTTTTTGTGTCGTGGTGTGCTGTGTTACTTCTTGATTGATATCAGGTCGTGTGGTCTAGTGACATTAGTTGTTTCTTATACGTAAGTACAAGTTTACGAAATAATTAGAGTTTTAATATAGAAGTCCACATACCTAATTGTAAATGTCTACATACCTAAGTGTAAGTGTCAACATACCTAAGTGTAAGTGTCTACATACCTAAGTGTAAGTGGCTACATACCTAAGTGTAAGTGTCTACATACCAAAGTGTAAGTGTATACATACCTAAGTGTAAGTGGCTACATACCTAAGTGTAAGTGTATACATACCTAAATGTAAGTGGCTACACACCTAATTGTAAGTCTCTACATACTTAAGTGTAAATGTCTACATACCTAAGTGTAAGTGGCTACATACCTAAGTGTAAGTGTATACATACCTAAGTGTAAGTGGCTACATACCTAATTGTAAGTCTCTACATACTTAAGTGTAAATGTCTACATACCTAAGTGTAAGTGGCTACATACCTAAGTGAAGTGTCTACATACCTAAGTATAAGTGACTACATACCTAAGTGTAAGTGTGTGTGTTTTCCCCTCCTGGACTGCCAAGAGCGCGTGTGGCGGGGTGAACTTGTATTCCTTCATATTGGGCTTCACGTAGTAGTCGGCCGGCGAGAGCGAAGTGAAGCGCAGGGCTGCTCCGGCCTGCAGCGCGCTGCGGCGGTACGCGCCGCCGCTTACCGATACCAATGCACCCTGCAACAAACACATTGCTTGTAGTCAATTTCGAATAAATACGTATCGTCTAGGTATGCGTACTACACCCTAAATCGCATATCGGCTAGACGTTGTTTTGTCCCTAATAAAATTTTCTGTATTTATTTTTACATCTGGCACTATGTAGTCAAACGCAGACCTATTTATAATAAGAAAGTACTTCCTAGTTTACTTTTATAGCATTTTATGATAGAAATCATGAAAGTTTTTTTACATTGTACATTTACATAGTAGTTTGCAGTTCACAATATGGCTAGAATTATACTGTGAAGCCGAGGTGGTCTAGTGGTAGTAACACCCGACTTGCAATCGTGAGGTCGTGGGTTCAAATCCCGATCCCGTACTAATGAGTTTCTTTGGAACTTATGTACGGAATTTCACATCATTGGCTTTTCGGTGAAGGAAAAACATCGGGAGGCAACCTGCATACGTCCGTAGAAGTAATTCGATGGCATATGTGAATCCACCAACCCGCACTGGGCCAGCGTGGTGGATATGGCCCAATCACCCTTTGTGGGTAGGCCTACGTCCTGCAGTGGACTATTAAAAAAGGCTGGTACAGTACAGTATACTGTCAATTTCGCATCAACCTTGATGAAAAATACAACACGGTAATCATTTCCTGACACTTTCGCGCCTATAAGAGATCGCAATGCGGCCGCCGTTTATTACACTAATATATTTGTGTCGTGTCAGAGCGTTTTGACACTATCCGATCCGATAACGGAGTCGGACGCCTACCCAATATCGGCGTAGGAAAAATGTACGCTCCGATATCGTACCAGACAATATGAAAGACAGGCATATATTTCATACATTTTATTTATCCCAACATCGGTTCGGCGTCTGATCGTTATCGGATCGGATAATGTGAAAACGCTCTTATTGCAGAACAAGCCAGAAGTAGCATAAATACCATCCCTTCATAGTCGACGT
This sequence comes from Hypomecis punctinalis, assembly GCA_949316475.1. NCBI lineage: Eukaryota > Metazoa > Arthropoda > Insecta > Lepidoptera > Geometridae > Hypomecis > Hypomecis punctinalis. Next base: position 23,315,277 of record OX438798.1, read on the forward strand.
ACCACCTGCTCGTACTAAGCGATTCGCTTCTTCCTTCATAATGCTTACCGCCAGGGATTGGAATGCCCTGCCTCCGTCATTATTTCCTGACAATTAGAATTTAGATATATTCAAGTCAAAAGTGAATAGTACCTCTTAGGTCTACATACTCCATCTTCGCTTTCCATTATAATCCAGTCATTATAGTAAGTTCACCTCGGAATTCGAGATACTCAGCTGTAAGTCTGTAAATACTTGTATATTGACACCCTAAAAGTTGTCTCAAAACCTACATATGGTAGGGTGTACGCAACTATTAAATTTCAAGGTCAAAAGTCACAAATATCGGATTTTTGCGCTTTTTTTTGCAAATATCTCATTTCCTATGGGTTTTTTGCTATTTGTATTTATATCAATATTGTAGATACAAAATTCTCTACAAATTTTGTTAACAAACATTTTTCACACGGTGAACCGTTTTCGAGATAGAGGGCGGAGAGCTACTAGCATCAGCAGAGTTGGTGGTCAAATGTAGCCCTAAAGTACATTAAAAAAATGTCTTTTTTAGTTTTTTTGTTACATTTCGTTTTTTATTTCTTTTTTAAGATACAACTAATATACCTGTAATGGTTTTCCATCAGCATCGTCCACCAGCTCCACGATGATCTCGGCCAGTTTGTGCGCGAGTATGTTGCCATCCGAGTCGGGGGAACCAAACACGTACGACTCCTTTTCCGCCCGCACTGTGTACGAGTGCGCCGCGTCTAAGGGACCGAACCGGTAGGAGCCGTCCGATGATACTTGGGTCGAGACTACGCCGTCATCTGAAGGAACAAAACGGGCTTTTACAAAACTACCAGCCTTTTTAATAGTGCACATCATGACGTAGGCCTACCCACGAAGGGTGATTGGGCCAAATCCACTACGCTAGCCCAGTGCAGGTTGGTGGATCACATATGCCATGGAATTTCTTCCTTGGACGTATGCAGGTTGCCTCACGATATTTTCTTTCATCGAAAAGCCTTTATTTAAAAAAAAATATTTAAAAAGAATTTATTGGTACGAGACCGGGTTTGAATCCACGACCTCACGATTGTAAGGCGGGTGTCATTACCACTAGACCACCACGGCTTTTAGAAAACGTATAATACTAATACAGGTCGCGACATGTAAAAAGAACTCTAGAGCTTCAAACTGTGCACAAGGAAAAAAGAACTTTGCAAAATGGGACCAGACAGTGTACAATAGCTCAAAAAACCATTAAAATATGGTAAATAAATGCTTAATTTGAATGGAATTTCATATTTTCTAATTTGATTTTTGTTCAAGGCCACCATCACAAAGCAAAATAAGTCGGCTGGTGCACTTATCCCTACCAAGCTATCCCCCCTGGTAGGGATAAGTGCACTTTTTGTAGATTTAGTTCTACCAGTAGCGATAGGTGCACTAACCATTTGTGTAGTGCACTTATCCCTACCGAGCTATCTCCTCTGGTAGGGATGGGTGCACTGCCTATTTCTACTATTTTCTACTCTTCATATTATATGCTATTGCTAATCGAATACAATACTACGGAACGCTGGTTTTATTGAAAAAATAATTTACTGAAATGATGAAGTTTCATTAGGTACATAACTTTTTTTAAATCATAGATGTCAAAGTGACAGCTGTCATATTCTAGAATCGGTACTATAACAGCATGATAGGTGTCAAAGTGACAGCTGTCAAATTTAAAAGTGGATTTTCTCCGTAACTATCACTTAAAAACCATTGTTGTTCTAACAAAAGTGATAGAGCTCAACGAGATCTACATTTCGGATGACAGCTGTCAAACTTAAAAGTGGATTATCTCCGTAACTATCACATATAAACTATTGTTGTTCTAACAAAAGTGATAGAGCTCAACGAGATCTACATTTCGGATGACAGCTGTCAAACTTAAAAGTGGATTATCTCCGTAACTATCACATATAAACCATTGTTGTTCTAACAAAAGTGATAGAGCTCAACAAGATCTTCATTTCAGATGACAGCTGTTAAACTTAAAAATGAATTATCTCTGTAACTATCACATATAAACCATTGTTGTTTGAACAAAAGTGATAGAGCTCAACGAGATCTTCATTTCGGATGACAGCTGTCAAGTTTAAAAGTGGATTATCTCCTTAACTATCACGTATAAACCATTGTTGTTTTAACAAAAGTAATAGAGTTCAACGAGATCTATTTCGTGTTTTGTAATTGTGAAGTATATTCAATAACTAGTTTGTGTAGCAATAGTTACGAAGATAATCCATTTTTAAGTTTGACAGCTGTCATCCGAAATGTAGATCTCGTTGAGTTCTATCACTTTTCTGAAGACAGCAATAGTCTAGCTTCGATAGTTACGGAGATATTCTACTTTTAAGTTTGACAGCTGTCATCCGAAATGTAGATCTCGTTGAGCTCTATCACTTTCGTTAGAACAACAATGGTTTATATGTGATAGTTACGGAGATAATCCACTTTTAAGTTTGACAGCTGTCATCCGAAATGTAGATCTCGTTGAGTTCTATTACTTTTCTGAAGACAGCAATAGTCTAGCTTCGATAGTTACGGAGATATTCTACTTTTAAGTTTGACAGCTGTCATCCGAAATGTAGATCTCGTTGAGCTCTATCACTTTTGTTAGAACAACAATGGTTTATATGTGATAGTTACGGAGATAATCCACTTTTAAGTTTGACAGCTGTCATCCGAAATGTAGATCTCGTTGAGCTCTATCACTTTTGTTGGAACATCAATGGTTTATAAGCGATAGTTACGGAAATAATTCACTTTTGAGTTTGACAGCTTTCACTTTGACACCTGTCATGCCATTCTAGTACCGATTCTAGGATATGACAGCTGTCACTTTGACATCTGTCATAGAAAAAAAATGTTAGGGCAAAAAGTTGTATACCTAATTAAACTTCTTTCAGAAAAATTTTTTTTCAATAAAACCAACGATTCCTATTATTGTATTCGATTAGTAATAGCATATAATACGAATAGTACAAAATTAGTAGAAATAGGCAGTGCACCCATCCCTACCAAATATAGCTCGGTAGGGATAAGTGCACTACACAAATGGTCAGTGCACCTATCCCTACTGGTAGAACTAAATCTACAAAAAGTGCACTTATCCCTACCAGGGGGGATAGCTCGGTAGGGATAAGTGTACCAGCCGAAATAAGTTCCGATAACGGTGATTTTACACCAAGTTTTAATTGCTAACATATAATTTGAAAAGCAACTACAAATCAAGGTTAATATATAAGAACTACTAGACTAACATCATCCCATTCTAACCCACATTACCTGAGGTAAGAGTGAGCGTGACATCAGGCACGGCCGGGACGATTTTCCCCTGAATAGTGAGCGCGCGCCTCGCTCGAAGAATGAAACCCGACGGTTGGCACTCCGGTCCGCCGACCACTTGCGCGGGACTGGCCGGGTGGAAAAGCAGTGACTGAGACGTTGCTGACACCACCACCACTTCTCCCTGAAAAAAAAAATTATAGATATACCGCTTTACCCTCTGACTTGGCGATTTCGTTGCAAACAACATTTTGGACACTTTGAACTGCAAGCAGCGATATGACAAAAGTTATACATATACTTTGACTGCCTCGGTGGCTCAGTGGTTAGTGAACCTGACTTCTGGATCAAAGAGGCGTGGGTTCGATCCCCACCCAGGGCAAGCATTTTTGTGGTGAACATAGGTGTTTGCTCTGTGTCTGGGTGTTATTTAGATACTATCTACTATCTATAGAAGTATGTATTTTAAAAATATGTATATGTAGTATATCAGTCTCTGGCAGCCGTATCACAAGCTTTGCTTAGTTTGGGATCAGAGACCATGTGTGAGATGTCCCCCAATATTTATTTATTATTATATTTATATACTCGTTTTCGAAAGAGAATAAAAGTTTAATTTATTTATTGAATTTGAATAAGATAGATAAATAAACTCTTTATTGCACAGCAAGAAATAAACTAAAAGAAGAAACAAAGATACATAAACAGTGTAACAATGGGCGGCCTTATAGCTGATAGCGATCTCTGCCAGGCAACCTTAGGATGGAGAGGACAGAAAGCGTATAAATAATGGACGGGGTGAGCATTAATTAATGCTATTTTTTCATCAGAACTTTAACTCGATCCGTTTTATTGTTGCTCATGGCGGAATTGGCTGGATTATGTATGTTTTGAGCACAGCCACAATAGGCTATTTGACAACATTGAAAATATACTATTGATTGTGGTAATCCTTACAGATAATAGCCTGAAAAAGACATTTTCACTTCATTTAAACTAAAATATGTATACTTTTCGCAAATTACACGAAATTAAATACGATATTTCTTTGATATTTTATCTGTGATGAAAACGCTCTAAGTCGGGTGGCAACTCTGGTAGTGTCACATGCTAGTAAACAAGAATTTCTCAATTGACTGTTGTTTGTGTAATTTGTGTTTTGTGTTTTCGGAGCAATATTGGATCTGTAAGCTACTTTTAAAGTATTTTTTGTCAATTTTCAGATGTAAACTAGCGTATTCACTAACGTTATTTACTAGTGTGTGACGTCACAGACCAGCGCCATTATAGAACGTCGTTTTGGCGGGATCCTAAATATCTATATATTCTTTAACACTTGATTTTCATTTTTAATACAGTAGATCTCTCGGAAATATAAATGTAGTGTGCTTAGAATGTACTAAGGTGTGAGTTGGTGTCGTGCGGTCTCGTGGGCAACTAATGTGGGGGGAGCTATATCACTCGACTAATCCCTGGTGCTACCGCAGCATCGCCACTTGAGCACTCCATGGCGGGTGGGGAAAGTCGAGGGATGAAACAAGTATCGGGATTTTTAAATGGATTTGAATTCCAAAAAAAACCACAAGGCGAAAGGACCGGCGAAAGCTGGGACTGCGCAACAAAAGGCGGGACCGGCGAAAGCTGGGACTGCACACCAGACGGCGGGACCGGCGCAAGCCGGGACTGCATCTTCCCTGGCAGGAACGTCCAGAGGTGATACTGCAGTGGGATTGTCTCGCGGTGGGGCTGTGGTGGGACTGTCGAATGACGGGACTGTTGCGGCACTGTCGGGGGCCGGCACTGCTGTGGGACCACCAAAGGGCGGAACTGCAAACCAGCCTACCGGGCTTAAGGGTTCTGCCAAAGCTAGCGTGACACGAGACCCTTGCGTTAGAGGTCAAATGATCTCGGACCTTGCGGCCTCGGACACGACCGGCAAAGGCAGCACCTCGTCCACTCCCGGCGGCCAGCCTGATTTAGGCGGGCATCCGGTTGGACGATCTGGGGCGCGTAGGAAAAAGCGCCAAAAGCTGAGACAACAGGCGGCTCTAGAGGGGACTCCTACGGAGGGCCCATCAAAGAGACCGCGTGCTGTTCTCAGCAGCGACAGCGGGGACATGGTGGCCAAGAGGATGAAGACCCAAGGGCAATCACCCTCAACCGGATCCTTTAGGGATGCGGTGGCGGCTGTGAAACTTGCTGTCGTCACAGTCAAGTACCCGGAGGAGTACTTGAAGGCGGTGGACTTGGTGCCAATCCAGGAGCTCATAATTGAGAAACTGGAAGTGGCGCCGGATCCCCTGCCTGTTCTCACGGTTGCTCCCGGAGTCGTCGCAGGTGCAATTCATGTATCCTGCGAGGACTCCGATGCAGCTAGCTGGTTTCGGGGCGCCATCCACAATGTGGAACTTGGATCCCTGAAACTCAAGGTCGTCGACGCCAAGGACCTTCCAAAGCCTGTCAAAATGGCATGGAAGAGTCGCAATTTGGCGTTGCAAGACCCTGCTCGGGCCATTCGATTGCTCCAGCGACTCAACCCTGCCTTGAGGACGGACGACTGGAAGGTCGTGAATACCCTCACTGAGCAGACCGGCATCCGTCGTATTGTCCTCATGGACGGGGTGTCCGCTGGGGTCATCAAGGCCGCGGGCTACTCTCTTCCAGGAGGAATTGAACGATATTCGTTCAAGCTCCTGGAAGAAGACAAAGGAGAGGCACCTGCTGCGGAAGCAGAAGCGGAGCCCTCCGAGGATGGACCACCACAACATGAGGAGGCCATCGAAGAAATCTCTGCTCACGGCACAGCACAGGAGACAGAGATTGGGACCAGGGCGTCAGAGGCAGACCACGAGGATGACATCCTTGAGGACTTCGACACCCTGGGGATCGAGTCGCCGACTGCCCTCGAGGAGAGCCAGGCGATGGAGGAGGGGCTTCAAGAATAAGGCCCTCCTTTACCAACACAAGCCCATCAAAATCATTCAAGATGGAGGGACTAAGGTGTGTACAAATTAATTTGCATCATTGCAGGGCCGCTACTGCCCTTCTGGCTCGGCAACTGAAGCTAAACACATACGACGTTGCCTTGATACAGGAACCTTATCTGTATAAGGGGACTATAAAAGGCTTAGGTGGAACAGGCGGCATGGTGTTCTATGACTGTCCAACTAATGACGCGAGGACTTGCATCTATATCAGGGGCGGTATAGAGGCAATGCCCTTACGTACTTTCTGTTACAGGGATCTCACAACAACTTTGATCCAAGTGGGGACGGGAACAGAGAAAAGGAAAATCATCCTTGCCTCTGCCTATCTCCCATATGAACTTAAGGAACCAGTAACACCACTAATGAGAAGACTGGTTGACTACGGCAACCAAGAAAACCTCGACCTGATACTTGGCTGCGATGCGAATGCACACCACGTCGTTTGGGGCAGCTCGGATGTCAACAAACGAGGAGAGGATTTGTTGGACTTTGTGGTAAGCGCTTCTTTACAAATCCTTAACGCAGGCAATAAACCTACTTTCAGGACCTCTGCAAGAACTGAAGTTATTGACCTGACACTGGCTTCAAACAGGGCCAGCGCTCATATTGAAAACTGGCATGTATCGGACGAAATCTCTCTGTCTGACCATAATTATATATGCTTTAGGTTTAGGACGGCGGGAGACGCCGAAACTAGACGAAGGAGAAACCCAAGGCATACAAATTGGGACTCGTACAGGAGGGACCTAAAAGTAAACCTAGGGAGCCCTAAAGGTAAGCTTAATTCCATACTAGATATAGAATTTGAAGCGGACAGAATCAAGATGGGCACCATCGGTGCATGGGAAGATAACTGCCCAGAGAAAAAGGCCTTTTGTAAAAAGGTACCATGGTGGACTCCTGAACTAGCTAAAATACGTAAGGAAACACGACAGGCCTTTAATGATGCAAAAGCCAGGAAAGATTTTTCTGGCTATCACAGCATGCTAACGAGGTATAATACGGCGGTACGCAAGGCCAACAGAACTAACTGGCGACAGCATTGCACCTCCATCGAAACTCTGCCAAATGGAATGAGGTTGTGCAAAGCAATGTCCATGACTAAGACAAACCCACTATCATCTGTAAAGGATGAGAATGGGTATCTCACGGAAACTGGACAGGACACTCTGGGCGTGATGTTTAGGACCCACTTCCCAGAATGTGTACTGCGCGACAGCAATGAAGAGGAACCAGTCACAAGGGACGAACTCACAAGGCACACGTCCAAAAATAACTGGCTCACGGCAAAGAAAGTGGTAGATGAAAATAAACTGAAGCTGGCCATAGCAGGCTTCCAGCCTCTCAAATCCCCGGGTCCGGATGGCATCTACCCAATACTATTGCAAGAAGGGGCATCTGTTTTGATACCTCATTTGAGTAAGCTCTACAGAGCCTGCATAGCCTTTGGGTATGTACCCAAGGCATGGAGGGAAGTCAAAGTCACCTTTATACCGAAGGCAGGTAGACCGACTTATGAAGAAGCTAAAGCTTATAGGCCAATCAGTCTATCATCTTTTCTCTTGAAAACTCTGGAGAAACTGGTAGACAGGTACTTAAGAGAGGGACCACTGAAAGTACTCCCTCTGCATAAACTACAATGCGCCTACAGCCCTGGCAAATCTACGGAAACGGCATTGCACTATGTTGCGAGTCGAGCCGAGGCTGCGCTAGAGGGACAAGAAATCTGTGTCGGGGCTTTCCTCGACATAGAGGGAGCCTTCGACAAGACAACATTTGAGTCCATACGCATTTCTGCAAAGGAGCATGGCATCAATGATACCATGTGCAACTGGATTGACTACATGCTGAGAAGCAGAACAGTCAGATCGGAACTGATGGGTGACAGACTTAGTGCAAAAACAACAAGAGGTTGCCCGCAAGGCGGAGTGCTGTCACCATTATTGTGGTGCTTGGTAGTAGACTCGCTACTTACCAAACTCAATACCGGACCATTCTACACAGTAGGCTATGCAGATGACATAGCTATAATGGTCAATGGTAAATTCCCGAACATAGTCTCTGGATTATTACAACAGGCATTGAGGATGACGGAGGAATGGTGTACAAAGAATCACCTCTCTATCAACCCAAGCAAAGCAGTAATTATTCCATTCACGAGGAAGAGACAACTGGGTAACCTAGAAGAGCTCTCCCTCAATGGAATAAAACTGCCTTGGTCCACCGAAGTTAAATATTTGGGTGTAACGCTTGATAAAGAACTCAGGTGGAAAACTCATGTGGAAAATATTACGACTAAGGCCTTACGAGTGTTCGGCATGTGTCGTTCCACCTACGGCAAAACTTGGGGGCTAAAGCCCAAAGTGATACGATGGCTGTACCGGACAATGATAATACCTATTATTACATACGGCAGCATAGTGTGGTGGCCTAGAACAAAGCTTGCCTCGTGCAAAGCGCCACTCACCAGGTTACAAAGAACAGTGTGTCTTGGCATCACGGGTGCTTTCAGGACAACACCTACGGCAGCGATTGAGAGATACCTCAATATCCCTCCACTGCATATGATGGTTGAACTCGAGGCAAGGAAGACACTACATCGTCTTGCTGTTGCAGGACTATGGGATGCCTCTAAGCCAAAGACTAACCATACAAAGTTCGACGAAAACGAAGGCCTAGATCGGGTAACAAGCATGTTATCCGATAAAATGCAAACTGTGTTTGTGTTTGAAAGATCTTTTAAGGTCCAAATCCCTACAATAGAGGACTGGACGAAGGGACTTGATCCACCAGAGCAAGATAGTCTGGTGTGGTACACTGATGGATCCAAAATGGAATCAGGTACAGGAGCGGGCATATACGCAAAAGGCTACAAATGTAGCAAAAGCCTAGGGAAGATGGCAACTGTATTCCAAGCAGAAACATATGCCATAATATCCTGCGCTCAAGAGAATATAGATAGAGGAACCAGTGGTAAATCCATATATATTCTTAGTGACAGTCAGGCTGCAATCAAAGCCATGGCATCCTACAAAGTTGACTCCGGACTTATTCTGGATGCTATCCAGACCCTAAACAGGCTTGGGAGGCACAACAGGGTAAGACTGATGTGGATCCCTGGGCACAAAGGATTCCATGGTAACGAAGTGGCCGATGAACTGGCAAGAGAGGGCTCAGCAAATGATTTTGTGGGTCCAGAGCCATGTGTAGGCATTTCAACGTGTCTCGTGAAAGCCGCATTTAGGGAGTTTGCAGATCACAGACAGCGAACTTATTGGCTGTCTAATACCGGTCTACAACACTCCAAGAAGTTCCTAGGCTCTACGTTTAAAGCCCGGGAATGCATTTGGAACATGAGCAGGGGACAAATCCGCTACCTGCTTGGGGCCTTTACTGGGCACTTTGGTACCAACGACATGCTCATGAAGATGGGTCTATCCGCGACACCCATGTGCAGGTTGTGTGGGGAACATACGCATGGAGCACCTTCTGTGCACATGCGATGCAATGGCTAGTAAGCGAATGAGTCTCCTAGGCGTCGGATATCCAAAACCAGAAGACTATAGGCTCGTATCTCCTAGTCTCGTTGTAAAACTCATGAGAACAATTTTCGACGAGACTGGGGAGGAGTAAGTTATCTAGGGGACCACAATAGATCCCAATGGGTCGAAGTGTCCGAGTTATTTCTTGGCCCCTCTGTAAGATAAGATAAGATAAGATGTACTAACAAATAATTTAAAAAACTATTTCCAAAAACTAGTCAAATAGCCTATTGAATGAGTGGCCCAAATAGGTCATTCGCTCCTTTCCCCTGGATTCTCCAGAATTCGCGCCGAATTTACAGATCAAAACGTTTTTTTTTTATTTAGGCCATGTTGCGTCTAATCAATAACCTGGGCTCGGCTATAGACCTCATCAGATTCAATCTCGTAGAAAAACACAGCCCTGTCCATAGATCGTTGGCAATCAAGAACTTGCTAATGAAGCTCAAGAAATAATTTTAATACTGTTTACTGTTTAGGTATAAAAATCATTATAGTAATAGGTCCGTAGTTACGACCTTGTTGATAAAGCTCATAAAAAGAATAGTACATTGTTCACCGAGAGGAGAAAGTGACCGATTACCGTCGAGGGTGTCGTTTGAAACACCCGAGATCGGGAATCGCACTTTCTCTCGAGTGATACATAGTGCTTTATACTACACCTAAATAAATAAATAAATAAAATAAAAAGCCTTTATTGTTGTACTTTAAATATTACAAGGTAAATATGCCTATAACTTAAAATTAACTTATTTATCTTAACTGTTACACTATTCATTAACCTAAATTATTAAATCTTAACTATATATAGTACAATTAATTAACATCGGCAAACAGATTTATTTATTTAATTTAATATTTATTTTATTTATTTATTTAGTTTTTATTCCTGTTCTTGTACAACTTGTCTTCCGACAAAGGCCTCCTCCAAAGATTTCCATTTTTCTCTGTCCTTTCCCACACGTGTCCATGTTGCGCCCGCTATATTTTTGAGGTCGTCTTCCCACCTCTTGATTTGTCTACCTCTTTTTCTTTTACTATCCAGTGGACACCATTCAGTTATTAGTCTTGTCCATTTTTCTTTCTTTTCTCTTAGCATATGTCCTGTCCATCTCCATTTTAGCTGTTTGAATGTTGTGTAGGCATTTTTGAATTTTGTCTTACTTTTTATGTCTATTAGTTTTTGTCTGTCTTTCCTTTTTACTCCTAATGTACTTCTTTCTATTCCATTTTGACAAATTTTAATTTTGTTTGACAATTGTTCTGTCAGTGCCCAAGTTTGACATCCGTATAGTAAACATGGCATAATACATGTATTATATACCTTCCTTTTTTCTTTAATTGGCATTTCTTTGTTCTTCATTACTTGACTAAGTGACCAATATCGCTTCCAGGTATTAGTTATTCTTCTTTCTATTTCTTTCTTCATGCAGTCTTCGGTAGATATGAGCTGTCCCAAGTATACATATTCGTTTACATAATCGATTTGCTCATTATTTACTTTTATAATCTCTGTTTGTAAAGAATTTGTCATGATTTTGGTTTTAGCTAAATTCATGGATAACCCAGCCTTGGCACTTTCATCTGCTAGTTGTTGTAGCATTATTTCTAATGATTTTGCACTTTCTGAAAACAGGATTAGGTCGTCGGCAAAGCGTAGATGGCTGAGTTTTTCTCCGTTTATGTTTAGCCCCTTATTCGTCCAATCAAGTTTCCTGAATATCATTTCCAGAACGGCAGTGAATATTTTGGGTGATATAGGGTCTCCCTGGCGTACACCCCTCATAATAGAAAATTCTTCACCTGTGTTTTCTAACTTAACTTGCGCAGTACTCTTGGTGTATACATTTTGGAGTATTCGTATGAACTTTGTTTGTACACCTTGTGTCTTCAGTGCATCCCAAATAAATCCGTGTTCTAATGTGTCAAAAGCTTTTTTGAAATCGACAAACCCTAGGTAGTATATCTTGTTGTATTCTTTATACTTCTGTAGCAATTGTCTTAGAGTGTGGATATGATCAATGGTTGAAAATTTTTGACGGAACCCAGCTTGATCTTTGGGCTGATTTTCTTCAAGAGTGTTTGAAATTCTAGACAATATAATTTTTGAAAAAACCTTATAAATATTAGACATTAAGCTAATAGGCCTATAGTTTGTTATATCTCCCTTATCACCTTTTTTGTGGAGTAATATAATTGTCGATTTAGTCCAGTCAGCTGGAATCTCTTCTGTATTTATAATTTCGTTAAAATATACAATTATTCCAAAAAATACATGTCAAAAATAATTCAATACAACAGAAAATAATCGTCAAGCTGGTACTTGTCACGTACAAGAAAACATGTCAAAAAAAACCCCTCGCGCGTAGACCGTTGCCCAAACGTTCCCAACACACTAGCGGCATTTCCTCGCTGTATGGCCAATGAAATTCGTTGGACTACAAACCAGCCCGCTCGAGGATCCCGACCCTTCTCGCGCAAACGTTGTCCCAGGTCATAGGCAAATTTCTTAGCGTCGGAGCCCCACGGTCCCGCCGTTTCAACAGCAAACGGGACGAAATCGTACGACGCTGCCAAAGCGGAATATTTCGCGCGTTTACCTCGAGCCGCTGACTCTGCTCCCGCACCCGCCACTTGCTGAGTAGCTGGAAGATGGCAGGAGGCGAAAGTGCATACGCATGTAGCGTCCCACAGGAGGCAACGCCCTCTCCGCCAAGGCACCAGCGTAAGGCCGTCTGGCCGCTTGCCGTCTGAACGGGACAAACCTGGGGGCTCTAAGATGCACGGCACCTCCGCTGAGACCAGGGCTCGCTTAATTATTTCGTTAATGGCGTGGTGTCGTGGCCTTCTTCCAGCACAACGAACGCAGCTCAAGCCGTGTCTACCGGTTGCTTCGACCTGTGCACCGCAAATACATATGTGCGGTTCGCACAGAGCGCAACCGAGGCGCAGTCCCACAGCCACCCTCAGAGAGTCGTCGTCTAGCTGCGTGCCCATCTGAGGTGACGGTAAGGCATGCAGCCAGGCGCCCGACTCCGGCTTAGTGGCGGCGTGCAGGCGCGCCGATTCGGTTCCCGAGCTTTCATCGCACAATTGCGCTAGTAAGTGTTTGGAGACACTGTTGTCAAAACTCTTTTGCGATCCGCGCTTTTCCGGTGGGGTCTCACCCTGACAAAGACCCGACCACACATTCTGTGCCTCTGCAGCGTATGGGATGCGGATCATGTCACCGTTATTAGGCAGAATTTGAGCGACAAGTTCCGCAGCCCCATACGAAGAGGCAAGAAAGGCAATCGGGCCTGTCTCCCGTAACCGGCGCACCCCCAGGCCACCATGCCTAATAGGTAGGCTAGCCTGACACCACTGCTGTTCACTGAGGCTGACATTGAGAGTTTCCTCCAGGATCCCTTTAAGGGTGTTGTCGAATCGAACCACTTCCTCTGGAAACTCCCAAGTGGGTGCCGTCCGTACAACATATGTGAGCTTAGGCATTGCAAAGCAATTTCTGAGGAGAGTGAGTGAAACATGAGCCGGCAAATGTTTGAAATGGTCAGCTAATGATGCTAATGTTTTTGATTTCATTCTCATGGCCTCGCACACCCCATCGGAAAATATTGGAGCCCCGAGTAGGCTCAAAGATTCTCGGTCAACTATCTTAAGTCCGGGGATTAGGTTTGTAAATCTGTCACACGATTTCGCGGCCTCAGGGCTACAGGCAAATAGTTCGCACTTAGATGTATTAACCTGCAAACCCAACTTTTTTAAAGCCGGAAAAAGTACCGCAACATCTTTTTCCACTGTCTCTGGACTTCCTCCGATTGTGCCGTCATCCAAATACCATACATTGAGGGGGGCTGCCTACCATACATTGAGGGGGGCTGCCTACCATACATTGAGGGGGGCTGCCGTTTGGGCCGCTGCCATTTCGTTAAATATATTTGTTAACTTTGGGGCAATCACTGGTAATGTAAGTTTTAGTATTTCATTCGTAACAAGATCTGATCCAGGCGCCTTATCATTTTTTTGGGTTCTGATGGCTTTTATTGTCTCTTCAATTAATATTACAGGTATTTCCTCTTCATTGGTTGGTGTCTCATATTCTTTTGCATGTTGTATCAAATTTTCGCTTTGGTATAAATTTCGGTAGAAATCAGTAGCTGTTTTTAGTATCTCAGATCTCTTCTCTGTAGTTTTATTATCCTTCTTTTTTAAACTTAATATCCAATCTTTTTTGCAATTTAGTTCTTTCAAGGCCTTTTTTATTCCTCCTGTTTTTTGGATAAAATTTTTCATTGTGTTAAATCGTTTCGTCTTCCTTTCTTTCCGTAGTTGCTCACTAATTAGTTTGCTTATTTCTGTGATTTTTTGGCGGTTATCTTTTGTTTTCTTTTCTTGTAGTAGTTCCTTACGTTTTTGTAGTAGTTGTTTACTTTTGAGTGAGATATTTTTCTTGTTGTTTGTGTTTGTTTTTCTGGTTACGGTTGTTAATTGGTGTAATAATTTGTCATATTTATCCTGTAGTGGAATACATTCTTCGTTGTCCAATGACTTTTGAAGGTTGTTAAGCAATAATTCTGTTTCACCTGTGTATTGAATAGCTGCGTATTTATTATGAAATGGCCTTGTTTTCTTAGGGCGTGATCCTGTCATTATGGCTCGAACCATTCTATGGTCAGAGTTAAAATTTAAATTTTGAATTACCGATACATCTTTGAAAACCTTTCTATTGTTAGATGTTATAAAATCTATTTCGTTTTTATGAAGTCCGTTGGGTGAAATCCATGTCCATTTCTTTGTTGCTTTCTTCTTATAAAAGCTGTTGAGGATACTTAATCTGTTTTCTAAAGAGAAGTTTATCATCCTTGTGCCATTTTTGCTTCTTGTTCCGGATCCGTGACTTCCTATAACATTTTCTTCTCCGTTATTTTGCGTACCAATTTGGCCATTAAAATCTCCCATTATTATAATATTTTTATGTGCATTTTCGATAGTATACTGGAGGTCTTCGTAAAATTTTTCTACTTTTATAATGTCTTCTTTTTTGTCAGATTCCGTTGGTGAATATGCCTGGATAATGGACCACTGTTCTTCTTTTTCTCCATTTAGTTTTATGTTCAAAATTGCAATACGTTCGGAAATTCCTTTTAGTTCTTCTATGTTACTTACAAGGTTTCTTTTGACCATGAATCCGACGCCATACAGCCCTGGCGTTTCCCCTTTATAATGGAGTACAAAGTTTCCATGATCTTCTATTTGTTCCCCAAATCTTCTCATCTCGCTGATTCCAATAATATCCCAATTGATTTCTTGTATTGCTATTTCTAATTCTTGAAGTTTTTCAGGCGTTCTAAGAGATCGACAGTTGATAGTTGCTATGTAAATGTCGTTTGTTTTGTTCTTAGTGTTAGTGACGTTTTAAACCTTTGGAGGGTCGTGGTCACATACTACACCTACGAGGAAAATAAAAAACTAAATCTTTACTAATTGAAATTTATATTGAAATTGTTGCAGTTAGTGAAGCTTAATGTAACACTTTTTCCATTAATGTTTGTTTGAGATGTTTGCGACAATGTAGGAGGAATAACTGGCTGTGCTGTTGGCACTGCGCTCGTAGAAGGCTGTGGTGCCAAAGGGGCAACTGGCTGCGGGCCTTTTCCATTGCAAAAAATCGTCATAAGTTTTATTATATTTTTTAATTGATTTCTGTGGTAAAAGGTTATCAATCAGTATTTTTGCTGTTTCCTTCAACTGCGGCGGAGTAAAAAAATCTTCATCATCACTATCACTACTTATCATTTTGATAGTTTTATTTTACTTTTCTACGAAAACTGAATCCTCAAACAACACACAAATTGAAACTGGCGCCAATGGCGTCTGCAATTTTCACATGTTCTTTTTTCAAATCGTTTGACACCATCCAACACACAGCTAGTGGCCAGTGTCATTTTGCGAACTTGGAGATAAAAACTCACTGTAAAAACTTTTTGGCTTTTGACATTTAGGTTACCAGCGCATAGTCTTACCCAAAATTAAAAAAGAAAAACCACGTAAGAAATGGATTTTCATACACTTTTCTCTCCCGCTCAGATGCGTTTTCTCGCCGCATATTTGTTCGATATGCAATGACGTACTTTCTACCGTAAATTTGATAAAGTATCAAGGTACTTTCCGAGCAGGTGTAGTATAAATATTATTACCCACTCCATATGAGGGTGCATTTCCACCAGAGATGTGCTATGCAGCTATGCTGCGAAGATGTGAAATCTACGCTACGAAAATATGTGACCGTTTCCACCAATACTACGCTAGGTAGCTGTGCGAGAAAGATGCGCATCTCGAACTTTGCTATGTATCGATCTATCAATAGTAGGGAAACGGCGGGGGCGGCGCATAGTTACACCACTCGCGATGGCCCATAGCAGGTATATATAGCACCCATCCATAGCACACATCCATAGCACGCACCCTTCCATATAAAAAACATATCTTACTTGAATCCGTTTCCACCAGGGATAAGCTATGTGCACCAATGAATATGATTGGTGGATATCAAACGCATCCATAGCATCGTAGCACAACACATCTCTGGTGGAAAAGCACCCTTATGCTTCAGCCTCACCTCAGTCATATAAGCCAGCTTACCTCAGCCATATGAAGCGTGTGTTCGAACACGTACATTCCGCCATCTTGCACGGAGGTCAGCGGCCCCACGCGGTCAGTCTTGCCGTCCTTGTCGATCGTGAGCACGAGGTCACTGACCGCGTCCGGTGACGTCACCTTCACCCCCACCGAGTGGGCGACGGCTACGAAGTGCACGGTCTGAAAATATGTGTTCAAATCAACTATAAGTATTTATTGATAAACTACTCATTATAAGTTTACCAAAACTTGTTCAGCGTCCATTAATATACTACGCGCCACACAAGTCGGCGGATGAGAAGTTAGCCGCAGATGACATTTCGCCGTGATTCGCTAATTATTGCGCATTTGTGTACATTGCCGACGCCGCGTGGCTTATTGGTGAGCACGGGTGTAGGGAGCGCACGGGAGGTTGGCGTCGGCTGCGCCCCGGTGGCTCGTCTCTTTGGCTCCCGCGCATACCTATATTTCGGCTATTGCGCAGCGTTCATCCGCCGACTTGTGCGGCGCTTAGTATAGGTAGTGTAAGGTTATTTAGAAAAGGTGTACTAAGTAGAAGTTGATTCAGACCACACAGCTGTTTTATACATTTTTTCGATTATAAGTTGAACAGCTGATTTTTTTCTCTATTTACGGATAACCTCACCAAACAGATCCTCAGCTGTTACGCGAGCTTCAGTCAGGATTGGGCTATCCGCAGCTTGTAGCTAGCATGTCAGTCGCCAAGTTGTATGATTCGAACAATATTCGTTTATTATTGAGGTGGCTGCGCAGGGTTGAACTTGTGGCAGCCGCGAGGAGTGAGCAGTATTTCACAGCGTGCGGCACGCACTGCTGGCTCGCGCCGCACGGGACTTTGAAAACACATCCATATACCTATACTAGCTGTACATTCCGACTTCGCCCAGGTACGATTGTTATAGCTACAAACTTTCTCATTGAAACTCTCTAATAAAGGTCGATTCACACATACGGCGGGCGTGGGTCGGGTGCGGGTCGGGCGCGGTGCGGGGCGGGAGTACGGCGTGTATTTTAGTACCTGTTTCAATGAACGACAACACACACAAGGCGCCCGCCCCGCGCCCGACCCGCGCACGCGTTTCGTGTGTTGTCGTCCATTGAAACAGGTACTAACAGACAAAGCGTTTTGAGTCCACATTCCTCATACGAACTGCCAGAATGTGGAACGCTTTGCCTAAGTCTGTCTTTCCGTTAAAGTACAATGTAGGTGTCTTCAAATCTCGAGTAAATAGGTATCTTCTAGGTAAGCGTGCTACATCCTAGACCGCATATCTGCTTTACATCAGACAGTGTGTAGTCAAACGCAAACCTATTCGAAAAAAAAAAAAAAAAAAACAAAGACACGCTGTACTCCCGCCCCGCACCGCGCCCGTCGTATGTGTGAATCGGCCTAAGGATAGTGAAAACCGCATTCGAATCTGTTGCGTAGTCGGACAGACAGATACACCGAAATAGCGACTTTGCTTTATAAGAAGTAATGATAAAGGCAACTTACAGCAGGTGAAGCCCCCGTGCAGTCTACAGTGGATTGCGGCGGGGAAAACTTGTGGCAGCCGCGAGGAGTGAGCGTGTACTTCTCAGCGTGCGGCACGCACTGCTGGCTCGCGCCGCGCGGGACCTTGAACACGCCGTTCGATGACTTGCTTTTGTATTCCACCTGAAACAATATAAACCATACATTGTAACGCTTTCTTACAATAAGCTTGTTCACTAAAAAAAAAATTCTGTCAGATAGATTTTTGATGATAATCTAACTCACGGACTAAGTTTCATGAATAATGATTTTTTTACCAAGTCATCATGCCTGACATTTGGACGATTTGGAGATGTGTCATTTACAACTGAGCGCTACGAAGGATCGGATGAGACGTTAAATTGTAGGTCCCGGTTTGTCTTATCCGTTTAGCCATGTAAGAGGCCTTCAGGCAGTTTTGTAACTCTGACACTAGGACTAGCCTCCCGGCCTACACGAACTCATTGAGTTAGTTCGGGTCGACGTTGGCGTTTGACAAATTTTGTTGAACTTACTGTACCAGCCCGCTTATGTGTGTAGCAACTTTACTTACCTCTACGCTACGTGTAGAATGCAGGTACAGAAGATATCCAGATTTCTTGAAGGCCTGGTACCTTAACTTTAGCCCGCGTTACGGCAATGTTGTGTCAAAACTCCGACCAACACAGCGGTGGGATAGATACTGACACCTTTGCTTCCAAGCAAGAATATCTTACCTCTACGCTATGTGTCGAATGCAGATACAGAAGGTATCCAGATTGCCTGAAGGGTGGGACGGTGGCTTCAGCCTGCGTTACAGCAACATTGTGTCGAGACTCCGACCAGCACAGCGCCGGGCTTGAAACTGACACTTCTACGCTGCCAGGAAGCACTTCCGAGAAGGAATATTTGCCGTCTGGAACAAATTAACTTAACGTTTTCACAATCCATAAAATTTAGCAGCGTGCAAGGTCCACTTGCAAGGTGGACGGATGACCTCATTAAGACCGCATATTGGATAATAATATAATAATAATATACTTTATTGTACACCAAACAAAAACAAATACAAACATTCTTAGGACTAAGTAAATTTACAGGGCACAAGGGCGACCTTATCGCTCATAGCGATTTCTTCCAGGTGATGAATGATTATTGGATTTCAGCATTGGATGATGATGATGATAAAATTGTGTAGTCCACTCCTCTTGATCTGGTGCTAATCATGTCGTAAATAGATTCTCGATATAGTATTTTTTCGATCAACAAAGTGAATGTCCCATTATTTGTTACCTAAACTTATGTAGCTTGTCCACCGGGAGCCCACATAAAATACCTGAGATTGCCAAGTATCAAACATAAAATTGAGACTAAAAAACAGTCCCTGGCAGCCATATTACAAGCTTTAGTTAGTTTGAGGTCAGGGACCGAAAGTGAGATGTCCTCGGTAACCCTGTATTTAGCTGGTGTGGTAACAACACTTTCAAACATACAGAAGCAACAAAAGTTTACCAACTACAGTGGTTTCCATCGGAGTACCCAGATAACCGCTTCACTATTCAAGTTGCAGTGACCAGTGATGAGACCTACCAAAAGTATAAACAATAAATAATAGTCACATGTATAAACTGGGAGCTACCGAGATACCACTCTGTTGTGGTTGCCTGCAGGAAAATGAAACGGAGCATGTTTTGTGGCACTGCAAGGCCACGACAAACTAGAATCGCGTGCAGGTTGCATGACGCTACTATTGCTTTGTCGTCAGCATCGATATCTTCATCCTCATCGCCATCTAATATACCATCCAAGCCACTGGAGCAGTTAAGCCAGCGGCCCAGAGCCACGCTCCGTTACTTTAAGGAGCTGGGCTGGCTCGGGTAGACGCTGGAGGGGGAAATGCACAAAACACCTCATGCGGGACGTCAGTGCAGGACTTATCGCCCCTACTTCGAATTAGAATTAGAACCGCTTTTTGGGAATGAGGCCGCAAAATGAAGGTAACTTCAATGCACGAGGTCTTGCACTCAATAGTGCCCAATAGACGGCCCTTCAGCTACGGAAACTGGACATCCTCTACCGACCCGTGACCTAACGACACCTGCGATAGCAGGTATAGTTCACAATCTTACCAGCTACGGTAGTTTCCAATGGAGTGCCCACATAACCACCGTCTGGGGAAAGAGGCCGCAACGTAACAGTGACTCCTTTACACGCGGTCTTGCATTCAACAGTGCCCGACAGACGGCCTTTAAGCTGCGAGAACTGAACGCCCTCTACCGGCCCGTGGCCCACCGATACCTTCTGCGATAGCGGGTAGAACCTGGAATAATAAAAAAGAGCTATGGATAAAATTAACGATTTCTGAGATTCATGAATATTTGATTCGAACCTTTTGGATGCCAGGCTACAAATGTAATTATTTTTTATTATGCGGCCCAGTATTTGTCGAGTATAAGTTTCGTAGGGGCCCGCAAGCGCCCCTACAATCAAGTATAGTAGGTGACTTTGGCCTTTAAAGAGTTAAATTCAATGAAAGAAAAACAGTCATTTGCATTAAATAACCAAATGCAAAAAAAGGGGAATTGACTGAACTGATCAAACACTGTTTCCTTTAAATAGAAAAATTTTCTTATTGATTATTTGTATTTATTATTATTACTTTGCGGGGGCTTGTTTAACTAGGAAGTTTTTGACTCAGGTCAATATAAATCGTGGCAGACATAAAAAAAAATTAAAAAATATTTTTAAGATAGTTGATTGAATCAGGCGTTACTTTGCGGAAATTCATCTTCAAATCTATGTTTTGAATAAATATTTAGTGTGTTTTCGCTACCTTGTTGTAGGCAAATAAGTTTAAGGGCGTTAAGGACATTTATAAAAAAAATACAAACTATTACTAATATTACAATAATGATACATTTAAAAACTTAATTTTACAAAATAGATACAATAATAATAAATTTCACTTACTTTCACTACACTCTATTATATATTTTCAAAATACTATATTAATAATCCGTTAACAACAAATAAAAATTATAAAAATCTTTTAAAAATAATATGACAAAATATTGAAAACACTTCACTAGTAAATAACACCCTTATTCTCACTACACTACACTCTGTTCGACACGTGTTTCGCCTCTCAACGAAGCATCTCCAGGACGTGTTGACTCTTCGAGGTACATCAAAACTAGCAACTTTTGACAAAACTCAAAAAAATCAGCTATATAACTATTATATACTACGGGACTAGACTGCAGTCTGCATGCTGGGTAGACTGCAGTCTACCCGTGACCACGGTCGATGCAACTCGGTCGAAACGTCGGGATGAGGAGGTATTTATTTATCTCGTAATTTTAGTGCGTGATTAGTCCCGTTGTATATAATAATTATGTGTTCAAATCGCGAAAGCTTAAAAATCAGCTATTCCATATATTTTGTCGCGGGTGAACGATATTTTTCTATGGAACAATAATTTTTTTTTTTAGTTTTGACAACAGTGGCAGAACAATAGTTGTTAGTTTTGATTTACAGAATAAGCCCCTGAAAGGATGCTAATTGATTAGGAATAACCCTGTATAGTTTACAATAGTAGTTTAGTAGTATACTTACTGCAACCCTTCTCTCTGTTCCTTGTCAGATACTTCGACTTTAGCCGTGTACACTCCGGGAGGCAAATATGTGCACCATTTACCTGTAAAAAGTATTTATTTAGTTTTTTTTTTAAATATTTTGTTTGTTTATTGCACAATGTACTGTGTCAACGTGAAGTTTATTACTAACTATGACTACTACTATGACTGCCTCGGTGGCTCAGTGATTAGTGATCCTAACTTCGTGGTCGAAGAGGCGTGGGTTCGATCCCCACACAGGGCAATATTTATGTGATAAACATAAGTGTTTGTTCTGAGTCTGGGTGTTATTTAGTTACTATTTATATAAGTATGTGTAGTATATCAGTCTCTGGCAGCCATATCTCAAGCTTTGCTTAGTTTGGGGTCAGAGGCCGTGTGTAAGATGTCCCCTAATATTTATTTATTTATTAATAATTAATTAGCTTTTTTTTATATCTGCAGACTTTTCAATCGCGTGACGCGACGGATCACGCTTCCCTGAGGGCTTTTGCTACCTACTGTTACTTTCTATTCTTTTGTAGCCTTAAGCCAGAGTCCTGGATATAGATAGGAACGGTGTTATAAGCTGAATCATACAAGACGGCGGATGTGAAGCTAGCTACAAACTGCGCGATATTCAATCAACGTTCAGTGATATGTCGGCTTCAGTCAGGATTCGGCCTATAGCAGAGGCGCGTTCAGGGCGCAGCGCCACGTGTTTGGCGGCGGGCGGTGTGACGTCACCGCGCCAGCGTGACACGCGACCGAACACACTGTATACCCACTATTACTATCTTTTATGCAGCCTAGGAACATATCTACTATCCACACGAGACTGGTTCGCTCGGGGAAGTTGACTCACGTGATAGGTGTACAAATTTATAATTGTTTGCCGAAGGACATCACTAGCTCAGTGAGCGATAATATATTTAAAACAAAACTAAAGAACTGGCTCGTATAAAAGGCATTTTATACAATTGATGAATTTTTTGCTTACAATAATAAGAGTAATTTCTTTTTAAAAAAATTGATGTGATATGACATTATTATTTTTTTATATTCTTCACATTATTATTGGATACTTACTAAGTATTTGCTATTAATCTTATGAATGATTATTGTATTTTGTGACTTATAATTTTTGACAAATTATCAATAAAATGTTTATCTATTTATCTGTTATCTGTTATCCCGCAACACTAAAGTGAGACTGGTACGGACATTGGTTTTCTCGATTTTACGGCGTGGAATCCTGGACGTTACGAAAGGAATCTCTTCCTGATCCCAAATTGATGCATTTGAAATGTGGTGTTGGAGGCGAATGCTTCGTATTCTTTGGACAAGGCACCGTACCAACGTGTCTATTCTTGAGGAGCTCCGTATAAAAACACGACTGTCGACGATTTGCTTCCAGCGCATTCTTAAATACTTTGGTCACATCGCTCGCAGAGACCCAAAAAACCTCGAGAAGTTAGTGGTAGTAGGAAAGGTCGATGGGAAAAGATCACGTGGTCGATCGCCTACGAGATGGACGGATCAAATAAAATCTTTGACCGGCATGCCCAACCATGATATCCGCAGCAGACAGGTCCAAGTGGAAGAACATTGTCCAAAAAGTGATCCAAGATTAACCCGCTCCAACTTAGACAAGACCTTCAATAATGAAGAATACGACTAAGAGATGCAGCCTAGGCGCTAGATAGTTAGAGTCGTCTCACCCGACGTCGTATGCTCACCCGAGTCCTGTATGTTGACGAGAACAGTGTTAGCAGAGGCGCGTTCAGGGCGCAGCGCCACGTGCCTGGCGGCGGGCGGCGTGACGTCACCGCACACGCGCCAGCGCGACACGCGACCGACCACGCTGCCTCGCGGCCCGTTGCTGCCGACCGTCACTTCAATGTCCTCTAGCTCGCTACGCTCTGGAATAGAATTTATGCTGATATCAAAATTTTTCGCAAAAAATGACATGACCGACTTAAACCGTGTACAGAATTCGCGAATAGTACGCACGGATCGATGTAACAATTTCACATTATTTTTGATTTATCAAAAATGGCTCAGCCGATTTCGATAAAGTTTAAATGGGACTAACTTCGAAGTATATTTCTTTTCAGAATTCTTTTCAATATAAAATAATTATTGAAATCGGACGCGTCGAATTGAGTAGCTCCTCCGTTTCGTCGGTCTAAAATGATTCAGAAGCAGCACAAATGTAAATTATTTAAATGTAATATATTATTTTTTATGTCATTTTTATAAGTATTACGGGATTTACCTAGCTATCACTCAATTAAAATACTAGATATACAACTCGGTCGAAGCGTCGAGATAATGAGTTATATATGAATATCGTGTTTTCACTGCGCAATAAGTCAAAATTGATTGCAGTATCACATTTGGTGTTCAATTGATTGAAAATTTATTTCAGCAAAGTCTTTGCTCATTTTTTCTCTTTGCTAAGAAAAGATGGCAAATATATGGCAGTATGTAGACAAACGCAAACTTATATGATGCAGCTGACAATGGACCACATACCCATCTACACGATATCGCTCCGCTGCATGCGCGCCCTCCTGACGACGACAGCCAGTCAAAACCGCTTCCAAGAGAGATAATTTCATACTTTATAGAGATTTTTTTCATAGAGATACTATTTTTGACATTTGTAGAAAATGTTGAAGATGATGAATATCATAGCAACTGCTGAGAGAGTAAAGCCAGCATTGCAAGAAACGTAACCGTGGAGCTGATGCTCCATGAGCTGCACCAGCGTAATGGGCTGTTTACCCGAGGCCCTACCCTCAATAAAGGAAGTGGAATATAAAAAAAAATTAAATGTACCGTGTTGGAAGCTAACAGTGTAGACCCCGGGATGCAGGCTCGCTAGTGTGAATTTGCCGGCCGAGTCGGAGGTTCCTATCGGAGTCCCGTCGAGCAGCACCCGGACTCCGGGCAAGCCTTTGCCGGGAGCAGATACAACCGAGCCTACCACTGTGAACCCCGTCACCTAAAAGAAATAAAATTATACTATAATCTCACAAATCCGGCATTATTGAAAACTAGAGGGTGCCAGATTATTGGAATGTTCGGATTACTGGACTATAGAAAAAATCATTATAAAATAAATAATTTCGTAAAGAGAACATAATGTATGTATGCGCTTGCATAAAGAGTAACTATAATGCATATTATTATGTGAACATGATAAGTTTTGAGGTTAGACTGCTAGACGACGACGCGGCGAGGGAGCGCATAGGCGTAGAGGGGCGAGAGAAGCGCGGGCGGAGGGTGCCGGATTATTAGACGTATCGGTCCATATATTGCCTTGTACTAAGCCGAAAGAGGAGGGTTAACTTTGAATCCACAAAATGTATGAAAGAGCAGATTTTTTTCTCGAAATCCAGGTTGGCTCTACAGTTCAAAACTTGTTCATAATGGTGGTATTATTCACCCTCTTTCTTAGTACACGAGTTCTAGATAACCCTGTATATCAAGTTCTTATCAGATTCTTTAAATTGTTATTATATGTGGGGACAATGTCCTGCGTAAACATCCCGCATGGGTATACTAAGCGCCACACAAATCGACAGATGAGAAGTTAGCCGCAGATGACACTTCGCCGTGATTCGCTAATTATTGCGCATGTGTGCACAATGCCTATACAAATGGCGAAGTAGTGAGCTCGGGCGTAGGGAGCGCGCGGGAGGCATGAGGTCGGCGGGCGGGTGTGCCCCGGCGTTTCGTCTCTCTGGCTCCCGCGCGTACTCATATTTCGACTTTACTCAGAACGCTGCGCATAACTTCCCATCCACCTATTTTGTGGCGCTTAGTATAAGAGGTTTTGTGGACTAGCAGAATTCAGCTGTTGATCGAAGTCACATTGAACTCAAAGATTTTCTACAGATATTGGTTTATATGCATTATCTCTTGCTGCTCAAGTCTCGTAATTCTAGCATACCAGGATTACGAGACTTGATACATATCTAGAGCACATATAATTGTAATATGCCTCTAATGAGACAAGTTCTGGATGAATGCATGATGTAGATAAATTATACTTACACACAGCAAAATGATATTCTACACAGCCTTAATGTAGGAGAGGTCTGGTCATTAAGGTTCAAGATTCAAAAGAGAAAAAACCAGACAAGTGCAAGTCAGGCTCGCACACCGAGGGTTCCGTACAAATCCAGAAAAATTCACAAAATTGATTTTAACAACGTACATTACGTTGTTAAAATCTCTATACTCATCATCATCATCGACAAAAGTTTTTTTTTACTTTTCCCGTCATTCATCGAAAATTGTTAAAATAATTGAAAACCTGTTTTACTCGTAGCATGTGCTAATGAAGCTCTTTTATATGATACCTTACATGATACGATTTACGCACTTTGCATTTTAAACCCGTATTTTGTGAATTTTGAAGCCATATTTTTTTGTGATTTAAATAAAAATGTTCAGTTTTCAGATTTATTCCTATATGTGTACTCTGAGATAAGGCTTTTCGCCGAATTTCATAGTTCTATGTCAAAGGGAAGTACCCTGTAGGTTTTGATTTTTGTGAGTGTCGAAATGTGCTGTTTTTTACGACATAAACGGCTTTAACTTCTTTATATAATAACTGAGAAGTTTTTCCTTTACTCAACTGTAAGAAATCATAGATATATGTATACAGTTTAGATTTCAACTCGATATCTTTACGCGTTCCCGAGATAAAGAGTCTTGACATACACACAGACGGACAGACGGTCAGACGGACAACAAAGTGATCCTATAAGGGATCCGTTTTTTCCTTTTGAGGTACGGAACTCTAAAAAATCTAGAACCGGAATAGTCTATTAGAAACTTAATACATACCTCAAAAGCATTCTTAATGAACAGGCTGTCATGCCTGACTGTAAAAGGCACCGCATCAGGCTTGACGTTGTAACTGACTTCCACCTGGCCAGGAGTGGTCGGCAACGCAATGAGTCGGTACTCTCCCGCTGGCACGAGGCCAAAAGAGAACTCCCCTTGCGAGTCAGTAGTAACATGACAAATAGGAGAGTCAGGTACGCTTTGGAGTAGAGCTGTGTTGCAGCCTTCTACTCGATACTTTTGATTGTCCTGGAAATAAAAGTTAACTTTAGAAATAGCATACTATAATTTGTGTTATTTTTAAGAGATTTATAAATTTTTAATTATTCACTTTTTTTTTAAACTTTTATGTAGTTCGCTCAGACCAAATAAAAAAACCAAGACAGAATGTAGAGAAACAGACAAGTGAGGCCGACAAAACTACGCCTCGCCTCACAGACACAATTACACACACGAAAACGTAGAACGAAACTACGCTTTGGCTCGTCAGTCGAACTATGGCTACGTAGTATTATTATATCTTCTTTGCTATGGCAGCGCAACACCGACGTACCTACTCACCACATGTATAAAAAACCGGCCTCACTTGTACGGTTACGACGTTCTGTCTTGATATTTTTATTTGGTCTGAGATAGTTCAATGGTTTGTCAAGCCTACATTCAACCACAATATTGATCTGTAGACTGGGCAGCAAAAATACTTAATTACTCTAGTAATTGGTCAAAAAGAACACAACTCATCTGCTTAGTCTGGACTGATTGTATAAATGCATTAATATTGTTCTTTTAGTAATTACCCCTTCGTGGGTAGGCCTTCGTCCTGCAGTGGACTATTAAAAAAGGCTGGTACAGTACAGTACAGTACAGTAATTGCACTGAAGTTTAAATATCGCAAGTTCACTTTAAGGTAGGCATTGAAATAGATAAACACCAAAAGGCTATTTACAAATATGTATTAATATTCACCAAATAATATTGAAGTAAAATAATTTGTTCAATAATCTGCCACAGACCAAATAAAAAAATCAAGACAGTTGTGAAAAAACAAGTGAGGCCTACAAAACTACGCCTCACCGTGTAGGTGTACATACACAATTACACACACAAGCACTTACAAGGAAACTACGCCTTGGCTCGTCAGTCAAACTTTGGCGGCACAACATCGACGCACTCACCACATAAACACCGGCCTCACTTGACTGTTCACGACGTTCTGTCTTGATTTTTTATTTGGTCTAAGTGAGTAATCCGCAAGAGAACATTTTTCATCTGCTGTCAAAAACAAAAAGATCGCATACTAAATTTAATAAGCGCGCGCGGATCCCTGAGTTCGGACGCGTTGCGCGGAGGTCGGTAGCGCTGGCGACCGCGAAAGCTCGCCACAATGGCACGATCAAAGCACACAAAACAGAGACAAGTGATTGCATTTCTAGAGAAGCATACTAAGCGCCATACCCTGTTAGCGCCACACAAGTCGGCGGATGGGAAGTTATGGGCAGAACGCTGCGCAAAAGCCGAAATATAGGTATGCGCGGGAGCCAGAGCGACGAGACACCGGGGCACACCCACCTGTCAACCTCATGCCTCCCGCGCGCTCCCTACGCCCGTGCTCAACACTTCGCCACGCGGCGTCGGCATTGTGCACACATGCGCAATAATAAGCGAATCATGGCGAAGTGTCATCTGAAGCTAACTTCTCATCCGCCGCCTTGTGTGGCGCGCATCAGGGTAATTTAATTTAAAAAAAAAAGTTTTTAACAGTTTTACGTATACAAATAATTGTCCAAACAGATTAAAAATGTAATCTGTTTACTGCCTAATGTGGGTACAGAAACTTACTTCTTTTGAATACAGCAGCACATACAGGCCTTCAATAGGACTGCCAAATGAGGTTACGGAACCTTTTACGTCATAGCCCTTTACTGTTAGAACTACTCCCAGAGGCAGTGCCATTTTCCCTTCTTTCATTTGAACCTCTGCTTGAGATGGCTCCAGTTTCCATCTGGAAGTAAAATGATAATGTTAAGGCTATAAAAATCGCAATAGTAATAACATTTATTATTTACAGTAGATGTGGCACTTAAAATGTTAAAATGATAAAGAAAAGGGGCTTGACACATAAATAAAATAAAAATAATATTAGGTTGTCCACCCTGGACATAGGCCTCGTCTAGAATTTGCCAGAGCTTCCTATTCCTGGCTTTCCTGTGCCACCCTGGCAGCAAGTCGTCGACCCACCGTTGCTGAGGTCGTCCCCTGAATCGCTTCCCGTCTCTTGGGTACCAGAGCATGACCTCTTTGGTCCATTTATTTTTTTTGCTTCTCAGTACATGCCCAATACTGCCATTTTAATTTTTTAATTTTTTGGCTTACATCTGCTACGCCTGTGGCCTTTCAGATTTTTGTTAGTCTCCACCTATCTTTTAATTTTAAATGGAGCATGCTTCGTTCCATCCCCTGTTGGCATACCTTAAATTTTTGAATGTGTTGGGGCTTGACACATAGTAAAGGAATAATCCGTAAATAATAATCATAACTGGTAAAAAACTGTACAGCCAAATAGCTTTTTCAGTATTCTCTTAGTTTTATCCTTTTCAATCTCCTACGACAAATCAAGGGTAAAATTTTCAAAAACATGCTATTCGTATCCTATGAGGCGAACTTCGTGTAATGTTTTACTTTTTATATATTTTTTTTATTGCATACTCAAGTAAATAAACAGCACAAGAAGTACATCCATTATTTTTGAAAATTAATATTGTTTTACTTACACATAAAATGAAATAAACAAGAACCATGTAAGATTAATTTTTTCTTAAAAAACACATAACGAACACAGAGTCAGTTCAACATAGGTACGACCTTATCTGCAGAGTGTGAAACTACAGCTGTTTTTTTTCGTATGGCACTATACATTGTTGTATAACGCCCCTGGCGGAAACAAGGAAGAACAATCCAAAATGTATGGTACCACATACAAACCCGAAAGTATAAGTAAACTAAGCAAAATCTGGACTAAGGGCTCAGGATTGAACACTGGGAAAGAAAAACGTGCCGTCACGGATACCATGTCAGAGAATTGTCTTTTTTTAAGTAGGATGACCAAAACATCTCAAACATACCAGGATATAATATGTTCGGATTGTTATTGCATGCAGGAATCGCAGATATCTGACCACTAAATCGGCATCCTTTCAGTCCACTGCTGGAGATAGGCTTTCCCTAAAGATCTTTAAAAAACAGGTAGGTAATGACTTGCATCCAAAGCGATCTAAGCAGTCTTGATGAGAAGTCTTGTGAAAACTCCGGTTTTTAGAGCCCAGAACCCGGACATGTCAGCATATTTTGGTATTTGATTTTTTGACTAACCAGGACAACAAATAAGTAGCTTCGGGACTAACCTTGGGTGAGATGCTTTAACAATGTACTTTCCTGGTATAACAGCAGAGAAATGGAAATCGCCACCAACTGTTGTGACTGTATTCCGCGTCTCTCCTTTTTCATTCACCAGTTGCACAGCTATCCCACTTGGCCCTTGCTTTTGACCCTGCGTGACTACTCTTCCATTTATACCAAAACCATTGAATGCAAAGTTGACGTCTTGCCCTGTGGAACACTTGTCTGTGACACCATCTACAGACAGAGCGACTTCGGAGGGCTCGAAACTTAGCCCGGCAGGCGGATGAACCTTCAATACGTATTCCCCTTTCTCGTATAGAGGAAGGAAATAGTAACCATTTGTTGGGGCGCATTCTGTCTTTTCTTTTAGGCTTCCATCTTTGGTATATCTGAAATAGAAGTAGTTGATTACAGAAGAAGGCCTAAAAACGGCCTTAAAAACTAGATCAGCAACGAATTGTTCAGGAAAAATAATAATCGAATTAGCTTAGAGGTTAACTTACAGTCCAATCTCAATTTCAGAATAGTCCAGTTTAACGTGACTTTTAACGAATCCGCCGCATCCTAATATATCGTTAGCTTCGCACTTTGCTGTTATAAATATTATAATTATAATTAAAAAAGGTAATTTTGAGCACCAAGCCGCGTACGCCATTTTTACCATTTTATGTGACATTGACACAAAAATGGAGACAGGCAGCTGATAAGATTGACATTGGAGTTTTTTCTTCTTTTGCTTATTTATCAAAGTATTAATCCCCAATTTCTCTTTGTCCACAATAAACAAGAGGTAGAGGAATCCATAGTAGATGTCCACAGCTGGACTCTGGACATAGAACTTCACTATGGATCTCCAATAAGACCGCTTGGTAGCAGCTTACATCTAGCTGCGGTCTTGATGAGGTCATTTCCACCTCGTTGGTGGACGTCCTTCGCTGCGCTTGCCGATACCGGGCCACTCCACACCATATATGGTATCTCAGAATAATGAAAAACAGCGTAGTATCCCACTATGGAAATTAACGTGGTTTTCACACATTTTATACTATATATAACGGGAATGAACTCACGTGTGGGGATAGTCGTAACGACTATAGTTTCGGTCGCATTCGGCGACCTTTCTCAAGTTGGCGAGTGCTAGCACGCGGAGCCGTCTCGCAATGCACTGAGCGACCTTTCTCAAGTTGGCGAGTGCTAGCACGCGGAGCCGTCTCGCAATGCACTGAATTTCAGTGCATTGCGAGACGGCTCCGCGTGCTAGCACTCGCCAACTTGAGAAAGGTCGCCGAATGCGACCGAAACTATAGTCGTTACGACTATCCCCACACGTGAGTTCATTCCCGTTATATATAGTATAAAAAGCGTAGTATCCACTCGAAAACTTTTCGACCCTATCTGTCATCAGTGCTAACATGCAATATGTCCTGCCCATTGCCAATGCAATGTTCAGCAATGGACTAATAAAGGGCCAGTACAGCCAAAGTACAGCTCAATGAACATTCGGGTGTGTCCTCGTTATTTCTAAATAATTAGGGTGCGTTCCAAAACAGGCAATATTCACTCGGTAAAGGGTGAAATTCGCTCGATGCTGGTTCCGAAACGCAACGGTGAATTTTACTTTAGTGTTTTGGAACGCCTCCGACAGAGTGAAATTCCACCTGACAGTTGAAATAATTTACCCTGGTAAAATCAGAGTTGAATTTCACTCGGCTGTCAAAATTGACGTAACGAGAGAAGTTATATTGAAAACAAGCGGTTGAGGAAAAATACAATTCACACTAAACTAGGTGTTCTGCGACGGCAAAATATTATAAGCACTTTAGATAAAGATGAAACTAGTAATATTATATTATTATATAAAAGTTAATGCTGTTGTTAATTAAAGATCGTTTTTGGGCATATATCCTGGATCGGCGCGCGAAATTCAAATTCTCTTCAACTAGAAATTATCATGTTGATACAGTTTTGTATAAAGACTGTTCACTATTTCGGTTTTTTATGTATATACTAAGTCAAAACTACTTATTTTCGCAAAATGACTGTACATGAGTACAGTCCGTTCACAGCTACATGAAGTTGCTTTCTCTGATACCCATCTCTGTGTCTCTCTCTAACCTGTGATTGTGTGTAATGACTAGGCAGAGATAGTGACAAATATCAGGGGCAAAACAACCGTGTACAGATTGTAATGTATCTCCACATACACATCTTGACATAAAACCTAAGAAAAATTGAATTTCGCGCGCCGATCGATGCTATTGCCGGTGCTACCAGAGCTTACGTGTGATTTGAACGTACGACAGATCGAAGAGTAACATTTTCTTGGAAAAAGGATGATTTTCATGATAAGTACTTATTTACAGAAGAATTTTTACTGAGAATTTATATACCATTTTAGGAAATGACGACCTACATAAATAAAAACCAAAAATCAACCATGTAGAAAAAGTATCGGTAAAGAAACAAAAGGAACATTTATTGCATAAATGGTAACACTTAGGTAATTCATTTTTCCAAGATCGTTCCAAAACATAATTCGCTCCGTGTGATTTTCACCCTCTACAGCCTAGTTCCGAAACCAAAATTCATCCGGTAAAATTCACCCGACAAACAGCTAAATGTTTTGGAACGCACCCTTATTAACAGAAAATAAATTGTTAGACATAACACCGTTTAAGCAAACTTATGATTCGGGAAAAGTATGCTTAGGGGCTGAGCTCTACTTGTCTGGGTGCATAGCCATACTCCCAGATTATGAATGATTCTTGTGAGAATCATTAGGAATAGAGGAACAGGTCCATAATCCCATATGGGATAAATTAATCTCTTATCTTGTAATTGCAGACAATAAAACGTTCAAAGATTTTGTGCGTTTTTTTATTATGGGGCATTTTAAAAACAATAACATTTTATCAAAATGAATGGGTGTAAAGATATAGTAATAAAAAAGGTAACATATACTTATAAATACATTTACTAATTAGATTGGTGAGAATACAAAGTTTTATATTTAGTCTACTGAATACTTGTCTACTTTTTCATGTAGATACAGCAGTTTTGGCTTTATTTTGTATGGGGAGGAATAATTTGAACTCAGCTGGTAGCTCATCTTCTGAGTAAAGTCTATCAGAGAAGTAAACCCTTCGGATCCTGCAGTTGGCATGTATTTGTACTCTTAGTGTCTCAACATAGTTTGTTCCATAAGCTCTTCTAGTGAAATCTGCCAGGTTGAATTGAATCTGGTTCCATCCCTCATCGAGACGCATGGGCATGGTGCAGATGAATGGTTTCACACGTGTGGTGGACTGGTAGTTACTAGCACGAAATCTTCTTCGAACATTCTTATCGTCTAACACCTGAAAGCAAACGGTAAAATTTAAGTTTTCATTATGACTAACTTTGTAATGCTAAATTAGGCCCAATTACGAAGGTGCCAACCTAGCAATTTAGAATGTTGTTCTCTCTTTCATATGCGTACAGAGAAAATGAAACAGGAATGTTCTAAATTGCTATTATATTTAGGATGGCGCCTTGACAGAGCTGTTGTTAGCTCTGTGTTCCCTTCTATATTCTAAGGCTCTGTGATGTGAGCAGAACAATTTTGAGGTTATATGGTAATTTAGATGTTATGCATGTTAGGGCTAATTAGGTTAATGTTTACTGACCTGAACTTCGAAAGTGAAGTACTTTTTGAGGTTCTTGATTATCATAACCAAGAAGGGCAGCTTGATACCTAGAGTCTTCTTAGGATCGGCGGGACAAGTAATGTACGTAGTGCTAACGTTGGTCCCGACGATCTCTAGCACGAGGCTCTGGATGTCGTTGTCCGTGATCCTCTTAATGTGCCCATTCCGAACCTTTTTGTCCCAGATTTGCAAAGGTTTACTACCTATGCTGTAAAGTATTGACAAGAAACCGGACTGAAAAGTATTCTTGAACATTTTGCTTGAATTCACTAGCACTACTCTG
Organism: Hypomecis punctinalis; assembly: GCA_949316475.1. Classification (NCBI taxonomy): domain Eukaryota; kingdom Metazoa; phylum Arthropoda; class Insecta; order Lepidoptera; family Geometridae; genus Hypomecis; species Hypomecis punctinalis. The sequence goes on from OX438798.1 coordinate 23,349,121, forward strand.
CCTAATACCCTTACATTTACAAGGCAATTGAGCACAACTGTTTAATCAATACAGATTATTCGTGGCTGCACTACAACCTGACAGGATGACAGTAAACAACACGGGAATTTAGGCCGGCCATTGATTGGGCATGTGTTTGTTATTAGAGCAGGTTGCCATAACAACGCACGCAACCAGCTAGAGGTGAATTCTTACCGCTCGATAAACTTCATCACACTTAGGTGTCTCTTCGTCATGCTTAATAAGAGTGAAAGTGACAAGATAGTCTCGATCGCTTTTCTACTTTTACGTTCCAATTCACGAAGATTTATAAGCTGCAATCTTTTCATTGTTAATACCCCTATAGGTAGCTTTTCTGCTGTGATTCCTGATAATTATTGTTTATTTTTTCAGAAGAATGTATAATTTTTCAAAGCTATGTATGAATTTTATGACCAACTCACGAAAGTTTCCTTTCCAAAGATCAAAATAAGTCATAAACGTCTAAATAAATTCAAGAACGATGCCAAAATTTAATTATAAGAAAAAAATCGTATATATATTTGACATTCAAATTGAGTGACATTTTTTGTCTTGGGGTAACGTTATTGCCCGGTTAGATATGTTTTCTATTATGAGCAATTTAGCTACGGAAGAAGAATTAAATGCGGGATAAAAAAAAAAACTCTGTCACGTTTGAGTACAGAATCTCGGGATGAGAAAGGAAATGATACACTAGTAAGTTTACTACAGAATTCTTATACGTCCTAGCAATGGAATAACAACAGCTGGGCTACACTGCTCACGCTCGCTCCGCTCTAATACCTAAGCCAATTACTTGTTAACATTTTAACATCATTCCCTCAGGTATAAACATGACAGAACGTAGTGAATGCGAATCATAGTTTAAATTAACCGTCTCAGCTTAAATAATATTTAATGTGCGAATAAAAAAAACCATATTAATATATTTTATCATTAGGTACCTAACCAAAAGGAATTGACACTGCAAAGCGTACCCCTCTATGCCAAAAGTACGTGACCGGCGGTCATGCTCTTTATATAAAAATATCGATCTGGTTGCGCTTGTGTTGCGTTAATTTTCAGCTAGTGTTAGTTACATTTGTAGTGTGCGTGTAAACTTTCTATTTTTCCAATTTACAACCCAAATCAAAATTTTGTACAGATGATTCTTTTGTCTCAATTCCAAGGTTAGTTTCGTAGTAAAAGTATTTGCTTTGTAGGGAAGAGTAAAAATCTATCACTCTAAATTTAGCAACAATTCAAATTCTCGGTCACCCAGTTTTTTTTTGTCTTTATTTAATGAATTAAGCTACTTTTAATATTATTAGCCTTGGCCCACCGCCTTGGCAATTTCAGGATTCACTGAATAGGGTAACACTGGTCTTTCCAAAAAAAATAATTTTGAAAGCGGTGCATGGCTGTGTGCTTGTCGTGCGCGTTATTTTTCTTTTATTTACAGTTCCGTGCAATTATTCATGTTACTTAAAACACAATATGAATTAGTGTAGTGAAACGTTTTGGCCTACGAGATATGGGCTATTGATATACACACTCGCTAGGAAAATAATCACCCCTATCAAAATGACGATGGAAATGTCATCAAAGAGGTAAGAGATTCAGTACTGTAACTTGTAGTTATTCATGTTATTTTATCTGCCGGTTGTACCCAACCTGTAAAGTTCATAGTAGGTACTTCTAAAATTATGTTTGTACATGTAGATAAACATTGAATTTAGTACCTAGTCAGCATCTGTCTTAAGGTTCAGCTTGGGTCAGAGCAGATTCAAAATTTTCATTAGCCGAAAATTCGACACTGTAAGAAATAAATAAACATATAATAATTATAAATAAATATAAACTATTGTAAATAATTAGCATGTAAATAAATTATGTTTCACAAAATAAGTTCAAAAATAGAACTGTCACATTTTTTTACATCTACTAGATTTGGATAAAAACTTTAAACTTTTTTGTGGAATTGAAGTTTTCACACTCACAGTTTTCATAGAGTAAAGATTTGGATTTACATACCCACAGAATAAATGCGTTTTCAATGCCATCATGCTGTGATCGTGTCAAAAGGATTTTCTTCTGCAGGGCATTTTAACCTATTTTTGACCGACGAAAAAACTGAGAAGGTACTCAAGTCTACACATATAGGTATATTATACATATATATTTTTTTATGTATTACCATGCATAACTTTTTACAGAGTGGTACGATTTCTATTATTCTTTTTTTATTAGAAAGGGTATACTTTGAAATTGATCGCATTTAAAGTTTTTCAAAATTGGCTGAACCATTTTTGATAAATCAACAATAATGTGAAAATTGCTACATAGATCCGTACCTTTTATTTGCGAATTCTGTACACGGTTAAAGTCAGTCATGCCAGTTTTTGTGAAAAATAGTTCTTTTATTTTGAGGTGATTATGGACTGAAAATGATGATAATGATTTCCAAGACGATTTAAAAGTTACCAGCTAACTAGGAAAACTGATGGAATTTTAATTGTCTCACAATTTCATGGCTCAAATTAGAACAAAACCTAATCTACTCACCCGTGAAATTTTCTCACTATTGTATTGTACTGTTTGTCTTAGAGTGCATGAACTCTGAGGTGAAGGACCTTTAGGCACATGCCACACGGGCGTTGACGCCGCGTAATTGCACCGCGGCGTCACCGCCGCTGCACCGCGGCGGTGCAGCGGCGGTGCTGAGCGTCGTCGCGGCGACACCGCGGCGCCCAGTGTTACCTTAGACACTGATGACATCTAGGCAGTTAGCGGAAAAAAAGGTTTTAGGGATAACCGGCTGAAGATAAGTAAAATATCTCATATACAGTCTGATTTTGTGTGAGCCAACCGCAGAAAGAAAGTGTTTTTGTTCTTCGTTTGATATATTAGAGAAATAATGTAGCCGATCGATAAAATCTGAAATAGATGCATTGATTTGTGCAAAGTGACATGAAAAATATCTCATAAGCCCATCGAGTATGGACTTGTGTGATTTGTCACGACGAGTGGCACAGTAATAGCTGAACCAGTGACAGCTGTCAAACTTTAAAGTGATTTATCTCGGTCATTATCGATTCTAGACTACTGCTGTCTTCACAAAAGTAATAGAACTCGACAAGATCTACATTTCGGATGACAGCTGTCAAACGTAAAAGTGATTTATCTCGGTTATTATCGATTCTAGACTATTGCTCTCTTCACAAAAGTAATAGAGCTCGACGAAATCTACATTTCGGATGACAGCTGTCAAACTTAAAAGTGATTTATCTCGGTAATTATCGATTATAGACTACGGCTGTATTCACAAAAGTGATAGAGCTTAACGAGATCTACATTTCAGATGACAGCTGTCAAACGTAAAAGTGATTTATCTCGGTTATTATCGATTCTAGACTACTGCTGTCTTCACAAAAGTGATAGAGGTCAACGAAATCTACATTTCGGATGACAGCTGTCAAACTTCAAAGTGATCCGAAATGTAGATCTCGTCGAGCTTTATTACTTTTGTGAAGAGAGCAGTAGTCTAGAATCAATAATTACCGAGATAAATCACTTTTAAGTTTGACATCTGTCATCCAAAATATAGATCTCGTCGAGCTCTATTACTTTTGTGAAGAGAGCAGTAGTCTAGAATCAATAATTACTGAGATAAATCACTTTTAAGTTTGACAGCTGTCATCCGAAATGTAGATTTCGTTGACCTCTATCACTTTTGTGAAGACAGCAGTAGTCTAGAATCGATAATAACCGAGATAAATCACTTTTACGTTTGACAGCTGTCATCTGAAATGTAGATCTCGTTAAGCTCTATCACTTTTGTGAATACAGCCGTAGTCTATAATCGATAATTACCGAGATAAATCACTTTTAAGTTTGACAGCTGTCATCCGAAATGTTGATTTCGTCGAGCTCTATTACTTTTGTGAAGAGAGCAATAGTCTAGAATCGATAATAACCGAGATAAATCACTTTTACGTTTGACAGCTGTCATCCGAAATGTAGATCTTGTCGAGTTCTATCACTTTTATGAAAACAACAGTAGTCTAGAATTGATAATGACCGAGATAAATCACTTTGAAGTTTGACAGCTGTCACTTGGAAAGCTGTTACTGTGACATTCGTCGTGACAAATTACACGATCTGATTTCTAACGTGTACGAGGGATTTTTCTCATCTTCAGTTTAAGATTGAACGGTTGTCGTCAAAACCTTTTTTCCCGCTAAAAATTCATAGAATACTCGAATACTCTAGATTTAATGTCTAAATCGCTACCGGCAACACTGGTCACCGCGGTGACGCCGCGACGACGCTCAGCACCGCCGCTGCACCGCGGCGGTGCAGCGGCGGCGACGCCGCGGTGCAATTACGCGGCGTCAACGCCCGTGTGGCATGTCTGTTAGCTGTTAAACCATCGTCATCGTCATATCCACGTTTGCTTACAAGTACAATTGTACCTGTACTGTACCAGACTTTTTTTTAATAGTCCACTGCAGAACATAGGCCTACCCACGAAGGGTGATTGGGCCATATCCACCATGCTGGCCCAGTAAGGGTTGGTGGATTCACATTACGCCATCGAATTTCTTCTATGGACGCATGCAGGGTGCCTCTTGATGTTTTCCTTTGCCGAAAAGCCAGTGATGTTAAATTCCATACATAAATTCCATAAGAACTCATATTGGTACGGGACCGGGATTTGAACCCTCACGATTGCAAAGCGGGTGTCTCTACCTCTAGGCCACCATGGCTTGTACACTAATAACTAACTAAATAAGACATAAATAATAATACTATAAAAAATAAGACTAATTTGGTAATTGTCAATTTCATCTATTTTTATTTTTATTTTGTGCTATATTGTATAGTAATGTTTACTTACAAATGGTGTTATGAATAAATGACTATTTGACTATAGACAATGAGTACTAAGTATAATTATTTGTAATGTAATGTAACCAATTTTAAAGGTAAGTAAATGTGGCCATGGTAAATTTAATAGCAACTTAATGCAATTGTGAAGTGCCAACTTGGCCATACAAAAACAATAAGCTGTTATCTACCTCTAAATGTTATCTGATTTGAGTGTTTTTAGGGTTCCGTACCTCAAAAGTAAAAAACGGGACCCTTATAGGATCATTTTGTTGTCCGTATGTCAAGACTCTTTATCTCGAGAACGCATAAAGCTATCGAGTTGAAATTTAAACTGTATATGTATATCTATGGTCTCTTATCTATGGTCTCTTGCAGTTTTGTAAAAGAAAAACGTCTCAGGTATCGTATAAAAAAGTTAGAGCCGTTTATGCTTAAAATCCGCATATTTCGACACTCACAAAAATCAAAACCTACAGGGTACTTCCCATTGACATAGAACTATGAAATTTGGCCAGAAGCATTGTCTCAGTGTACACATATAGGAATAAATCAGAAAACTGTACATATTTATTTAAATCACAAAAAAAAGGGCCTAGATTCAAAATTCAAAGTGAGTAAATCATATCATGAATCAAGGCCCGATTTTATGCGATTTAAATAAAAATGGTAATAATATAAAAATTTTCGAAGTGTTTGACGAGAACAGTGAAAAGAAATTTAGTATGGAGATTTTAACAACTTCCCGATTTTGTGTAATTTTCTGGATTTGTACGGAACCCTCAGTGCGAGCCTGACTCTCACTTGTCCGGTTTTTTTCATGTAATCAGCACTTCAATAGCTAGGTTTATGTGTCTTAGTTTTTACAGATTTTCAAATAACGATTTAAAGTTATATTTTTACGCAAAGCATTGCCTGCAAAGTATACAGAAACTAAAAACTTTTTTGAAAAAAAATAAAATGTATGAGCGTCAAGCATGCAATATTTCTTACACCAAAAACATTTTGTCAGAATTAAAGGGTTTACCCCTTTAAAGAGTTTTCTTCCAGAACATAAATTTTATCAAAAAAGTACCATGACTTTTCTCAATGTTCTAAAGAAAATGCAAAACCACTGATTCAGACTCCTCATAAAATATTATTGTTACATATGCACTGTATGCATTTGAAAGAGAGAACAATATTTTAAGTTTCTATTTAAATTTTGCTAAGGGGCGCATTTTATTCAAAATGGGGGGATGTTTTCTGTCACACTATTTAACAGCCGATTGCAAAGATCATTAAATGTCTAACTCCTAACAAGACTTGCAACTTTTGCAAGTATGAATCAAATTGATAAAGAGCAAATCGAGATATATTAATTTGATTCTGAGATACAGATGTGAGGTCTACTGTTCGGAGAACTACTAGTATTAGTAATTATAATTTTTATTTTAATAGCTGATTGCTTTAATAGTTGTTATCTATTTGAGTATGTATATAAAAATATCATGTATATGTAGTATATCAGTCTCTGGCAGCCATATCACAAGCTTTGCTTAGTTTGGGGTCAGAGACTGAGTGTGATGTCACAAATATTTATCAATTATTTATTTATAAAGTCACCAGTGTTGATAGCTAGTTTCAAGAAACTTAGATGAGCCTCACTATTGTCATTCCTTGCCTTGTCCTCAAGTTATATTTATTATGGCGAGTGTCGACGATCCTTTAGCAGAACAGCGCGGAATTCCGCCGCCCGCGTCCCCGCCGGATACTTGCTTATCAGAGCCATTGTTCTCATTTTGTACATCGAACGTAATACAGATGAGTTGGGCTGGGAGGTTGGCTCTACTCTAGCCTGTCAGAATTGTAAATCTAGATATAGATGCCATGTTTATGTTACCAACAGATTTTTGCGGATTCTATACACCTAGTTTTGTTTTTTTGGGTTACCTAAAGGGTAAAAACACTATCCACCCATCTGTGTGTCTGTCACCAGGCTGTATCTCATAAACCGTAATAGCTACAGCGTTGAATTTTTTACAGATGATGTATTTCGGTTGCCGCTATAACAATAAATACTAAAAACAGAATGAAATAATTATTTGAGGGGGCCCCAAAACAACAAACGTGTTTTTTTTATGAGGGCTCCCATACAGTACGGAACCCTTCATGGGAGTCCAACTCGTACTAGGCCGATTTTTTTACAGTTTTGCACAACTGTTTTTTAAAGAAAAGTATATTTTTAGCGGCACTCTCAGTTATGGCACCGGGGCACTGTGGTCCGTGCGCGACATTTCTCAAGTTGGGCAAAATTTCTATTCGGTTCGGCACGATTGACACTGTACCAGCCTTTTTCAAGTCCACTGCAGGACGTAGGCCTACCCATGAAGGGTGTTTGGGCCATATCCACCACGCTGGCCCTGCGCGGGTTGGTGGATTCACATACGCCATCGAATTCCTTCTACTGGCGTATGCAGGTTGCCTCACGATGTTTTCCTTCACCGAAAAGCCAGTGGTGTGAAATTCCGTACATAAATTCCAAAGAACTCATTGGTACGGGACCGGGGATTTGAACCCACGACCTCACGATTGTAAGGCGGGTGTCACTACCTCTAGACCACCACGGGTACGATCGACACTGCCGGACGGCAAATCCGGATATGTGTAAATGTCGTAGAAAGCCGTTCGGCAAAACGCCGAACGGATTTTGCTAGGTTGGCTGGCCGCGCGGGCACGTTCAAGTGATGCCGCCGAACAAGTGTAGTAGCTGTTTCCGGTCGGCATTGCCATTCCAAATGTGCCGAACCGAATACCTATGTGTGTAGCAACCCTAAAAAAAATCTGGTACTGGAACAAGGAAACTGATTCTCCCAGTGCACCTATGCCTAATATCTCAATGCTCAATTCGGGGAGCCCTGCTGCCAGCAAGGCTGGTAAGCCGGAGCCTTATCGTCGAACTATTACCAACACCTGGAAGGTTTAGAACAGTCATACTGTTTGATTGTCCTTCAAGCTACAAACCATTTCAGCACGACCGGACCTATGAAAATTGTCCTAAAATCGTTTTGATGTTTTGACCTTACAATTTCTTCGCACATCACCGCACGCATAAAAATAATCACGAAGTACTAAAGCTTGTAATCAAATACTCAGGTGGAACTGGGTTGTTATTAGATATCTAGGACGTGAAATCAAATGCAATACAATATGTCCGTTCTCCACACTGCATACCATTGATGTAGGTTTCCCGATTACGCATGATAGACGTTGCATATTTTATGCTGAGTTATGACCGATTCACACATATCCAGTCAAGCCACCGATCCGTCACAGTTGCGCCGCAGTATGAGTACCAACACCGTACCGGCGGCGGTTCAGTGAAAAATATTCTTTCATTCATTCTCTATGAGCGTATCCCCACTTGTCAGTGTCCGTGTCAGTGCCGTCATCGGTATATCACTGAGACCGAGATACCAGAGGGATAATGGTCGATCGAGAAAAGAAATTAATAGTTGCATTGATTTAATATGGCATGAGTTAGAAAGAGACATGAAAAATATCTCGGTTCATTGGCTAGTTGCCGAGTTTTTCTCTCAGTAGTCATTCATTCATCTCGTGTCAATGGCTATTTACATGGTTTAGATGTTTTGGGACCAGTATCTGGCGACCTCTACCGCGTCCTCGGTGGCCAGGTTCAGGCCTTTCTGTGGCTCTCAGTAGTATCAAATTCCAATTCATATTTGACAATTTTGACAGCTCTGGGCAAGATTTTCCATACATTTTTGTGGTTGAGAATTGCCTCAAGCGACAACAGCATATTTTTCACTGTGCCGGTACGATGCCGCCACTGTGACGGAACTGTGTCGGAACGTTGGCTTGACTGATATATGTGAATTGGCTCTTATTGTCCAGCCTACAAGGCAGTACAAGGGCTGGCTGGGTGATTCAGGCACTCAGGCATGTCGACGCACATCGCCTGACCATTGTGACGCAACTGAGGCTTCCACGAATACCTCAATTAAGGCTAAATCTGGTTCAGACAGTTATTTTTGTGAGGAATTAACCTTACTTTCTCCAATAAAGAGAACTCGTAGAAGAAAGCTATTTAATTGATCATTGACTATTTCTCAAAGTGCTCTTTCAGTCAACTTTTAGATGTTTTATCGTTGTGGTGTGTATTCGGGCGTCAAGTACGATAACTTCAATTTTCAAGTCGACCTAAATTAATCTTTGCTCTGGGTAATCAAAAACTGCAATAAATCACCAACTGGAAAAAATATTCATTATTTCGGTCCAATTTATACGATATTCTGAAAAGATTCATTCGATTATCATCTAGACAAGGTACTTGTCCAGAAGAAACGCAGTTTTTAATCTCTCCTCGTAGAACTTGACATTTCAACAAAGTAGTCTTACACTACCTATTTGAAAGTGAAGTCGATAAGGCACAGACAACTACTCCGCCCCTTTACCTACTGACCCCTAAACCTAAACCACGAGGAGAAAGAATCAATTTGACGATGATGACTCAAGTACTTAACACGAGAAAGCATTTCAGCAATCACTTCTGTTATTTTAACAGCCTTTGTTCTTTTTATTTTGAAATTGCTCGTATAAGTGCCTATAGTTTGAAGAGGCCTGGTAGTTAGCCTTTGTGTCAGAGTTTTTAAAGTCGCCCGAAGGCTTCAGACAGGGCTAGAAGTTTAAAGCGACTGGGGCCTACAATTTAAAGTCGCCCGAAGGCTTCAGACAGGGCTAAACGTTTAAAGCGACTGGGGCCTACAATTTAAAGTCGCCCGAAGGCTTCAGACAGGGCTAAACGTTTAAAGCGACTGGGGCCTACAATTTAAAGTCGCCCGAAGGCTTCAGACAGGGCTAAACGTTTAATGCGACTGGGGCCTACAATTTAAAGTCGCCCGAAGGCTTCAGACAGGGCTAAACGTTTAAAGCGACTGGGGCCTACAGTTTAAAGTCGCCCGAAGGCTTCAGACAGGGCTAAACGTTTAAAGCGACTGGGGCCTACAACTTAACTTATTATCCGAGCCACGGTAGCGATCAGTGGTAAAATATGCCACCCGCTGTAACTTGTCTGAAGACTGACTGTGTCGTCTGTGTCGAATGTTGCTTAAGTTATATAAATTTAACTTAAAACTACAAGGTGGGTGTCTTCAAATCCCGAGTAAATATAATTATATCGTCGAGGTAAGCGTGCTAAACCCTAAATCGCATATCTGCTTAACACCAGGCAGTAGGTAGTCAAACGCAAACCAATAGGAAATAAAAAATGACTTCGTTGTGCGCTGACAAACGCCTATTCAAACTACGCTATGAGTGCTATGCTTATAATAATACGCTTGAGTTAGAAGTAGGCATTGAAAGTCAGGAGCCATAAATGGTAGGAGTTCCTCTAGTCCACTTAAGTTGTTAGTAGCTGACGGTATGTCATCGGTCTCTTCAATTAGGTCACGCTATTACCTATTCACTAGCAACGACACAATCGTTCGAAGAAATTGAACGGAATTCCTGCTGTATACTTCTAAAGCTAAACAATCAAACAGGATAACATTCAAATGTGAAACTTTGTGACCGTATTTTATTCCGCTAGACTATAAATATAAAATCAATGACTCATCTTGCACATGTCTCTCGATTTGCTTATCAGGCGACCCACATGATGATATGACGTTATCTATTGGCTGGCGATATCGAATCGGTGTCCGCAAAACCAGAAGCAATTTCGAAACATTATAGTAAAGAATCCAAAATAAGGATTATGCTAAAGGAAATAATGGTAAAGAAAGAGAACAAAGTCACTGAAGACGACAATAACATTGACAGAGTAAACATGCACAAGAAGTTTTAAAAGGAACATTTAAAGGTTAAAAACAGGATAAAACACTTTATCAGAAAAGAAACCCCTTGAATTGTGAAAATTGTTAGCCTGGAGATTAAAAATCTCGATAAAAGTGGTCACGCAAGAACCAGGAACTGCAAACTGACTTGGTCTATGAAACTCGTAACAATCATCATCATAATTTCAGCCATAGGACGTCCACTGCTGGACATAGACCTCCCCTAATGATTTCTAATAAGACCGGTTGATAGCGGCTTGCATCCAGTGCGATCCTGCGGTCCTAACGAGGTCAACCGTCCACCTTGTGGGTGGACGCCCTACGCTGCGCTTGCCGGTACGTGGTCTCCACTCGAGAAATTTTCGACCTCATCGGTCATGTGTCCTGCCCATTGCCACTTCAACTTGACAACTCGTAACAATGTTAAAGGATATTTATATCGAAAATTAGGAATGGTTTCGGCAGAAACACACTGAAATAATACACACTAAACAATAAGTGCATGGCCCGTAGTTATCACTTGGGATACAAATACTTGTGAGTTTACTTTTCGTCCGCGAAACTGGTACACGGCGCAAATAGCGAGTCGCGTGGGGGTTCGGAAAGCGGGATCATGAACGGCTTTATTTGTTCCGTTTCTGGGTCGTCGATCTTTGCTGACCTGTCTCGTTTCACCGGAGAACTGTCTTTTCCACCTTTCGCATAATTGGAGCCAGCTTAGTCAACGACTGACGCACGTAAATCGAAAAGTCGCTCTCGATAATCTTGGCCTTTCCATAAATGGTGAAACGGTAAGCGAAGCAATCGCTTTAAGCCCTGTAGGCAGGTAAAGGGAATGGAAATTACTAGTTAGGTTTGAAGATAATTGCGTCGATATCGGCAGACTGTGTGTCTTCCAGTTCATTGTACTAGGGATCGAGGTCACAGAAATAAACGGAAACTCATGTGTGTCAAACGCGTACGGTATGCGCGACATCTCGCAGGAAACATTCAAACTAAAACTAACAATAATTATTGTATCGTTACTGTATTAATAGCGAGCTTCCTCATTTTAAAATAGGACGCATCGTTTTTCAATGTAATCTACAGCTACGTTCGACAGTTGATGTTTCATTTTCCTATGCGGAAACAGTACCAACAATGTGGTTGAGTACCTAGCGAAACTCATAAATAAGAAATACTACACAGCTTTACAGATTTATAAATTTCGAAATCTGTCAATTTTTACACTTTACTAACTTCATGCAACTTTACTATGAACGAGAAACTATAAAAAGCTTAAAAAAATACTTGAGGAATTCCAAGAGTTGCTAATAAATTAACTTCAGTGGCCATAACAATCCACTAATGAGTTAACAGTGAACCAATAAAAAGGTCAAAATGGCGATGTAACGAGTAGAATCCGAGTCATATTTATAGACAGACCAACACGCGGTTTTATTTATCTAGAGCCGCCCACCCGGCTGACTTTGTTACGCCGCATGCGCATCGCTAACTCTACTTTAAAAAACTTAATGTACCACAATGATTTATGATTTCTTTCACAAACTATCCAAAAGGTTCAATATTTACGCTTATTTTATGAGCCTGGCCTCACGGTTGACTCATAATATGCATGAGCAAAAGGACTAAAAAATACCTATCTGGAACTGGTTTCTGTGCTCTAGAAGCCAACGATTCTGCAATCCTAAGCTTTAACTTTGATATGACCTTTCAAATGGCAAAGTTTATTCGCTATTCCTTCAAACTAACTGTAGCTTAGTTGCACAAATTCCTGCAAAAGCCAGATTACAACATGAAATCCTGCTTGACCACTCGTTGCAACTGTTGCAAGATCTGAACTTGAGCTCTCTGTTTCTTTCACATCAAAGGCAGTGTCGTGTAAAGCGTCACAGTGAACGGACGTGTCGCAGTCTTCACTGACACATTCTGAAAAGGATACGCGTTTATTTTGGGACCGAACTTTTGTTGATCGCTTTTGGATGAGCTCAGTGGACTTGTTACATAAATTGTTGAAAGTGTGTGCGTTATGAGCTTATGAGTTGGCTTCGAACGTGCTGATGACAAGCCCCTAATAAACTCCCGACTTTCAGACACATGTGACGTGAATTCATACAGCTATCAACCGAAAGATAAACTATTCGATGGTGCAGCGTACACCACATGAATCGTAACCCCGTTCGAGGCAGAAACGTGGTGACTGTTTACGCGATAAACTTTTGGCCGGATTTTCGTATCGGTGGTTTACACCGAAAAAGTGTTTACTCTGTCAAGTTTCTATGAATACAGTTTTCGTGGTATTCATGTGTACTCACCGAAATTGGGTGTAAACAGTGCAAATCTTAGCGGGGCTTATTGACAGGGATTTAAATGAAGCGTTTGATGCGGTAGCGATGTGGTTACCCCATGGATAGTGAGGGTCGCTTGGTGTTTTGGAAGGGCGGAGTGTGGGAAGGTGGTGCACCCACCCTGAACTGCAACACCTGCAAGAAACGTCGCGCAGACAGAATGAGCGCCAACGAGGAGCGCCCGCAAGGGTAGGTCTTGGGACCACTGTTGTTTATTACATACTTTTAAACCAACATCATTATTCCGTTTCATCTTAACGAACTTCAACTTGTCTCTATAAATTGGCTTTGTATTGCTAAGGATTCCAAGTTTAGACATAAATTGGCGTTTATGTGCGTTACAGCTGCACACTTGAGACGTCTGCTCAGTGTTTGCACTAAAATAGAAGGTTATTTTGTACAAATTCGTTGCATTGTTGAAGACCGGAGTAAATTTAGCTCAAAATGGAAAATAGTGTGCCTATGAATCATATTCATGTTTCTTTGTAGGTTTGTAACTGACCGTTATGTAAATGGTGAATCTTTTTCAATATTTAAATCGAATACTGGTTTGTTTTTTCAATGTGAATTCATAAATTATGTACAATGTAATAAGGATAATTAAGGTTTTGCGGTTTGGCTAACTAGTATTGCTTATGTCCTTATACGGGTTAGATTATGTCATCATTCCCATGAATATCTATTTTAGTGTGTAGTCTTTTCATTAAACAATATTTTGTCATTAATTACATACAATCAGTAGCATCGAGCGATGTCCTAGGAAGTCACTAAGTATTTTTTCAATGCGGAACAGTTAAGTGTTTTCGGCTGGTGCATGCAATATTCACTGCACCAATATCACAAAGTACCTCTATTATCGTACATTTTTAATGTATTACAATCGATGTTATTTAACAAGTGTCCGATCTCGATTAATCAATCGTTGAGCGATGTTGAATTTGAACACTTGTGTAAACATCGATTGTAGAGTCCCATCCTTACACATACCAGTACTTTGTGACTGCTTATCACTGAAACAGGATTTGTCATCCACATACTTTTATTTGCAGGCCGCTTCCAACCGGGCTTAATGGAAATCCATTGGAGAGGCCTATGTCCAATAGTGGACGTCCTACGGCTGATAACGATGATGATACTTTTATAATGTTTTATCAAAACTCACTTCGGACATGAAATCATTAATTGGTGCTGAGTTGTTCAGCGATTAAATTTTCGCCAATTCTCAAAAGTTTTTGGTTTTGAAATAACATAAGACTATTGAAAAATAACTTCTAACAACATATTAACATTATTAAAGCGGCATGTTTGGCACGGTCAGTTGGGATTTAACACATGTTAAATTGTAGGTTATATCTACAATTAAGCCATGTCAGAGGCCTTCAGGTGGCTAAGAAGTAACTCTTATCTATAGTACTTTATAACATTACTTAAATAGAATTACTCGATTGTTGTACAAAATGGGTCTATTACAGGTTAAAGAACGTATAATTTTCGTCAAGTAAAATATTGTACAAAAGGCACTGGCTGTTGCGCTGTAGTTGGTTGTTAGCATGAAAGAGCATCATAATATTTACAAACCGGCCGAGAGGAACGCTTGCGTTCGTCCGGCGAAATATTGCGGTATAAATTATTATGAATGGCTACTAGGCATGGTTTCTCGAATGCTTTTCATAATTTTGTGGACCTTACCGCTGTGGGGAATGATATTTTCGATGAGACTTTCATTTGAATACTCGCGTTGATACTCTATTTTCTTTTCATTCAATGATTGCATGGAAGAGCACTGCAGAGCTTGCAGCATTCCATAGCTTTTAGCGAAAAGACCGGTACTTTTGGTACAATTTTTAAGCATTTATTTGAGGTGGTTTTATTTCTTAATTTTAATTTACAAAGAGTGTAAAAATCTCTTGGGAAAACTAGAAGTACCTACTTGCTGTAAGTTATTTTGACCGCTTGAAGTCTTTTATCTTTCATGTCTTCGTATACTATGTGTATTAGGGCCTGTGTAATTTAGACTTGATTAATTCCGTTAAAAACTATGAAACTGAAATATACTCGTGTGTGAACCGTTTGCTTTGCTTTTAAGTTTATGGATATATTTTGTTTATGGCCTTGCTGATCTTCGATTGCAACTTTTGAACAGATTGCGTAAATAGTTGTGCCAATTCGTAGAATTTTACTTCGTCATAAATCCACATTCCCACCGTCTGCCAACAAATATGTTTAGACTCGCTACATCATAACTTGTGCTGTTTCACGCATGAGGAAAGGATTCTTCCAGGTCTGAGCTACGACTACGATCTACCACCAACCTTTTTCAAATCTGGACTCTATTTTTACTAGGAATAAAGTACAGATTGTGCGGTGGTTCTCTATTCTTTCGGAAATCGTTATGGGCCAATATGCTTGGCATTTTCACATGTATGTTAAGATTGTTAGGTTGGTTGAGCTTGAGAATGAATTCTTACGTGCGTGTCGTCGAAATGTTGTCGGTCGTTAATTATGCTTCTCATAATGGTACATTGATTTGGAATTAAATATCAGGGAATATAAGACTTTATTATCATTCAATGTTAATCATTTCAGTCATTGTGCGAAGCCAGGGCATGACACGATCTACAATACGATTTGCGATAGCATCTTTAGACTACGAATACTACGATAGACTTGCTGTCGCTCTTTCAAAGGTTCAAGTCCTAATCGTAATATCCTCTACAACATATTATTTGTGTCGAGTAGTTCTGCTGTTTTCTGATAACTTTTTTTTCTAGGCACGAAAACAACTTTCTCTGTAAGAGTATCATTATGTTATTCATGCTATGGATGAATTGTGCCTCGCCAAGACGAGCCAAGAGAAACGGAGCTGAATGGCACTGTCTACCTTTTTTCAAAGCGCTTCGTCTTCGAACCCTCTTAACTAAGCTTTAGATTATACCAGATAAGCAAACAAAATCCAAGTTATGGATACCACAATTTTGACTAAGGTGTGGAGTTTGTGAAGTTAGTGTTCGTGTAGAGTCAGTAGCTTGGCTCTACATAAGATCTGATATATTTTTGATAGTATGAGCCACATTATGTTTTCGTCTTGGCACATTTTATACAAAAATGTTTATGGTGTTTCTGTCTTTCTTAGATGATTTTATGACAAATGATAACTCTCTCCTTATGACTATAATTGTTACTCTCCGGTATTGTGACTTCCCAACACATCTGCCTGCCACGAACGCCTCAATTACGAGGCATAAGGTTACCTTTTACATAAATATCGTCAGCAAGACTTGCTACACATACAAATGTATAATCGGGCCGGCATCAATCCGAACTGCCGGGCGCTGAAATCCGAATGAAAACGGAATTGTGCCGATTGGATTACGATGTAACTACCCAATCAGGACAAGCCGATTGATGCCGAACGTAATGTAGTAGTTGCTTTGGGTCGTCTTTGTCGTAAGACAAATTCTGCCGAGCCGACTGTGCTGTCCCGCTTATGTATGTAGAAACCCTAAATCATAACCACCGTTCGCGAGGTATTATTAGCCCGGAGAGACATTCCTGACAGTTTTCGTATTTAATTACCTACTCGTACGTTCCCGGTGGGGTTTGTGGCGCTACCGCTAATGGTAGGGAAACATTTTAATGTCACTAGAGGGTAACGTTTTAATAGACAACTTTAAAGAAAGATAGTCGTCAATCAAAGTGTATGTATTTATTTATGGAGAAACCATGGAGAAACTGAGGAAGACTGACCACAGAATATTACAACAGATACACAATTAGTCCGTAAGTTAGATTATCAAAACATATTGGACACGTATTTTTTATTTCGTCAATCAATCAACAAATGACAAAGATAAACCTTGTCAAAGTTTGGGAGAGGGAGTCGTGACGTCACTTCTCTTACAGAAGTCCATAGGTACATTTCATTGGCACTTGTGACGTCACGCGGAACTTTTACGGGCTATATCTTCATCAATTTTTGTTTAATTGTTAAAAGAAAAAATACGCGTCTAATATTTTTTGATAGTCTATCTGACGGACTAATTATATTTTTTTAGTCATCATGCCTATTCTCCTATCACACAGGTACTTACATAACTACAACTAATAGTTGAAATGTGAACACTGATGTGACTTTAACCATATGCACACTCGATGTACAATAACAATACTTTCAATGATTGTGGTCCTGGTTCGGTATCATCTTCAAGTTACATTACGTACAAAATCAAGGATTACGAGTAGGTATATGTAGAACAGACAAAAGCTAAGTTGATTTTTGAACGTATTGACGTACAGAATACCATAACTTGACTTTAAGCCCGATTTTAGAGGCGCCAGCGCCAATAGCAACGTAAAAAGCGTTATCGAATGCCTAAAGTGAAAAAGAAACAGAACTATGCTATTTAGCTATTATAATTACGATGGCGCTTCTGTAATCGGGTTTATTTTCTCATAAATTCCTAAATTCGGGTATGTAAAGAGCCGGGCCGGGCTAGCATATGGACCACGAAATAATTATTTCGACGTGTCGGAACGAGACAGAGTTATGGTGAAGTATATCTTTCACTTTTTCACACGTTGAAAAAACGTGGTCGTATGCTACGCGTAGCGTAAGCATGCTAGCTGGGCCCAGTTCTCGATTCAGAAACAGACAGAAACGATATGCCGTAGTCAGTCCAACTTGTTAAGTTAAATGCATTCAGAAAATGATGACACGAAGAACCCCTAAAGCTTAAAGAACCCGACAACCAAGTAATCGTATTACATCGAACTTCAGTGGAAGTCGTAAAAATTAGGGCGATTGTCGTCGGGGGCGGTGGCCACACGATAAAAGGTCATTACCACCTTGCCACCGCTGCGTTTGTTATATCACAGTGTTTCCCTTCTGCCACCCACAAGCTATAAAACCGCTAACTAATAATTTTTTTTTTTTTGCAAAAAATGGCATGACCAACTTCAACATTGTACAGAATTTGCGAATAGTTCCCACGGATCGATGTAGCATTTTTCATATTATTGTTGATTTATCAAAAATGGCTGAACTGATTTCCATAAAATTTTAATGGGACCAATTTCGAAGTATATCCAATAACTGCCTCGGTGGCTCAGTGGTTAGTGGCCCTGACTTCTGGATCAAAGAGGCGTGGGTTCGATTCCCACCAGGGCAAGCATTTTTGTGATGAACATAGGTGTTTGCTCTGTGTCTGAGTGTTATTTAGGTACTATCTATATAAGTATGTATTTAAAATATGTATATGTAGTATATCAGTCTCTGGCAGCCATATCACAAGCTTTGCTTAGTTTGGGGTCAGAGACCGTGAAAAAAAAAAAAAGAAATTATTAAAAAATAATTATCAAAATCGAACTACTATGTAAAAAGTTATGCGTGATTAATTTTACTTAACATAAAATATATCTATATACATAAAAACGACACCTAGAGATAAAGAGATGTGATAGAGCGAGATAGCTATGATGCTTTGCTACATGTGTGAGCGAGAAGGATAATGTAGCCGATAATTTAGTAATTATTTCTATTCATTACTGTTAGATCATATTTGTAGTAACTAAAGTGCATCAGGCACAATAAAAGAGAGGCCTATAACCGGCAGTGGATAAAAATGGTTAGTACATACAATGGCCGAGGGTAGTACAGTACATTTTTTTTTGAAGAGTCAAAGTTTGGTAATATCATTTTTTTAATTATGGTTTGAAAAATCGTATGTTAATTTTAAATAACTTAGTAACAGTTTATGCTTAATTTGTGATTGCGATTCATTAGTACGTTTATTAAGGATCGTGTTAGTAAAAATAATCACCGAAAAATTATGAAATATGTGGTCACAGTACCTAAAAGTATGGTCTTGAACCATACTTTTAGGTATTGATTTTCATAATTTATTTTTATTTTGGCTGTAAAAATTCAAATAACCGATTGG
Source organism: Hypomecis punctinalis (assembly GCA_949316475.1). Lineage (NCBI taxonomy): Eukaryota > Metazoa > Arthropoda > Insecta > Lepidoptera > Geometridae > Hypomecis > Hypomecis punctinalis. The sequence goes on from OX438798.1 coordinate 23,368,132, forward strand.
GATTTTTTTTATATTATTCCCGGGACTGGTGTGACCCCGCCTTTCACCCCATAACGGCTTGACGTTGAGTCCAGGGACACCCTGTATATAAAAGGCAAAGGTCAATATGTTGATGTGAAAATGATGAAGCTTAAAATTTCGCTAAGGAAGGATTTATGGAAATTCGACTTCAAAAGGAGTAAAACGGGCCCTTTTCCATTGTATGAAACTTTTTATTGCCTGGACTGATTAACTTGAAACTTGGCTTCTGTACCCTTCGAACAAAATAAAAAAACACGTTTTGTTCAAAAAAACACGTTTTGTTCAAGATTTGCGGATTTATCATCCTGGGGGGCCAGATAAAATCCCAAAGTTTGTAAAATAAAACACCAATTACATCCAATCGGCTGAATTAATAGGGATAATATTTGGTTTTAGAGAAGCTTATAAAACGTACTAATACTGGAGTCAAAGTTATCCTGAAAAAAATATTTTATTCCTTCGGGAAAGTAAAAATGATCAAAAAAAATTGTTTTGACTGTTTTATCATTTTAAGCAAATGCTAAGAAAACGTCGGTAAAAACGCAGGTATTATCATTTTCAGCAAGTACTAAAACAACCCTGGCCAAAACGCAGGCTATAATCATTTTAAACCAGAAGTAAGTCATCGCGGCCCGCACCACAAGGCTATTTTATCGTTATAAATAAACAAGCACTAGACAACGCCGGCCTAACCACACGCTATTATCAGTTTTATCAAGTACGTATACTTACTAAAACAACGCGGGCGAAGCCGCGGGTTAAACTAGTACATACATACGCGTCGAATTAAGAACTTCCTCCGTTTCGTCGGTCAAAAAAATCAATTTTATGGTTTACATTGAGGTGGAGGTCGTACAGGGAGGTGAAGACACTGGCGGAAGACCGCGAAACATGGAAGTTGATTCACCGTCAAGAGCCGCGTTCTTAAATTCTGTATGAGTTACATTACCATAGGTACAACTGAGAAAAAGTAATCGACTAAAATGTGGGCTGATCTAAAAATGAAAAAAGTATTCAAAATTTCAAAACTCAAGTACATAATTAGAAGCACTCGGTAACTAACACAGAATAATTAGTGAAGATCCTTAAATATATAAAAAATTACGTTTAGTTAGCTTTTCTTCTTTTTCTACCTCAAAAACTACAAAATACAGATCGTTATTTTTTTAATCCAATGTCAAAGAGTCAAAATAGTGGAAGTCTCAGATAGCGGCTTTTAGCATACGGACGGTAGCCCTCCTATCGCTACATGAGTATAAAACAATAGTTTACTGATAATGCGGGTATTAAACTGGGGAAAAGTCAACTTTATTGTTGTTTACTGTTTCATTTATACGTAGCTGTAAAACATCAAGGAAAGTGGAGTATTCCTGATTGATGTTATAAATAGGCACTGAACTTGTTTCTAGATTTAGTATCGAGCAATAAAATAATGTGAACTAGGTATATGTACCTCACGAACTTTGAAGATGAATACAGCTTCTAAATTTTTTTAAGTAGGTACATCCCAAGTGTATAGGTACTGCATAGTACACATTGTAATGAGATCTTTCTTTTAAGTTATAATTATGTTTGTTTGTTGGATTCTGTTCGCCAATTTCCCATCGCGCTCGCGCAGTCTCACATTAATAAATATTATAATTATTTATTATTATTCATAAAATTTTACAGTTTGACATTTGTAATTTTGTAGTTTTAATATCATATTTAATCTATATCTTAATTTGGCAGAGTAGATCCAAAATAAAATAACAGTTGTTTCGATCTCTTCATTTTTTTTAAACTAACTATTATATGCTAACTATTCTGCTAGACAAAGCAATTATGAATTTACGAATGTGTCAGACACTTGAGTAATATAATCACTAAGTAGTCAGTGAACGAAATACTCGGACTGTTTTCAGCAATTCTTTCACTATGCCCTCAACGTTTGCAATTGAAGATACTTAAAATTAGATTCAAATTCTTAGTATGGATGAATTTCTCAGAGCATAAATGACTACCATTCAAACATTCATAGGTTCATAGGTCAATAAACTGATAGATACAAATTTTACAGCATGTTTTTATTTTAGCCAAAGCATACCGAGAATATATAATGCTTTTTTACGATTTGTTATGACTTCGCCGAGATAATAATATTATATTCAAGATTTTATCGAAAATGCCTAAGTTATTTATAACCGACTGAAACGCTGATAATGAAATTTTGATTGGATAATCCAAATGCATAGAGATAATTTTTTTTCGTAATGCTACTCGTTTTGCTTTGATTTTCAAAGTGAAACTTTTTTTGTGCGTTGTGCACTTTTTGAGATGGGTAAAAAATGTTAAACACGCGTCAGATCGTGACCTGATCGAAAATTCGTAAGACGGACGACGTAATGATAGATAGATAGTCATTTATTTTCAGTAAGGATAATAACATACATTGGTATACAAAAATGTACTATGAGCAACACCCTACGAATCGTCAAAATAACAATTATTAATTATGTACTCAATATAATTATTAGGCACTAGATTTTGCCCGCGTGGAATTTGACTTTTGTGCTATCTCACAGGAACCTTTTATAATACTGAATATAAGTATATAAAGGTATATCATATTATTATGATGATATCATCGATTGATTTAACAGTTATTCGATCGACAGTAGTTTATTTCGACATTCTTGCAGCGCACGCTAGAGTAGCTCGCACATGGCAGAATTTCCCTACCTACTCGACATTTATTGTTAGATTTTGGACAATTCACACGATATATTTAAATTGTAGCCCATGTGTTATTCTGATGTATCCTACTAATATTATAAACGCGAAAGTTTGTGAGGATGGATGGATGGATGGATGGATGGATGGATGGATGGATGGATGGATGTATGGATGTTTGTTACTCTTTCACGCAAAAACTACTGAACGGATTGAGATGAAACTTTGTAATAATATAGCTTATACATCAGAATAACACATAGGCTACAATTTATAAAGATATTTTGTGAATTGTCCAAAATATAACGATAAATGTTGAGTAAGTAGGAAAATTCTGCTATCTGCGAGCTACTGAGCGTGCGCTGCAAGAATGTCAAAATAACAACTGTCGATCGAATATCTGTCAAATCAATCGACGAGCAGTCCTTGGATATCATCATACTGATAATATATTATCCTTACTATTTTAATATTATAAATGCGAAAGTAACTCTGTCTGTCTGTCTGTCGCGCTTTCACGCCAAAACTAATGAACCGATCTCAATAAAATTTGGTACACAGATAGTCTAGAGCCTGAGAAAGGACATAGGCTACATTTTATCCCGAAAATTGCATAATTCCCGTTGGATAGGACAAAATCTTGCGTTAGCAAAACTGTCACTTATCACAACGACGCTAAAAGGCCCAATTTTGAATACACCATCGTAATTATAACAGTTAATTAGACTATTTCTGTTTCTTTTTCACTTTCGGAATTCGATAAAGAGAACACTTTTTACGTTGCTATTAAATTTACGATGGCGCATTCATAATTGGGTTGATTGAGCCTAACATGGATTCACAAAACGTAATTAGATGACAGGTGACATACATTGACTGCAGACTTTTATAAATGTCTCGCTTAGCATAGCAAAGAGACAAATTGTCTTTCCAGCATTATAGCTCCTCGAAGAGGAAATAAAGTATGAATTGACAATGATAACTGACATTAAAATTGGACAAAATAGTTTTCCCTTTGCCATGCTACATATTACAATGACGTTTAATACTGGGCCGTCATTTCGTCTGACATTAAAAATATTTTTAAATATACCACCATTAGAGGTTAAACATATTTCTTTATTCTACCTTTATGGTAGAGAATCCATGCTAATATACGAAGAAACGGATCGACTTGATTTTTAAAAGTAGTATGGCATGAGTATGAATATCTTGACACTAAGGTTATTAACCTTGATTCTGAGTTGTGACCTTGACACGAACATAAATTTCTGTTGGGTTGGTTAGGATTGAACAGTGATAAAAGTGCAGCCCGGCTCAGTTGCGGCACTCCTCATGAGGCACTCAACTTGCCGGTCAGCCTCTAAGCTGCTATATTTAAAAACCCCAGAAAATCGGCCTAACCTCGAGTGCAAACTTCTAAACTGCCTAGGGGGAAAAGACCAAAAAGAATCGGGAGACCTCGAGCGCCGCCTTCTCAGCTGTCTTAGAAAAAACCCAGAGAAGCGGCTCTACCTGGGATTCCCGCGCCGCCCATAGGCCTCGGCTACTAAGTTCTCCTGCCACGACAAGGCGGAAACCTATGGGCGGGTACACTCTAACCTTATCTTAATCAACAGAAGCATTTATAAGTATAAGGTATTTTGATATCGGGATAGGTCTGAACAGTGACAACAAGGTGCAAGGCACTTGATTTTTTTACAGAGCAAGTGCTTAAGTGATTAACTACCACTAAATACAGACTTATGTAAAACTTCATAAACTACTACTACATAGCAAGCAATTGGATCATCCACAGACCCTTGAAGGTCTAAAGATATTCTAAATGCTTAAGCCCACTGCCAGTTAGCAGCGTGCCCAACATGCTGGCAGCATTGCCAATCAGCTTGGCAATGCTGCTTATACGTTGAGCCAAATAAACACCAGCATTTTGGTCACGCGGAGGGTACACGAGACGCTCAGAAAGACTTTTGAAAACAAGATGAGCTCCCGACCAACACGCGCACAATGTCTCAATTTCAAACGGCTCAAATATGTAACCACTGCCGAGGTTAGCATATTTGCGCCGTTTGTGCTGCTCCGCTGACGGCTCCCAAGTATCGACGCAAGTCGCGTCCCATACTAAGGGCCGTCTACACTTCCATGGGACCAGCTTCATACCGTCAGGCCTTTTGCCATCACCACGCGCAAACCCATTCGGTTAGAGTACGGCTGCGATATTGGCGGTCGTAAAAGCCCTGCGTATGACATCGTTCACAATGGCGTGGCAACTAATTCGACCAGCGCTTCTTGACCAAGAAAGACGGTGGTGACCAAGCTGGTCAACTAGGGTACTTGAATAGGTGAGAGCGCTCAGCTATGTGCGGCGCGGCAGCAAGGTGGGTCGACTATCTCGACGATATCATCAATACCGCCGGTCGAGCCTGGTCACGACCGGCAAAGAGCCGAGGCAGATGGCACTGCAAGAGAGAGGCCTATACCCGACAGTGGGTCAAAGAAAGCTGCGGATGATAACGATGACGAAACAAATTAGTTTTTTTTTTTTTTTTTTTTTAATCTATATTTATTGGGAACTTCAGTCGCTACGCGACTATGTCAGTTCCATTGTTACATTCTTTGATTTACTTAGCACTACTTATATAATATCGCACAATAATTTACAAAGTGTTTTAACCGCCTCGCTTAGCGGAGCGGATAAGACACTTTGTATTTCACCAAAATCGAGAAGATTGGAACCGTACCGAGCCAACATGACCGCTCTGACAGACTGAGTCCGCGAGCACTCCACTAGGACGTGGTACACGTCCTCGGGCCGGCCGCAGATATCGCAGGTTTCTGATTCAGCGAGTCTCATTAAAAATTTAAACTTGTTAAGGGGCATGTGCCCGGATCGAAGCCTGTGAGCCATCACTATCCATTGTCTTTTCATCCTGCTATTTGTAAACCATGGGATTTTAGGTGGTCTTTGAACTAAGCTATTATACCAAATACCTTTATCACGTGAAATTGTGTCAAAATATAATTTCCATTTTTCATAGATTTTATACCTGTAATAACATAATACTTCCGATATTTCAGGCATCATATAGATTTCTGAACCTGTATATATAGCACCTTTTGCGCATTTATCTGCTTCATCATTGCCCTGGATTCCGACATGTGATGGGATCCACTGAAGTCTTAAATCTATATTTTTAATAGAAAGTGATAATATTTTCCTTAATATGTCATACGCTATCGAGGTACTTCTAGAGCTAGAAGTACACCGAGCAATATGTTGTAGTGCACTTTTGCTATCAGAAAATATTACCACTTTCCTGCAATTTATATCATTTATATAAGACAGTGCTTGAGATATTGCGAGTAGTTCTACTGACATTATTGAATTATATTTTGACACAATTTTATAGCCTGAACTGTAATTTTGACTAGGGTCGAAGAAAGCAGCACCTAGACCATCATTTGTTTTGGACCCATCTGTATAAATTTTATACCATCCTTCATATGCACCATTAATCATATCTAGTGTATTTGCTCTTAGTATGTTAGTATCGTATCTACTTTTTGCTTCTGCAATTCCTTCCACTTCAGTGTAGATAAAATTAATTTCTATATTAGACGGCCATGTATTAAGACGAAATATACTAAGAGGGTTTTGAACTACGAGTTTTTCTAATTTAGTTTCCGAAAACACTACTGCTAGTAAGGGTTCCTTCTTCCTAGCCCAATACTCTGCATCAATACACACTGTGAGTTCATTAAGTGTATTTTTAATTATACGAGAAGAGGTTTGCGCTTTTAGGCAATATTTTGTTGCAAGGTACTGTCTTCGCAATTCTAGTGGGTGTATGCACAACTCGTATTCCATTACATGTACGGGTGTTGATCTGATAAATCCTCCGATAATACGCATTGCTGTGTTCTGAACTCTTATTAACTTGAATAGATTGGTTTTTGCTGCTGAATCGTACAAAAAGCTACCGAAATCAATTTTACTACGTACTAATGCAATATATAATCTCCTTAAGTGCTTAGGATGAAGGCCCCATGTTGGTCCTGCTAAAATTTTCAATAAGTTCATCGTCTTCGTTACCTTATCAACAGTTTTATTTATATGCGCTTTCCATGTCAGAGCCTTATCAATCCACATACCTAAATATTTAATACAATTTACTGTACCTATGCTTTCGCTATTAATTTTAAGATTAACTTGTCCAGTACCTCTTCCTCTCTGAAACTGACAAAGTTGTGTTTTGGAAGGTGATAGTTGTAACCCTAATTGCCCTAGAAAAGCTGTTATAGTATCTAGAGCATTTTGCAGGTTAATTTCGTTAAAATCTCTGTCCTCGCTTTGAGAATATATCACAAAATCGTCAGCATATTGAAGTACATTTACATCTTCTAAAATTAGTTGTAATTTATACATTAAAATATTAAACAATAAAGGAGAAAAGGGGTCCCCTTGAGCCAAGCCTCTGCTTGTCCACCTCATTATGGTTCCGCCGCTATCATATTCATCATCAATTTTTAAAATTCTCAGACTCAAAAAATTCCATAGATATTGGCACATGTAAAATCCTATTTCTAATTCATCTAATAATAGAACAAGTTGATCAACTAAAACATTATTGTAAGCATTTTCGATGTCTAAAAATACTGCTAACGTAGGTGTGCGTTTAGTAAACCCTATCTGTATATCTGAAACAAACTGCGCTAAACAATCTAAGCATGATTGATTTTTTCTAAAACCATAAGTAAACTGTGGTAAAATTAGATTACTTTCTACATGCCATTCTAAACGTTTACACATCATTGAATGAAATATTTTACACAAACAAGAAATTAGGGATATAGGTCTAAATTTAGGTATTCCATTAGGGTTTGAATTAGGTTTAGGTACTGGAACAATTTTTATGTGTCGCCATTGACTCGGAATTATGCCTGTTGTATATATTGCGTTGTAAATTTTAAGTAGGTACATTTTAGCTTCTAAAGGTAGGTTATATATCATAGAATAAGTAATTTTATCATCACCAGGTGCAGTATCTTTCTTTTTTAGGCAATGGCTCAACTCTGTTAACGAAAAAGCTTCGTTGAGAAGGGTATTACTGGGATTCAGTACTGGCCGCGGAGGGGTTACAGTTGCTGGTGCTAAAGATTGAACCAAGTTTTCTTTTATGTCCTTAGGAACCTGAGAGTTTTGTTTTTTAAGACCCTTAACCCAGCGCATTCTATGCCACATGTCTGAAGCACTAACATTCTCATCTACCGTAGTAAGCAGTTGTTTCCAATGCTTCGATTTATATTGTCGATGAACTTGCTGAGCAGCCGCAGTTTTTAACGAAAGTACTTGAAGATTTGCAGGAGTAGGATTGCTTCTAAATATTTTTAAGGCTAATCTACGCTCTGCTATCGCTAGTGATATCTCAGGGTTCCAATAAGGTTTTGGTCTGAATTTTTGAGTCGGGTCTGTGCAATTTTTTATCATAGGAATGCTTTTATCTGCCGCATAGTTAATTTCGTCAATGAGGAAATTATAACTAACCTGAATGTTATTAGTTTCAGAAACTACGAGTACTATATTCTGGTTAATCCTTTCTTTTAAAATATTTTTATATGTATGCCAATCAGCCAGTTTGAAATTCCGCCCTATGACAAAATTACGAGTGTTTTGATATTGTAAAGAATATTTGATTATAAGATGATCACTATTAAGGTTCTCACGGGTCACTTTCCAGGACATATACGTGGCTAAATCGGAGGATACAAAAGTAATGTCGGGGGCAGATTGCTGTAAGTTTCCGTTTACAAGCTTGATCCGTGTAAACTCTCCATTATTAAGCGTTACAAAGCCATTATCAATAGAAGCTTCCAGCAATTGTTTACCCCGACTGTCATTCTTATAAGACCAATTTGTATGGTGCCCGTTAAAATCGCCTGCCAGAATTGTTTTAGTCCCAAATTGTGAAAATAGTGTATCCCAGTCCCTCTGCGTAGTAGTTGGAGATTGAGGGGAGTAAATAGCCACCACCTTTTCCAAATATTTGCAATTTAATATTTGAACCCCTATTAAATCTGTGTTATTATTTAAGTCTTGAATAGAAAGTATATGTGATTTTATTGACTTATGCACGTATATGGCCACCCCTCCATAACCATCGACCCTGTCGCGTCTATAAATATTATAGTTGTTAGCTCGTAGTACCTTATCATCGCTAAGCCATGTTTCACTCAGTACAGCGATTCCAATTTTCTCATGGTTCAACCATAACTCGAAATCATGTCGTTTAGGCATCAGACTCTGTGAGTTCCATTGCGCAATATGAATAAAATGCGCAACAGAGCCCCCAGAGCCCGATGCCGTGTAACGATTATTTGCATGGTTGCAACTATCCATACTTAAGGAGACCCAAAAGTTTGGAAAACACTTCACCGTTACTTACATTCTTAACAATAAATCCTACTACTTCATCAAATAACACTTTCAACACTTTCTGTATTTTTTCTTCGAAACTGTCATTCGCTATCACAATGTCCTTTATCTTCTGTAATACTCGAGTTATGAATTTACTTTTCTTCTGACTATCTTCCGATTCTGCGCATTCTTGAACTGTTTCTCTTTCTTCGCATGGGCTTTGATGCCAATCTTCAATATCCCGCGTAGTTATTCCTCGCTTCTGTTTTTTGTTCAATTTTTGTTTCTTTTTCTTAATGTTAGGGTTTTCTACATCGCTCGAGCTCTCATCCTCAACTCTTGGAGTTTTCAGTGTCTGGAGAACGGCGGCGCTGTACGATGAACTCATTTTTTGAGGCTGATGTCTTTCTAATACGTGTTCTGCTAGAGGTTCTCTTTCTTCCCGGCAATACTTTTCTATGTACATAGATAACGCTACTTTATACGTTACGTTATTTCTTGACATAATTTCACGTATTTTCTTTTCTTTCAAGAAACTCGGACATACTTTACTAAATGACATATGCTGACCTTTACAGTTTACGCATCTAAATTGAGTGGTCTCACAGTTATTGTGATTGCCTCCGCATTTTGGGCAAATTGTTTTGTTGCTTGGGCAAGTACGAGTAGTGTGCCCAAACCTCCAACAGAAGCTACACTGGGATACCGGAAAGGTGTAAGGTTCAACCTTAAATCTACATTCATATCCGTGTATGTATTCTGGCAGCGAAGAACTTTTAAACCCGAATCTCACGGTCTCACTCGGAATCCACTCGCCTTTATCTGATAATCGTTTAAGTCTCTTTGCTGATACTATTTTACATTCAGAGCTAAATTCTTTCATCAGTTCATCATCTGTAATATTCAACTCTAAATACTTCACTACGCCATAACTAAGGTCGACCTCTGTCGCGAAATGGCAACGGAATCCCAGTTCTGTCATTTTTAAATTATTAATTAAACTCAGTGCATCATTCCTTTCATTAAAGCTGACTACTACTTTGTAGGCATTTTTATACCGAATCTTCGACGCGCTCGCAATACCTTCAGATTTCAATAGTCGGGCTAAGCCTATCTGTTTAGGCAGCATTTCATAAGAAGATAAGCAAACATCGTTTTTATTGAAGTCATTAATGAGGGTATTCGGTTTATTTATCAGAGAGCGTATTGTTTTCCTCGAAACGGTGGTGTAACCGGCTTCGTCTACGACTCGGGCGCCCTCGTCGATTTCCGCTTCGCGATGTCGTTTAACTGCGCTACGAGTAGGTAGGATGACAGATGGCAGCGACTGGTCGCAATGTAATTCATTATTTATTGCACAATTCGAACGTACCTCGTCATCACTCATGTTGTTCGACTCGGACGGAGGCCTGGTGTGGACCTCGTCCATCGCTGCAACCACTTAGTTCACTACTTATACAGAAGTTATTGCTAGGATGTAAGATAACAAAAATATATGCGTGCAACCGCTGTGCTGGCCGCCGCACGACTCCGAACAAATTAGTTGAGATTGGCTGTTTTTTGGGGTTTGAAATGATTATTTGCTACAATATTTGTGTACCGTTTCACATTGAATTGGGGCTAATATTTTGTGGCGCACTTACTGTATTAGTTACCATATTTTTTTGACAAGATAAACATAAATTAAATTATATCGCGGGCGAAGCCGCGGGTAAAAGCTAGTAAGCTATATTATTGTAAAGTTTCATTAAAATCCATTCGGTAGTTTTTACGTGAAAGAGTAACAAACATCCATCCATCCATGCATCCATCCATCCTGACAAACTTTCGCGTTTATAACATTAGTAGGATAGTAGGATAATACCTATTACAATAAATTAATTAAAATTCGGTAAGCATACAATTAAAAATACAATACTTATTAAAAAAAAATAAGATGACAGAAATACTGTAATTGAAATATCTGCAATAGCAACGTCAAAAATAACAGTTTAAAATAACATAGCAGTTATATGTCAAAAATAGCCTAATAGTACTTTAAAGTATCTGCAATTTTCAAGTTTTCACTTCTGCCGGCACTCCTGAAGCTAATCATGATATTCATGATGTAGTTCTCATATCGTAGTTGGAACTTTACGGCCCCATTGGCCATCAGCTCTCCCCGCTATGTGCCTTTCTCACTGCCACTTGACTGCCTCGGTGGCTCAGTGGTTAGTGACCCTAACTTCTGGATCAAAGAGGCGTTGGTTCGATCCCACCCAGGGCAATTATTTATGTGATGAACATTTATTTATTTATTTATTTAGAGTAACTATTGACATAAGTGTTTGCTCTGTGTCTGGGTGTTATTTAGTTACTATCTACATAAGTATGTATTTAAAAATAAGTATATGTAGTGTATCAGTCTCTGGCAGCCATATCACAAGCTTTGCTTAGTTTGGTGTCAGAGACCGTGTGTAAAAATGTCTCAAAAATATTTGAAAAAAATAAATAAAATTAAATGTGCTATTCCGTTGAGCTATGTCGGTAAACTTTAGTTCACCTACAAATCTCCTTCCTGATTGGATCTCGTAGAGAGATTCCGTGGATAACCCTCTCCATAGCACCTATGGTAGAACTAAATCTACAAAAAGTGCACTTGTCCCTGACCAGAGGAGATAGTTTTTGAGGGTTAACGGATAAATGTACCAGACGTAATACTTTACTATATACTTGGATGACTGCTAAAGCGTATTATTTTATTTGTTCCAGTGAGCTAAAGAAGCTGTCAGAAGAAAGCTTAACGCGGCAACCGGAAGAGGTATTCGATATAATATGCAAACTAGGCGAAGGATCTTACGGCAGCGTTTACAAGGTAACAAACTTTCTATTGAATGTGGGACTCATTATTGAAATGGAATGTCTTTTACAATCACATTCCACGCTATCCCGTTCGCACCATCGTAGATTTTCAATACTCTCCCTTGCTGTAGGCCAATCGCGTTAATTTTAAACAGCTGCGTTCCGTCTGTAATTCAGTTAAAGTCCGGCTGCAATTGTAGTTAAGTTTCGATTCAGCATTAAAGAATTCGGTATTGCGCTAAAATTCATACACCAACCGTTCGTTTGACAGCGGTTACGTTCCAACTCTGATCGAGTTGCGTTTCAACTTTTGACAAAATCATGAAGCGCGATACGAAAATAGACAAAAAGTTTGAAGTTCGGTTAATGTTCAATTGTGGTTCAGCTGTAATTTTTAGTGCGATTGGCCTGCTGGTCTCGCACGTGACCATTGCGTGACAAGGTGGTGATTAGACTGATGATTCCAGCCTCTTCTCAATATGAAAAGTGTTGAACTGAAATTGTTCAGGCTAGCGATACGACCTTATCCTACCATCCCCTTGTTACTACAGGACATGTAGAAAGACTCCTCACTACCACCCCTACACTGTGACTTTCCTTCCGACACGTATGAAGTGGTTTGACTCAACGTTTCAGAGCCCTTAGTCCAGGTTTTGCGTACTGTACTGTATCAACCTTTTAATAGTCCACTGCAGGACGTAGGCCTACCCACGAAGGGTGATTGGGCCATATCCACCACGCTGGCCCAGTGCGGGTTGGTGGATTCGCATACGCCATCGAATTTCTTCTACGGAAGTATGAAGGTTGCCTCACGATGTTTTCCTTCACCGAAAAGCCAGTGGTGTGAAATTCCGCACATAAATTCCAAAGAACTCATTGGTATGGGACCGGGATCTGAACCCACGACCTCACGATTGCAAGGCGGGTGTCACTACCTCTAGGCCACCACGGCTTTTGTTTTGCGTAGTTTACTTAAACTTTCGCATTCGCGTGTGGCTCCATAAATTTTGGTTAGTTCTTCCTCGTTTCCGCCAGGGGCGCTGTACAAAAATGTATTGAGTTATACGGAAACAGCTGTAGTTTCAATTTACGTGTAAACCTGGACTAACCCCCTCTGAACCTTACGGCCAGAAAACGGAACAGATTGTCTGAAGCTTTTCAATGTCAAAGTGAATAGGCATTTTTTAAATCTTCGACCATAGCGTCGCATACCCCCAGGCGAGTGGATGGTCAAGCGCGGATTCATTTGCAATACCAAAAATATTTATTTTTCTAGACCTTCCTTCATCCCTTCGTATCTATTGACTCTGCATTAGGTTAATCATACAAGTCGATAGATGTGAAGTTAATTACAACCTGCGCGAAACCCAATCAGCTCTATGTGACCTTCAGTTAGGATTGGTTATTGCACAGCTTGTAGCTAATTTCACATCCGCAGATTCGTATGATTCGGCCCATACTTTTCTCTACTTAGACTTCAAAATAATCCCCAACCCCCTTACCACAAAAGATTTAAATACGCCTTAAACACTGTTTAACGGCACAATTTGTACTGCTAAACATTGCTTAAAGCGTGCGTAAAACTTTTGTGATTAGACGGTAACAGTCTATGTTGTATTTTCCAGGCGTTACACAAAGAATCTGGCCAGGTGCTGGCGATAAAGCAAGTGCCGGTCGACACGGACCTGCAGGAGATCATCAAGGAAATATCCATCATGCAGCAGTGCGACAGCCCTTACGTAGTCAAATATTATGGAAGCTACTTCAAGAACACAGACCTTTGGGTAAGCATTTGTAGAGTTGGCGTTTTTGACCGACGAAACGGAGGAGGTACTAAATTCGACGCGTATATTTTTTATATGTAGTGGTCCAAGTTCAATAATTATTTCTTTGTTGGAAAGAATATACTTGGTCCCATTTAAATTTTTACGAAATCGGATGAGCCTTTTTTGATAAATCAACAATAATGTGAAAAATGCAACATCTGTTAAAGTCAGACACGGTTGAAATCGGTCAATCAGTTTCAATGCTGTTTCAAACAATACAACTTAAGTGGCGCTACACCACTTGCGCAAATAGTTTTCTCTTATTCTAATGGGAGAATCCTCTCCTATCCCAGTACCAGTACCGTACCAATATGTCTCTCGGAATATTCTATGTACGGATATACACCACCCACTGGCTGTTTGGTGAAATAAAACATCATTAGACATTGTAAGGCAACCTACGTACACCCGTGGAAGAAATCTTATCAAGAAAGGGATATATTACAAGCATCCGGCTCTTGTACCGTCTTATCGAATACCGCAAAATATTTATCGTATAACCAAAGCTCATCGCTCAAAAAAATCTTGACGCATTTTCATAAACGATTGCAATAATATGTAACATAGTGATAGTTATAGCTATCACCATCAAATCTATGTTTTAAATTAATATTTAGTGTATTTCCGCTATCTTGTTGTAGGCAAATAAGTTTAAGGGCATTAAGTGCATTAAGGAAATTTATGAAAAAAAAAAAAATGAAGAAACATGAAAATCTTTTAAAAATAATATGACAAAATATTGAAAACACTTCACTAGTAAATAACACCCTTATTCTCGCTGCACTACACTCTGTTCGACACGTGTTTCGCCTCTCAACGAGGAACGTCCTAGATGCCTCGTTGACAGGCGAAACACGTGTCGAACAGAGTGTAGTGCAGTGAGAATAAGGGTGTTATTTATTAGTGAAGTGTTTTCAATATTTTGTCATATTATTTTTAAAAGATTTTTATAATATTTATTTGTTGTTAACGGATTATTATTGTACTATTTTTAAAAATATATAATATAGAGTGTAGTGAAAATAAGTGATATTTATTATTATTTTATCTATTTTGTAAAAGTAAGTTTTTAAATGTGTAATTATTGTAATATTAGTAATTGTTTGTAATTTTTTTTTTCATAAATGTCCTTAATGCACTTAATGCCCTTAAACTTATTTGCCTACAACAAGATAGCGGAAATACACTAAATATTAATTCAAAACATAGATTTGAAGATAAATTTCCGCAAAGTAACGCCTGATTCAATCAACTAGCTATCACCATGTTACATTGCAATCGTCCCGAAACCCAATCAACGCGCTGCTTTATTTGAACTTCAGGAAGGATTTTGATATTGCACTGCTTGTAGCTAACTTCACATCCGCCGACTTGTATGGTTCGGCCTGTATTAGTCGATGGAGCCGTAAAGTTCTCAAATTCAAACCATGTATAAGTCGAATCAAACTAACTGGCGTCTGTGAATTTAGTTACAAGCTGTGCACATACCCACTAACCAGCACTGTACTGTACCAGCCTTTTTAATAGTCCACTGCAGGACATAGGCCTACCCATCCCCCAAGAAAGTGGACAGACACCTGCAAGGCCTCTTATAACATGCTGGTTGTAGATATATCAAATTCAGTCGGTTTAATCGAAAATCGTATTCATATAAGGCCCATATCCAGCATATTACTCGTATCTCCTACGCCTGGTAATTGACAAGTTTTCATATTTCACAAGTCTATGAAATTCCAAAACCATTTCGAGATATCGGGATGCTGATCATTATGCTTATTTTTCCAAAATTTTTAGTGCAGTAACTGCTAAGATATTAGATAAAAAGTCTCACCCAAGCCGTTTCGGGATTCATACTAAAAGTTCAGTTGCGTATGATAAAAAAAATTACTAGCAATATAAAATGACAGTTAACACTGACACTGTTGACACATAAAATGTAGTTTAAAAATAAAATGTCAGTGTCATTTTCAAATTACTTATTTTGCTTTAGCCCGAGAGGTAAACGCAAAAAATGCAAATACTTGTCAAAAACTGAATTATTGGTACATAGTTATCAAAATGGTGTACATCAATACCCTGGAGTCAGTCAGCTGGGTTCCCTAGCATTTGGTGGAAGAATCCGTTTGAATTTTAAAAGTATCTTGGAACTAGTACTACTTATTCTTCTTCTTTTAAGTGGTGCTAATTTAAAGCCTATATGGCAGACCCTGTTACATATTTCAGGTGATTGGCAGTTGTTAAACTTGTTTTATATTTTTCTTCCCATAGTATACCGCGGTACATAGTGGACTTTTTGCACTGACCTCCCGGCCTATTTGTTGTGAATTGTGACGGATTGATTGGCATTGACAGTGACAGTAACGCTAGCACGTATTTTTTTCTAATGTGGCTTCAGTAAATAGGTTTATGAGTCCTAAGTTTTGCAGATACGTCCTTTTAGAATAAGCTACTCTTCAAAATTTATTTTTACGGAAAATATAAGTCGTATTAGAAAAATAAAAAATACGTATATGTTATTTTGCAATATTCTTTCAGATAATAAATAAATAATACTATGTTAAAAATTTGAAATGTTGTCAATTCAAAATGCGGATGATGGTGATGCATGCATAGATTTTTAAAACACTTACTGGTTAAGTAAAGTAAGTAAATTCGTATAATCCGGGTGGCTAGCCCTGCCTGCTTAGCATACAACACCACGACAAGAGTTTACCGACGTGTGCAAAGGTGACAGATGTATGCTTTATCATAACTCTGTCACGTTCTGACACGTCGATTTTATGGCCCGTATGCTAAGCCCGCTGGTGTCAGAGTTTTTAAGCCGCCTGAAGGCCTCTGACATGGCTAAACGGTTAAATCAACCGGGGCCTGCAATTTAACCTGTCATCCGAGCCACGGTCGCGCTCAGTTGTAACCGCCACTCGCGGTCACCGGTGCTGAACGTGATCGCTAACGAACACTTAGTCAAACTACGAGTACGCTATGAGCGCGACGTTCTTCGATTGCAATGTGCATATATTTGGCTCAGGAATCAGGAAGACAGGCCGTGGGAACAGACCTTTAGCTACACCTACGCTTGCTTCTTCGGTACGGTCTTATTTAGTCGTTCGTTGAAATTAAATGCGTCGATCTTTCATGCATTGATGATGCATTCCGGAGATTTATTTTTAGATAGTATTATATTTTGATCTTCACATAATTGAAGGAGGAAGCGAAGATACTTCCATGACTGGCAACATTCTGTTTTATTCTGTTGCAGGGTAACGTAGGACATCCACCGACCGACAATCTAATTAAGACCGTAGGAACGTGCTGGATGTATCGCACCGCTTCCAGCCCACATTATTGGAAATCTATAGGGGAGGCCTATGTACTGTAGTGGACGCCTTATTGATGACGATGATAATGCGCTCCGTATCAGAAGGCTACTGATAATCGTGTACTTACATCGTAATTTCATTTAAAATCATAAACCAATCTCAATGAAACTTAAACTTGATACACTATACCTGATATACTAAACTTTTTTCTTTTGTCAATTTAACAAAAAATGACGAATATATTATAGCCCGTTAAAGTTCCGCGTGACGTCACAAGTGCACTACAAATGTACAGATTATGTCGCACTAGTGACGTCACGAGCCCCCACTACCAAAATTTGACAAGGTATATCTTTGTCAATTATTGCTTGGATGGCAAAAGAGAAAATACGTGTCCTATATTTTTTTATAGTCTAACTAACGGACTAATAATGTTTTTTTCTAACCCAGTCATCATGCGTATTTTGTCTTCGACGGTTTTTGATTTGGGGGCCGGTACTATTAGTCCACTGTTGGACATAGGCCTGCCCTTGTAGACCGAAAAAGAAGTCAATATTTCACTCAAAACAAAAAAAAACTAGAAAGGAAATCTCATTTTTATTTACAGATCGTAATGGAGTACTGCGGAGCGGGTTCAGTATCAGATATCATGAGGCTGCGAAAGAAGACGCTGTCAGAAGACGAAATAGCAACCATCTTGTGTGACACGCTGAAGGGGCTGGAGTACCTCCACCGGCGAAGGAAGATACATCGAGATATTAAAGCGGGGAACATTCTGCTCAATACGGAAGGTCACGCTAAACTGGCCGATTTCGGCGTCGCGGGGCAGTTGACTGTGAGTTTTGTTTAATTAGTTAAGGTTAAGGTTATGGTATGGTATGGGCTGACCTATGTCTCTGAACATTGAAGGAAGATCCACCGTAACATCTAGGCTGAGATGTTTTTGCTCAATACAGAAAGAGGGGTCACGCTAAACTGGCTGATGCAGTTGTCGAATAGACCCTTTATTGTCTCAACAATAGTAAAATAACTCTTAGCTTGAAAATATGATTTATACTACACCTGCACTACCTTGATACTTTATCAAATTTACGGTAGAAAGTACGTCATTGCATATCGAACAAATATGCGGCGAGAAAACGTATCTGAGCGGGAGAGAAAAGTGTATGAAAATCCATTTCTTACGTGGTTTTTCTTTTTTAATTTTGGGTAAGACTATGCGCTGGTAACCTAAATATCAAAAGCCAAAAAGTTTTTACAGTGAGTTTTTATCTCCAAGTTCGCAAAATGACACTGGCCACTAGCTGTGTGTTGGATGGTGTCAAACAATTTGAAAAAAGGACATGTGAAAATTGCAGACGCCATTGGCGCCATTTTCAATTTGTGTGTTGTGCTTCACTAACTGCAACAATTTCAATATAAATTTCAGTTAGTAAAGATTTAGTTTTTTATTTTCCTCGTAGGTGTAGTATAAAGCACTATGTATCACTCGAGAGAAAGTGCGATTCCCGATCTCGGGTGTTTTAAAACGACACCCTCGACGGTAATCGGTCACTTTCTCCTCTCGGTGAACAATGTACTATTCTTGTACTAAAAGTTGGTCATAATGAGTACAATGATATTCTAGAATAAGCCCGTCGGCTAAATATACACCTAAATATACTGTATTGCAATATTTTTCTGATTTCCAGGACACAATGGCGAAACGCAACACGGTAATCGGCACACCGTTCTGGATGGCGCCAGAAGTCATACAAGAGATAGGCTACGACTGCGTCGCCGACATCTGGTCGCTCGGCATCACAGCGCTGGAGATGGCCGAGGGGAAACCGCCGTATGGGGACATACACCCTATGAGGGCGATATTCATGATACCGACCAAGCCACCGCCTTCGTTCAGGTAATGTGTGTTTTTGTGTTTTAGATATTTAGAATTAGGCTACGAATTACCTTCAATTTAAGATCTTTGTGGGAAGACCTACTTCCTGCAGTGGACTATTAAACTGGCTGGTACAGTACAGTACGAATGGCAGAGGGTAAGCGATCATATGGGGACATACATTTTATGAGGGTGAAACCTATTGATATTGATCGACTAAACCATCGCCTTCGTTGAGGTAATATTACAAGCTTTAGAAGGCGATGGTTTAGACAGGCAGGCCACGATTGCAATAGATGTACCTACTTACTTAAATCTGTAACGTACGTATAACATCACGACACTATACAATACACACAGTTCACTAGCAGTATCGTGTGACTGAGATCCAATCGAAGAATAACCCTAACTTGAAAGTTCAGATTCAGATTCAGATATATTTATTATTAAACTGTGTTACAAATAAAAAGGTCTTAAAAATAGGTTCCAGTACCAACAGTTTCGCCCAAAATGGACATACAATATTTTTAGTACCTAGTCACAAAAAATTCAAAACCTTTACCTACACATTTACATATCAATTTAATACACAATCAATTTAATTTACATTTCAATTTGTCAATAATGTCATAACATAAAAAATAAAATTAAATTGCAGAATAAGTAAACATTAAAATCGTTCATAAAATATAAGTATGACTTATTTAGGTAGCTTATCTTTAAGAAACTCATCTACCCTGTTGTAACTTTTTTGTATTAACAATTCAAAAACTTTCCTTTTAAATGTAGCTACGCTCTCCGATTCCAGCACTGATTTGGGCAAATGATTATAAATTACTGGACCCATCCCTAAAAAACTTTTGTTAAATAATGCAGTACTGTGAGGTGCCATACAAATTTTATTATGATTCCTTTTTGATGTCATGGCTTGAAACATATGCAAATTATTCCTTATAAATAGTGAGATTTCATAAATATACAGGCATGGAAATGTCAATATTTTTAATTTCTTAAAATACTCCTTACAGGAAATCTGTGGTCTTTAAGTGGCACAAGTTGAGTCGAACAACTGTCGAAATAAGCTAAAAATCAGATCTAGTAATAATTTGTAGAAATAAAATTTGAAAATACCATTAGAGTTCGTATTTCTTTGAAACTTTCAACTTGGAAACTATATTTTGTATTTGTACTACAGAGAGCCCGATCAGTGGTCAGCGGAATTCATCGACTTCGTGAGCGTGTGTTTGGTCAAAAATCCAGAAGAGCGCGCCACGGCTGAGTTTCTACTACAACACGAGTTTATAGGTATAATACAATTATTTTTATATTAGACTAGCGGACCCGGCGCACTTCGTTTCGCCTAGAAGTCGAATGTCAAATCATCGTCAATAGTCACAAAACCGACCAAGAGAGAGTCTATTAGTATATTTTTCAATCTTTCTGAGAGATTTTCTTAATATTTGTTTCCGTAAGAACCTTGTACAGAGTATTAGAAAACTGCAAAAAAAAAAAAAATAAGCCAAATCGGTCAAGCCGTTTTCATGTTATGTCGTGACAACGGAAAACGGGTTTCATTTTTATATATATAGATAGATAGGTCGAAGCAAATATTTTAGCGGCTGTGATTGGCCTAACATCATATCCGATAAATTGTGTGATTATGCTTATGCAATGTGATTCAACGAAAATCAATTGTCTATGATGATGAGATGTTATATGTAGTCAATCCTTAGGCTTATATTCTATCAGGGTTATAAGGGTTGCCTGGAAGAGATTGCTGTAAGCAGTAAGGCCGTCCTTGCACTAGTTTATGTCGCCTTTTTTTTCCTTTCTGTGTATTTTTCTGTATTGTATTTTAGTGTTTACAATAAAGTGTTCATTCATTCATTCACTGCAAGAGCAATCTGGGGAGTGCTGTGCCATACAATCCTTTGTTTAAAATTTTTAAAAAGTGTTCTGCGATTGATTGATTGATGACTGCCTCGGTGGCTCAGTGGTTAGTGAACCTGACTTCTGGATCAAAGAGGCGTGGGTTCGATCCCCACCCAGGGCAAGCATTTTTGTGATGAACATATGTGTTTGCTCTGTGTCTGGGTGTTATTTAGGTACTATCTATTTAAGTATGTATTTAAAATATGTATATGTAGTATATCAGTCTCTGGCAGCCATATCACAAGCTTTGCTTAGTTTGGGATCAGAGACCGTGTGTGAGATGTCCCCCAATATTCATATTCATTCATTTATTCATTGATCTCTAATACATTATTATATTTTTGTCCAGGCAATGCAAAAAACCCAACGATCCTAAGCACGATGATCGCGGAGGCGCGTGAGATCCGCGAGACGCAAGCCTTCAGGAATGCGCACGCGACGAATAATGCCAAGACTTTCCAGGCCGTACGGGTACGTTAAACTTTAATGTATTTAGTGTTATTTTTAAGTTATCGATTTTTCATGACAATGCCATCTGTGGCAGTTGTTCATATAGATAACAGGGACTTTAAGAGGTCCCTAGGGACATCAGGTTTTTTGCATTACTAGGGGTACTGAGTATGGGGATCCTTTTTGATTCTTATCTAGTCAATTTTTCCAGTCCAGAGCAATCTTCTTCGCCTATAATCTTTGACATATTATAATATAATATGTTAAAGATATCATATCTAAATTTTAACATAAAAAAATGCCTTGCTTGGAAGATGTCTCTGCTTCCTTTGGAACTTAAGATCACATTTGACTTGCCGGGCTAGGGTGCGCACCACGCAATATTTCTTTTGACTTGTCAGAACGAGACAAGAGTATATGTCTGTCACTTGTTAACACGTCGAACAGAGTTCTGGCATGATGAATGGGTAAAAAAAAAAATGGTTCGTTAGTTAGATTATCAAAAAATATTGGACACGTATTTTTTCTTTTGTCAATCAAACAATAAATGACAAAGATAAACCTGGGCTCGTGACGTCACGTCCTACGTAAAAATTAAAATGTAGTCAACTTGCGACGTCACGCGAAACTTTAACGGGCTAAATCTTCATCAATTTTTGTTTGATAGACAAAATAAAAAAATACGTGTCTAATTTTTTTTTATAATCTATCTGACGGACTAATTATATTTATACTACACCTGCTCGGAAAGTACCTTGATACTTTATCAAATTTACGGTAGAAAGTACGTCATTGCATATCGAACAAATATGCGGCGAGAAAACGCATCTGAGCGGGAGAGAAAAGTGTATGAAAATCCATTTCTTACGTGGTTTTTCTTTTTTAATTTTGGGTAAGACTATGCGCTGGTAACCTAAATATCAAAAGCCAAAAAGTTTTTACAGTGAGTTTTTATCTCCAAGTTCGCAAAATGACACTGGCCACTAGCTGTGTGTTGGATGGTGTCAAACTATTTGAAAAAAAGAACATGTGAAAATTGCAGACGCCATTGGCGCCATTTTCAATTTGTGTGTTGTTTGAGGATTCAGTTTTCGTAGAATTTATTTTCCTCGTAGGTGTAGTATAAAGCACTATGTATCACTCGAGAGAAAGTGCGATTCCCGATCTCGGGTGTTTTAAAGCCCTCGCCTACGGCTCGGTAATCGGTCACTTTCTCCTCTCGGTGAACAATGTACTATTGTTTAGTCATCTAGTAGCTAGACTACTATAATAATGTTTGTAGGGTGCGGGCGATTACGACGACGCGACAATGAAAGCGGCATCGGACGGTACTTTAGTCCCGTCGAGGGAACCCGTGGAGCCTCCAGACCTCGGTACCATGGTCATCAACGAACCCCAGCCCGACCTAGCTACCATGAAACGTATGTACTTACTTGTTATTATTAGAACTATGTGAACTTTTAATATAATTACGATGGAAAGAGCTGTGAAAAGAACTACGCTGGCACTGTCGAGAAAACCGGTGAAACCACCGGAGCTCACCACGTGAAACCTATGTTGCCATCATCATAATTTCAACCATAGAACGTCTTTTGCTCGACATATACAGGGTTATTGGTAATCAATTAGCATCAATTCTCAATTCAATTCAATCATGTTTATTTCAATTAGGTACAAATATACACTTTTGAAACGTCATCAGCTAAATATCATGTAACGTCAATTATATACCCAATATCACAAAAACAACAACAATAATAATTCGAAACAAATAAAAAATAAAGAATTAAAGAGACAAACAAATCAATCACAAAACAGTCACCAGTGAAAATTAAATAATTTGACAATATTCACAACACAATGTTGCCAGAATGAGTTTTGGAGATCTACCAGTTGGTTTGATTAGTAGTAGACATGCTTTTAGGGGCTTATCACACATCAAAACTAACAACTTTTGTTCTGGGACTTTTGTCAAAACTAAAAAAAAAACAGCTGTTCCATACATTTTGTCGAGAGTGAACGATATTATTCTATGAAACAGCATTTTTTTTAGTTTTGATAAAAGCCGTTGAACAATAGTTGTTAGTTTTGATGTACAGAACAAGCCCATAAAAGGATGCTAATTGATTATCAATAACCCTGTAGATTTGCATAGACTAATTAAGTCTGCAAGAACGTGCTGAATGCAAATTATAGGCCCAATCGTATAACTTGATAGCTGTGATGTTAGCCACGAGCTGCGGATAACCCAACCCTCGCGCAGATGATACGTGAACATCAGTTAAGATTGAGCTATGTATCAGCTTGTAGCTGCATCACATCCGCCAAGTTGTATGATTCGACCTATACTTCAAACAGTTATAAGTGTTATAGATTCAGGTTTAATTGAAAATATAAGTATGATAGGAGAAATCTGTGGACGTCTTAGGTAATGTAGTGTTCAGTAAGTTACATAATACAGCAAAATTGGTGTTTGGGTAAACACTCATTACCTACTCTACTGGAATAGCCACCTATCCCACCTATTATTAAAATTTATATTATTATTAGATTGGTACCTCCCATTTATACTCTTGTTTGTGATCTCTTTCCGTTCAGTGGTTGCCTGGTAGAGATCGCTATCAGCGATAAGGCCGCCATTTATGGCACTAGTTTAATTTAAGATAAGTTAAGTATCTACTCTGTACTTAGTACACACAATAAAGAGTTCTATCTATCTATCCTAAACGAAATTTAAAGAAATATAAAAAAATAAACCGGACAAGAGCGAGTCAGGCTTGCCCACTGAGGATTCCGAAAAAATAATAAAAATTATAAAAAATCGGGATCGTAAGGCTTTTACAACGTTGTAAAAGCCTTACGAAAAAACTTAGCGAATAAGAAGAAAGAAAAAACTTAGCGAAATCCAAAAACATTCCAAAATGTTGTTTATACATCATAGAAATAATCAAAACTTCTTTTCAGCTTGCGGAAATTAAGTTATTTCATATGATTTGAGAATTTGGACCCACTCCCATTTCTTGCATTTAGTTTAGGCCCTATATTTTTATGATTAAATTCAAAGTTCTACGTCAACATACCCTGTAGGTTTTGATTATCGTATCGAAATAGTATCGAAATATGCTGTTTTTTTTTGCGACATATAGGAACGGCTCTAACTTTCTTTTTATGATAGCCGAGAAGTTTAAATTTTACACATTTGCAAGAAACTATAGACTTAAATACCTATATGGTTTTAATTTCAACTCGATACCTCCACGCGTTCTACAGATAGAAAGTTGTCTGTCCGTCCGTGTGTCAAACGGACGGACAGACGGACAACAAAGTGATTTTATAAGTTTCCGTTTTTTTCCTTTTGAAGTACGGAACCCTAAATAAGCCCTACATTTATAAATTTATAAACAAAAAATAACAATTTGCATTGTAGGCCACGACACAGACCCGATGGATACGAACAAGCCAAAATACCGCCCGTTATTCCTCGAACATTTCGACAAAAAGGAAGTCAACCACCTCAGTAGCGTCTCAGCGCCAAATGGAACCCTGCCTAGTAATGATGACGAAGATATATTAAGGTACCTCGTCGTATTATTTTATTCAATACCATAATAAGGCTCAAGTATAAAAAAATAACCCATTTTCTCATAAATAATTTGATCTAATACCTACGAATCTTATGATTCAGAAACTTTAAGCATCAACTCAGAAATGAATTAACTCAAATTCAGAATGAATCCCACACAATAAGTGGTCGTTCTTTCGACCAAAACGAAGTAGGATTCAAAATACGAATCCTTCCAAAATTATTAATAGACATTTTAAGTGATTGGTTTAAATCTGGAAGTAAAAGATAAAAGTAGGCATTGGCAAAAATCGAACTGGTGACACGATGGACACAATAGGTATGTTTTTTTCGGAAGTGGGGTCTTGTGACGTCACTTTTCTGTCAAAATTCTATACTTTAGTAGTTTAGTCGTGACGTTACGCGGAGCTTTAACGGTCTATATCTTCATCAATTTTAGTTTATTTGATAAAAGACAATTTGACAAAATATTAGACACGTATTTTACAAAATGATTGTCTAATCATTATATTTTTTTCAGTTATAATACCAATTGCCAATTCTATTTTTAGTATCGACGGCGCGGGCGGTGGCGGTGGCGGGCTGCAGCGTGCGCTGGTGGAAGAAGGCAACTTCGAATTCGTAAGTCAACTACACGTCGTCACTCTCCTAGCGCTAAACCACACGCGTAAGTTCCGTGTGCCACTCGACGGCTTGTCACTAACCGTGTGGCCACCCTAACTACACGTCGTCACTCTCCTAGCGCTAAACCACACGCGTAAGTTCCGTGTGCCACTCGACGGCTTGTCACTAACCGTGTGGCCACCCTAACTACACGTCGTCACTCTCCTAGCGCTAAACCACACGCGTAAGTTCCGTGTGCCACTCGACGGCTTGTCACTAACCGTGTGGCCACCCTAACTACACGTCGTCACTCTCCTAGCGCTAAACCACACGCGTAAGTTCCGTGTGCCACGCGACGGCTTGTCACTAACCGTGTGGCCACCCTAACTACACGTCGTCACTCTCCTAGCGCTAAACCACACGCGTAAGTTCCGTGTGCCACTCGACGGCTTGTCACTAACCGTGTGGCCACCCTAACTACACGTCGTCACTCTCCTAGCGCTAAACCACACGCGTAAGTTCCGTGTGCCACTCGACGGCTTGTCACTAACCGTGTGGCCACCCTAACTACACGTCGTCACTCTCCTAGCGCTAAACCACACGCGTAAGTTCCGTGTGCCACTCGACGGCTTGTCACTAACCGTGTGGCCACCCTAACTACACGTCGTCACTCTCCTAGCGCTAAACCACACGCGTAAGTTCCGTCTGCCACTCGACGGCTTGTCACTAACCGTGTGGCCACCCTAACTACACGTCGTCACTCTCCTAGCGCTAAACCACACGCGTAAGTTCCGTGTGCCACTCGACGGCTTGTCACTAACCGTGTGGCCACCCTAACTACACGTCGTCACTCTCCTAGCGCTAAACCACACGCGTAAGTTCCGTGTGCCACTCGACGGCTTGTCACTAACCGTGTGGCCACCCTAACTACACGTCGTCACTCTCCTAGCGCTAAACCACACGCGTAAGTTCCGTGTGCCACTCGACGGCTTGTCACTAACCGTGTGGCCACCCTAACTACACGTCGTCACTCTCCTAGCGCTAAACCACACGCGTAAGTTCCGTGTGCCACTCGACGGCTTGTCACTAACCGTGTGGCCACCCTAACTACACGTCGTCACTCTCCTAGCGCTAAACCACACGCGTAAGTTCCGTGTGCCACTCGACGGCTTGTCACTAACCGTGTGGCCACCCTAACTACACGTCGTCACTCTCCTAGCGCTAAACCACACGCGTAAGTTCCGTGTGCCACTCGACGGCTTGTCACTAACCGTGTGGCCACCCTAACTACACGTCGTCACTCTCCTAGCGCTAAACCACACGCGTAAGTTCCGTGTGCCACTCGACGGCTTGTCACTAACCGTGTGGCCACCCTAACTACACGTCGTCGCTCTCCTAGCGCTAAACCACACGCGTAAGTTCCGTGTGCCACTCGACGGCTTGTCATTAACCGTGTGGCCACCCTAACTACACGTCGTCACTCTCCTAGCGCTAAACCACACGCGTAAGTTCCGTGTGCCACTCGACGGCTTGTCACTAACCGTGTGGCCACCCTAACTACACGTCGTCACTCTCCTAGCGCTAAACCACACGCGTAAGTTCCGTGTGCCACTCGACGGCTTGTCACTAACCGTGTGGCCACCCTAACTACACGTCGTCACTCTCCTAGCGCTAAACCACACGCGTAAGTTCCGTGTGCCACTCGACGGCTTGTCATTAACCGTGTGGCCACCCTAACTACACGTCGTCACTCTCCTAGCGCTAAACCACACGCGTAAGTTCCGTGTGCCACTCGACGGCTTGTCACTAACCGTGTAGCCACCCTAACTACACGTCGTCACTCTCCTAGCGCTAAACCACACGCGTAAGTCCCGTGTGCCACTCGACGGCTTGTCACTAACCGTGTGGCCACCCTAACTACACGTCGTCACTCTCCTAGCGCTAAACCACACGCGTAAGTTCCGTGTGCCACTCGACGGCTTGTCACTAACCGTGTGGCCACCCTAACTACACGTCGTCACTCTCCTAGCGCTAAACCACACGCGTAAGTTCCGTGTGCCACTCGACGGCTTGTCACTAACCGTGTGGCCACCCTAACTACACGTCGTCACTCTCCTAGCGCTAAACCACACGCGTAAGTTCCGTGTGCCACTCGACGGCTTGTCACTAACCGTGTGGCCACCCTAACTACACGTCGTCACTCTCCTAGCGCTAAACCACACGCGTAAGTTCCGTGTGCCACTCGACGGCTTGTCACTAACCGTGTGGCCACCCTAACTACACGTCGTCACTCTCCTAGCGCCAAACCACACGAGTAAGTCCCGTGTGTGTAACGTAAAAAAAATATAACTTCCGGACAGATGAAAAAAACAAAATTGTCGTGTTGAAGAAACATAGTTTAAACATATCGATAGTGATACAGGGTTAACCGTCCTTGATAGCTCCAATTTTTCAGAAGGCTCATGTTAGTCTGTAGGTTCTCCGTGCCCCTTATAGACATTCGCCATACGCTACGAAATTTATCCTAACCTTATACTTATGCCCACCCTAAAAAAATATAAAGTAATTTCAATTTCTCTAAGCAAGCCATCACCCTAGCTAATAACACCATTGATAATAACTTTTAACTTTTTCCTGTTCATTACGTTTCCCTTTACAACCGGCTCAATAAAGGCGTGAAATAGAAAAAAAATTGACGCGAAATAGACCTTAACCTTATACTGATGCCCACCCTACAAAAATAGAAAGTATTTAATTTCATTTTCTCTAAGCAAGCCAGCCCTAACTAATAACACCATTGATAATTACTTTTATCTTTTTCCCGTTCCATTACGTATCCCTTTACAAACGGCTCAATAAAGGCGTGAAATAAAAAAAAAATTGACGCGAAATAGACCAAATTGATTATGCGAACGCAACCAGTCGCATACAATCGTGCGAGATAAGCAGATGACCGCAAAATTGCACAAAATCAATATAATTTGCGCGCCGATCCTCACGATTGTATTGAACCGGTTGTAAAACATGTTGGGTTGAGGTTCCATAATTAATTATGTCATTTATAGCGCGCCACTTTCTTAATAACTATTTCATATTTTGAGCCCTTTTGTAAAATAATATACGAGGGGTGATCCAATAGTAATGATAATCAGTTATTTCTACTGCACACAAAAATACAAAAAAAATATCAGTCACTTGCTCAATTACCAACTAGTTCAGGAAAAAAAAATCATATAAATAGGCCACGACTCCCGGGAGCTACATTCATTTGAATACGGACTGTCAAGGAGTGAACATCAAAATGGAAAAACACGAAATCAGAGCTGTCATTAAATACCTCTGCTTGAAAAAAATGTCTACCAAAGACATACATAGCGACTTGGTGGAAACATTAGGGGACTCTTCTCCTCCATATTCCACAGTTGCACGCTGGGCTAAGGAGTTTAGGCTGGGAAGAACATCGACGGAAGACGAACACCGCGAAGGACGCCCATCGACGTCCCTCACTGAAGAAAATGTGAAAAAAGTTGAAGAAGTTGTATTGGAAGATCGAAGAGTGACTATCAGGCAAGTAGCTGAGGTCACAGGGATCTCATATGGCAGCATTTAAAGAATCCTTGCGAACGAATTGCATATGAGAAAGGTCTCCGCGCGTTGGGTACCGAAAATGTTAAACGACGAGCAAAAGAAGAAACGAGTCGACATGTCAAGAGCAAATCTCGAAAATTTCCAGGCAGACAAGGATAATTTTTTGTCACGTTTTGTGACCATGGACAAGACCTGGATCCACCATTTTGATCCTGAAACAAAACAACAATCGATGACATGGAAACGATCCGATGAACCGACGCCGAAGAAATTCAAAGTGTCAAGCTCAGCAGGGAAGGTTATGGCGTCTGTTTTTTGGGACGCTGAAGGAATAATCATGGTGGACTACTTGGAAAAGGGGGCCACTATTACAGGCTCCTACTATGCAGAACAAATAAGAAGATTGCGGGAGGCTATTAAGGAGAAAAGGCGAGGCAAACTGCGGGCTGGAGTGCTGTTCCATCAAGACAACGCACCGGTTCACAAAGCTGCAATTGCCATGGCTGCCATTCAGGAAGCGGGCTTTGAGCTGGTGGATCACCCCCCCTATTCACCAGATCTAGCCCCCAGCGACTTTTATCTCTTTCCACGACTCAAGGAACATCTCCGAGGCAAGAAATTTGACGATGATAGCGACGTGATGGCCGCGGTTGAGGACTTTTTTGAGAGTCAAGATAAAGATTTTTTTTCTAAGGGAATTTTAGGTTTAGAAAAGAGATGGACTAAATATATAGACTTGCTAGGAGACTATGTTGAGAAATAAATTTATTTTTTTATTTTATTCATAGTGTTTGTTATTGATTATCATTACTTTTGGATCACCCCTCGTATGTACCTACTGAATCCTGAACTGAATATTACTGATATCGCCATTTCAATGTTGTTACGTGATTATATAGCTATTGTGCTTTTATTTTGCCAAAAAAAGTCTTGGAAGTCCTGCTAAACTAACAATGCGATTAATAAATGTCAAGGCCTGATTGCAAAATTGTATCGTGCTATGCTAAAGCTTAAAGTTAGGCCTTGTTTTGATTACCGTGCAATGTTATTAAAGCCAGGTTAATTTAAAGTTACTGTGCATATTTTGAACTTTTTGAATTGAAATAAACTAGAAACTTTTTTGTCCACGTTAAAAACTTAAAATCCAGTATACCATATTTCTCTGGAGCGCCCAAAAACCGCCCCAAATATTTTTTTTGCCAATAACGGCATAACCGACTTCAACCGTGTACAAAACTCGAATAGTTCGCGCGGATCAATGTGTCATTTAGGCAGAACTGCCTAAGTGCCAACCCCAGAAAATAGAATGTAGAACTTAGAGAACTTTTGTCATTCTGCAGTTTAAGTACGTTCGGCCGGGAGTCCCCTCCGACGCCGCGACGGGGCTATGGTCTACCACTCAGAATAAGGACTAAAGTAATAGAAACCTTGCTAAATTTTACTCAAATAAAAACTACGTTACAGCTGTCTCATTTAAATCTGGTTATACAGCATACGCAAAAGTGAGTGGAACAGAAAAAACGCATTGTCTGTCGTCAGAATCACAAGTTGGGAAGTCCTTATTTTAAGGTTTACCACTTGCTAGACGGTAAGAGAATTGCGCGTTAGAGAAAGAAGGTATTAGTATGTACGGTAACGCTGGGCGCTTATGCGATCTAAATTGCATTTTATCGGACGCCTATTTGTATGATTGACGACGCTGGAACTCTAGATCACTCTGAATCCAGCGTCGTCAACTATTGTCTCGCAAAGGTACATGTGTATAATTGATTCTGTGGTTAATGTGTGTATCCTCCGGCAGCTGGCGTTCCTGCCGACGGCGGAGCTGGAGGCGCGCATGGCGCGGCTGGACGCCGAGATGGAGGCGGAGATCGAGGTGCTGCGCGCGCGCTACGTGCGCAAGCGGCAGCACATCCTCGACGCCATGCAGCTCAAGCGCAAGCGACAGCAGAACTTCTAGCCGCGCCCTGACTCACACGTATCTACTGCCACTCTACTGTGAACTGTGCTCTGACTCACGCGGCTCTACTGTGAACTTTATAACTATTGTGGACCTAAAGTGTCAGTCAGTACAGAAAAAAAGGAAGCCTTGGAGTTCCAGCGCAAGCAGAAGTTCTAGCCGCGCCCTGACTCATCTCCACCCTACTGTGAACTTTGTGACTTTAATGGACCTAAATTGTCAGTCAGCAAATCTTCAACGCTTTGTAGTTCAAGTGCAAGCGGCAGCAGAACTTCTAGCCACTGACTCACATGTCTCTACTGCCACTTTATTGTGAACTGAATGACTATATTTGACTCAATGTATCGGTCAGGTATAGACCTAAAGTGTCAGTCAGCACAAAAGACTTGGAGGTCAAGCGCAAGCTCCACTACCCGCGCCCTGACTTACTCCACTCAACTGTGAACTTGTGGGTACTTTGTGGCTATTCATTGTGGATCCAACGTGACATCAGACAACTGCTCGCACAACTCGATCTGTATAACTTCAAAGTTATGCAGTTCGAACACAATTGCCAAGGGGAATTGTTGCAGCGCCCTTACTTGCTCCACTGGCAGTGAACTTCTAGCCCAACCCCTTGTTCTGGCAGTGAACTTCTAGCCCAACCCCGTGTTCTGGCTGTGAACTTCTAGCCCAACCCCGTGTTCCGGCAGTGAACTTCTAGCCCAACCCCTTGTTCTGGCAGTGAACTTCTAGCCAAACCCCTTGTTCTGGGAGTGAACTTCTAGACCAACCCCGTGTTCTGGCAGTAAACTTCTAGCCCAACTGCGTGTTCTGGCAGTGAACTTCTAGACCAACCCCGTGTTCTGGCAGTAAACTTCTAGCCCAACTGCGTGTTCTGGCAGTGAACTTCTAGCCCAACCCCGTGTTCTGGCAGTAAACTTCTAGCCCAACTGCGTGTTCTGGCAGTGAACTTCTAGACCAGCCCCGTGTTCTGGTAGTAAACTTCTAGCCCAACTGCGTGTTCTGGCAGTGAACTTCTAGCCCAACCCCGACTGTCCACTCTACTGCTAATGAACTTGCGGCTGCGTGGTGACTGATGATAGTAGCAGCTGCCTTCTATCTGCGCTCTGATCAGTTAACTGTGTGGACTTGTTAAACTATCTGTAGCCGCGCCTTGAATGAAATAAGCTCCTGGTGTCAATACACATTAGAAGATGTGAAGCTTTCGCGGAACGGTAAAATTCTGTCTGCGCCCTGATTGCCCCCACTGCTATTGCTGGTGCTAATTATTTGTTTTTAGCCGCGCGTGGACTGTCACTACCGCTCAGCCATTTTAGCATTGCATATGTGCAGTGCTAGCTTTATTGCATTGTTTCGCTGTTGACGACCGATAGTATTGGGAAACACTTTAAAGAACTGTGCACGAGTACCCAGGCTTACTGATCCATGGTGCGTCAAGATAATATTATCTAGTACCTAACCCTAGCGGTGTGGCCTCCTAGAGTGATGAACTTATGAAGAATGCAGTGGTGCTATTGAGATCTGTTACGTTAAAGGTGCTACGTCTTTTGGAAAATAGCAACAAATCACTGGGGTTTGAATTATAATTGCACCATTGTCAATAATGAAGCAATGGTCCATGAGATTGTGCTTTATGTAATTTGGTTTAAGACCCCCCCCAACATAATTATCTTGTGTCTATTTTGTTAGTAAAATTCTGATTATAATAAAATTTGTAACAGTGAATAAAAGTGTAAAATTACAGTGTGAGGATTCTTCATTGTTATGAGATAATTCGAAATTATGATAAAATGGTAATGTAGGTACGTCGGAAGATAAAATTTCTTGAACTATTCTTATTACTAAATTTTGGCTTAAATACAGCAATTTCAACGTTTATTGATACAATTGATAAGTAGTTGTACCAGTAGTGGTGCCAAATAACATTGACTGACATCACCAATGTTCCTAAAATCTTTTGCAAACCAAATAAAGCCTAAGTATTCGGCCTAAGCATTTTCGAAATTCTTAAAATTAAGCCAAAGATAGTGCCACATTCGAAATTGAATGGTTTTGGCCAGTCGAGCATGATAAATATTTTGTGGGAAAATTTCAATGGAGTCATTTTGATCCAGTCTCTATTTTAATGTATTTTATATTGCAGTATGATTCTGTGAAAAACATTGCGTGGAATGAACTCTCAACACACAATATACATGTACAGACCTCACAAAAACAACAATAAAAAATATATACGTCTCTTTTGCTCTCGTTTGATAAAGTTTGCGTACTACGCGTAGACGCCGTTTACAATTATATTTTTTCTCTTTTAAAAGCTTTTTTCAAAATTCTAGCGCTGCCTATTAAGCGCCTCTAGCCTGCTCTTTCAGGTAGGTTTGTTAATATCTAGTTTGTTATATAGTAGAAATAGGATTAACTTGTACGTAAGTCATCAACATATCTCTGTTGACTAGGTATTAATGTTTATGGTGTATTGAACAAATGTTTAAGGGCCTCGCACATTACCATGTCCTATGCAAGTCATGAATCCCGTGTCTAACGCAATTACAAAACATTTTGACTTAAGAACATGAATGATGGCGCCTTTTATCAACCAATTTCAATAACAGGCGGATCTCCATTCGACTGTAACTTTTACTTTTGCATAATGGTGCAAGTAGCAATAGCAGGAATGTTATCTGTGATATTTGCACAACACCACGCCTGTAAAAAAAACTATTATGAAAACGAAATAGCTATCTATTGCTTTGTATCCTTGTAGACGCAAAAAGTTACATTTTGTTCTGTGGCAAGTATATTTGATTACTCTACATTTAGACCCTTATCTAGCAGAGTTAAGACGGCCTTTACATTATCCTACTTACTCGTGACAGAAGTAAATAGGTAACGACCATCACCTTGCGTAGCTTGTAGTAACATCACAGCCGCCAAGACGTTTGATTCGGGCCCATAAGTCATTATAATCCTACCGTTTAACTCAGTCCTTGCCTGCGCGGGTACATGGGCGCGGGGGTAGACGACAAAGGGGACTTAGGTACGGGCGGCGGGTACCCGCCGCTTTAACCTTTTAGCGGTAAAGGGGCGGGCCCTTTACCGCGCAGGCAAGGACTGAGTTAAGGTGACGCATTGATAAACTATTGTTTCGAAAATTCTGCCTTCACTCGGACAAATTTTACGCGGTCGCGCTCGACGGGATCGCACCAGAGCGGCGGGCGTCAGTGAGTTTTTAATTATTTACTCATAATGTACACATTAAAAAAAATAACTTCTCGGTCTATTTAATAGAATAGCGATCTGGTTATTTTATTCGTAAAAAATAATCGGGTGTTGTTCCTAATAATTCTGAGCATTTGAATTAAGTATTAAACTTTTTTTTTGTGAGAAATTTGTATTTTTTTTTTAATAATGTCGGTTACTTTTCAAAATTTTGTCCGGTTCATTAAATTTTTCAAGATTTTTCCTTATCTATGATATTCTTTAAATTTGAATCAATATCATTCGTCCTCTCACATTGCGCATTCAAAAGTACTCGTTTTCGTGTCTCTCGGCCCGAAGGACTATAGCTTGCAGGGATAGTAATGATGCTATGTGACATAGTTTAATGTGAAAAGGCCCTAAACAATTAATGTGATGTGCGAAGAAACTTTCCAAAAAACAATATACGTTTTAGAATAAGTCAATTTAGACTTTCAAATTGTCATCGGATCTTTAATACAAATCAAATATTTTCTCTAAACTTTCTTTCCCCGAAGTTAAAATAATATGAAGCATGTATGTTTTTCCGTCCGCGGTACTATACTGATTCAAATATACATAAAAATACTGTGTTGTATGATACAAGTGTTTGCATGATTTACTCGTAAGTGTAAATATATATGAAGGGAAAGAAAATTTCAAGTCACAATTGATTTTTTTCATAAATTCAGTTATAGTTTTTCTACACCGATATTCTGCTGTTGAGTAGTATAATGTATTTAATTCATGACAATATAATTATGTAGGTATTTGTAGATATACGACTCGTGATTTTAGTTTCGTTTTGGTGTATTGCGTTTGAAATGTCATTAACATGTTTAAGTTCCTTATTGTAATGCTACTGCTCTACCTGCGTCGTGACGCGTAAATTAGTGCGCTAGTTAAGCAGATACGTAACGCTTAACGCTGCCAATTTTTGAGCCTTACGCGTTAAAACGACGGCCATTTACGTAACGGCTTAATTAGCGCGCTAGGGCGCATGTGGAACAGTAGCATGATAGATCTCAATGTATTATCTCGCTGAACTGTAAAATACGATTTATATTTAGGTAGATTATATAATATTCACTCAATTGTACATTGTTTCGACATTTGTAGTGGGTTGTGAAATTTATGAATTTAACAGATCATTTTATAAACATTATTGTCATCATCACATATATCATCATCTGATTGTTTAAGATTTATGAGCAATAAGTACAATTTTGTATTATGAAGTTATTGGGATGGAATACTGAATGAATGATCCACTTCTGAAAACTGATTCCGATGTTGAGATGGCAATGTGAATCCTATGGTCGTGCTTTTTAAATCGATTTTCCCGTGCGAAGATAAAAGATATAGCACATGAGACGTTTAATTCCCCGGAACATAATTTAGTCATCGAGCGCAGTCTGCTAAACTAAAATCATTGCCATAATGATTTTCTTCAAATGATTTTTTTACCCCCTGCCATTTCAACTTGAAACGCGTCAGTTTTCATAAAAAACAAGATATTTATAAAGTTTAGATTTACTTCATAATTTTTGCCATAATATGATAGAGTATTTTTGATTAAAAAAATAATAAGTTTGAAAGTAATACAAACATTTAGAAGTGCCATTAAAAGGGAAAAAAATATTCATAGTATTTTCGTATGACGCAATAATTTTTCATAATCTGCAAAATATATTGGTATAGAGTACGTATTTTTGTGCCATTGAAGTCTACGTAATTTTTACTATATTTTCAGAAATTAAACTTTTTCAAAATTACCTAAAGTATCTACAGTATGCGTACTTTTTCAAGTATTCGCTATGAAATATTGTTCTTTATGATTTATGGCGCCTCTATTGGACAATTTGAATTGTACAGGGTAACATTTGATTCGTATAATTACGAATAGCTTGAGAATGCTTCGCTTGGCATAGTACGCCCTTGTTTTTATCCAAAATTGTAAATAATACATTATAGTTTAATTTAGTTAATTGTTGTACACAGATAGTTAGAGAGGTGCATTTTGTATTGTACGTTTTCGAGAATGTAATTATAACTGTACATTACAATTCGCTCTTGTATAGGTCGAATCATACAAGTCGGCGGGTGTGAAGTTAGCTACAAGCTGCGCAATATCTATACTCTATGAAATTTAACTTGATCTCTGCGACAGTGACATTGACATAGAAGATTGACATATTTAGAGTTGAGATAGTGGTGGAAAAAATCGATTTTCAAACAATGTTGTAATGAAATCAAATGAGTTGTTGAAGGTGAGAAATTGGATTTTATTTACTTACTAAAATTTAAGATCATGTACACATGTAAATAATGTTATGATATTAATTAAATACTCATAATAATGTAACGATAATATTTATCGACGTTTTTCACTATTATCGATGCTATTGTAACATATAATTGTGTTTAATTAACACATGTAAAAAATGTTATGATATTAAAATATACAATAAAATTAATGATAAATTAAGTTTTATTTAAAATATCGTCAGTATAAACTATCGATATTTTAATTAAAACTATCTAAAACTCTGTGGTCACGATCATTCGTCGCCCATCACTAATCGGCATGCCCATAAAGTATGACATTGACAGGTACTGTCTGTACTATTAAGAAATTCAGGACTTTATAGGCGTGATTTTTCTGACAGCTGTCGCAGAGATCAAGTTAAATTTTATAGAGTATAGTCTTGCATAAAGCAGCGCGTTGATTGGGTTTCGCGCAGCTTGTGGCTAACTTCACATCCGCCGACTTGTGTGATTTGCCTATATAACCATCGCCACTTACATTCTTCAATTGTGTGTATGTATCTATGTACTAAATACCTCTTATAATTTAATGTTTAAGTTTTGTTAACTTTTGCATTTCAAGTTTGTCTTAAAAGCTTAAGAACTATGTATTTTTTAAATATTATTTACAGATGGCATGATCTGATACTCGAATAGAAGTATTTTTAAGTGTTGTGTATTAGTTAATTCTAGCGTTAACGACATGAAATATTAAATAGGTAAATAATAGAAAATAGGTCTTCTAAGCGTTCTACGCCTTAGACCGTATATCTGCTTAACTTCAGGCAGTATGTAATCAAACGCAAAACTAAAAAAATAAAATAAAAAATTCGTTAAGTTGCACAGGGGAAAGAGGTACGAGTTGATCCCTAGCCTTATAGAGAAGTAATTAATTAATAAGGTTACACTGTAATGGTTCTAACTTCTTGTAAGAAATTTTTCTTTGATTTTTTTCTAGTTATTGGAATGAGGGGAAAAATAGTTCTATGTCTATTTGTTCTGGCTAACCTGTGTGTAGTTACATTAATTTTGGCAAAAATTATGACACGCTAGTCTAGCATGTGACCACGAAAAGAACTCATTTCGACATGTGAAAAAGTGACCGATATATACTTTGCCATAACGTTCTGACACTACGAAAGAAATATTTCGTGGCGCGCATACTAGCCCTACTGGACTATCGTCATGTCGATACTGAGTTTTTACGCGTTCGGTAGATTTAGCGTAAACTACAATTTTGTATTGAATTCTATTGTAACAGATAGAGAAAAAATATAGTTTTACGGTAGCTTTATCGCGTGTGTAAAACTTACTCATTACTAGGGGTACAGATCATGCCATTTGTAAATACCGATACCTACTTTGAGGCGTGTTATGAATGATAGTTGTTACGGAGTGGCTTCAGATTGCGTTTTATGAGACGGCACACATCCTTATTGTTTCTCGTGTAAGAATTGTTAACGGTGCGGTGATATTTTTAGGTACACGAGCATTTTGATACTTCTATACTAAGCCATCGGAAGATGTTTGAGACAAAATAGCCTATTATTTATATTTTACGGTATTCATATGTAATTTGGTCAGGATGACAAATTACACTTCAGGGATCTCGTTTCTCCAATATATTTAATTTTACAGCAATATCTTGTATTTTAATAAAAACTACCGCACCGCTATGTTTTTCTATATAGGTACATAAAAATCAATTTTGCCACTTTAGGAAAATAATTTTCCTAAAGTGGTAACATTGATTTATAATTTCATAGTCAACTTTAATTATTAGAGTTGCCTAAGAAATTATTTTAACAAGTATGAAAATAAATTAATATTCTGGCATAGATCATTATTATCTATTTATATTATACAGGGTTATTTCTAATCAATTAGCATTCTTTTAGTGACTTATTCTGTACATCAATACTAACAACTTTTGTTCTGCGATTTTTGTCAAAACTAAAATCAGCTGTTCCATACATTTTGACTCAGGTGAACGATATTTTCTATGAAAGAACGAATTTTTTTTGTTTTGACAGAAGTCGCAGAACAAAAATTGTTAGTTTTAATGTACAGAATAAGCCCCTAAAAGGATGCTACTTGATTAGAAATAACCCTGTACATGACGAGTGAATTAGAGGACGATAAGGTGTGCTCTGTAATACATATCGTGCTTTGTTCGATTCTTAGTAATTCATAAAGCTCTAAGCATGTGTGCCATCTCTTTGCTCGTGTTGTATGATAGACTGTTGTAGTAAGAGAGAAGTGCACTTTGTATTCAGTAGCGTGTTGAAGTGTTGATAGCTGCGCGAACGCATTATATTTTTGGACAGACTCACTCAATAAAATAATTAATTATAAAATACTATATCTTTTATTACACCTCCAAACCTTCACGAGTGATCAACATGGTAAAAATTATAAAACAAAAGTATAACTTACAAACTAACAATAAAGACTTTTAGGCCAGGACTACAGGAACTTCCAAATTAATATGTAAACAAATATTTAGTAGGAATATCCCGTTGACTAGTAATTTTGATATTTTAACACAGCTGCTCGTTTCGTTCAGTACTAAAATGCGAACTAACTATTCGGTGGGAGAATTGATAACAAAAAAAAAGATAGTGCGTGGAGTCCTTCCGCGCGGTAGAAGTGAAACTTCGACGCAACAGTGACCCATGGTACCGTTAAACGTTTAACGCAACCTTGTTGGAATTCGCATTAGAAGTTTCACTTCAATAAACTATTTATACCACACGGAAATCAGCAAAGCAATACAACACAAGCAGGAAGA
Organism: Hypomecis punctinalis; assembly: GCA_949316475.1. Lineage (NCBI taxonomy): Eukaryota > Metazoa > Arthropoda > Insecta > Lepidoptera > Geometridae > Hypomecis > Hypomecis punctinalis. The sequence continues at coordinate 23,407,597 of OX438798.1, forward strand.
TGAGATTTCAGAAAAAAAAGTTCTTAATTTTGTATTGCATTGCAATATTTTCCAAATCACTGTATAACCGTAAGGTACATTATGAGTATTCTTAACGACTAACGTTAAAATAAGGTACATTAAATACTTTCGTTTTCTAAACTTACATAGTAAATACAGACTAACAGTACTGGGAATATACCTTCTGTTAAGCTAGGGTTAAAGTAAATTAAAGTTTTGATAGAGAATTTTGAAAAAATTGACTTTCAGACTTTATTGTCTGTAAGTCAATTTCTCTTTATGTTAGTAAAATATGTTCACTTTCAAAGATAATATGAAACTAATGAAATAATAACTATACAGTGAACATGGTACTCTCATAGAGATTTCAGCCTAATGGATGATGTATAGAAATGTATGAAGATTGGTCTCATTCTCCACACCTACGAAATCTTGCACTATGCCTATCTATTACGAAATTGGTTTTTTGCTTGCCCAATAGATGTAGATAAAATAAGACCAATTTCACCCATCTCCTTTAGCCATGAAATAGATATGTAGGGTGATAATCTATATAAAGTTATCATTTGTTATTGTTGTGCTGAAAAGTTCTTTTGAAGCATTTAGACAAATCTTTATAATATTTAAAAATCTTATTCGTCATTTGTAAAAATACAATTAACACTAAAGTACCAACATAATTATATTTCAAATATCTTAATGGAAAGGTTCTAAACCGTCAATAATCTCAATACATTACAAGTAACTACTTACAAAACAAAACATATACCTACTTAGATTAAACGGATAATATTTAGGTACTACACTTCATTACGAATCATAATATTTTTTGGGAATTTATTACTCTATTTTGGGGTATCTGTCCAACATCTAAGAATCACAGCAGATTTGGAATGTAACAAATCAATTTTCACAGTACGAGTTGACTCGGACCGAGTGCACTCAGACGACTACTTGGATTGTACAAACATAATCGGTATTCGGCAGATTACATGTTTACTAAGACTACCGTCCGAGTAACCATATGAGTGCATTCGGTCCGAGCCAGGTCATACTGTGAAACCACGGCTTAACCCCTAGTTTCCGAACTTGACTGTACTAAGTGTCCATTTTGTAAAGTAGTCCTAAACACACTAATACTCCGTGGCACATGCGCCGGATTCCTCTACTCTTCTAAATCCAGTCTTGTATGGAATGCGTGAAATAAATAATAAAATTCTCGGGGCGACTTAGGCCATCAAGTTTTACAGTTTGTTGTCAGTAATTTGCTAAAGTGACTTTTTAAATGGATATAGTGACCGGCAAATAACTTGGTCCGTAATCTGGGTATCTGCCGCGAAACGTACCTACGTATAAGTGCTCGATTATACAGGGTTATTTCTAATCAATTAGCATCCTTTCCTTATTCTGTACATCAAAACTAACAACTTTTGTTCTATGACTTTTGTCAAAACTCAAAAAAAAATTTTGCTGTTCCATATAAAAATATCGTTCACCTGCAACAAAATGTATGGAACAGATAATTTTTTTTTTTAGTTTTGACACATGTCGTTTTACAAAAGTTGTTAGTTTTGATGTACAGAACAAGCCCCTAAAAGGGTGCTAATTGATTAGAAATAACCCTGTATAAATTCTCATTTTTATGACATTGAATTTAAAAAGACAAAGTATTTCTTTACAGCCTGTTCAAAATTCGGTATAAACTTTAGGCAGATATACAGGCAACCTGTAAAATAGCAAACCCTGAATTTATTTGGGTACACTCGAAGTTTACGATCTATTGTTACGATGTCGAATCCTTACTCGACTGGAGTATTGACTATCTGACTATTGAATTTCAATAGCTAACAAATGGTTTAAAATTACGGATTAATATATTCAAATATTTGACTTCAGCGATTTAACTGTTACGTTACGAAATTTACTGCCCTCGAAAAGTTTACATCTGTTGTTTTTAATAACATTATAGCACCATTAGAGCATTACAAAGTAGCCTATGGTAATATTACGTTATACCTGTAGTTTGTTATAATAATGGCCAACGCACACGAGATCCTATAAACACTGGGACTCTGGGACGACTGGGGCGACGTGTTAAAATCAGCTAGATTCATTCTAGGCCTAAATATAAGGAGTTGTTTTGAAGAGTGCAAGGATTTAAAAAGGTACATAATATATTCATCATTGTAAAAGTTGTTCCGAAAACTAAAAAATCAAGATGTTCCATACATTTTATCAAGAGTTAACGATCTTTTTATATGGAGCAGCTGATTTTATTTCGCGATATTGCAAGTGGTCCCTTAGCAAAACTTGTTCATGATGATGAATAACTGAAATTCCCTGCCCTTTGCAAAGCAACACTCTGTGATCTTTGAATATATTGTCGCTAAAAAATATACTTTTGACAAGTAAATTAGACGAATTTAAACCCCCGACAGCAGAGTATTGAGATACTTTATATTGAGCCATATCGATCACATCAGTTTTCAAGGGAAAAACATTTGATTCCAGCACATGTGTTTGGAAAGTGCAATGGCATAGACAAACATACACATGTCAAAATTATAAAATCTCATTTATGTCTGGGGTTAAAAACGATCCTAACTATGCATGCGTGTGCGTTGATCAAAAGACTAATTCAAAGACAAAATGTTATTTTGTAACGTTGTGTACAGATGAGTTGCGTAAGATCTTTCAATTACCTAAGTATGTAAGTAAGCTAAATTGTGAATTCGATAAATGCATAAATTCTTAGCCTCCGTAGTAAATTAATGGTGTCTTGAAGACGTGAAACATCCTAAGGCCCTTTGCGTGTTACAAACGACTGGTATCCTATCACACTTTTGGTAATACAAGGGCATATTTGTTAATGCTCCGGAGGGGCAAATATGCCCGTCTTACTGAAGGTATGTTATATATTGCGATTGAGAATTGCAGTTTCATTTTTGTGGTGACTTAATTACAAAATGGATTTCGGGTATGGTAGAAATGTGTGTGAGATACTTAATGTGTATGAGTATATGTATGTATGTGTGAATTTTGCTTCATACACATTTATTCGAGTATATGTATTTAAGTCACCATAGTCGGTATACATGCAATGTGCAGTCACTTGCGCAAGTACCTACGTAAGTTTATTAGTAAAATGAAAAAAAAAGGCACAGACTATGTACCAGGCTTCAAAATAAGGCAAACTAATCGGCTGTGCACAAGTCAGCATTTAATGCTTATTTACCTACTTTAAAAAATAATACTTTATGAATTTATTTTCGATCGAATGGCCGCCATATTTTTCAAATAATTAAAATATCGATCGAATATTGCCCGGAAAATATTTTACACTCAACCTCAACCGTAGGCTTTTATTAAAGAAAAAAATACCATCATTGCACAAAACAAAGAAAGTTAATATTCTGGTATGGTACAAGGTCATGGCCTAAGGTCCGTACGTTTATACAATGTCTCTTTTGACCTAGCAAAAAAAAATGAGCTATGATCTTCATTTGTGGCACTAGCCTAAGTATATTAGCGTAGCTTGGTAGGGGTTAATGCTATTGGACTGATGATTTTTATACAGTTTATGAATTCACTGCACACGTGGACAATGCGTTTCCATTGTCCACGTGAACAGCCAGAATGTGGAACGCTTTGAACGAGTCTATCTTCGCGCTAAAGTACAACGTGGGTATTTTCCCGAGTAAATAGGTATCTTCTAGGTAAGTGTGGTACACCCTAGACCGCATATCTGTTTAACATCAAGCAGTATGTAGTAAAACGCAAACTTACGAAGTAAAATAAAAAAACAATTAGATTATGAAAACTAGCAATGCATTCGTACATTTTTAATTAGAATATAACACAGGTGTTACTCACGCATGTGAGATTATGTAACACTATGTTATGTCCTATTTAAAAATAGTTGAATAACTCCCTCAAAACCTAACTACGCCAATAAATACTTAAGGTATTAATTAATACTTGCGCAAGCAACCGCGCCTCATATAGGGTTATCTGAACTGCTGCCCCCCGAACGCCTAAGCAATAGCAATCGTTTATGACTTCATTTTAGTCATTTGGCACCGCCTATGTGACGTTAGCCATCAAAGTTGCTCATTCAACGATTGCTTTCGCAATCCGCGCAAAGCAATTGATGGCTAACGTCACATAGGCGGTGCCAAATGACTAAAATGAAGTCATAAACGATTGCTATTGCTTAGGCGGTCGGGGGCACGCAGAATCGACAAATGAAACTGTTTTTTCTTTTGAATTCCGGGTTGGCTCCATAGTAAAAGTTGTTCATAATGATGGTCTGAAACTCTTTCAGCTTAGTACACCAGTTCTGGATAACCATGTACGATGTATACCGCGCTTTAGCCCATTACCGCCTTCCGTACCCGTGCGTGTACAGCTTTTTAATAGGTGATTGAATTTTTCAGATATGTAATCAAATGACTGTCTCGGTGGCCCAGTGACCCTAACTACTGTGCTGAGGTGGCGTAGTTTTGATTCCCGCCCAGGGCAACCGTTTTATAAACATAGGTGTTTGCTCTGTGTCTGGATGTTACTATCCATATATGTATTTAAAAATATGAATATGTAGTTTATCAGTCTCTGGCAGTCATATCACATGCGTTGCTTAGTTTGGGGTCAGAGACCGTGTGTATGATGTCCCTAAATATTATGTATTTATCGGTGCTGTACACGCACGGGTACAGCGGGCGGTAATGGGTGAGATACCAGTCGGCCAGATCTAGCGTGCAAGGGGCCTGGGGACCTGCACTATAACGGTGAGACGACGAGCGGCGAGCAGGGGAGCCTCACTCATTGCTTCTTCAGGATCACTTGACAGTACAGCAGCGAGTCTATTACTGTGGACCAAAAAAACAAGATTGCAAAGTCTGATCGATATTTTTCTAATACTTAAAATGATCTGGTGGTGGTGAGGTTCTTGGCTGATAGCCAAACACTCGCCCTACAATCGTGAGGTCGTGAGTTCAAATCCAGATCCCGCGCCAATGAGTTTATTGGTAACTTATGTACGGAATATCACACCCCTGGCTTTTCGGTGAAGGAAAACACCGTGAGGCAACCAGCATACGTCCGTAGAAAGAATTCGGTGGCGTATGTTTTTGAATCCACCAACCTGCGCTTGGCCAGCGTGGTGGACTGGTGGATATGGCCCAATTAATTACGCTTCGTTGGTAGGCCTGTTCAGTAGTAACTATTAGGTATAATCGCCGGTATAGTGAGCTTCTAATTATGTTATTGATGGAAAAATAAACCTAAAATAAAATAAATAGAGTTGTACTTTAAAGGTGATGTCCACAAGTGGTATATTATTCAGAGAAATATCGAACCAAGATGATATATACATCATTTGAAAGCTTGTTTTATGGGCTTTCCAAAAATATTTAAATTTAGATTTTTTCATCCCTCCAATTTTGTTAAATGCGAAAAACAAATTGTATGAAAAATAACAATACAGCTTATTACTTTTTCTAGCTTAGCAATGATAAAGTGCTTCTATCGTTATTTTACTTGCATCCGTAGCTGATTCTTTCACATTCATCGCTTAATTTGCAAAAATTAAAAATTATAACCTACCAGTGTGACCAGTTAGTGGGTACAATGTGACAAACAAACACTTTAAAAGTGTGTCTAATTGGTAAAAATGCTTTTAGTTAACAATTAGGAGGTTACTTTATCAGGGTTGATATAGATAAACTACTTATTGAGCCAAATATATTTATTTATCCTAATAAATTCAAAATTAATTTTAAAAAAATCGGAGGGCTATTTTTTGTTTTTAACTGTTGTAATAGACTCAGAAAAATATGAACTTTCTCGAAATGTAACGAGTGTTGTGGTTAGAATTTTTGATTATTATTATACCAGCCTCCATACATTTTGAGGACATGTCCTTTTGACAATATTGGCCAAATATATGCGACTAGCAAATCACATCCGCGTTTGTCGTTACGATACACATAACTCAAAGATGAACTGTATAAAAGTAGGTACATACAAAGATTAATTTCACCCTTTTATAAAGCAGACGATTTCAGCAAGGTCACATATTGACCTTTAGCTGAACTTTCATATTTACAGACTGCAAAGTAGCACAAGGTATAGCAATATTAAGAAATCTTTTAGTAAGTATCTAAATCCTAACAAAATTTCCGAGTATGAACCAAATCGGTCAAGTGAGTAGAGTACCTATAGGCTTACGAAGATTTGGTTAAAGAGATTTGTAGCAAGGTCTACTGTTCGGTGACCCTCTAATTGAGTAGAATATATAAAACAGTAGTTACTAAACATTGTTATACCCAGCCCAGCCGGAAAGTAACCATCCTTGCATCGACACGTAAAGCAAGATCATTGACTTGTTTTCATAATGTGTATTCACTAGTGGAGTAACTCCATACGTCATGCCAAATTTCACGATACATCGCGCCTAATGCGGTTAAGCTCTGATCAGATTTGACGCAAGCCTGGTACATACGAGTACATAGTTATTTTAGATGAATACGTAAAAGACGCAAAATTAAATATACTAAAAAGCGGCCGAACTAGGATCCTTGCAAAATGTTTCATGAAAATAACGAAAAATCAGCATTTTCCTGAAATACCTACTGCTATGTCGATAAACTTACATAATATAAAACTAACATTTAAAATAATACACAATGAAACGAAATTAAAATTTTCTTGGGATTTTTGCAAATTATAGTTTTTTTTTTATAGGTTGTAGGTTTTAAACACTCGTCATCGAAAACGTAAGGTATATTCGGCTATAGGGTGAACCAGCCAGTTCACGACCACTTAGTGGACTGGTAATCTTTGAAGTGACATTATTCACTATAATGATAATGTTCTGATTCAAATAATACTCAGAAGTTTAGAAAAAACCTTAAATAATTGAAAAAACATAAGTTTTTTTGTATTTTATGTTAGTAAGTATAAAATAAATAATGATTTATCAAAATGTGCTATTTTTTAGTTCCCGACCACATGTGGTCAGTTTGCGTCCGACATTTTCGTTAGTTGACGTCCACTCAAAAGCCATTGAAAAAAGAGCCTTAGGGCATGTTCTTAGGGTCGTAAATAATAACAGCATCAAATAATCATGTTTAAATGACATTTAATTTTAATTATCTAATATTATTCATTCAATTATTTTAATGATATTTATTTTTCATCTATTCACACTTATTTAGTAATTTTAATAATAGTATTATTTACTTATTTAGTAATTTTTGTATGACATATGACACGTGGTCGTTAGCTGACCGATTGTCGACCACCGAAATATTGCTTTATATTTTAATAGTAATCAACACATTTTGCTGGTCGCATTCTGAAGTGTACATAAACCACGTCCTAAATATCAATCTGACAAAGACTAAAATGCCGTACCATGAAGTATCAGTTAGAAAATTTATGAAGAAGATCGATGAGAAATAGTCATTTGCCGACCATGTGGTCGTGAAATGATGCATACACAATTTTAGTAGGTTAGTTTGCCGAACACCTATTATTTTAATTAAAAGCGCATATATTACATTAAAATTACCCTTTAGGGGTAAAAACGTGTTTTTCTAAACATTCCAAGCTACATTTGGATGCGTGAATCTAGACAAAAACTTGTTTTACTTGCGGTTGAAAAAGTGTCCTCTCACTATTTTTTTCGTAAATTTGTGCAACCAATTCCGACACGTCCACTATGGGTCTGGTTCACAGGCTCATTGAAGTGCATCAGGTATCAGAAGACAAATCACAGTGTCGCGGAGGGGAAGCGATAGACTAAAGTATCGTTCAAAAACCAAAACAAACGTTGGCGCGCTTTTATTTAACTATTTATAGTGGTTTTATGAAAAAGTGGTCGTGAACCGGTGGTGGTCGGCAAACTGGCCATTTCACCCTACAGGGTGTCCCTGAACTCAACGTCAAGCCGGTATGGAGTGAAAGTTATAAAAAAAATATAAAAAAATCCCAATCGATTATTTGAATTTTAACAGAAACACAGCACAGATCGATGAAGCATTTTTCACATTATTGTTGATTCATCAAAAATGGCTCAGCCGATTTCGATAAATTTTTAATGGGACCAATTCTAATTCTAATGGGACCAATTTCGATGTATACTCTTTCCAACAAAAATTGAATTATAGAAATCGGACAACTATGAAAAAAGTTATGCGTGGTATGGTTATACTTAGATAAAAAAAATATACGCGTCGAATTGAGTACGTCCTCCGGTTCGTCGTTCAAAAAAGTAAAAAGATTTCCAACTCACAGTACTGTACTCCTCCGAGTATCATATCATACTTCTGCGCTGGTCCAGTACTATGGACGAGGACTTCGCTCATGAACAGATGCAGAACTCTTGCGGTTTCGAACAGCGAGTCCAGTAATAGCCAGGTGGTGATGTTGTGGCCGGTGTTGCCCGCCGTGGCTCGGAACATCACCACTCCAGAGTTAATGAAACCGATGGTGCTTGTGACGATGATGAGCCCGCAGAGGAAGTAGTGCAGTACTGGGGGACAGACGGTAAGATTAGGTCTAGAGGTCAGTTCATGCAAAGACTCAACAGGCATGATGACAGGTGCGGAGTCCTTACTTTAAGAAAGATATTGATTTGCTTGAAAGTGCACAAGAAAAGCCACCAGGATTCTATATGCTCTGCGCCGCAAGACCTATGAAGACAGGTTAAAAGCTCTTAGAATAGAGTGGACCTTTGGATAAAGAAGGAAAAAAATTCCTTGATAGATAAATACTAATTTTATTCGACACTGCTTGATATAGGCACATCAGTATACACTGCTCACCTATAAACAAATAAATAAAATAAAAAAACATTTTAATTAGTCCATGAGTTAAATTATCAAAAAATATTGGACACATATTTTTTCTTTTGTTAATCAAACAACAAATGACAAAGTTAAACCTTGTCAAAGTTTGGGAGTGGGGATCGTAAAGTCACCTCTCTTTTGTCACATTTGTATGGTACTTGTGACGTCACAAGGAACCTTGAGGGGTTATAAATATTTTCATAAATTTTTGTTTAATTGACAAAAGAAAAAATATTTTTTGAAACTCTATGTGATGGACTAACTATATTTTTAGTTATCATGCCTATTAAGGGCAGTTGTTAGTTGTTAACTGACTGACTGTGACTTTAGGATATGCATTATGACATTTATGACACTGTAAACCTGGCCTAGATTTACACTCATTGTAAAGAGCTAATATTTAGGCCATCGCTAGGTATGTAGATTGTAGGTATGTGGCCAAATTTTTATAAATTATACATAATTATATACATTCATGAATAGTTTATTTATTTGTTTATTGGCGAGCAGTATAAACTGATGTGCCTATATCAAGCAGAGTCAAAGTAGGCTGTAAAAGGAATTTAAACTATCTGCTCTCACACATTTTTTCCTTCAAGGTCTAATGAAAAAAATCTTCTAAAAGGTCAATGTTGATGGTTCATGTATATCACTACATAGTATAAAACAAAGTCGCTTCCCGCTGTCTGTCTGTTCCTATATATGCTTAGATTTTTATAACTACACAATGGATTTTGATGTTCTTTTTTTAATACATCAAGTGATTCAAGAGGAAGGTTTATATGTATAATACATGCGCCCGCGAAGCAGGGGCGGGTCGCTAGTATACCATAATTGCAATGTCACTCTAATAGGAATCCAAGTAAGTAAATATTAATTTTCTGTTCTTTTATTGAGATGAAATACAATATTTGTAGAGTTTTTTTTTGTGAGACTTGCAACTAAGGGTGTTTTATAATAGAAAGAAAAGCTATACTTATTTCACTGCCGACTAATTCTTCGAGGTAAAACAGGTGAGGACTAAGCAGCCGCAGCATAGCAAATGTGAATGCCGTGACTGTAGACACCTGAAAAGAAAAAAACCTTGATAATTAATTTTTTTTAAGCCCTTGATAAAATAAAGAGTGATGTTATGTTTGGATATGAGCTTTTGTACAAATGTGATTTAATATCCTACAAATCTGACGTAACTGAAAATCAGTTTAGCTGTTTTGTAAAAGCTGTTGTAGGGGTTGTTAAAATATTTTTCACTAATTTAATAACAGTAAAAAAAGATAAATAGTAGCATAACATACCGTAATTTTAAGATTTAGATAACATCATACAAATGATTATATTGTACATAAATACAAAAGACATTTTTCATTTCACTTTTAGATATTCGTCTGTTTCATTAGTTAATGCCACTGCATAAGTAAACCTAAATTTAATTAGTTTCGTACAATTTAACGATCTACCTCACGAAGATCATGCAAACAATACCTAATCATCAACATTAGCATGTACTATGTATATTTACAAGCCATAAACTGATAAATTTAAGCTAATTAACAAATAAAGGAACACTAGGTAAAGTACTTTCAATAATTAATGAGACTTCTGTACGATAAACAAAGCAAATACCGAGTATTAAGTAATATGAGAGTGAAATGCGATGCGGTAATATTCTCGAACCGGGAAGTTGTAGTAATTGGACACAATTTATTACCTGCTTAAATCGGTACAAAGTTAATTAAATACACATGTAATGAATGCATATGATGATTGTTTAAGAAAGTTTCAGCATAATTTTGTTTTTATTTGCAAGGATGCGTGTTTATAAAAACAAACAATTACTTACGGAAAAGACAACCGCAACTATCCTCACAAACATAGCGTAATCGATTTTGGGCATTGTGAAAATGATATACGAACCACACAAAACAACAAATCTGTTGAATACCCACTAATTTCTACGAAAAATAGCGTATTTGAAAGACAAAAATCAATAAAATGATCCGTAATTTCCGCGCTCACCACGATTCAAGTTGCTTCAATGAACTGTCATTTCATTGCCAAACCAAAATAAACAAAACAACTGTCAATGTCACAGCGCCATCGCTTGAGTTACCAGCCATTATTACAATCACCTTATTATTTATTTTCTAAAACATTCAAAATTATTAGAGTTTGGATAACCCGAAAGATAAAGGTTATTAATTATATCTGTTAAAGGCATCGTTACAATTAAAAAAATAGTGCGTGGAGTCCCTCCGCGCGGAAGAAGTGAAACTTCGTAGTTCGTACGTATTTCAGCTAATTCACACTGGTTTTGGGATCTACTGACTCACTCTCTTTCTCTCTCTTACTTTCTACCTTTGTGTATCTTTCTCTCTCTCTCCTTCTGGCGTGGTAAAATTAAACGGTTAACGCAACCTTGTTGGAAGTCCCATTAGAAGTTTGACTTCAAAAATTACCTGTTTCTCTGAATATAACGTATCCCTACATTGTTAATCTCGAACTGCCAACCAATATTGTTCCGATGATAAAAACTACAGTGCTACGGTTAGTTTTTACACGTATAATAAACTCAAAGGGCATTCAGTTCATGACTTACAGTTGCTTTTTTTTCATAGCAGTGTGCATTGTGTTTGATCATCTTTTAATATCATCGAATATAATATGCATAAACATAATTATTTTCACATAATTCCTATTCTACATATACTTTCAGTTTAGCCCATAATTATTATGTATTGTGAGAGCACTTCACTTAATAGTGGCGTGAAAAAAATAAATAGAATGGGGTAATTATTATTATGGTAACACTAGAACTGGCGGCAAATTATTAATTTGTTAAAGCTATTTGAAATAGATGGCGCCAGAAGTGATGAAAGAAAAACGTTTTTGATAAACCATGAGCGTAGTATTATTATATCTTCTTTGCCATGAGTCAAGTCGATGATGTACCGAATTGGGTTTCGCGCAGCTTGTAGCTAACTTCAGATCCGCCGATTTGTATGATTCGGCCAACTAAGCGCCACACAAATCGGCGGATGAGATGTTAGCCGCAGATAACACTTCGCCGTGATTGGCTAATTATTGCGCATGTGTGCACAATTCCGACGCCGCGTGTCGTAGTGCGTAGAGAGCGCGCGGGAGGCATGGGGTTGGCGAGCGGGTATGTCCCGGCGTCTCGTTTCTCTGGCTCCCGCGTATACCTATATTTCGGCTTTTGCACAGCGTGACGCTCGCTAAGACTGCAGTCTTCCGATGATGCAAAGTCATACAGGCGGCTCAATAGACAGATTTCGAAATCGGTGCGGTGCGACATTCGTCTCTTTAATACTAAACATGTTAAAGAGACAATAGAGCGGAACAAAGGCTCCAAAGTGTTCGCGAGGCATTTTTCTATTGGGCAAAGCCAGTTGACAAAGCTGAAGAGAGAAGATGGCAGTATAGCGTCAACCAAGGCAGAGGTATTGCAGGAGATCGAAAGGTTTTACGGACAGTTATACTTACGCCTCGGTAGCAAAGCCTGTAAACAGCGCGGCCAAAGACCCAAGAGCCAAGCTGACCCGACACTTCACCGAAGACATCCCGGACATTAGCCTGTACGAGATTAGGATGCCCCTGAACCAACTTAAGAACAATAAGGCGCCGGGTGACGACGGAATCACTTCAGAGCTTCTGAAAGCGGGTGGAACGCCGGTACTAAAAGTCCTTCAGAAGCTATTTAACACCGTCGCCCTCGAGGGCATAACGCCAGAAGCGTGGAACAGAAGCGTGGTGGTGTTGTTCTTCAAAAAAGGTGACAACACCTTATTGAAAAACTACAGACCCATCTCGCTTCTGAGCCATGTTTATAAGTTGTTTTCAAGGGTCATTACGAATCGTCTCGAACGCAGGCTTGATGACTTCCAGCCTCCCGAACAAGCCGGTTTCCGGAAGGGCTTTGGCACCATGGACCACATACATACGCTGCGGCAGGTTATACAGAAGACCGAGGAGTATAACCTGCCACTTTGCTTGGCGTTTGTGGACTATGAGAAAGCCTTTGATTCGGTCGAGACATGGGCTGTGCTTGAGTCTCTCCAACGATGCCGTATTGACTATAAGTACATTGAAGTGCTGAAGTGTTTGTATAATAACGCCACTATGTCAGTTCGAGTACAAGAAGAGAGCTCCAAAGCGATCCCTTTGAAGAGAGGCGTAAGACAGGGAGACGTAATATCTCCGAAACTGTTTACTACTACTCTGGAGAACGCCTTTAAGCTCTTGGAATGGAAAGGACTCGGCATCAACATCAATGGCGAATACATCACTCACCTTCGATTTGCCGACGATATCGTGGTCATGGCAAAGTCGATGGAAGAACTAAGCACGATGCTCGAAGGCCTTAATCGAGTCTCTCAACAGGTGGGTCTTAAAATGAACATTTACAAGACAAAGGTCATGTGTAATTCTCATGTTGTACCCACCCCTATTTCAGTTGGGAACTCGGTTCTTGAAGTCGTTGACTCGTACGTCTACCTAGGACAAGTAGTCCAGTTAGGTAGGTCCGACTTCAAGAAAGAGGTCAATCGCCGAATCCAACTCGGTTGGGCAGCGTTTGGAAAATTGCGTAACGTCTTCTCGTCCGACATACCTCAGTGCCTCAAGTCGAAAGTTTTCGACCAGTGTGTGTTGCCAGTGATGACTTATGGCACAGAAACGTGGTCTCTCACTATGGGCCTTATAAGTAAGCTCCAAGTAGCCCAACGAGCCATGGAGAGGGCTATGCTCGGAGTTTCTCTGCGAGATCGAATCAGGAATGAGGAGATCCGTAGAAGAACCAAGGTTACCGACATAGCCCAGCGGATTGGCAAGTTGAAGTGGCAATGGGCAGGGCACATAGCGCGGAGAACTGATGACCGATGGGGTCGAAAAGTTCTCGAGTGGAGACCACGTACCGGCAAGCGCAGTGTGGGTCGTCCACCCACGAGGTGGACGGATGACCTTATTAGGACCGCGGGATCGCGCTGGATGCAAGCCGCTATCAACCGGTCTTATTGGAAATCATTAGGGGAGGCCTATGTCCAGCAGTGGACGTCTTGTGGCTGAAATGATGATGATGATGATTACAGCGTTTTGTGCATAACTTCCCATCCGCCGATTTGTGTGGCGCTTAGTATAGGTACCTACTCTACTTATATGTTTGTATTTGTAGGTATAACCTATTTCGTAGGTAGGTATATCTAAAATGTGTATTTTTTCAAATCAAGTTGCAGTGTATTAGACTCTGTAATATACTTACCTACATTTAGATAAGTAAGTAAAAGAGAATTATTTTCTTTTTTAAAGATATTACCAACATTAATTTCTTTCTTCATAATTTGATTGCTATGAAATAAAGGAACATTATTTGAATTCGTTGCGCTCGTCACCTCGAGTCCAAGGGTGAAGCAGAGGAACAGATGACAAAAATGAAATATTTATTTCAATTCAACGTGGCCGCAATTTAAACCATTTCACTAATTTATTCATGGCTGTCAATCGTAGTGAAAAAATATTCATTTCGATGGGGGATAATAATATCATTTCCTTTTCTAAACTCTATCGAAAATTATCATACTTAGGTAGGTATTTAAACTCTGTATTTAGACTTTATATAGGTACCTACCTAATTCATGTGAGGTGATTTTTGCTTTTGAGGTAGGTGTGACAAAAAAGTATAAACCTATAGACTTGTTAGTTAGACATTTTTAGACCTTGACTTCAGTAATAGGTACTAATACCTTTACCTACTCTACTTATTTACCTAGCTCTTAAAAATACATAATAAAGTAACAAAACGCTGTAAAATATTATATGATTACAGGTACCAATATTTATTAATTTAGAGTAAGTATGTAGTTTTCATAGTTAGTCATACTTAACTACGGTAGTTTTAGAACTCCTTGAACATAACGTTTAAATGAAACGTTAATTTTAAAATTGGTAATTGCGGCCATAAATGGATGCTCCGCTTGCCATCATTATCGACTATTCATTCGCCACTTTATTCGATTACTACTCGATGCACTTCCAATTAATTCGATTATAACTTTACGATTTGTTGGTCGTTGTAAATTTTGCTGAATATGGAGTAGCATATAAATTTTAATTTATGATTTGATTACAACTGGCGTAGTTTACGATACAGTTATGACTATGGGATTTGCTTTTGAATTAAAATGTATGTTGTAATTCTGCACAAAATGTAGTGTAGTTACCTCCTTTATGGGTATAAAGGAGGTAACTACAAGCTTTAAAAATATTATTCTATCTTTCTAATAAGTAAGTATTTAGGTACTTAAATAAATTATCGCTGTTTGAAGTTTGGAGAATACGAGTAGGTACGTTAAACGTTTGACAAAGATATCTTTGAATATAGTAGTCATTACTATGAGCAACTTTTGCTATGGGACCAACCCCAGAATTGCGAAAAATTTGCTGTAACATCATGGCCACCATTTTGTCGAAAGTCTATGATCTTTTTAGGGTTCCGTACTCAAAGGGTAAAAACGGGACCATAGTACTAAGACTTCGCTGTCAGTCCGTCTGTCTGTCACCAGGCTATAACTCATAAACCGTGATATCTAGAGAGTTGAAATTTTCAAAGATGATGTATTTCTGTTGATGCTATAACAACATATACTAAAAACAGAATAAAGTAAAGATTTGAGGGGGGCTCCCATACGGTACGGAACCCGTCATGCACGGGTCCGGCTCGTACTTGGCCGATTTTTTCATAAACTAGCGATGGAATCCCCTAAAAAGGATATGTATATATATATATGTACGAGTATGTATGATACTTATAAACTATCTTATTGCATGCCGCTACCAACCGGACTTACTGGACATTTATAAAAGATAGGAGCGATCCTATGTCCAACAGGGACCTTATACGGCTTATATGATGATGATATCACGATAGGAGAGAATAGTTAAATGTCTCTAGAATATCATACATCTCTAGAATATCAATAAATAATTTCTCATAGAAAAAAATGACAATACCTTCTAGAATAAATAAATATTTTAGGTATAGCATGAACAACTCCAACCGGGCACAGAATTCGCGAAAATTTCGCACGGTTCGATGTAACATTTTTCATATTATTGTTGATTTATCAAAAATGGCTCAGCCGATTTCGATGAAATTTAAATGAGACCAACTCCGAAATATATTCTTTCCAATAAAAAAATAATTCTCGAAATCGAACCACTATGTAAAAAGTTATGCGTGGTTATACAAGAAAAATATATGCGTCGAATTGAGTAGGTAGCTACCTCCTCTGTTTCGTCGGTCAATAATCATTAAAGGCCAAAAATGACAATATGATGGCCATTGACCACAACCGGTGAATCTAGGCACTAAAAAATAATTTGTGAGTTTGAGATCTTTCAAAATGATTGATAGGTACCTCTCTGCTACATTATTATGGATATTCCATACATCACAATTTATTATTTGATTAAGTAAAATCATGCGGTCAATTTCTTTTATTTTCTTTATAGGTACACTTGCCCAGCGGTCAGTTGCGTGGTCACTTACGAAAATGTTTTTGTATCTAATTGTTATTGTCAAACACCACCCTGCCTCCCTTTCTCATCAAAGTTACTGCTAAAGTAGTCTTTATGCCATTGTGTTAAGAGATAAGTTATAAATGGTTAAGATTATTGTAATAAAGTGGCAGCCCCATCTGAACTACTAATTGTAGCGCAATAAAGCGGTATGGTCAGTTGATCGGATTCGAGGGAGCTTTAATGCAATTCAGTTTATTAAATAATGGCAGTTACTGGGGGCATTTAATTGCAAGTGCACTTTGTCATGTTATGTGTATGGCACCTCAGCTACCTATTCGGGTTTAAGCTTAATTTTTTAAATTATACTAGCTACTCTTTTCTGATGTTAAGCATCGAGTAATTATTATAAAAAGCCAAGCGATCCAGAATTTTACCAGTTAAATCAAAACCCTTTTTTCCTACCAGTTAAATCAAAACCCTTTTTTGATTCAATTTATTATTAGTACTTAAACAATCTATTGGGTACTTAACCATTTTTGAAATTGAGAGTCTTTAAATCTACATACAAGAATGAATATACATTTGTCAACGTTTAACGTCTGCTTCATATTTTTTTACGAGTTTACTTTTCCCCTAAGGTTTTGTGCGCATATAGACTGATCAAACTTCTTGGCCGCTGTGAAGTTATTTCATACCATCATACAAAATTATACCTACTAGAAAGGATTAACTTTATATTTTAAGTATTGAACCCTAAAATTGACCACGGGAGAAATAATAAAATTATTATGTGTCAAATGTGTATCAACGTTGAAATCGTCGAATAACAATAGGAACTTCACAATGGTCTCAAAATGTTTGCGGACATAACTCACCCGGCGATAGGCGCCGCGGGGCGCGGACGGTGTCGACAATAGGGCTTATGTCGAACACGGGGACAAGTGGCTGCATAAATTATACTTCGCTCGGAGCTGAGTGTGGTTGAATTAATTTACTTGAAAACACGCTTAGATAGTAAATAAGCGAGTTTGGATAGACCGGGTGGCTAGCCTTGGTGTCAGAGTTTTTAGACCGCATGAAGGCCTCTGACATGGCTCACTCTTCCACCACCTGATTATATAGCGCCCTCTGAACAACTCCCGGCCTCCCGTGGCCCACGTGGAAGTCGTTAAATCGACTCCGGACCCAAGTGGGCCGCTGCAGGGATAACCTCGTGAAATGGGTGTCCCCATTTCACAGAGAGCGCTCAATGCGAGTGTGGAGCCCCGGTGCAAAACATGCAGCAGCTGCTTGCATGCCCTCAGGGCCCAACCTGCACCCTCCAGGACCTGCATCCTCGCGGAGTGGCAGTTACGAGACGTTGGGAAAAAACCTTATAAAATTATATATTTGGATTATCGACACGACGAAGAAGAAGATTGGGTAATTTTGCTAGATTTTATCGTGGTCGATTCTTTTAACCTACCTTATACCTACCTATTACATGTATCCTATATAAGAAGAAAAGGGAATTATTCCTCCCACTGAAAGAATAACGAGCACAGTGTTGCGCCAGGCAGGGTTTTGAACCGGTACCTCTGTGACTGGTGCAGTTTGCTATGGGTATACTGAGCGCCACACAAATCAACGGATGGGAAGTTATGCGCAGAGAACTGCGCAAAAGCCGAAATATAGGCATTCGCGGGAGCCAGAGAGACGTGACGCCGAAGCACACTCGCCCGCCAACCTCATGCCTCCCGCGCGCTCCCTACGCACTAGGACAGTCAGCGTCGGAATTGTGCACACATGCGCAATAATTAGCCAATCACGGCGAAGTGTCTTCTGCGGCTAACATCTCATCTGCCAATTTGTGTGGCGCTCAGTATACCTATTGGGTGTAACGTGTCATATTTAAAGAAATAGCTCGTCTCGTTATTTGACTTCAAAAAATTGATTAACACGATTTACCTAATACTTACTTACTTACTCCGCTGGCGCAACGACACAAAATGAGTCTTGGCCTCCGACACCAGAACGCCATTGGTCACGGTCCGGCGCTGTCTCTTCCCACTCGTCCGCCTGGAGCTTACGCAGGTCGGACCGCACGGCGTCAGTCCAACGCCGCTTGCTACCCCAAGATAGGCCTTCTTGACACTGCGATCTTCCCTCATCCTCAGCAGATGGCCCACCCAGCGAATTTACCTAATACTTCTAATTAATTACCTGAATCAGGTAACGCGAAGTTTTAGTAAACTACGCAAAAGGACTGAGCCCTCAGTCCTTTTGCGTAGTTTACTAAAACTATCGCGTTCGCGTGTGGCTTCATACATTTTGGTTAGTTCTTCCTCGTTTCCGACAGGGGCGTACAAAAATGTATAGAGCCATACTGAAACATCTGTAGTTTCAATTTACGTGTAAACCTGGACTAACTCCTCAGGTAAGTATCGTACAATATAATATTTGTTTTTCTACCGACCTCATTGAACTTTAACCTTTCAAAACTCATCTCATCGAAAAGGATAGATAATTATTTTCTTTCCCTGACCGAATTTGAAAGCTCTCATTCGAATCACAAACAACCGATGATTAATGTTTCCATATTCGAATTTATTTCAATCGGCACATGTTCACCTCTTCCTCGATCGTCTGTCGAATGAAATGATGGATTGAAACGGATCGCCACTTCATATTGTAACTCAGTTGTAACGATAATTTCAAATTGATCATGCGTGTGAGGGTTGTCATTTTTAACTCGATTAATCGAATTATATTTCAATCAACAGTCAAGTTTTATTTGATCATAAAACTCTGGGCTCTAATTTTCTTAGGTATCTATTATCGTAACGTTACTAGTATTACTGTACTGCCTATTTTTTGGCGAATAACGTTTTAAATAATGTTTTTAATTAGAAATGAATTAGAGTATGTTACGTTGTTCTAAAACTAAATATTTTTCATGTGAATTTCTAAACAAAATTGGAGATAGGTAGAGCGCACATATTTTATAATTTCAAGTGTAATTTTAGATGGTAAGGTGAAATATTAATTTATTAACTGTAGGCAACTAAAGTTGGAGCCCTGTCTTTAATTCGTGTGATTCATTCTTCAGTTTCAGCGGTTTCATGGTGTAGGATTGGGTGTAGGTAATGGCAAAGAAGATATAATAATACTACGTAATGGTTAGCACTCTGGACTCTGAATCCAGCGATCCGAGTTCAAATCTCGGTGGGACGTTATTTTGCTAATTTACGACATAAACTTACCATAGACGACAAAATAGTATATGGTTCGTCTTTGAACTTACATAGGAATTGAAACCGTGTTTTCTAGCTTTTATAATTTACTCGTAATAGGTGCTTGACTAAATGCAAAAGTGTACGTTTTAAAGTCCATTAAACAATAACTGATCCCTAGATCAAAACATATTAAGTACATGACACTGTTCCACCTGCGCCTTGACGCGGAAATTATCGAATTAAGCTGTTATGTAACGTTTAACGCTGTCTTAGGTTTTGCCGCGTTGGCCACATCTATGTAACGGCGCTAATAGGCTTAATAGGCACCTAGGTACGTGTTAAGACGCTGGTGAAACAGTAGATAGTATTAGGATTTAGTATAAGCCGTGGTGGTCTAGTGGTAATGACACTCGCCTTACAATCTTAAGGTCGTGGGTTCAAATCCAGGTCCCGTACCAATGAGTTCTTTGGAATTTATGTACGGAATTTCAAACCACTGGCTTTTCGGTGAAGGAAAACATCGTGAGGCATTCTGCATACGTCCGTAGAATAAATTCTATGGCGTATGTGAATCCACCAACCCGCACTGGGCCAGCGTGGTGGATATGGCCCAATCAACCTTCGTGGGCAGGCCTACGTCCTGCATTGGACTAAAGGCTGGTACAGTACAGTACAATACAGAGACACCTATCAAGGACTACATAACCAAAATACTTAGGTATGTGTTGATATGAAAGAAGATTTTGATGTTTCATACTCAACAAGTGTGGCTTAGAGTAACTATTCCCTATTCAATGTAGCGGCGCGCGCGCGACACGTGCGCCGCACGCGGCAAGCGCGCGTTTATTTTTATTTTTTAGAATAATGAGCAAAAAGGTTTAATTGCGTTTTGAGCTATTGTGTTTGGAATGCGCTAATCTTTTGGAGTGCTTGTTAACTCGGATGAAGATCGACATTGTTGATGAACAATAATGAAAAAGTTTGTTCCATTTACACGCATGTATGTAGTTGTAGGTAAGTAAATATGTAGGTACTAAGCGCCACATAAATCGGCGGATGGGAAGTTATGCGCAGAGCGCTGCGCAAAAGCCGAAATATAGGTATGCGCGAGAGCCAGAAAGATGAGACGCCGCCGCCGGGGCACACCCGCTCCATGCGCAATAATTAGCGAATCACGGCGAAGTGTCATCTGCGGCTAAGTTCTCATCCGCCGATTTGTGTGGCACTTAGTCGAATTTTTTTTGTTAAACTCGTTACTTACTTATCTTCTCTTATAAGTAAGTAGGAATCTGTATAGTTAGGTAGGTATAAATATCCACATTTTTTCGTCACCACTTAGGTACACACTTACCCAGATGTAACTCTGGGGATCGTTTTTTGAACTTCGCACGACTGATTCCGTATACCTACGGAACTTGTATAGACCAAGGATTTGTATGGACTTCCATAGACAACATAGAGATTCTTCATACAATCTGTCAAAGTTCTGTATAAGTACGTTCCTAGGCGTTCGAAGTTTAAAAAGATACCCATGAAATATACATAGGTACAAGGATTCATACATACTATAATTTGTGCCTACCTTCACTAATCTTGTAATCATTTTACATCTGTTTTAATTTACACAGTCGAGAAAAAATATTATCTGGGAATAATTAAATAAAGTTAATTTTAAATTTTGCTAAAAACATCAAGTGTAGGTACGATATTAAAGTTGTAAAGATTTTATTGGCAAAATATTACTACCTACTAATATCAGAACTACCATTATTTACATCTTACAGCACTCAACTTTAGTTCTTGAACCCGCCGATCAAGGTTCAAAATGCTATATCAAATTAAATTACATCATAGGGTTGTATGTAATCGAATAGCGATTTTCACAAGCACGTGCCAGTGGCGCCCCCGCGTGAGACCGTCGCTCGAGCGTTTTCCCACGTCTAGCACTTTTAAAAATGGAATGGAACAATACTTAGGAAATTAATTCACCGACATGATTTGCCATTGGATTCTATTTTTAAATCGTGATGAACTTTTTATTCTCTTTAGTATTTCAAAGTTTAACTCTCTAGTTAGATAGCTTGCATACTAAGCAGGTCGACACCTATACCTTTATTTTGAACAGTATTGTGATTTTAACTGGCGAGGTAACCAAGTCGACGCGAACTTATAGGTAATTAGGTATATTTTTTATATTATAAAAATACGCACAAGTTTTACAGAAAGGGTACCTATACCTATACCTCCAATTTGGTTCCATATAAATCTTATCAAAATAGGTTAGTTGGTTTTGAATTTTGAAAAATCAACAATAATCTAAACATACTTACATATATACATACATACATTGCAAGTTAAATAAAAGCTTTTAAAATGGCATACATCGATTCAAGCGAAACTTTCGCGGAGACGAAATTAGTCAGTCTAGTCTGCCTAAGACCTACAATTTTTTAAGACCGATATTGCTTGTTGTTAATAAAGTAAAATGTCTACACATATCTCAAGTATTTGACGACCGTCTGCGTAACCACCATGTTATATTATCCTAACTCTTCCAAGACAAATACCAACCAAAACACACCTTGTACTTATATTATACCAGCGACCCGCCCCGGCTTCGCACTGGTGTATTATATATATAAACGTTTCTCTTGAATCATTCAATCTATTAAAAAAAACCGCATCAAAATCCGTTGCGTAGTTTTAAAGATATAAGCATACATAGGGACAGACAGGGAACCGCATCAAAATCCGTTGCGTAGTTTTAAAGATATAAGCATACATAGGGACAGACAGGGAACCGCATTAAAATCCGTTGCGTAGTTTTAAAGATATAAGCATACATAGGGACAGACAGGGAACCGCATCAAAATCCGTTGCGTAGTTTTAAAGATATAAGCATACATAGGGACAGACAGGGAACCGCATCAAAATCCGTTGCGTAGTTTTAAAGATATAAGCATACATAGGGACAGACAGGGAACCGCATTAAAATCCGTTGCGTAGTTTTAAAGATAAATAACTAGGTATACATCGAGGCAGACAAAAGTAAGCGATTTTGTTTTATATTATGCAGTGATAGTGATTTTCTAAAAAGATTAGGTACACATCTACGCGGAATAGTAAAGGTACGTTTACCTCATTATCTTTCTCCTTTCCACAGTCACGTAGCCCACTCCGTCACTGCGGCTTCTAAAATACACACGGTCCAGTCCAATGCAAACACACTATCGAATCGAGATAGTACCTACGTACTACGGCGTATTCTGCGTAGCTACGGCGTAGTTGATGTAGTAACTTAGACCTTCAAGGAACGGATGGGGTATGTGATTGTGTTTATTTATAATATACCAATGTGTATTAATGGTAAGAATTTCTAGACGATGGATTTATTCAAGGATATCATTGAAGACATGATCAATATTGTGAATAATTTATGAGGTCAACCCTGATATAGTAAAATTACATCAGTCATCATTTAATACGTTTTCACGAGTTCAGAGTTGCTCTCATAGTAAATGTTGGTCACGATGATGATGGTAAATTTTTTTTTGAGTTTTGACAAAAGTCTCAGATCAAAGTTGTTAGTTTTGATGTACAGAATAAGCCCCTAAGAGGATGATAATTGTTTAGAAATAACCCTGTATGGATAAAGGTATCTTCTGGGTAAGCGTGCTACACCCTAGACAGCACATCTGCTTAACATCAGACAGTGTGTAGTACCCTTTTATGGTGGACATTCCGCGCGTTAGAACCAAGCGTTTTGAATCCTCATTCCTCATACGAACAGCCGGAATGTGGAATGCTTTGCCTGGGTATGTCTTCCCGTTAAAGTACAACGTGAGTGTCTTCAAATCCCGAGTAAATAGGTATCTTCTAGGTAAGCGTGCTACACCCTAGACCGCACATCTGCTTAACATCAGGCAGTGTGTAGTCAAACGCAAACCTTATCGAAATAAAAAAAAAAAAAAAAAAAAAAAGCATATCTGTTGAACATGAGGCAGTATGTAGTCAAACGCAAACCTATACGAAATAAAAACATATATACGATACAACGATTTCTTCTGTGACAATGATTATGATAGAATATATGATTATTTGGCCGTTTTCAAGGGATATATATATTTCGTATAGCACTATAATATTTACAGTCGAAAAAAAATTATAATTTTTAAAAGGAGACTTGGGAAAAATTCAAATTGGTTAGTAGATTTCTTAACATATTTTCAACTCAACACTTCCAAAGAATCTTCACATATTGAGTTTCCGTAACAATATTTAGGTAAGGGTGGCCCAATCACCCTTCGTGGGTAGGCCTACGGCCTGCAGTAGACTATTATAAAAGGCTGATACAGTACGGTAATTTTGAACAGATCTCACACATTTGTTAAGAGATGACGCTCCATTTTTAGGGTTCGGTACCCAAAGGGCAGGGCCGGACCGTGAGTTTTGGGGGCCCTGAGCTAATACTACTTAGGGGCCCACCTAATTACTCAAAGTATAAATTAGTTAGAAATAAAGAGACAGAGTCTAAGATGGAAACATCGGATCACAATCGAGATCGAATGAATATGTAATGGCAATGCCTGCCGAAAATTTGACTGTTGGTCAAGGGCGGATCCAGACAAGATACTTTATTTGAGCGATTACATTCAAAACATTTTCGGTGTTCTATTTTTGACAAAATAATGGCAAAATGATTGTAAGTAGAAACACTTCGTTTTGACATTAAACAAAATTATTTTTGCGCGTTATTTTTGTACTAAGCACGCACGACATAGCTCCAGTTTTTTGGTACATGAAATATGGGGTTGTTGATGTTTCTTTTTTAATTTTTGCCCTTTAGTTCTTGATTTTAGTAACTTCGAAATAGCGAAAAAGAGCTGTGCACTGCTATTACACGCGAACGCAACGAACGCGAACGATTTTTTTTCAAATGCAAGAGTAGTATGCTAGAAAATTCTAATGTATGAAATTGATAAGCCATGATACCATCGCCAGGCAAAAGACCGACATGATTCTATGACCCGCCTAATTTGAAAGTGAACCGCATAATTTGACATCAGATGTGAGAAAAAAATCATGGAACATTTAAATAGCGCGACCGTAGCGATCGCGAAATTTTTTTCATATCTTTTTCAACAAAAAGCCAATTTAAAGTAAAGAAAAGGAAGTGAGCAGAAATATCGAAATGGGCCTAATAAAATATATTTAGGGGGGCTTCCATACGGTACGGAACCCTTCGTGCGCGAGCCTGATTCGCACTTGGCCGATTATTTTAAGACGATCATCACTGCACTTAGAAAAAGAAACTGATAACTAATCCATATTTGTTTAGTCCACGACGTAGTATCGCAGTGATTGTTGTTTATTCTCGGTAGTAGACAGTCGATACGTGAACTCGGGAGGGTGCGCCTTATATCACTCAGTGTTTACTGATGTGAGAGGGTAAGGGGCAGAGCTTACTCACTTGGTACATTACACTTGGTATAGGCCGAATCATACAAGTCGGACGATGTGAAGTTAGCTACAAGCTGCGCAATGTCCAATCCTGAAAGCTCACATAAAGCTGCGCGTTGATTAGATATTGCGCAGCTTGTAGCTAACTTCACATCCGCCGACTTGTATGATTCGGCCTATACTTTTGCAGAACGTTGTTTCCAAAGTTGTCTGGGCTACGATCCATCTAATACCTACAAGTTTATTTGTACTTATAGTACCTACAATACTTTAATTTTAATGACATGTACGAGTAGTGTATGTAATTATACTTGTCCATATACTTATGATACTTGTATTAATGATTAGCCGCGTACCCACCTAGCGCACAGGCTCGCGCGGCAGCCTCGGTGTCCAGATCGCGAGCGATGGCTCCCGAGGCAGCCTCAGTAGTTTTGTTCAATTTACACGAGGCCGCCTCGCGAGGCAGGCTGAGCCATCATAAGTCCGCGAGTATTCGAAATGGTCAGTCGTGTATTTTCAGCTGCAGCTATTTTCCTAGCAGCTTATTGTTTAAAAAAACGAAAACTGTCACGTATCAAGAAAAAACCTAGACGCTTCTGGATTAGAAAAAATTATTAGCGTCTGCCCATGATATCAATATGATAGATAGAGACAAACACGGTAATAGACAAAACTTGAAGTAGCTTCGCGCGCGAGCCGAAACATAACCGTTCCCACCTAACATACAGCGCTCACTGAGGCACCTTTGAGCGCGTCAAGTTTACCGACAACAGATGGCTCGGGGCCGAGCCGTGCTCAGCCGAGCAAACGCGCGCCCGAGGCAGCCCGAGGCACGTCCACACCAGCCGAGGCATTTGGCTCGCGAGTCTGCCGCGCGAGCCTGTGCGCTATGTGCGCTGTGGGTACACGGCTATTGATCTCGACAATTATTAATCTAAGGGAATGTACCTAAATAATTATTTTTCGCAAAAAATTGCAACACCAAGACGGTATTGCCAGCGTGTACAGAATTCGAATAATGTGTACGATTCGATGTGACATCCATGTAAATTTATGTTAATTTATCAAAAAAGCCTCAGCCGATTTCGATGAAATTTAAATGAGACCACTTAGAAAGTATAACTCTTTCGAGTAAAATTGTTTTTTTTTTTAAATCGGTTCACAAATACGTTCGGACGAACATAGCACATCTTCCTTTTTGGAAGTCGGTAAGAAGTTTTCAGTTGTAAAATGTTGCCTAGATCATCCTAGATGAGACTATATAACTTGAACTACCAAAAACTGACGCTCGTACCTAGTTTGACTAGGTGTTTGTCAGCGATCACCGAAATTAAGCAACGTTCCGCACGGTCAGTATTTGCATATGGGTGAAATTGAAACGTCGGGATGAGGAGGTATTAATTTGTGTCGTAATATTAGTTCCGTAGTATTTAATAATAATGGGAGAAATTAAAAAAAAAAAAGAATTTTTCAACTGAGCCGTACCGTGGCTCGGATGAAACGTTAAATTGTAGGTCCCGGTTGTTTTAACCGTTTAGCTATGTCAGAGGCCTTCAGGCGGCCTAAAAACTCTGACACCAGGGCTAGCTACCCGCCCTATACGAACTTATTTACTTTCAAAAAGTTACCAAATCTCATGTAGAACCAAACTTCTAACTCTACAGTCTTCACGCCCTAACTTCACACAATTTAGTCAAATTATTTGGCTTGGCTGTGTTGCTAATACAAAAACTATTGTCATGATCATGACTTTGCAAGATGGCAATTTTGCATACTAAATTGCCTCTGATATTTATAATGTTGAAATTTATATATCAAGAATATAAGATTTATCTGCCTTTTATCGAAAATAAATACCTACCTGTGACATTTGTCGCTGTCTCTGTCTAGTCATTAAACACCATTACAGGTAAGACAGAGACACAGCGACAAATGTCAGAGGTAAAATAACTGTGAAAGGACTGTAGCACATCTTCGCACGCATATGTTCACACTCTATGAGTGTTATTATTATTATTATGATATTTTATTATTATTTACAAGTAAATAATCAAAGATTCACACTGTTACTAAATAGGTACATGTCGTTTTTGTTCACTTATTGTAATTTAGATGATGCATAATTCAATTGATATGAAAAAAATATTGCCAATTTTGCACTTTAACACGGATACAAAATTGGTAACAAGAAATCAGCTATTTCATCAACATGTTCGGCAATATTTTAATTAAAGTATAGCATAGAGGTCAATCACGCCCTGCTATTGTTTCGATAGTACATATTCCAGTAATGTTTATACTAAGTACGCTCTAACGAATGTCGCCACTCCACATACAAAGGTGTCTGCAGAGTGCAAACACTATTATCGGGATTGTGTTACGACGTATTTTTATAGGAGGGCATTTCTGAGGAATCCGCGAAGCATAGACCTGCGCTTGTAAACATTGTAAAAAATATTTGGATAACCTAGAATACCTACAAAATTTTTGCATATTAATGACTGCCACGTCAAAAAAAAATCTGTGCACAGGGTTATTTCTAACCAATTAGCAACCTTTTAGTGGCTTATTCTGTGCATTAAAACTATCTTACTTTTGTTCTGCAACTTTTGTCAAAAATAAAAAAATGTCAGCTGTTCCATACCTACATTTTGTCGCGGGAGAACGATATTTTTCCATGGAACACCATTTTTTTTTTAAATTGCTAAAAGGATGCTAATTGATTAGAAATAACATATTTACTGTTGTAGTAGGCACACATTTTTTTAACTTAGTTATCCAAGTTTTTTAACTTAGTTATGTTACGAAACGTGTCTCGTAAAAACTGTTGTCATGAGGAGTCTCCACTTTTTGATTACTTTCCCCAAAGTTTAGGTAAATATATTCAGCCTATAATGAGCTGTGGTGGTCTAGTTGTAATGACACCCGCCTTACAATCCCGAGGACGTGGGTACAAATCTCGGTCCTGTACCAATAAACTCTTCGGAATTTATGTACGGAATTTCACACCATTGGCTTTTCGGTGAATGAATACATCGTGAGGCAACCTGCATAAGTCTGTATAAGAAATTCGATGGCGTATGTGAATCCAACAACCCGCACTGGGCCAGCGTAGTTGATATGGTCCAATCACCCTTCGTGAGTAAGCCTACGTATTGCAGTGAACTTTAAAAAAATTAAAAAAAAATTATTGACAAAAATGTTTCTGAATTTTTTATGTTTTTGTATAAATATATACAGGGTTATTTCTAATCAACTAGCATCCTTTTAGGGGCTTATTCTGTACAACAAAACTACCAACTTTTATTCAGCGAATTTTATCAAAACTAAAAAAAAAACAGCTGTTCCATACATTTGGTCGTGGGTGAACGATATTTTTCTATGGAACATCAATATTTTTTTGGAGTTTTGACAAAAGTCGCAGAACAAATATGTTAGTTTTGATGTACAGAATAAGCACTTATAAAGATGCTAATTGCTTAGAAATAACCCTGTATATGGGAAGTTTTAATACTAACCATCAGGGTGACTCTGTATGAACACGTGCGCATGACGTGGTCTAAGTTAAGATTTGTTTTCAAGTAATTCGTTTAAAACATATTCGTGTTTCAAATAACATACCTTGAATACTGTTTACGCGTCACGTTTTGTCGATAGAAAATCAGGCCCCAGCGCCCTGTAGTCAATTCCTCTTATTGGTACATATTTCTTATTTCGAGAAAGAGTTGCATAACACGTTACCCCAACGACTCTCCTGGGCCGAATGGAAACTGACATGACCCGGTTTCTGGCTTCATTTGCAGGCCTCTTCAGGGCGAAAGGTCTTGCTTACCTACGTCAGGTGACTACAAGTAGTTTGGTGTACCTATAAGCAAGAATTGTACCTACGCAGTACGTACAATACCCGTACATATACATTTCAAAGAACTTATTGGTACGAGACCGAGTTTGCACCCAGGGCCTCACGATTCATAGACCAGTACAAACTTTAATTAGACCGCCATGCCTTTTTGTAGGCAAGTAGGTACTTCTTTTTATGCACGTCGATAGTTCGTTGATATTTTTAGGGTTCCGTACCTTAAGAGGAAAAAAAAACGGAACCCTTATAGGATCACTTTGTTGTCCGTCTGTCGTATGTCAAGACTCTTTATCTCGGGAACGCGTTAAGATATCGAGTTGATTCATAAAATATGGGTTCAAAATTCGAGTGAATAAATCGTATTATGTAAGGTATCATATAAAATAGGTTCATTAGCACATGATAAAACAGGTTTTTAATTATTTTAAGAATGTGTAATTTTCGATGTATGACGAGAAAAGTGAAAAAAATTGAAAAAACTTTATTGATGATACTTAGAGATTTTAACAACTTACTTCCCAATTTTGTGAAATTTTCTGGATTTCTACAGAACTCTCAGTGTGTGAGCCTGACTCGCACTTGTCCGGTTTTTATTTTATGTGAGCAGTAGGTACTTCAGTAAGCGAAGCTTTTATCTGGTCTCCCAGAGCGAAGCTGTTGGGGCAGAGTGACTAAAGTCCTGACAAAATTACACATTTAGATTAAAAGAAATTAAAATTACTGAGAATATTGAGAATAACGAGAGACTTGGTTTTGAAACTGGATGAATTAAATTACGAGTACAAAATTAACCCAAGAATCCATGGAGGGTATACATATATACTTATATTTGAAAGGCCACAAACAACAAGTTGAGAAAATGGATCATTGTGAATTACTGTACTGTACCAGCCTTTTTAATAGTCCACTGCAGGACGTAGGCCTACCCACGAAGGGTGATTGGGCCATATCCACCACGCTGGCCCAGTGCGGGTTGGTGGATTCACATACGCCATCGAATTTCTTCTAAGGACGTACGCAGGTTGCCTCACGATGTTTTCCTTCACCGAAGAGCCAGTGCTCTGAAATTCCGTACATAAATTCCAAAGAACTCATTGGTACGGGACCGGGGATTCGAACCCACGACCTCACGATTGTAAGGCGGGTTTCACTACCTCTTGACCACCACGTCTATTATTGTGAATTATTGTTATTGTTTGCATTGTGAATTATTGAACGCATAATATGTGTATATCTAAGTAGGCATGGATGACGGCGCTCGGACATTTTTTTTACTATTTTCACTTAGGGATTGAGCTCTGTAGATATTTGCTCGAAGATAGGTACTCGGACATACAATTCAAAGTATCTAGCACACCTCTTCATATTGTGACTAAGTTCAAAACGCGGGCTGCGCTCTAAAGCTTCAGATCGATTAGGTGTTACGGTAATCATCGAAAAGTCACAGTTGATAAGTTATAACTTATCAACCTGGTAGGCATAATAGTAAGTTTTTACATAGAAATCACGCGGCCTACAGCGTGTCCCGAGTCACGAGGCCGTCCGCGCTCCTGTCACCAGCGGGGGTGCTGACCGCTCTCCAGAAAACTTCAAGAAAACAACCCTTACTTGGTTACATAGTGGAACTAGATTGCGTCGAGTGGTTGTCTGGATTTTTATGCGATTTGGCGCGGAGATTAATAATACACTAATACCTACTCGTATATCTAGAAAACTTGCGCGATCTAATTTAAAGCATTAGATCGCGCAAGCTTTTTATATATATTTTATATAAGTTTTATTTTTAATCCGTTTTCTTTGAGATAATACTAGGTTGTTTTGATTTTATTTTTATTTTTTAATAACTATATCTTATCTTATTTTTTAAAAGATTAAATTTGCTAATAATTTTGTCAAAATATTTAAAAAGTTATATTTAATTAAAAAATATTTTTTAACTTCTTAGAGTTGTGTACTATACGAGTATCAGTTCAAAACACAGCGCGTTATAGCACTGCGCTAAATCTCATGTTGCTTGAAATGGTGGTTGAAATACTGGCAAGGCTATGGTGCAAGGTCTGCAAGAGAGCCCTTCCGATATTTTTCGATATTTTTTTCACTTAACTATTGTACTTTGTGTAAAACATATCGAACAAGATCGCCTACATAATTGAGTAGAAACGTTTCAATCTAAAACTGCATACCCCTAAACAGACTCTTCATTGCATTAGCCCGTATGAGAAAGGGTACTGCAACTTTTTTGCCCATGTAGCAGCAAGTCCTGTATAAAATGTTTAGTCTCACATCTTTTCAGAAACTAAACTATTATGTTTAGTACAGATCCGTGCAGTTTTGGACTAAAAATATCTTTTATAAGGAAAGTGTGGCCATGAAGTTAGAATCGTGCCCAAAGTGTCCAAAGTCCTATAAAACAAATAGGTAATTGAAGTTCCTACCTCGGTAGTAAATCAATTGCCAATAAAACAATAATGAACTAGAGTACGATACTTTGTGCCTAGGCCGCGAAATACGCAAGTAGTCGCCGTGACCTGGATCTCGGTAGGTACCTCAGAGGGTTTAGTTCAGCCCTCACGTACACTCTTGAATAATTGATTTAGATACATACCGGCACGGAATGTAGCTAGTGGTCGTACTAGTCAGTGTGTAATATTTTTTTTTAACAAAACTTTTACACACTTGGTTGTCTTATCAAAAATCCTGGTTATACAGGTATCTGCTAGATCAACGTGTTACGTATAATTAGACAGCACATCAAGTAATATGAGATGAGACCACACACATGTTCAGCACGGTCAGTTTTCGGATGGGTGACCGCGGGTGGCATTTCAGAGGCCATGTCAGAGGCCTTAAGGCGACTTCAAAACTTTTTTTTTTATTTATATTTTAGCTACGCTTGAAGTTGGCGTTTAATTTTATGCTGTTATGGTTCTTTGGTGTAAGCATGCTAATATTTTTGGTTCTGATACAGAATATTTATCTCATAAGTTGCTTGTACTTTCTAGTGTATTATATTGTAAATAACTGCTCTTGTACGTTTTAAGTACCATGATAATCCGCTCCCTTAAAAATTGCTATTACATTTCCAATACAATCCAATACAACTACGCTTTATTGATACCACAAAAATGAACAATAAAAATAAAATAAATAAATGTTTTGGGACATCTTACACACGGCCTCTGACCCCAAACTAAGCAAAGCTTGTGATATGGCTGCCAGAGACTGATATACTACATATACTTATTTTTAAATACATACATACTTATATAGATAGTAACTAAAACACCCAGACACAGAGCAAATACTTATGTTCATCACATAAATATTTGCCCTGGGTGGGGATCGAACCCACGCCTCTTTGATCCAGAAGTTAGGGTCACTAACCACTGAGACACCGAGTCAGTCTCGGACACCAGGGTTAGCCACACGGCCCATAACTTACTTATTTACCACACGCAAGTCTTCGTTGTCGACGTGAAATAAATATAATAGTTCAAATAAGTCGGATGGCTGAACCATAATGAAAGGCCTATAATTTAATATATCACCCGAGCCTCGGTAGCACTCAGTGGTAACGCAGTGGCATAGACGTATCCAGTTACTGACATAGCCCAGCGGGGCAAGCGGAGCAAGTAGAAACGGTAGCGGGCAAGCATCATACTCGTAGCTCGTAGAACGTATGGCCGATTGGGCCGTAAAGTTCTCGAATGGTTTCATGTTCGTGTTCCAAGCGTAGAGCAAGACGTCTTACGAGTCTTACGACAAGTTAGTTTCGAGCCAAAATCAATGGAGTATCCGGCCTATATCTAGCAGTAAATGTCCTACGGCTGATGTATGATGGATTAATAAGTATTTGTTAAGGTGGCGTCGTAATTACATTTAAATAAGATGTTATATTTTATTTAAAGAAAGTTAAAAAGGTTTAGAACTCCGCGTAATCTGGGGTACTACCCTTTGTTGACTTATTATTTTGTGGATTATTCTATTACCTTGCTCCTTTTTGCGTCATCGGGAAGTAAACAAAGCAATAGATATTAAAGAGCCGCAAACAATCAAGGACAGGGAGCGCCGAAGCCTCGAAGATGTTTTGTGGCTGGAATCCATCACTCTCTCTCAATATAAATAAATAATCAGGATATGGAGGAAAAATTTGACACGAAATAAACAGGAAAATGACAAAAAAAAGGATTTGGAGAGAGCGGGGTTTACCAGCGAGTCCATCTCGAGGTGTTTTTAAAATGAGATAAAACTTATCCTTAACATTTTTCCTAAGAATATATTTAATCTCATTAAGATATTGACACATCAGAGGTTACGAAGGATAAACGTTAGAAAATAACTTTTAATAATTATTTTTTGCAAAAAATAGCATGACCGACTTCACCCGTGTACAGAATTCGCAAATATTTCCCATCGATATAACATTTTTCACAATATTGTTGATTTATCAAAAATAGCTCAGCCGATTTCGATAAAATTTAAATGAGACCAATTTCGAAATGCACTCTTACCAATAAAAAAAGAATTATTGAAATCGGACTACTACGAAAAAAGTTATGAATACGCTTCGAATTGTATACTTACCTCCTCCGGTGGTTCGTCGGTCAAAATATATAATTGCATCTATCGCGTTTGCACTAAGTAATGCTCTTGCGCCCGCTAGATCTCGAGATCATTTACACATTACTTAGCAGGCTATTACTTCAATTAGGTATTATTATTTTTCGCCAAAAATGGCATGTCCGACGTACACCGTCTACAGAATTCGAATAGTTCGCACGAATCTATGTGCCATTCATGTACTAATTTTTACATTATTGATGATTGTTCAAAAACGGCTAAGCCAATTTTGATAAAATTTAAAGTTCATGTCCACAAAATGTACCTATGGAGTCTGGTATAATAATAATCAAGAATTCTAACCACAACACTCGTTACATTTCGAGAAAGTTCATATTTTTCTGAGTCTATTATAAATAAAAAATAAAATAAAAAATAAAAAAGCCTTTATTTCTACTACTCACAAAACATCATCTTAAAAATAGTATGTAAAGTACCTACTTAAAATAGTAATTAAAAAATAAATGAAAATTATATTGAAGGTTTTGAAAACTTTACAGCAAATAGGTATTATTTTAATTACAGCATTGCAAACGTTGCGGTGTAAGTAGGTACAATGTTGATAACTACATTCCATTTTGCGATACACTTAGCATAAACTTAGATTCGCCATGCACTATTACCTACTCTGTGACTTATTAAATGGGTAAGGCAATTTATACAGTTTTGATGCACATTA
This sequence comes from Hypomecis punctinalis, assembly GCA_949316475.1. Lineage (NCBI taxonomy): Eukaryota > Metazoa > Arthropoda > Insecta > Lepidoptera > Geometridae > Hypomecis > Hypomecis punctinalis. The sequence goes on from OX438798.1 coordinate 23,441,818, forward strand.
AGGAACTAAGTACACTATGGAATACCTACTTATTTTAATTAGAAGTTTAACTTATAATAACAAAACTCAAATGAAAACTTATAAACATGAATATGTACCTATGTAAATATACCCGCTAGCTGTAACAGTAACATAATTTACCTCGTGATTATTGTTATTTCGGTATTTAGCATATAGTAAATTACATGTAGGTAGGTAAGTAATGTGATATTTTTTTGGAATCTATGATTTAAAATTAATTTTACAATATGTACCTACATTGTTGTAAAAATTTATTGTAATACATAGCTGGCATTTTATTTGTACTTATAGGGTAGGTATTTCAAACTTGTTTTGTGTTAAATGACTTTACACCATTCAATCAAACTTTTCAACTAATTACACTTAACTAGTAACGAATGATAAGGTATACACATATGTTATTTGTTAGTGTAAAAATAACTTAAGAGTAGTAGTCGCCAAATGGCGTAAGGCCTCCTTTGGTTAATTTCTTGAATAATTATGATACAATTTCGAAACGGTATCACGTCCTACTTAGTCTATTACATCAATTATAACAAAAAAGAGCCCTCTATTTTTTTTACATTAATTTTGAATATATTAGGATAGTTAAATATTTTTGGCTTAATATGTATTTTATCTCTAGCAAACCTTAAAATTGTTAAATAGAAGCATTTTTACTAATTAGACACGATTTCTAAGTGTTTTTTTGTCACATTGTACCTACTAACTGGTCACACTGGTAGGTTATAATTTTTAATTTTAGCAAATTAAGAGATGAATGTGGAAGAATCAGCTACGAATGCAAGTCAAATAACGATAGAAGCACTTTATTGTTGCTAAACTAGAAAAAATACAAAGTTGTATTATTATTTTTAATACAATTTATTTTTCACATTAAAAAAAATGGAGAGCTAAAAAATCTAATTAAAATATTTTTGAGAAGCCCATAAATGAAGCTTTCAAATGATGTATATACTCGTATCATCTTGGTTCGATTTTTCTCTGAATAATATAGCACTTATGGACATCACCTTTGGGTGTATACTATATACCCTTTTGAAATGAAAAAGGTTATTTTATTGGTTCACAATTGTCGGAAAAAACTACATACAGACGAGCATAGTAGGTACCTCCTCTTTTTTGGAAGTCGGTAAAAATAAAGCCTATATCATACTCGCATGGATGGAAACAAGATATATTAATATGTCAACAATCCACAATTTAACGTGTCATCTGAGCCATGGTAGCGCTCAGTTGGAAAATGCTACCCGCGGTCACTCATTCGAAGACAGACCATGCTGAACGTTCAAAATAAACCTTCGCGTACTTACCTATACTCTATAAAATTTAACTTGATCTCTGCGACAGTGACATTGACATATGAGATTGAAATTTTTAAAGTTGAGATAGCGGTGGAAAAAATCGATTTTCAAACAATGTAATGAAAACGAATGATTAGTTGAAGGTGAGAAATTAGATTTTATTTACTTACTATTATTTAAGATCAAGTATGTACACATGTAAATAATGTTATGATATTAATTAAATACTCATAATAATGTAACGATAGTATTTATCGACGTTTTTCACTATTATCGATGCTAATGTAACATATAATTGGGTTTAATGTACACATGTAAAAAATGTTGTGATACAATAAAATTAATGATAAATTAAGTTTTTTTTAAAATATCGTCAATATAAACTATCGATATTTTAATTAAAACTCTATCTAAAACTCTGTGGTCACGATCATTCGTCGCCCATCACTAATCGGCATGCCCATATAGTATGACATTAACAGGTACTGTCTGTACTATTAAGAAATTCAGGACTTCATAGGCGTGATTTTTCTGACAGCTGTCGCAGAGATCAAGTTAAATTTTATAGAGTACTTATAGTAAAATAGTATTTGAATAAGATGACCTTTGTCATTATTATTACCGTCAAAAGTCACTGAATATATTATACAAAATGTGTAAATAAACCTGATATGAGGATAAATTACAATGTTTTATTTTCCTGTAGAGATTACGAATCTCCTATCGGTTTCGTGGTTGTTGACGTCATAAAGAACTACGTAGTAGATACGTAGCTAATATGGTAATACCTATAGGTATGCTGTTTATAGTGACGTCACAATCATATGGAAGTCACGCGAACTAGTTATAATCACCGCCTGTTGTTCTCAGTGATGGAGATGCCTAAAATAATTATGGATAAGTATTTTATTACGAGAGCATAGAGCTTATTATTTAATGAGCTAGGTAGTAGACAAATTATATCATGTCATATTGGAAATCGGTGGAGGTGACTATTCAGCACTCTAAGTCAGTGATTCTCAAAGTTGTCTGGGGTACAACATATCTAATACAAGTTTACAAACGTGGGACGCACTTCTAGGAAATTCGACCGTTACCAATATGAATAAAATACTTTTTAAGTAACTACATCAGAAAAGTTATTTTGATGAGGAGGAGGAGGATGAAATAACTAGAGTTACTATTAATCGCAGGGAATTTGATAAGTCTATTTTGTTTCTGTAACTATTTAGTTTTAATGTGGTGTCCTACTCAACATTCGCTCGCGTATAACCCATAGTATGGGAAACTTTATGTACGTCATGTAACAGGTAACTGAGATGATCTTATAAAGGTAATTTGATAATTTGGCTCAATTTTAATAATAAAGTTCCCAATCAGTCATTGCATTCCGAGTTACTGGTAATTTTGCACATAATGCACAACCTAAGAGCAATTTTAGTATAAAAACAGTAATGACATCTAAGTATAAATCGAATCTAACCTGATGGTGTCTGTGACCACGTGGCGAGCTGCACAATGAAAAAAGATTTGATTCCTTCTCAATGCGAGCTGCAGCGCATCAGCCAACTTAAATGTCAGAGGTGAGGAGTGGGATTTGGCGTAGCTTGTGGCTAACTTTATAGTTTAAGGTTTAAGTTAAGTTCGGTAAGGTTTTAAGTATTTTAAAGTTGATGTTTAGACAAGCTGGTTTTGGATTTTTATCTGAAATAATATGATTGAATTGAATAGTTACGTTTGATTCGACCAATACATACACTATGGGACCATAGAAATCTCGAAAGATCATCAGCTGTTCTATATATTGTATTGTTTATAGTCAATATTTTTTTCTATCAAACAGTTTTGTCGCGTTTTCACAGATGGATGTACTAGAGTCGCCTAAAAGATAATCTACTTAGGTTACCATAACCCTGTATAAGCTAACGCCAAAGAAGATATAATAATACTACCTAACGCCAAAATAAGTATGCCGAAGAGATATGAAATCAGAAATCAGAAAACGTTCATGTTGCAATGAACGTTGTACACTGTTCTGCTACTGTTAAACTCTTAGATTATTTAGACAAGTAAATAATCAAAGTGTTGAACTATGTACAATGTTCTTACAATTGACTGCCTCGGTGGTTCAGTGGTTAGTGACCCTAACTTCTAGATCAAAGAGGCGTGGGTTCGATCCCCACCCAGGGCAAATATTTATGTGAAGAACATAAGTGTTTGCTCTGTGTTTGGGTGTTATTTAGTTACTATCTACGAGTATATATGTATGTATTTAAAAATAAGTATAATTATGTAGTATATCAGTCTCTGGCAGCCATATCACAAGCTTTGCTTAGTTTGGGGTCAGAGGCCGTGTGTAAGATGTCCCAAAATATTTATTTATATATATATATATTTATAATTAAATAAAATAGTAATAGTGGACCCATAACTTTACTGGCGTGCAATATTTTAAGATGTTGTATCTTAACTAGAAATAAGTACTTAGGTATATTTTATACGATTTTTTACATGAAATAAATTAACCTAAAACAATAATCAAATTACTATTCAAACTAACCAAAGACGTAGTATTGTATCTATTCTACATTACAGATCGACTTTACTACAAACTAGTAGAAATTTAATTACATAGTTCCTAGACAGAAGGTTCTTATCTACACTATCTACTTGTACACTAATATTATAAAGAGGAAAGATTTGTATTTTTGTATGTAACGAATAAACTCAAAAAGTACTGGACCGATTTTAATAATTCTTTTTTCATTAGAAAGCTACATTATCACTGAGTAACATAGGCTATATTTAGTACTAGATTACTATAGTACCTATTTATGTCTACCCGTGCGAAGCCGGCACGGGCCGCTAGTGATGAATAATAATATACAACTTTTCGCAATGGAATGCAATAATAAAGATTTTTTTTCCAATAATACATTAAATATTCATCTAATAATGATCGTTGAAATATTCTTTCAAGTTATGTACATAAGTAATGGGTACTTTGCATTATTTTTTGTATTTCAAGTGGTAGTAACACATAATACTTATTTTTCTACGCTATATTTCCTCTACCATACTGCAATCATATAGTTTAAGTACTTACTTATACTTAGTAAAGTTAACGTCACAAACATGTCTTACGTAACTTTAATAATAAGGAAACTTCTACAGCGCAGAGTAAATATTTATTGACTTTTGATTTCTGGACTGACGTGACGTGATAGAATTTACTGATAGATACATTCTGGTTGGGTTTTATCCATTCGTTCGTTTTGGCCACAGGAAGTGCACTGCTGGCCTTAGGCATCTTCAATAGATATCTTTTAATTTTGGATGGAATGGCTTGCATCCAGCGCGAATCTGTGGTCTTGATGAGGTCATCCGTCTACCTACGGACGTCCTACGCGTGACGGTACGTGGTCTCCACTCGAGAACTTTAGACGCCATCGGTCATCAGTCCTCCGTGATAATATTTGCCCTGCTATTACAACTTGCCAATCTGCTGGGCTATGTCGGTAACTTTGGCTCTTCTACGGATCTCCTCATTCCTCATTTATTATTCTACCTCGATGAGAGACTGAGCATAGCCCTTTCAATAGCTCGTAGGGCTACTAATAGGAGTACCTAGTACCTTCAAACCATCATAATGAACAACTTTTATTATGGGGTCAACCTGGTAACATGAAATTTAAAAAAACAATTTAAAAAAAAAATTGAAATTCGAGAAAAGATCTGAAAAACTTTCATACATTTTGTTGGTCCCGATTCTGAGTTGTTATATCCATGCATCAGACATAGGACGTCCACAGCTGGACGTAGGCCTCCCTATACTTCCTCTCTCTCCTATAAGACCGGTTAGTAGCGGCTTGCATCCAGCGCTATCCTGCGGTCTTAATGAGGTCATCAAGGTAGACGACCTTGTGGGTAGACGTCCTACGCTGCGCTTGCCGGTACGTGGGTTCCACTCGAGAACATTTCGACCCCATCGGTCATCAGTTTTCCTTGCTATGTGCACAGGCCATTGCCATTTCAACTTGCCAGTCCGCTGGGCGATGTCGGTAACTTTTCTAGGCCAGCTGATTTTTTTCTTAAATGCTGTGTTGGCTTTATAGTGAAAGTTGTTCAAAATGATGGTTTAAATTTCCCGTTTCGACTTAGTAGGTAGGTACCTACTTCAGTTTTTAAATAACGCTGTATGAATAAGTGGAAATAGTTCACTATTATAGGCCTTGTTGGCATCTGTGAACACAAGGCGAATCATTGCGCAGTAGCAAATTCGTTATGTCAGGTGCTTCGCAGACGCCAAAAAGTTTGATTCAGCCCATAACAGGTTTCCCTTCGAAGTGCGATTAGGTCATACACAGAACAGGAAAAAAGGTTTTTCTCTTCTGTGGGGCCATATCCACGCTAGCTAGTTTTGCACTGGTAGAGTCAAACGTCATCAAAATTCTTCTTCTGACGTATGCAGAGTTCCCCACACGGCATACCGGCTCCCATCATCGAAATTATGCATAACAGCTACATTTAAATATTTGGTATCATTTGGTAAATCATTTTTAAAATATTTTTTAATAATTACTAGTTTTCACCCGCGGCTTCGCCTGCATGGTATTTTGATTTTTGACGCAATATCATTATAATTTATAGCCTATGTGTTATTCTGATATAGCAAATATATTCTATATATTTGATATTAGCTATATTATTGCAAAGTTTCATCTCAATCCGTTTAGTAGTTTTTGTAACATCCATCCATCCATCTATCCATCCATCCTCACAAACTTTCGCGTTTATAATATTAGTAGGATTTATTGAGGCTTTACATTAATTATAAAAACTTACGATCTAAATTAACTAAATGTGCATTTTTTTAATAAAGCACATCATGCATTTTTATGTCTTACAATGCAATTAAGAAAAGAAAGTGTAAAAAATTACATATGTATTAGAATACATATAAGTATGAGTGCCTAAGTAAAGTTCGTTCAAGCCAGGTGGCTAACAAATCTAACAATGGTGTCAGAGTTTTTAATTGCCTGAAGACCTCTGACATAGCTATACGATTTAAACAACTGGGACCTACTATTTAACATGTTGTCCCAGTCACGGTAGCGCTTACTTGTAAAAAGGCTTTCACGGTCACCCATCCTAAAACTGACCGTGTCGAACGTTGCTTAACTTTGGTGATCGCTGACAAACACCTACGCTATGAGACTACTATTGACTCCCAAAACTGACAAAAGTAGCATAGGTAGGGATATAAACTCACAGAATAGCAGTATGTAGGTATTTATGTATAAACATAATAATCTAGATGTCAGCACTGCTTAAGAGAGAGAGCTTTTCATTTTGCTGTAGGTAGGTATACATAAACTTTATCCGATTTTTTTCTAATGTAGAATAGGGTTACATTTGGTCAGCAACTTGCCTGATGGAAAGCGAAGTTGTAGCCGAAGATGGAGTATATAGACCCAAAAGATACCTATTCACTCTTGACTTGAAGATATCCAAATTGTAACTGTCAGGAAACAATGACGGAGGCAGGGCATTCCAATCCCTGGCGGTCCGCATTATGAAAGAAGAAGCGAATCTTTTAGTAAGAGCAGGTGGTACGTCGACTATGTAGGGATGGTATTTATGCAACGTCCGGCTTGATAGCTGTTATGAAAATGAGATGAAGGAATCAGATCGTGGAGTTCGAGCGCACACTCGCCGAAATGGAGCCTATAGAAAATTGCCTAACACGCTATTTTACGCCTGTGTTCCAAGCTGTTGGAAGTACTTGGAAGCAACAAGCTTACTATCCCCGATTATCCGCACTGCACGACGTTTAATCGAATCTAAAGCTTCGAGCTGATATTTAGCTGATCCATCAAAAAAGTGGGAACAGTATACCAAATACGATCTGACTTGAGCTTGGTATAAGTTAAGATGCTGTCCTGGAGTGTCCCATGTGCTAGATAAGTCACGTTGACACCCTCTTTCTAAAACCTACACCTTCATTTACTAATGATCATTTAGTAATCAACCAACTTATGGATAGTGCTGTTTGAGGGCGGTAGCATTGCATTTTCTTTCACTGAATCGTATGATGTTTGTTATATTTGTTAGTTTTATTATTTAGCCGCACTACAAGTTATGGTTGTTTCATAAATATTGAACCATAGGAAAAGGTCACTTTGAATGGGTAGACCAAGGGGTATCTAGGACAAGATAAGGTTTTTGATATTGTTTTAGAAGGCACCCCGTAGACACTTCTGCTATCTCGATTGATCAGAATGCTGAGTGTGAGTTTTGTCGTAAATATGACGCGCTCTTCGGCGAGCGCGTAAGCATGTAATTGGTATGAACTTGTTGTTTCGAAAACGCACCGCTAGTGGCGCTGTACATTTCTTTATACAAATTACATGCATACGCGCTCGCCGAAGAGCGCGTCATGTTTACGACAAAACTCACACTCAGCATACAGAGAGATTTTGCTTTGAGAAGTAAATTGGATACGGGAGAGGAATAACGTACTTACTTAGTATTTTTATTGCTATTGCTATAAAATAAGCATTATTTTAGCTTACTCAGGCACCATGAAATAGATGTATCATGTCATAATTATAGGTAGTCTTAAAGGCAAATATCTAGAATTTAGCATTGCGTGCATGCCCTAAGCATCATTATCGCCATCGATGGCTCCTTCTTGCGGCGGCGTCGTGTGTCGGGTCGTTCTCTTCCCTAAAATATGGTCGAGGAGAGCGATGGCTAGCACATGTGTCACACTCGTGATCGGGTGCTGCTTGCGGGTCGCCGGTTTGCTCGTGGCATTCACGCAATGCACCGAAACTAAGTAACTTAGGCTAAAATTTAAACTAACCCATCTCTATTGTGCTAACTCTTTTTGTACAGTAAAATCGAATAATTGAACATTTTAGTTAACAAAAGGCACAGACCTTGGAGTCTGTGGTTTGTAATTTTCCGATAAAAAAAAGGCAAATGTGAATTTATTAATTCTAAACGCCATTTCGATTATGCAACGTACCCAAAGGTATATAACCAACGTTACCTGTAAAACATCATGTTTAATAGATATGTGAATAAGAGAGCAAACAATATCAATATCGCTTGGTTGGTATAGAGAAATAAAATCGGCCAAGTGCGACACGGACTCGCGCTCGAAGGGCCCCGTACTTAACGAGAGCTCCCTTAGTTACTTTAATTTAATAATTAATTATGAAGTGAATTTACAACAAAATATTCTTTGAAAATTTCATGCTGTTTCCGTTAACAACCTGTTTCCGTTATCAAGCAAAAAAACGTCAAAATAATGTCTCGTATGACTTCAGCGCAAAATATAATCAAACTAGTATTTTATGTATTTCTAATCTTACGGTTTAATATTTTTTATTCTACACAGAACAAGCGTGTCGTTCCAGTTTAGTTGAAATCTAGTTAATTTCACAGTCTATTGTCACAAACGAAATAAACAACATACAGTTACGTAAAATTCTATGAATAATTCAAAGTATTGTCATCGTACGAGTAGAAGTTCTTTCGACTGGATTTTGGGCACTAATTTACTTCCTCTTTTACTTTAAAATTATAACGGATTGCGTCAACAGATACACATTTTTTTTATCCTAATCTGTCTCACTCCTGGGCAAAGGTTTCCTATTTCCTTCCAGTTGCGATATCCATCGCAATCTCTTGCCGTCCCCTCTCAAATAAATCGAGATCGTCACGCCAGCATTTCTTGGGCCTTCCCTGGTTAAGTCGTCCATCGCACGCACTCCGTGACGATCCTGGCCTATCAATTGGGGTACATCCACTCCACATACCACGCTAATACCTTCAGAAAAACGTTAGTAGTTTTAACATTTTAAACAGATCTAATAACTAAGCTTGATAGGCAGAAATGTAGACTCAAAACGGAGTGGAATTTTCTTTAAAATGACCGTGTTTATAAATAACCTTTAACCATAGAGAGCCATTAAAACAAATGCCAAGGCGATGGTAAGAGCGGACGTCAAGCGGTGCCCCATCAATCCGCATTTCCGCTTTCCGCGGCTCGTCTTTTTAACCGATTCCAAAAAGTTCTCTGTCGTCTGTATCTATTTTTTTGTGCATGTTTATAGATATTTTCACTAATTGAGAACTGAATCAAAAAATATTTTTAGTTCGAAAGGCTATAACTTCCGAGTTTTTGAAAAATCAACAATGATGTAAAAATTGTATACATCAATCTGAGCGAACTATTCGAATTTTCTACACGATGAAAGTCGGTATTGCCATTTTTTGCGAAAAATGATTATTAAAATTTGCTGTCTAGTTAGCAAAATCATCCATCCATCCATCCATCCATCAGCCAAAAGACGTCCACTGCTGGACATAGGCCTCCCCTATGGATCTCCAATAAGACCGGTTGATAGCGGCTTGCATCCAGCGCGATCCTGCGGCCTTAATGAGGTCATCTGTCCACCTTGTGGGTGGACGTCCTACGCTGCGCTTGCCGGTACGTGGTCTCCACTCGAGAACTTTTCGACTCATAACATAGCAAAATCATAACATAACTAAATTCTATTACCGTATTATTATCTTCTTCAACAATCGCAGCAACTCGTGAAAACACTTTTTTCTTTTCGTATCAAGGTAGCTTTCTGTAAAATTCGGTACTTTGGTAATCACATTTTTGGCAAACTCTCATAAATACCTACGAGTATGTACTCGTATGCTACACTGTTTATAGTAAAACATCAAAATTTACGTCAACTCATTTCTGTTTCTACTTAGGCAGGCAGAGCCCATAGACTCATCTACATATGTTATGTGTAACAAGTTGATCTTGCTAGCTAGTAGAGGCCCATGACGTATGACCATATTCAATTCACAACAATGAATACGCAGACTGACAAGGAAAGAAATGGTAAATATCTACATTACGTAGATATTATTATTTTGTCCTCCATTCATAGTACTCAGAACTTGATTGAAAAAATCCTCGCACCTTCTTTAGGCCATTCTGGCGTAGATGTAGCTCATTTGAATGAGGCAACGAATGCTTGGAGGGTCGCTTGCCCAAATACCGAGCTTCCAAAGACTTTATCGTCGCAGAGACTGTGGGATCGGCCGATCTGCGAACTAGCACGGAAATCTCTTCTAGACACGTGTCCTAGCGTCGCGGATCGCGCTCGTATCCTTGCAGTCTCTGTATGGGAGTCCGGTCTTTGGTTGCAAGCATTGCCCTCTTTCAATACTGGTAACCTTTTAGACCCAACTGCATTTCGTCTAGCTGTCAGCTTACGCTTGGGTGCAAGGTGTTGTGAAGCCCATCGCTGTCAGTGTGGTACTGCAGTTGACCAGCTCGGTCACCACGGTCTCTCTTGCTCAAGAAGCGCTGGTCGGATTGGACGCCACGCCAGCCTTAACGATGTCATACGCAGGGCTTTTGTCACCGCCAATATCGCAGCCGTACTCGAACCGAGTGGGTTGGCGCGTGGTGATGGCAAAAGGCCTGACGGCATGACACTGGTCCCATGGAAGTGTGGACGGCCCTTAGTATGGGACGCAACTTGCGTCGATACTTTGGCACCGTCACATCTTCCTGAGACTCAGAGTAGGGCTGGAGCGGCGGCCAATTCGGCTGAGCAGCACAAGCGGCGCAAATATGCTAACCTCGGCAGTGGTTACATATTTGAGCCATTTGGAGTTGAGACTTTGGGTCCGTGGGGGCCGGGAGCTCATCTCGTTTTCAAAAGTCTTTCTGAGCGTCTGGTGGACGCGACGCGTGACCAAAATGCTGGTGTTTATTTGGCTCAACGTATAAGCATTGCCATTCAGCGTGGCAATGCTGCCAGCATGCTGGGCACGCTGCCAACTGGCAGTGGGCTTGAGCACTTGGATTATCTTTAGACCTTCAAGGGTCTGTGGATGATCCAATTGCTTTCTATGTAGTAGTAATGTAGTATTGTCATTATATTAAAAAAAAAAAAAAAAAAAAAAAAAAACATTACGTAGATATGTTCACGTCACAAGGCAGTCATGGCTTACCATCAGGTGGTCCGATGCCTTTACAAATCAAATAAAAAGTTGGAACTAGCTGAGCCAGCAACGTTTGTAACCACATAATGAAAACCTTGAGGGGGCTCTCCTTGTCATCTAGTGGTATAAAAACAATATAGTCAAAGATCTATTCTCAGACCTACCAAGTATAGTACAGAAAAAAAAACATAAAAATCGATCAAGCTGTTGCAATAAGTTTGATTACAAACACCGTGATATGAAATTTTATATTTTAGAAGAAAATAGAATCTAATCTATTCAATATTTTGGGTTCAATATCCTAGATTTCATCTTTGAGAATAGATGAAACTGGGATAGACACGTCAGTATGATTACAAACTACTAACTCTACAGTTTTTCTCCCCAAGATGCAACGAGCCAAGATGAAAATGAGTTATAACCTACGAGTACGTTGAACGTGCCTCCTTTTATTTGTCTTTGTCTCTCAAATGAGTGCGAAATTGCGAATGGTACGATTTGGATACTTACGCTTTTTTTAATCTGATATAATCAAGGCGATTCTTATTTAAGAATTTAATATTTTTTCGGTAATAAACTAAACATTTTAGTTTTAATTATTTTAATTTAATTATTATTTTTAGCTTGTTGACGCTGCTGGTGACAAGAGAGCTGGCTCATTTCTCGCACAGAGAATCTCTTTAACCATTCAGCGTGGGAATGCAGCCAGCGTTCTTGGCACCCTACCACACGGACACAGTATTTGTTTCGATTTTTAGCCTATTTTTTATATAGGTAGGATATATTTATATAGCTATAAGGTAGTTAAGAATTGAGTTTCTATGTTTTTTTAGTTATGTAAATAAAAAAAAAAAATACCGATTTCGAAAAAAAATATTTTGGTTTCAGAAACCTAAAACAAACGGTATAGCATTTATAACTTTAGTGGCATTTAAATACGCTGAGCTATTTGCTCAATGTAGAATTGCTAGAGCGCTCCGGATTTGCATACATTTCATATCAACGGAATGTCTCTTATCTGCATAGTTCTGATGGGCCGCTGAGACGCTGGGCTCTAGATAAATGCTAAATATTTCATCTAATGGCGGAGAGATAAGGTCAGTTCAAACTGGTGGTCAACATACTTTTGAAGTACCCACTGCAATAGATACTGCATCATCATCATACGCAGTCTTCTTTCCTACTGCAGGGTAGCCTGTCTTGTGTTGCCATCACTGCCATCTCACTCGGTCCTTTACTAATTCTTTTCAAGATTATTGTTGACCCATCTTCCGCGTCTCTTGCCTCGGTCATTGCGGCATAATATTGGATTAACAAAAAATTGGAAATATCATCTTTTAGTAATCTGCCAGAATTTTTAGATTTAGGATCGCTTTTATTTTTTTAAAGTAGGTGTGGCTTTCCGCGACACAGTTTTTCCGACTTTACTGGATATAGCGACTTTGTTCCATTTGTTGTAGTCTCAACATAATTTTTTATTTGATGAACAAACTCGCGTGCGTATTGCAAGCTATATTACGACAATGATTCCTACAACGCCTTTCTACCTTTCAGACATATTGCATATCGGCACAGCTACAGTGCAGTACAATCAATCGCCGTGCAAAGCGATATTTCTAAATTCAGCAAAATTGATATCCCATCGCCATATGTACAATCAGTAAGTAGTGCTTGGAGTCCCCCCGCGCGGAAGAAGTGAATCTTCGTAATGTGGAAATGAAGATAGGAAGGGATAGAAATTGATTTACGTTTAACGCAACAGTGCTTACATACCTCCTCCATGGTAGCGTTAAACGTTTAACGCAATCTTGTTGGAAGTCGCTTCAGAAGTTTCACCTCAAAAACTTGATATACCTACTTACATAAAATTTGACATCATTTTATTGGTTTAGACGTAATAATGACCTCGTCACTCTTACATGCTCTACTAGCTGACCCTTACTTTTGACTGACAGTGTATAGCCGTCCTAAAACAAATCACACAACGGTGTTATGTGGTTGAGATAAGGTTTAAAATAGATAATATTTACGTAAAATTAACTAAGTGCGTCGTCAAGGCAAAATAGTTTTGTTTTGTATGAATATATAACAGAGTTGACGAAGCGAAAGTAACAGTAATGAAAACAGCAGCTTGACTCACCAATTACCAAATTATTGCCATTGGGCGCCATTTCTACGTTATTATGTATCATGACTATACTCTGACGAAAATTGAGCTGAAATGCGGCAATTCATTGAAAATAACGTAAAAACCCTAGGTGATCCAAAATGTGAAATAATAACGCATATACATATAATAACTGTACTTACACTATACCTAATGAAAAACTAGGTATCATGACTAGGTATACTCTGACGAAAATTAAGCTGAAAAGAATTCATTGAAAATAACGTAAAAACCCTAGGTGATCCAAAATGTGAAATAATAACGCATATACATATAATAACTGTACTTACACTATACCTACCTAATGAAAAACAAGCTTTCTGTATGGACAAAAGATTTTGCAAAGTCTGGGCCAGACTTTGTACAGTAACCCAAAAGGCATCAAAATATGTTTAAAAAAACCGGACAAGTGCGAGCTTGACTTTTTTACTTTTCTCGTCATACAACGAAAATTAAAAAAAAAAAATCAAAACCTATTTTAGTATGTGCTAATGAAGTTCTTTTAAATGATACCTTACATGATACGATTTACTCACTTTGAATTTAGAACCCATATTTTGTGAATTTTGAGGCCCTAATTTTTTGGGATTTAAATAAAAATGTACAGTTTTCAGATTTATTCCTATATGTGTACTCTGAGACAATGCTTGTTGCCAAATTTCATAGTTCTATGTCAACGGGAAGTACCCTGTAGGTTTTGATTTTTGTGACTACGGTTTTTTACGACATAAACGGCTCTAACTTTTTTATTCGGTAACTGAGAAGTTTTTTTTTACACAACTGCAAGAGACCATTGGTATACGTATACAGTTTAAATTTCAGCTCGATATCTTTAAGCGTTAAAACATGAAATTACTTTATCTGGAGATTGTTATTGAAGAAAATAATAGAGAAATTATTTTCTGAAACAAATAAAGCAAATAATTTAATATGTACTGTACAAGGTGATGGCCTAAGTTCCATATATTTTTGCATTGCCTCTTTTATGTAAAATTAGTTAAATGCCTGTGAAGCACTACAAATGATTCCGAGTTCATAGTTTCTCTATGTGACATTCGATACAACCTCGATGCTATAATTATTGTACGAGTAATACCAACGTTTGATGTTTAAGTATGGCCTACTATCTGTAATAGAACTAATCTCAATAAAATAAACAACCACACATTTGCTTTCGAATAATTCATGACGACATTTAATTGAACTGTGATTGATTAAGAATAAGAACTTCCAATATGAACTATAAAACTTTTGACCTGAAAACCTTAAAAAAAACCTCAATTTTTTTATCTGCTTCTCGCTTAATAACATTATTTCAAAAGATAGCCGAGAGAAACACTCAAAATACGACCGAGCAGCTGAAGACCTAAGAGCCTCATTCACCCCATTAGTCATTTCATGCGATGGAGCCATAGGAACTGAATATAACAGTTTTTTTTATTAAAAAACCGTATCAAAGCTTAATGAAGAATGGGGAAACGCATATTCTCAAATAGTATTCTGGCTGAAAGTAAAAATACACATCTCAGTTATAAGAGCAGTTTCAATGATAGTAAGAGGCACGCGAAAACATATCAGGACCTTTCAATGTGAAGATGGAGCAGGAATACTCTAGTGACAGTCTGATCTCGTGAAACAGAAATACTTACATGTGTTTTTTTATAATTTTATATTAACCTACAACGACTTCTATGTCGTTGAAATGTAAGGATGGTAAGTAGGTATGGTGTCAAATAATAAAATATCGTAAGGTTGAATAGAGGTAATGTAATAAACGTAAAAAAAATATTTCATAAACGTATTTCACATAATATATGAATGGAATAATTTAAAAATTCTATTTAGGTAGGTACATTATGTTTGTCAGTAGAATCTGTTGCTATGAGCATACTATATTTGCTTCACCTGCCGCCTGTTTTTGTTTGTTTTCATATTTGAACCATAATATTTTAAAGCAAAGATTGTAGAGTATGTCAATGTTATTGGCTTTTTCCATATTGTTGTTCATAAGCGATGATAAAATGAAAATAATCTCTACATAACATCAAACATATTATTAGTGCAGGCTCGCCCACCGAGGGTTTCATAAAAATCCTGATAATGCGAAGCCGGGAACTAAGTTGTAAAAACTTTAGGGCGAAGCTTATCATCGATAAAAGAGTCTTTTTTTTACATTTGTTGTCATTAACCGCAAATTACACATCTTAAAAATATTACATACTTGTTGTAAAGGGGAGGAGGCTTATGCCCTGCAGTGGGCCGAAATAAGCTGATGATGATGATGATGATGATGATGATGATGTTTTAGTTTGTTCTAATGGAGTTAGTTCTGAAATAACTCCTGAGTTCTTTCAAATACCCCATACGGCGCGATTAACTCGGACCCTATTTTTTGTATTTAGGCTCTATTTTTTGTGATCACGTAAATAAATGTAAAGTTCTCGGATTTATCCCTATTAATGACTACTCTAAAATGATGCTCCTTGCTATATTGTATAGTCCTAGTTCAACGGAAAGTAAGTTTTTATTCCCTTATGTGCATCGAAATATGCGGTTTTTGACAAACGGCTCTAATTTTTTTTACGATCACCATGAAGTTTGATTTGTTCACAACAGCAAGAAACCATAGATTTGAGTGTATGGTAAACAACATTTAAGCTGCAAACATACTATCGGATGCGGCTTACGGACGCGACTGATAGCCGCGACTGATAGGTATCTAGACTATGAAAGTACACTGAGCCGTGCACACTATCGGACATGAGTCGCGGACGTCGCCTTCGGACGACCTTGAGCGTTCGGACGTCCGAGAGCGATCTGGCACACCGGATGTTTCAAGATTGTGCACATTGCTAAGTCGCGGCTGTCAGTCATATCCGTCAGCCGCGTCCGATAGTATGTTTGCAACTTAAAACCGGAAAGTGTGCACGACTCAAAACATCCGGCGCGCCAGATCACTTTCGGACGTCCGAACGCTCAAGGTCAACCCAAGGTGACATCCGCGACTTATGTCCGATAGTGTGCACGGCTCAGTGTACATTCATTATCTAGATACCTATCAGTCGCGGCTGTCAGTCGCGTCCGTAAGCCGCGTCCGATAGTATGTTCCCAGCTCTACGCGTTCCCGAGATAGAAGGTTTTGACACACTGATGGACAACAAATTGATCCTATAAACTTAATGGTTCCGTTTTTTCCTTTTGAGGTACATAACTCTGAAAAAGAATAAGTATAGAAACCAACTAAGCATATTATCATAAGACTCATTTAGAATCCATAAAAATGTCGTATAATTTACTCGCTTACAAAACCTTACTTTAGGAAAAGTTTAAAGAGGAAAAATACATACTTTTATAGGATTCCTCGAAAACGTGCAAAACTCCTAAACGGAAAGAAAACTGTTACAGAAACAACAAACAATTTAACTTGAATAATTCCGGTAAATTTGTGAATGTCAAACCCAATTCAATTTATTTCTTTCGCTGATTGAACTTTTTTCATGCTTAATTTGATTAGTTTGATGTAAAACGGATTCTCTCGGGTACAGAATAGTAGATTGTATCATATGAGAGCAAAATAATATTTTTGCGGCGAGGGCGCTTTTTTGAATCCAGAGTAAAGTGAGGGATTCTTTAGTAGAATCCTGAACGTAGCGAGGGATTCAAAGTACGTCGCTCAAGCCAAAATAGTAGATTGTATCATATGGGAGCAGAATAATATTTTTACGGCGAGGTCGTTTTTTTGAATCCAGAGCAAAACGAGGAATCCTAGAGTAGATCCCGAGCGTAGCGAGGGAATTTGGTAGAATCGTGAACGTAGCGAGGGATTCAAAGTACGTCGCCCGAGCCAACAATATATTTTGCGCCCGAGTGGTACACTCTAATTTTCATCACCTCTATGAGAAAATAAAAGGCGCCTCATATATTATTTCAATATTATTATTTAATAAAACGTAGAGTAACAACTAAATTGAAATTAAATGATATTAATAAAACAAATGAAAACTTATATTTACATTCTTCTCATTCATTTTCTTGGCGGTGTAACATTACAAATACTTCCAAATTCAAAAAGTGCGCGGCAAAGATAATTCCGGCGCACTTATAAAGATCCTTACAGAAAACACTGCGCACTAAAGGCGACCCAAGTAGTCCATTTCGAATAGATGTGATGAAAATATATTCTTGGAAAATGGGTATCTCAAAGTTATACCTATAAAGTCTAATGCCGAGAACATTTATCATATTTCATGACATAAATAAGTACTTACTGAATTAATAGACGGATCTATCATATTATTAAACATGTTTGCAATTTTATCAACCTTTAAAAAGGAGGAGGTATGATCGTCTGTATGTAAGTTTGTTTTGTGTATATGTTAATCGATATTTACGCCAATGGTGAACCGATTTAATAAAAATCTTTTTTATTTCTAAAGGGTTTATAATTAATAATTATACTCCCAAAATTTTACCGAAATCGGCTGAGCCACTTCTGATAAATCAACAATAACGTACATGGATGTCAGATCAATTCGTGCAAACTATTTAAATTCTGTACAGTGTACACGGTGGAAGTCGGTGGCTCCATTTTTTGTGAAAAACAATTATTTATTCGAGATTTTAAATCAATTTTAGAAACGTTAGATAATAATGACCTTTATAATCGCATGTTAGAATTCCATTTACAGTAAAAAAATATGTAGGTATAATATTATCTAAAATTTTATTAATTCTAACCAATATTCTACAAATTTTATATAAACTTGAAATAAATTGAGACATCGGATTTTTCGACGATATAAATATACCAATACCATGCCGTACCGACACGTATGTTACAGGCCTTTTATTATCTTTTTGTAATTTTTGTACTTGTTATACAATAAGCTTAAACTTCATCAAAACATCGGTAAATAAAAATATTTGCCAAAATGGCTAAAGATAAATTGAACCTAAATTCAATTAATTCATTTGTCTGATTGGACTTTTGTCATAATAATTGAATTAGCAAGAACAGCCGGATTCCCACGGTTTCCTCCCCTCGACAGTTTGCAGTCGGTGCGCTCGAGTGAGCTACCCTTAGTACAGTTACGTAGTATTATTATATCTTCTTTGGTACAGTTACTAGTAAATAAAGTGGATACCAAATTTTATGACCGCTTTGAAAACATCGTAAAATTTTAGGTAGTAGATGTAACTCTCTATGGTACATACCTATACAAAAATTGCGATGATATTTTTTCAACCGTTGAAAAAATTCGTAACAAATCGTGTCGTCGATGTGTATTTTAATGTTTAATTTGTTAAAATTAATTTAATTGAATTTTAAGATAAATAATATACAAAGTCATAGAGTCACGAATAAATTGCGTTAAATTTCTACGATCAATTGCAATGAAATTAAAAACTTATAAAATTTTACTATTACATTGAATTAAAATTAGATAACACAACTACATAATTTATTTTTATTAACGACTTAAATTTTTTGGCAATATGTATTGGGCACTATATCTGTAAATAAAAAAGAACAAAACATGAGAGAATTTCCATTTTATTTCAAAATTATTAATTTATTGGAATTCTGTCCAGTTACCTATTCATTAAACTTTTACTGCCTTACCACAAAAGATTTAAACATGCCTTAAACTGTTTAACGGCACAATTTGGACTGCTAAACATTGCTTAAAGCTTGCGTAAATCTTTTGTATTCAGACGGTTATTCTCTTTCAAAAACGAGTAGAGCTTTTGTCATAGCGCTGCTTATAGTTCAAAGCGTCCAAAAAATTTGCAACGTAACCGCCAAGTCAGAGGGTAAAGCGGGATGCAACGACGCGAGGGGGAGTGTCCACCGTTTGATAAAACAAGTATTCCCTCCGCCGACGCCATTCCCTCTCTACCCACCGCAGAGTGAGCACGCCAGTGATTACAAAAACAAGTTGAAACAGTTTCGTGAATATGGTTCTATCAGACTTCTTGACTGAAACGCGGCGGCGATGGCTAAAGGTCAGTTTTACATGCTTTTTATTTGTTTTGGATAGATTTACATGATTTTTAACTGTGTTTTTAGACTACAGATTGCACTTTTAAATGTCGTTTTGTGGAAACTTTTGTTTGGGCTTGCAACAGTAGTTGTTTACTCATTTTAATTGAGTTGATTTTCAAAGTAACTTCTCGAAACTCAAGTCTATTGTTTATGTTTTGCATTTACATCTCATTTGGTTGTTCGTTAAGCTGTTTAACTTCGAAGAAATCAGAAGTTTGTTTAGGAGTTTACTTTCAATTTATTATTAATAGAAATCTGATCGCATATATGATGGATCTTACTAAGAATTTTAACTATAAACTCTTAAATTCATAAGCTGGTGTAAATTTGGACGAAAGAGATATTCTAGAATATCATTGTATTAATTATCATCATAACATTTACTACGGGACCAACTCGAAATTATACTCTTAGATTTATATATTCTAGAAAATCTCGCCATCTAAATTTACACCATTTACACGAGTATTTAACATTGTATGTAAGTTTTTCTAGGGAAGCATATTAGCGGTACTTTTGCATTGATCGACTATTGAATTATTTTAGAAGAATTATAATAATTATGTATTCTAAGTACAAGTTTGTTATACTTAATCTAAGAGCTGCACTTTCCTCTAGCCTGTATATATAAATCTATTTTTTCCTCTTATTGCGATTACGAGAAATATTAATATCGTAGAGTGTTTTGTGTATTTACACAACGGATAATGCATATTAGTGGCGCCCTATATCCTGTGTACGGTAGAGTCGAGAGCAAATATCACGATTTATCAGCATTGATAAGGTAGTTCTAGAGCGACTTATTTAGGTGGGTAGTTACAATTTTGATTATTAAATCCGCATTATTTAATTTTGGAAATTTTCTTAGCATTTTAGCTTACTTGGAAGAGAAGCTTCGCTTTGAATTCACTCGGTATTCTATCTGCAATTACGTGTTATATAACGTTATATCTGTTGGTTTCGGGGAATTCTTTATTTTTAATACTTTAAAGACAAATTCGAATTTGAACTGGTATCTAATATACCTATAGCAGTGTAACGAAAAGTATAAATTGTAAAAATAACACACTGTATATATTGCTACCTACTTACGGTCTTTTAATGTAATGGTAAGGAACAACAACCAGTTTCAATTAAAATACAAATACGCTTTGACATTGATACAGCCATTTTTAGGAGAAACGATATCATACCTATAAAAGATCTCTAACCCTAATCGCAATCATATTCTGTTCACCCCTCTGACGCGTCGTCGATGTCGCGTCGTCAGCGAAAACAAACATTGAAGTAAATGATAAAACTTTTCAATTCAATAATGGTATTTGACTAGGTATGTACAGATCAATTTACTTATTTACTTACTTTTCATAATGGTAATCAGGTTATTTCACTATTGGACATTGGTATTATCCTATATATTTCAAATAGGTTTTGGAAAGACGTAAATAAATAATATTATGTTAATATAACTACTTATAATTATATTATGTAAATATACTAGCTTTTGCCCGCAGCTCCGCCCACGTATTATTTTGACTTTTGTTCTATCCTATAGGAACCTTTTATTTTTTCGGGATAAAAAGTAGCCTACACACTTCCGGCCCTTGAACTATGTCCATGCCAATAATCAAGTCAATACGTTACTTCGTTGCTACGTTAAAGACGAACAAACCAACAAACTTTTCGTATTAATAATATTAGTAACACTACTACACTTTATTAACTAACTCTAGTGCGAATAAACCAACACAAAGACTTCTGAAGCATTTATTCAATATCTTAATGTTGTCTCATGTAGAAATTAATAAAAGTTATAGAATTTAATAGCACGCTACTCAATAAGTATAATAGCATAATTTTATCTCCAAACAAATTCTTATTTAACGTCATGTCAAATTATACAACATTCTGTCAGCATTTTAACCATGAAGATTCAGGAACAAACACGCTGCAAACGCTGTACCATTGAGATATTATTTTTCCTTATTATCACATATCTTCCCACCCGCAATTTTGAGTGTTAGTTTAAGGAGTGCGATAAGACTGTTGTCAGATAAGAGGAACATCGCTCATCTACAATTTATGCATAGAAGCGCAAAACAAACCCACTGTTTGGTTAGAGGCTGTCTCTACCAACAATAGTCGTCATATACTTAGTCCCGCAAACTGTAGACTTTGTATGGGGTTTGCAAGATTGGATTGTATATAAGGTACGTATGTAGCTAAATATCGAGTCTTCATTAAAAGGGTATGTAAATATCGCGTTTTGATTGAGATTAAAGGCCTTCAAATCTGCCGCAACGTGCAGAGTTGCAGCAGCGCGGCCGCAGTGCTGCAGATTTGAAGGCCCTAAGTATACCTAATAGACGCGAAATTATATTTTTGTATACTTAATTTAATATTTTAGTACACATCTTTTCCATTTAATCACGTAATTTTAAAAAATACGTATTTTACACAAAACACCTCTGTCTCTACAGTTTCGGAGGTTCTTATCGATGTTTATCTCTCAAATTAAATAATATTAATTTATTCATTTTCTATCTTATTTACTCTTTGATTGTTGATTTCAATACATAATAAGTGTGATGACAATATTTACGCCCCTCACTTAAATTATATATTTTGCTTAATTAAATAGCGTTGGTAAACAAATTTGGTTAGTAATTAATTGGCGTAGTTGCGTTAGTTTAATAGCATAGTTGGTATTTGATAATGTACTCATTAGTTAGACAGTAACATAGTACCATTAATTAAGTATAACTAGATAGCGTACAATAACAAATAAAAAAAACAACGAGATTCGCGTTTTCATAAACATCTCTGCAGATCAATTTATAGTAAAAAGATTTATTTAAATATATTTTTTTTTACATTATCGTTAGAGCAGTATCCGATATCCTAATTGTCCAAACATAATACAAATAAATATATATTTTAAATACAAGGATTGCTCGTTCAAATTTGTAAATTTTGACATAATATAATGGCACTGCCATGTCTTAGTGTAAGAGATCCTAAAAAATAATCAGAATAAAGAAAAGTTACTTGTCAGAAAGATATAAAGAAAGAAATATTTATTTCGTAGCAAATGATCAAGTACAGGGTAGGTACACTACAAATACCTTATCAAACAACCAAGTACACATAACACTTCTTAATATTGTAGGTTTTTCTTAAACTATAATCTAAGCATACTACGTAGTACTAATATTGTAGAGACGGACTATTATTTTGTTCAAAATTCTCATATTGGTATTACATAAATTCTTATCAGCTTCTCTGTTTTTAGGTAAAGAAATATACAAATACTATAATAATATATTATTATACTAGTACTAGTGTGATAACTAGGTAATAGTGGTGCCTACATAACATAAGTTCCGGTCTATATTTTATCTGAAAATTTATAAAAACGCAAAAACAGAGGTAATAATATATATTTTATTTTATCTTTTCTTTCTGATTAAAACATTTCTGACGTAGCATCCACACTGAAGATGAAATGAAAATGAAAATGAAATTTATTGGCTGTTACAAACATTTCTTATCAATAGTTATCTTATTAACACTAGTCATGAAAACTTAGTAATTAATCAAGTTGAGAAACATTGCCATCCAAGCTAGGAACTAACCTGTGTTTTGGAATAGCAATGCCCTCCGCCGGATAACAGTGGGAACTAAATCATAATAATACAATCAAAGAAAAAAAATAAAAATAGTAATAAAATACAATGCCAATTTAAAATTTTGAAATAACTAATACATTTTGTTATGGATGTGAATGAAAGTGTGTAGTGTGATTGAGTGCGTAAGTGTATTATCCCTGCAATACGCGAGATCTCATGAGAGCCAAGGTTTGCAGGGATAGAATTCATGTGTGTAAATGTGAGTGAATGAGTGTGTTTCAGATCTAGATTTTACAAGGTAGACCTTATGAAGGTTCATATAAGATATCTTCAGTAGATTGATAATCTTGAGTAAGTAGCCAGGTTGTCAATTTAACTTTACAGTCGTGTCTATTTAACTTATGAAAATTTAGAATTTTGTTCAGTTTGTTATAAACATAAGTACCCCGTGATTGAGAATGCCTTGAAAGATGACGTATCTGTATCCCAGATTCCACAATGTAAGGGAAATGCGGTTATCTTAATAAATACACCATTCCGTGACGTAGCGTGTTTTATAAGTACATAAATTGTTTTCTAAGGAAATAATAGCTCTGCGGTACACTAAGATTTATTTCTATTTTCCCTATATTCATTCACTGTAACGGTGATTTTGGAAAATCCATTTACGTTTAGTGGCCGAGTGTTATGTATTTGTGGCGAAATGACTGATCCGCTAACCACAAGCAAAAACTTATATGAACTCACGTAAATTGCATGGCCTTTAGGTGCAGGCCAAGCTCGTGCCCCTTGCAGCTTATTCACTACCTCTACTATACTTGTTGCAAATTAATAGCGCACGTGGACTGCATGTGTTTAGGCCGTGTACGACAGATCGCTCTGTCAGGCACTCACACTAACGCATCTCCATTTAAACGGACATTTTATTTTAATTCTTGTAATCAACAGCGTTACAATACATAATAATTATCTTACTAATATAAAAAAACACAAATAAAGCCAAAACAGATTACAATAATTTAGCATACAAATAAATTATAATTTTACGAACAACATCCCAATGTAATCCCAATAAAAGTGCATGTGTGTGTGTGTGTGTGTGTGTGTGTGTGTGTGTGTGTGTGTGTGTGTGTGTGTGTGTGTGTGTGTGTGTGTGTGTGTGTGTGTGTGTGTGTGTGTGTGTGAGTAATTACGGATATTAGGATTTATTATTATTTCTAAAAAAAAATGAATTGTTATATTAGCAATTTAGAAGATTTCTGTTTCTTTTTCACTTTAGGTATTCGATACATTGAACATTTTTTACGTTGCTAGTAAATTTACAATGGTGCCTTCATAATCGGGCCTATTGTATGTCGAGGCCGTGGTGCACTCGTGATTTGCTACAACTATAACTGCAGTAAAAAGGTAACTTGTTAGCCCTTTTTTGCAGCAGTTTATGACTGTAATATTGAATAAGTAGTATTGTAATATCGTATAGTTGAAATGTTTCAGTAAATCTTTGATAAGTAGTTTTTTCCACGTGAAGATATAATTTGGAACTGCCATATACTTCATCGTCTATATCAAAGAGAAGAGAGAGAGAGAGAGAGAGAGAGAGAGAGAGAGAGAGAGAGAGAGAGAGAGCGCCGATGTAATATTTAAATATTTTTGTTAATAGGTTCCAGCTATTATCTGAAAGAATAGCTCTGATTTTCCATTTAGTTTTAAAAGCAACATACGAGTAAATTATTCTATCTAGACGATATATCAGTAGGGTCACGTCACCGCCGGGTCGTCAGTAAAAATAAATGCGAATTCTACTTCTAAACTAAATTAGAAATACGCATTCACAAGGGTATTTGACCTATTCATAACACCCATTTTCATGTGTCAGTGACAAATAAATTGGATAGAAAGACCTAGATCAAGTAGAGCTTCGTGTGACATCTCGTTTCCCAACGGACGTTTCCCAACGGACAGAACTTATTATTTCGTGTGTTATGTATACCTACCTGTTTGTTCAGTTATAATGGTTTTCATAAATAGTTGGAAAAATAACTTGGACTGATTTTGGTACGGATATGAAATATAAGTATTTTATTTGGGAGCACTAATTCGCTATTTTTGTTTTTGTTTGTAGAGTTTGTAGAGTTAAGCGAGAACGAGCATATAGATTACTAAAGCATTTTAGAAATTTGATTATAATAGGTATTGGCTGTTTAAATATATTATAGTTTTAGCAGAAGCTTTTTATTTTTGACTGCCTCGGTGGCTAGTGACCCTAACTTCTGGATCAAAGAGGCGTGGGTTCGATCCCCACCGAGGGCAAATATTTATGTGATGAACATAAGTGTTTGCTCTGTGTCTGGGTGTTATTTAGTTACTATCTATATAAGAATGTATTTAAAAATAAGTGTATGTAGTATATCAGTCTCTGGTAGCCAAATCACAAGCTTTGCTTAGTTTGGGGTCAGAGGCCGTGTGTAAGATGTCCCAAAATATTTATTTATTATTATTTTATTTGACTTCTAACTAGTAAAATAATTGTGGTTATGAACAATACAGGGTTACTTGCATAGAGTACGACAAGCCGAAAGGCCGTGATTCAGACTATTATTATGATTTTTTTTACTAAAATGCCAAGCAGCAATTCGAGTTTTGTTTACTTAATACATTTTGTTAATTATTAGTTGTATGGGACATCTCATTTAATTTTTCTCGAATTTCGAGTGTTCTTAATAAGGGTTTGTATTATCCCTTTTTAACCGACTTCCAAAAAAGAGGAGGTTCTATGTTCGTCTGTATGTATTTTTTTGTGTAAGTATGTTCATCGATAATTTCGCCAATTGTGAACCGAATCGAAAAAACTTTTTTAGTTCGAAAGGGTATACTCCCGAGGTGGTCCCATTTAAATTTAACGAAATCGTCTGAGCCGTTTTTGAAAAATCAGTAATAATGTAAACAATTCAAACGAAATATTCACATTTTGTTCCTACACCGCGGTTTTACCATTTTTTTTTGCGAATAATAATTATCGAGTTATATGCGAATAATCTTGTATTTATTGACACTACCACAGCAAATTAATGCCAGTACCCACTTGTTTACAAAAAACGTATTTATCTAGACATTCTAAGTCATTTGTTTGTGCGGAGGTCGAATTTGTAGAAAAAAATTGTCCGTAAAATATTTCAGTGTCGCCATTTCCATTTCAATTGGGCATGATTTGCATAACCCTTAATTTGATTTTGTGACACCTCAGATACAATAACTTTAAAAAAATCTACAGCTTTGAGAAGCATATTTATTCAAAATCGATCGATTCTATATTTGAGGAAATATATTTCACATTACTATAAAATATGTTTTGACTGTATTTTCAATCATTGCCTATCACTATTTAAATTAGTCAGCTGAGATGTCGCGTCATGTCAACGACAGAGTCGTAAGTTTAATTATTTTTACCTGTTTTTATTAGGTATCCTAAATAATTTTTGTTGCATTCTAATGATATTGAGACAAAATAAATATATGGCTAAAAATTCAGCATGAAGTTGTGTTTATTAGCCCGTGGCATACATTCTAACCTAATTGTATCTCCAGAGATACATTGCCAAGAGCCCGGAAATTTAGTGTATTCTGAGTTTGTATCTTGAGAGATACATTGCCAAATGCTTATAAAATTCAGTTTATTACGATTGCTTGATTTTGATGCTTACAATGAGGTGAAGTGTGTGTCACGTTGACCGTCATTTCAAGTTCCGTAAATGTTTTTTGCCTATTTTAATGTGGTCTATGTTTTCGTCATTTTCCAAGCACATCTGAATACTTTCAAAAAGAATTCACACAACATCCAAAAGGAGTTAGAATGAAGCTATCCAACCTCGCTTCGTAGCAAAGGTAGTTAAACATGGGCCAATAGACTTCAAAAAGAATAAAAAGACAACATTTGCGCATAATGCAGCGATCGAAGAAGTCTCGTTTTCGGAACCACCTGCTGAGAATATCACCACGACAGTACTTTGCAATGTACTTATCTGATGATATTTTCGACGGTATCGTGAATCAGACCAATATTTGTATGTTATGCAAAAAACTGGACATTGTATCAATAAAACCTAGAAAGATATCGAAAGTTTTGTAGCCATATTCTCAAGGGAGTTGTGGATATGCCGAGCTATTTAGATTACTGGAGTACAAAACTTTGATTGCGCCAATTGCAGATGAAATGACATTGAAAAAGCTGACAGTGGCGAGACCCATTGATTAAAACGTACGACGGAACAGGACACTTGCCTATTTTTGAAGAAAAAAAGAAAATGAAAGGTTGTTGCCGTACCTATGAGCAAAACGGGGCAAGCTAGCATTTGTTGTGTGAAGTGCAAGGTTCGCTAGTGCCTGACCAAGAATAGAAGCTGTTTTTACCATTTTCACAATAAAAAATAATGATTTAAGCATTATTTTGTTTGTTTTTTCTGTTTCCTACTTTGGCAGTGTATCTTTGTGGGTACAGAGTCTAACATCAATACTTTACGCAGTATTTGACAAAGTGTATTGTATGATACATATAATTTTCGCGAATTTAAAAGATTTAGAATTTTTTTTTATATTTTTCTAGTCCTCTAAAAGAAGAAGAATAAACAGATGGATAAGGATATTTTTTATAGAATTTAAAAAAAATCTCTGCCAAATTAAGGGTTAATAATGTAATGTATTTGTGTTTACTAATTTAGAAGGATGTTTAGGTATTCTAGGCTATTTGGGAAAACGTTAAGCGTGATGTAGCTAGTAATAGAATTTGGGAAGTTTGAACGTATTTCAGAGATTTTTTCCTGTAGCCAAAGTAAATCACATTTTATTTATTACATTTAGCGTAGTTTGACTAGGTGTTTCTTAGCGATCACCAAAGAGAGTAGGTAAATAAAGGCAGAAGCCCTATAAAAATTTAGAATATAGATATAATTGTATTTGATGTAAAAAAAATCTAATAATAAAGTGGTTGATAAAAAATAATAAAATTGATAAAATTAAAATCACCAGGATCTAAAGTACTAAGTAGATAGTTATTTACTCTCAGATTGTAGGAGGTCGTTCGCACCATTATCTAGACATTACATGGATATAGCTAGACTTGATTTATTATACGAGCTATTACGAGATAGCAGCAAACAAACACTAGCAATGTGCTGCGGCTTCAGCTCTCTCAGATCAAATTTTGAGGAAACTACAGGAAAATCTATTTTGGCCAGATGCATTTAGTTATAATTATTGTACTTATTCTTGAACATAAAATGATTGTACCTATTCATAACGGGTATTATTAGGTATTTCGAAAGATAACCTATAACATATTGGCTTCTAACTGTAACTTCAAGTAATTTAAGTTTTTACTTTATTCATCAAACAACTTTTCAATAATCACATTTCAATCAATCATAATTAGCTAGAAAAAGTTATTTTTACCTAGTTATGGACTTACTCGTATGAAGTAACTCGACAACGATACTATAACTTTCTATCAGACCTAAATATTATTACCCTACGACATTTTTTTTTAGTTCAACAACTTTTTTATTTTTTTACATTTTTTTTATCTTTATAAATTTTCTACACTACTACTACATAGGATCATCCACAGACCCTTGAAGGTCTAAAGATAATCCAAGTGCTCAAGCCCACTGCCAGTTGGCAGCGTGCCCAGCATGCTGGCAGCATTGCCACGCTGAATGGCAATGCTAATTCGTTGAGCCAAATAAACACCAGCAGTCACGCGTGGCGTCCACCAAACGCTCAGAAAGACTTTTCAAAACGAGATGAGCTCCCGGCCCCCACGGACCCAAAGTCTCAACTCCAAATGGCTCAAATATGTAACCACTACCGAGGTTAGCATATTTGCGCTGCTTGTGCTGCTCAGCCGATTTCAACTATTTAAATGTTGAAAGTTATTCATATTTTTAAATTTTATTGGGCTCTATTTTCTTGAATCTTTTTCCATGCATAACAAGACATAGCATTCTCTCATGTAAAGCTTTTCTGTGGAATTCGACGTGACGTAAAGAGAAAAAAAATCATGCGTGGCGTCCCTCCGCGCGGAAGAAGTGAAACTACGTAATGTGGAAATAAAAATAGGAAGGGATAGAAATTGATTTATAGTGAAATCATATTATTTATATACCCCCTCTATGGCAGCGTTAAACGTTTAACGCAACCTTGTTGGCAGTCGCATTAGAAGTTTCATTTCAAAAGTAGATTATGATTCAATTATGAGGCAATCTCAAAGACTGCCTCGGTGGCTCAGTGGTTAGTGACCCTAACTTCTGGGTCAAAGAGGCGAGGGTTCGATCCCCACCCAGGGCAAATATTTATGTGATGAACATAGGTGTCTGGGTGTTATTTAGTTACTATCTATATAAGTATGTATTTAAAAATAAGTATAAGTAGTATATCAGTCTCTGGCAGCCATATCACAAGCTTTGCTTAGTTTGGGGTCAGAGGCCGTGTGTAAGATGTCCCAAAATATTTATTTATTTAAATCGCCGATCCCATTCCAAGTAAAAAGCCAATATTTTCAGGTAGATGATTTTTACGTTTAGTTAGAATGTTTTTACATTTTTGGATAAGCGAAATGTAGGTGGAAGGATCCCACGTAATCGGAAGTCGACATGAACGGAATGCTTACGAATCTTTCTCCAATATATTTTCCTTCATTTCTACTTCCTCGAATCCAGAAAACGAATCATTTTCAGTGCGAAAAGTGTAATGATCCCTTAATACCTATTTGTATAGAACTTAGTAGAGATCACATAGAGAAATAGAGATAAGAGTACGTACTTAGTATGTAACAGCTCTCTTGGTAATCAGGTTGCCTACTCAACTTTTGAACTGTTGATTTATGACTCAACTAGTATCTCAGGAGAATGCTCCCAGCTGTCTGCGATTCTTGATGTACTGTATATTTCACTATGTACGTGTAGCTTTTACTGATAAAGCGTACATATACCTAGTATAGGTCGAATCATACAACTTGGCGGTTGTGATGTTGGCTACAAGTTGCGAATAGCCCGATCCTGACTAAAGTTCACTCAACAGCTGCGCGAGGATTAGGTTATCCGCAGTTTGTAGATAACATCACAGCCGCCAAGCTGCGTAATTCGACCTATAGTTTATTTAAGACTTATACTATAACGGCTTATTATCATCCCTAGCAATCATCTTGATAGTAAATCAATCACAGAACGCAACGCTCTGTAGACTTCATTTATGAAATATTTGTTCGGACGGTTGACTGCGGGTAGGGTTACCAGGCCTAAAAATGCAAAATCATGGCATGAACAAAAATCCTGATTTTGAAAAAAATGTCTGGTCACTGTATTAAATACAAATCATAGTATTTAAGTTGGTACGTATTTACTTACTTATATTATTTAGACCCATATTTTTGGTTGCTAGCAACCGCATGCAAAATGTTGTTTTTTTCCAGCTATTTCGCATTAAAATTGTTCACACGTCACGTGTTTATAGTTAAAACAATATGGCTCTCACTGACTCCACTGAAAATAACAGATTTTCAGTGGAGTCAGTGAGAGCCATATTGTTCTCTCTGTGTTGTGTCTCTCCGGGCTCAGTGCGTGCGGCACCCGTCGCTTGAGCGGGCGGGGGACATGCAAGTATGACAAAAATCCGTTCTGTCGTAAAATCCGGGCGGAGTCCGGTCTAACACGTAAAAATCCGGTCTAGACCGGCTTTATCCGGCCAGATGGTAACCCTAACTGCGGGTGACATTTATAGCTTGTTGTTGTTTCGTTTAATCGATGTCATGGGCCTGGTGGAGGCTAAAGGCTAGAGGTGCTTTCATATTTTTGACACCATGGCTTGCCATCCAGCGTATTACTTAGTACTTTGGTGCTTTATGAATAGCCTTGGCATCTAAGAACAATGATAAATTATGTTGTTAGATGTCCTCAAGTCATTACGTTAACATTATAGAATAATATTACTTACCTGTAGCTAACCTAGGCTAATACAGGAACATTAAATTGATTACAATTTATCTAATGTATAGGTACCTACATTAGATAAGTTATATGTTGCATGTTTGCTTTCTAATAGACGATTGAGCGATGCGTTTCTGTAACGATGAAAAAAGCCATATCTTTGGATGTTTGTTTGTTTGAACGTTTTCGCACGTAACTATGCAAGTTGTATTTTATCAATAATATTAGGAGCCCTATTCATGCGTAATTAATTATACAGGGTTATTTCTAATCAATTAGCACCCTTTTATGGGCTTATTCTGTACATCAAAACTAACAACTTTTGTCAAAACTCGAAAAAAAAAATTGTCGTTCCATAAATGTGAGATGATTGTAAATGTTTGTAAAATCGTTTTTATCTCAATAAATAAATAAATAAAAAAATAATAATAATAATAATAAAAAAATATCGTTCACCCGGGACAAAATGTATAGAACAGCTGATTTTTTTAGTTTAGACAAAAGTCGCATAGCAAAAATTGTTAGTTTTGATGTACAGAATAAGACCCTAAGAGGATGCTAATTCATTAGAAATAACCCTGTATATTTGTCATACTCGATTCCATAACATCTCTTCCAAGAAAGACAAGGACCACGATAGACTCATACTAATCAGAATATAGCCCCAGGTTCTATTTTCCCGGTATTAAAAAGGACTTGAAATGATATTAAGTCGTGAAAAAAAGTTTCTTGCTTTATTGAAAGTCGAATTGGTTAAAAGTTCCAAAGAAACAAAAGTTATCAGTCTCATAATGTGTGTCAATAGGTAACTGTACTGATGAATTATTGGAGACCCAGTTCAATGATCGATGTGGCTCTAAATTCCTAAAGGAGTTCACCTAGTTCTACAACTGTCAGATAATGTTGATAAATGGAAAAATGGACGACAATGCTTAAAATTAAATACATTAACAATGATAAATTAAAAGTATATTTATTAATTAAGTATATTTATCGTATTGTACCCAATAAGAAAGAGCACATTGCTTTTGACCTTTGAACTAACGTTCTATGGATACTAACACCTTGTCAGACCAATCTCGACCGAGACAATTTAAAGTGCGATTCCGCGGAACCCTGCAGACGGCAAACGACAGCACAGCGGTGACGTTGCAGTTGCAGTCGACAGTCGTATATCTGAATAAATAAATAAATATATCTTTATTGCACACCAAAAATTACAATAATATACAACAATAATTACAAAAAAGGATGTACAATGATAAGGCGGAATCGGTCTCATACAAATTAATACTGCAAAAATCGAGAAAAGAAAGAAAGAGATGCAATAATTTACTATGGCAGGAGTTAGAAAGAGATGTAAAATATCTTAATTCGATGGGTATTTGTAGTGTTTTTCTATCAGTAGTGTCAAATTCCAATGCACAATTCACAGTTTTGACAGCTCTGGGCAAGATTTTCTATACTATTTTGTGGTTGAGAATTGCCTCAAATGACAATAGCTCTTTTTCTCTAGTTGTAATAGCTCTGTGTGTAAAGTAATGCTATCTGCCGTCGCGGGACATGCCGCTGTCGTTTGCCGTTTGCCGCGCTCCGCGAAATCGCACCTTAAATTAAAACTCGTTTTCAACGGCAATATTAGCACACACGCACAATATCTAAGAGAGTTTGCACTTGATGCAATTACATTGCATAATTTTCGTGGCAATGCAACCAATCATTCGGGGAAAAAATTGTCAACTGCGGGGCAATTCTGTTAACCGATCTTTTTACTGAAGTGACACGTTCTTGAACCTCGTTTTTCTGACAGTTCTTGTAGCTCAAAACTGTCATAAAAACAAAATAAACTCAGGAACGTAACTCCGTTCTCAGGAACAGAATTGTCCCGCTGGTTAAAATTGTGTTGTCCTAGAGTCGTGTGAGAACGGTCTAACATAAAAAAGATAACAAAAATCAAGCCCGTGATCCCTACATTTCTCCGCATTACACAATCGAACCTCTATTCGTTCAGTAACAAAACAATATGGTTTCGCCTTCGAACAAATATCTACAGAGCCACACTCCGTAAGTGAAAGTAGTAAAAAAATGTCCGAGTCCGACGCATACCGACTTAGATATTTACATTAAATAATCCACAATGACCCGTTTTCTCGAATACCGACGTTATGTCAACTATTCACTATAAAATTTAACTTGATCTCTGTTTAATTACACATGTAAAAAATGTTATGATATTAAAATATAAAATTAAATTATAAAATAACTAAAATAAAATATAAAATAACTTAAGTTTTATTTAAAATATCGTCAGTATAAACTATCGATATTTTAATTAAAACTCTGTGGTCACGATCATTCGTCACCCATCACTAATCGGCATGCCCATAAAGTATGACATTGACAGGTTCTGTCTGTACTATTAAGAAATTCAGGACTTCATAGGCGTGATTTTTCTGACAGCTGTCGCAGAGATCAAGTTAAATTTTATAGAGTTTAATTGGTTTTTGTAACCGAGCAATTTGTCATCGCGCGTCTTTGTAGTCGGATTGCAATCGCCTTACCACTAACTGTAAAGTCTGCCCACTACGTAGCTTGGGCAGAGTTTTCGCTCGGACACTTTTTTTGCACAGTTGTGACTCTATATATATTTGCTCGAAAGGTTTCGCATATATTTTCTCTAGAACTAGAGCGTTCCCGATTGAACTGTAAGCTCTTTGATAGGAAAACAATACTCAATACTGGTGACCTTCTTCCGTCCTATTGAGTTTTATTTACAAACGATTTGTAAATAAAAGATTCAATACTTTCTAGTGGTATTATGTTCTCAGTAAGAATGAATGGAGGATTTTATTTCTTATCGTTTTGTCCTGAATTTCAGGCGTTAAAATTGAAGAGAAACAAGAATAAAACTAGAGCTGGACGATACATTACTCAATCGTAGAGCTTATAGTATTAGCTTAGGCGCCGTAGAGTCTAGTGGTAGTAATTCTAGTCTTACAATCTAACAGCCTGGGTTCAAATCTCAGTCCCGTACAAAGATCCTTGAAACTTAGGTACTCGTATGTACAGATTTTCACCCCAAGGTTTTCAGGGATAAAAAAGACAATCAAACCGCATACCTACGTTCGTAGAATTAATTCTATGGCGTATATGAATACGGTAAATAAAGTCCAATCCAGGTTTCGATAAGACAAGTCCAGCAGTGTACTATTAAAAAGACCGGTACAGTACAGTACAGTGATAAGCTCCATTTTTTACTTGCGCTCGTACTGCCTTGTTATTAAAAATAGGTGTAGGTCCATGGTAAATTAATAGCTGTATAAGTATTCCACCCTTGGTCAAGCTCCACCACATCGGCGCCCCTTCCCTTCACATGACCGTCACGGACCGTCGCCGTGCGAACCTCCCGACCTTGACTTTTGCACAGCCTTCGTGCCTTAGTAAGACAGACTGAAAAACGCCCTAAGTTTTTTATTTCGGAAACATAAGGTGATTTACACAATACTTAAGAGAGTAGGTCAGATATAAGAAGATATTTTTCAGCAGCTACGTAGTCAGATAGCTTTAGATATGGAGCTTTTTCAACAGCTACACAATTTGTATACACGAGCTGTTTGATTGATTTGAAGGGTACAATTCAATGGTCAAGGTTTTACATATAAATTTAGAAAGTTCTAGATAAGGTTTTAATGAGTTGTTTACCTACCCCACACCTCTGCTTCGTCAAAGAAATAGTGTTTACAGAAATTGTTGCGAAATAATGTTTTCCGTTTTTTCTTCCGAAAATGTCCCTAACGCTCAAGTGTAAATTCCAAAGTCTTAATAGAAGCTTAATGAAATATATTGTCCAAAAGTTGGTCATAAGTTTTATAGTGAACTACTCGAGGGAGTTACCTACAACTGCCTGCAAGTAATTGAGTTTGCAGAACTCACCACCG
Organism: Hypomecis punctinalis; assembly: GCA_949316475.1. NCBI lineage: Eukaryota > Metazoa > Arthropoda > Insecta > Lepidoptera > Geometridae > Hypomecis > Hypomecis punctinalis. The sequence goes on from OX438798.1 coordinate 23,476,928, forward strand.
CCCGTGTGAATGAAAGTCAATTTTCGGTCACTGCCCATCTGTTTGGGAACTTCGGAACTTGGCCAAATTGATAGTTCTATCCTCTTTTACTATCTTAATAAACATTAATTGAGCAATGAGTGAGAATTAACATTGAGAACTTATATGAATCATTCATCTAAGATTGAGAAATATTATTTTACGTCAAATTATTAGTAAATGCACCCAAAAAAGTTAGGCACTTACCTAGTACTCGTATATTTGTTTAGTTGTTAGTTTTGATGTACAAAATAAGCCCCTAAAAGAATGCTAATTGATTAGGAGTAACCTTGTATAATGTAGCGTTTATAGCATAGCTTGACTTTTTATTAGATCTGAGAGCTTAGTCTAGCTTAGTCAGATTAACAGTAGGTATGAATTTATAAGTTTATCACTTATTATTCAATTAAAAAAAAAAGTGTACTACCAGTATTCGAATGGACACCCGCGGCTTGTATTTAAATATGAGCGCTACCGTGGCCCGAACGACACGATAAATTGCAACCTTGGGTGTTTTAACCGTTGAATCATGTCAGAGGCATTCAGAACCGTCTTATAAACTCTAATTCTAGTCCTAACCACCAAACACTACGGAGGTACCGATAATATCAATGATGCAGGCATATACTTTAGGTATGTGTATTATGTGTTCTTGACTGACACAGGCTTACTAACTGATATGACGTCCCACAAGCTAACGACAGTTTAGTTTGAGCTATTTAAAATGACGGAGTTCGCCCTCGATAACAATCCTCCTATCGTCACTATTGATACGCTAATAAACACGGTCACTAGGCAAATGCTACATGCTACAGGCTTTGTGCTCACATGATGAGTAATGAATAGCGGTGGAAACCCCATGTGTACAGATCTCGCGAGGGTAGACATGTCAATTAGGTCTAACGGGCGCGCGGGCGCTAAAACTCGAAACTGTGCTTAATATTATAAAATCACAACTACATGTAACGCCAACTTTGACTCACATCAGTGAATAACAAATCTCTTACATATAATACTAACTCATACAACAATGTATTTTTTAAACATGCTTTTTGCGTTGTATTCTTCTTCATGTGGAGTCAGTACTGATTAATCCAGTAAGAGGCTGCAACTGGTTATATGCGTCTTTGCCACATATATCTATGTGTCTTGCGACCCTGGTAAAGAGAGTGTGTCTCTAGATCTCTTTGCCCACGTCTCATGTATTCAAGTTAGTGACATCGCGGTCACGGCCCGATATCTCCTTGGCCTTGGATACTAAAGACCTTTTTATTCATATTAGATTGGTATTTCTGGAACTTCCTGTATTTATTTGTGCAAACAATAAAGCTTATGGGATATTCATTAAATATATTGGTCAAAACCGTGTTCATCCAAATATTTAGAAGATTTAATTGACGGAGCGAGCGAAGCGTCTGTGTTTTGCAATGGGAAAATTTTCTTTTACCTGTCTAGATGTTATTTTTGATGTTGGTTTTCGCGTAGGAAGGATCGAGACAGATGGCATTACCAAAGAGAGGCCTATGCTCAGCAGTTAGATAGAAAAGGCTGCGGATGATGATGATATTGGCTAATTGGCTGTTTGTTGTCTCCATTTGAAAATTTTACCGAAAAAGTCGATTAAGTTTCTACCGTATATTGGATTATACTCGTAGGTATCAAACGCAAAACCTTTTAAGGGCGGGTCTAGTACACCTAAACAAACAACTTTTGTACTACGACTTATGAAAATTTGTAAAAAAACCTAATTCGCTTCTCATAGAACAAAAGTTATTTGTCTAGATGTATTAGACCCGCCTATAAAAGGTTTTGCGTTTAATACCTATGACCCTGTATATAAAGATATGGTAGAAAGTGGTGTAACTGTACTAGCTAGGGTAGCAAAGTCATTTAGTCTGCTGTTGTAGCGTGCAGACAGGTGGCGCGACGGGCCACCCCCGTTCCCACGGGTGGGGTGGTAGTATTGTACCTATAACGGACACTGAATAAGTTATCATCGTTTCGGGATCACTGGTTCACGACTGACGACAGACCGCGTTTAGGTACAGTCAACAACAAAGCCATGATTAAAAGCGTATGTCGTTTCAGTTATTCATCTATTATTACTTAACCCGAAATTCAAATATACTGCAAGAATACCTACTTACATTCTTTACTTTTCAAAACACTTTGTCTTATGCTATGTTCATATAGCTGAAAAAAGCGCAACAAAATCCAAAAAGTGTAAAAGAGCGATTCATACTATCGGAACCTGAATTGAATAGGTTCCGGACTATGAGCTCTAAAGTGAAGAAAAGCTTCGACATTTCTACATAATCTTCTTCGTTAAAAAGCAATGACGTTAAGTGTACATTGTACTAGTCGGCATCGCATGTCGTATCATGACATGACGTAGTACAATAGATACGCTACGGCATAGAAGAAACAATAGTACTACGTAGCTACGGTCTGATGCCGTAGAGAATTAAGTTAACGTCTACGATACAAAAATAGTCTGTTTAACACGCGTGCTCTATTATTTTTGTACAATCTTCGTGACGTGTGTTGCCGTAAGTAGACAGATTAATATGTACATGATGTATCTGTTTTACAGTAAATGTGAACCATTTTTTGTCTATCTCAGCCGTAATCTTCTGAGATTTTTTGCATGTAGCCAATTTTCAGGAGTAAAAAATCGAATTCTATTCAAAGGGCTAAGTGCGAGATTTTAGCTCGAGCTCGATCGCGTTAACGTTTGATATGATTTCTATGGAAATGGCACAGCGCCATCTTGTGTCACGTACAGAAAACTGAATAGCTAAGTGTGGGTATTTTTTCGGTAATGTAACGAGCGCTAAACTGATCGAACACGAGCGCGGCAACGTCTGTAATTGGCTAATACAAGCGTGTGTGTCAATGTGCTCGCGTGTGTGCACGGCGCGCTCGGTCAACGCGACGTAAAAGTGTGCAAGCATAAGAACAAAATACATTATTTACGATATCCTTAAAAGTGGGTTTTGTGAAAAAATTGTTAAATAGAAGATATCACACTGTCTCGGATGAAGCTGTCTGTTTAGATATCGCCGTTTATACTTATGCTCAATTTCTAAGAGAATGCCATAATCTATAGATCATACCTCAATTTAATTGCAATACGTGTGTATTTTTTATTTTGTATTGCAATACGTGGGTAGGCCTACACATTAAGTAAGTTAAGTTGTTAGTTTGTTTATATGGTGATTGACAATTTTTTTCTGCATTAAATTATTTGTGACGTAAACAGCTATTTTTAGCGTATCAGATCACACGATAAGAGTATGAAATGAGCTTCCCCTTTCCGGTTTTCCGTTTTAAATAAGCTGAGCGCGGAAACCACTTCCATTAATGATCGGGCAAGCCTTTCATGTGTATGTATATTTTGCGGGTAAATTTCAAACATGTCCCAGTTTTATTTGTACTTCACCTCGTTTGCTCGGGGATCGGATCAAACCCATAGGCCGTTTGTTCTCTTATAAACTCAATTTGCAGGTTTTTTATCGTTTCACCACTTCCTGTTTACGTTTTAAGGTGGCAGGTTAAAATTGTAAATTAAATTGGACCTGTTTTGTTTTGACTAGCTACTGCATACTCTTCAACCTTTAAAATATGTATAGATACTCGTTTAGCCATGCAAAAAATTCAAACTAATCCCTTCCACTATTGCTACGTGAAAGAACACTTCCAGATTTAGGATATTTGTAAGAATTTGGAGATACATTTTGGGAAGTAAGATTTTGGCTCTCGCTCTCTCTATACGATTCTCTATACTTTTAAACTATCTGGGAATAAGCAAGTGCTATTAAAAATAAATATCAGGGTAAACAAACCCGTTCATTTATAATATTTTCTAATTCTAATTTTATTATTAGTTCAAAGAAAGTTTAATCATTGTTTGGCGCTTTAGAGTTTGAAATTTAAATTTGTCCAAAGTTCGACCTATATTCGTACTCAAATTATTCACAAAATATTCTGTTATTATAGCACACAACTCTTGTTCTTTTAATTTACAACGCATTCCAGTTCTTAGAGTATTAAAATAACTACATTATTATTATATGTAACCTCGAGTAATTATTACCTAGTAGGTTACTATCTATGTGCTTTAAGTGCGTCGATAAACCTAAAGTCATTGAGATGCCCTAAATACCTAGTTATCGTATCAGAGCTATAAACCGGCTAATAATTGCTGAATTATCTGAGAGCCAATTAATATTCCAAAATAAATTGAACAGACTAAACTATGTATAGTTAGATATCATTTTGTCATCTCGATATTATACTATGTGGATTGACACCAAAAACATAACATTTTGTTACAATTTAAAGGGTGAAAAGAGTTTCCTCCCGGAACGTTATTAAATATGTACCGCGAATTTTCTCCACGTTCTACAGAAAACGCAAATACTCTGGTCCATTCAGAATTTTAATTCTATTAAGCTACGATTCTAATTCTAATTAGGGGCGGTGAGTCCTGAACTGACGTCCCGCATGAGGTGTTTTGTGCATTCCCCCTCCAGCGTCTACCCGAGCCAGCCCAGCTCCTTAAAGTAACGGAGCGTGGCACTGGGCCGCTGGCATAACTGCTCCAGTAGCTTAAATAGATGGTGAATGAGATGATGGCGATTCAGGGAACAAAGCTGACGATAGTGCAGAAGCATCATGCAATCCGTTAGCTATTCTAATGTCTTCAGTGGCTTTGCAATACCACAGAACATGTTCTACAGTTTCGTTCTCCTGCAAACAGCCGCGACATAGTGGGTTGTCAGTGGCTCCCAGTTTAAACAAGTGACTATTTAAGTTGCAGTAGGCTATGATATGACCTCTTACCGTACGTACGTAAATACTTAAATAAATTAGCTTGTTTTGTAAAGTGATTTTGAATTAATATTTAATAATAATAATAATTTTTTCATAGATATATAATAATAATTTGTTTTTCCGGCTTTCATTAATGTCCGATACTATACATAATAGGTAGGTATATCTAATGTATATCCGATTTATTACACGTGCGCCAATAAGTCATGTCAGCATTAATATTCCCCATGAATAGCCTCATTGGCACCCGATACCCTTATTGTATCAATTATGAGAGGTACCTCGGGTACCGATACATTGATGTATCGGATAAATTAACCTTCAGGCTTCACTGGGGATCGTAGCTGATACATTAACCCCTGGATATCGAGGTGTTATAATTAATTGATGGGTATAGTACTTATGTGTTGAAATATTAGTATCAGGTTCCGATTGTTAATGTTAAGATGGTGTGAATTACCTGATTCGATGTTGGCAGATTGATGGGTTTTGAGGAGTTTGACGCGCTTTAGAGTTTGTAGAGAACAACCCTATGGAAAATAGTGTTATTAAAATATGTATTGCAACAAATCTAACTCAATAAGTTATAGGGAAATTAATACAAATACATATTGGTTGTTTTAAAATAAGTTATGCCTTTGTTTCTCGTAATTTATGAAAAATCAACATGCTTAGAAAAAATCAAGTTTTCATGAAAATAACGTCAACTTTTCTTTGTCCACAGGCGTTTAAGTTGTTCAAGAAGAGCAAAAGCCGCAAAGCGCCCCGCAACCGGGTATCTCCTTCGCCCGCCCTCGTGCGCTCGCCATCATACAGCGGTACGGTCGACGCACGCGCGGACATAGACCTCACGCAGTTCTGCGCCTGCCGCACCTCCATGCCACCTCTACCCATCAACGACACATACGAAAACAACTCCTATTACAGCAGCTACAACAGCTATAATAGCTCGAGAGTCGACAGCCTCGAGAGTTACGGCACAAGCGACTCCAACCGTTCTGACTCTGCCTACGAATCATCGCGGAGCAGCCCTGCCAATGCCAGAGTCTGCTACGCCACAGTCACATACTTTAACGTTAACGACAGCGAAGACTCCAGCAGCATCCTAACAGAATACACCTTGCTGGATGACAATGAAGCCGACAGAGACATGGACTTCGAAGAGGACGAGAGAATGCAGAACATGATCAACGAAAGTCTTGAGCTGGTCAGCACGTTATGAGCGCAATGGGTTTTGTTACTTATAGATTAAAAACATAGCTATTTAGATAGACATTAGATTAGATAGTACTTAATCTGTATTTTGCCATGGAACGACTAATTTGGAAAGCATTGAAAGGTAGTTACTGTTAATGACCCATTTTGATATCACACACTCTAGGTCAAATTAGGTGTTATATACGAGTACTAGCTTTAACCCGCGGCTCCGCCCGCGTGGTATTCTAACTTTTGTGTTTTACAGGAACTTTTTATTTTTTCTGTATAAAAAGTAGCCTATGTCACTTTCCGGCCTTTGAACTATATTCATGCCAAAAATCAAGTGATCCATTGCTGAAAGAGGAACAAACTAACAAACTTTTCAGATTTATAATATTAGTAGGATATTGACAACCATTGATAAGCGTTGAACCGAAATTATCATTTATTCCGTGATATTTTTGCCAAATACGCTCGTTAGAAAAGTTTTTGATATGTCTAGATATGGTATTGTAATCCTAAATGCTATTATTGTCCGCTTCATTACACGAGTTCGATCTATTACGCGTACAAGACTCTTGATTTCAGTTGAAAAATTTCTACTCGTGCGTGAAATCGCTTCGTTCATTCGACAAAAGTTTGTCACGTGAAAATATGACATAATAAAAAGTATACATTTTCAATGCTTTGTATTTAAGTAGTCGTTCCTGTCTCAAGGCAACATTTTCTTGTGTAATGCTGGATGCACACTCTCGCCGAAACACTATGATCATAGTCGGGATAATCATCTATAAATGAGTGTACCATATGCTTTAATTATGTATCTGACTAGATACCAAATTAGCTGAGCAAAACGGGCCAAAAAATATGGTCTATATATGGTGCCTATGAATACAAATTTTGAAAGGTTAGACCTATTATTAAGTACGCGCACATTGTCAAAGATCTGGGCCGTTTTCTTTGTGATTGATGTTTATATTTGTTCATGTAGACAAATAAAAAAACAAAGAGTGTAAGTATTGTCCTAGTAAGATTAAGAACGGGGACCATAAATTGGTAGCAAATCGTAAACCATCAAGATCCATAAATTGTACCGACGACGTACCAATAGTAGAAACCTGAACAATAGCTTTTTCCAAAGAGTTTTATTTTTTTAAATCTAGAGACTTATAATTATAGATATGACTAGCGTTTGAAGTTCGGACACCTGAAACGGTGATTTACCTAGTATCGACGCGGTTTGGCGAGAGTGCACAGCAAGCATAAACTAATATGTGTGGATACCCTCTCATGTGGTATTATAAACTATTGTTTGTTGATGTTTGTAACTTCTGTGAATTTGTCCTTATCTTCATATGAAATTGGTTTTCCGCAAAAATCAAGGTATTCCACTTTACTGGCTTCATTGAATGAATTTGGATATATTTAGACATAGCATGTGTGTAAACATAACTTCAAATTAAAGACGGAGATAATGTAGGTATACCAAAGTTTATGTGATATTATTGAATTTGTTGTATGAATGTACATAGCGTAAGTTTAATTAAGTAGACTAAGAAAATTGATCTCAATTGTATGGATTCCGATAAAATTATCATTTGTGTAAATCTGTGATTTACTCGAGTAAAGTGTGTATGTTCATATATTTCATCATAGCTTCTAAAGAGTAATCAACAATCATTTAAATATATATGATACAATATGATATTTTGTTTATTTTCTCCATCGATTTTCACCTTGTACTTAATAGATAGGTACTTAATATCTTGGCTAAATGTTGGCTAACAAATAATTCGAGATCCAGCAGGATATACCTTGAGGCCAAAACAGGGTTATTTCTAATCAATTAGCATCCTTCTAGAGGCTTATTCTGTACATCAAAATTAACAACTTTGGTTCTACGACTTTCGTCAAAACTCTTTGTATAGTGTCTCTCAAGTCGAGCCTATTTTTTTTCGAGTCCATTTATAACTTGGTTTTGGATTGGATCATATTAACAATATTAACACAACAGGCCCAATTATGAAGGCGCCATCGTAATTTTAATAGCTAATTAGAATATTTCTGTTTCTTTTTCACTTTAGGCATTCGATAGAGTGAACACTTTTTACTTTGCTATTAAAAATACGATGGCGCCTCCACGCCAGGCCGCGTCACATAAGTTGGCGGATATGAAGTTAGCTACAAGGTGCGCAATAGTCAATCAACGTCCGGTTGTAGGTCCCGGTTGTTTTAACCGTTTAGCCATGTCAGAGGCCTTCAGGCGGCCTAAAAACTCTGACACCAGGGCTAGCCACCCGGCCTATACGAACTTACTTACTTACTTTTTTAACGTCCGGTTTTATGTGAGCGTCACACAGGGTTGGATATTGCGCAGCTTTTAGTTAACTTCACATCCGCCAACTTGTGTGGCGCGGCCTATACCTCGGAAAAATTATTCTGTGCTATTTTATTGCCCTCAGCTTCGCCCGCGCGATATTTAGACTTTTGTGCTATCCCATAGAGACCTTTTATTTTTCCGCCATAAACAGTAGCCAAAGTCACTCTCCGATCTTCGAACTATATCCATGCCAAAAATCTAGTGAATATACTGCTCAGTTGCTGCGCGAAAGAGTAACAAACCAATAAGCCAACAAATACATATTCAGATTTATAATGAATAGTTCTTTGAACACTGACTAACTAGCTCAGTAATGAGGCCAGGCGACCCTTTGTTATCTCACAAAACCTTATTCATAATTGGCGTTTCATTTTTGGCACTGGTCAAACCTGTTACCGAAAGAGGGTAAAATGAGTGAAAAGACCGCCCTATTTTTTAACCAGCTATCTAAAAAGTATGGACATATTTTTCAGATGTAAGTACGCGAATAAGGACAATAGGAATTCCTGTTTTCGATAATCTCTCGATTTTCCAATACCTGTTTTGAACTGAACTATATCTATTGAGTGCACATGAATGGACTCAATAGATGTAGTTCGTTGGAGATAAATCCTGGAACAGGTATTACTGGTTTGCTTATGACAAATATTTTTGGCAAAGCATACAAAAGCTAGTCGTATGCGGAATGAGAGCTTTGAAAAATTTATAATTATGACAAAATAAAGCTTTGCAGTTAGACAAATGCCGGTTCGAAATCAGAAAAAAATTCATGCGTATGGATGAGATTGCTTCTAGCGATAAGGCCGCCTAGTGTTGGACTATCTTAAGAAATTCAGTGTTTGTATTTATTGTTATTTTTATTTTTGACCGACGAACCACCGGAGGAGGTATACAATTCGACGCGTATATATATTTTTTTTTATATATAACCACGCATAACTTTTTTCATAGTAGTCCGATTTCAATAATTCTTTTTTTATTGGAAAGAATATACTTCGAAATTGGGCCCATTAAAATTTTATCGAAATTGACTGAGCTATTTTTGATAAATCAACAATAATGTGAAAAATGTTACATCGATCCGTGCACAATATTTGAGTTCTAGCGATGCGCCCCAGCTTCACACAAGTGTATTATACATATAAACATTTCTCTTGAATAACTCTATTTATTAAAACAAATTGCATCAAAATCCGTTGCGTAGTTTTAAAGATATAAGCATGGGGACAGACAGCGGAAAGCGACTTTGTTTTATATGTAAAGAAGAAGATTCTGTACACGGGTGAAGTCGGTCATGCTATTTTTTGCAAAAAATAATTATGTGTGTACAACAAAGAGTATTAGAGTAGAGTATTTGTTTTGATATGGTAAGTATTACCGAGGTAATTATTTTCATTGGTGAAAGAGAAACTTTAGTCAGTTCCTATATATATTTTGTTGAATTAAAAACATTAGAAGATGGTCAAAAATGGTTTCACCATTGTGATTGAGTGCGAAAATGAAAATTTAATTCATCTTTTCCTTCGTTGAGAAAATTCGCGTCGATCAAAATCCTATACCTACCTATAATCTGCACAAATCTATTGTAGATCCCATTATGAGGTGATGGCAGTATTTTGAGTCTAACGAGAAGATGGTAGGTATATCTATGACATGCCTATACAGGGTTATTTCTAATCAATTAGCATCTTTCTAGGGGCTCATTCTGTACATCAAAACTAACAACTTTTGTTCTACGACTTTCGTAGAGTACGAGTTTGAGTATTGCAAAAAAAATGTTTGTTGTTCCATAGAAAAATGTAGTTGCCCGCGACAAAATGTTTGGAACAGCTGATTTTTTTTTGAGTTTTGACGAAAGTCGTAGAACAAAAGTTGTTAGTTTTGATGTACAGAATAAGCCCCTAGAAGGATGCTAATTAATTAAAAATAATCCTGTATAGGTAAATCTATATATATAAAAATGAAACCCGTTTTCCGTTGTCACGGCATAACATGAAAACGGCTTGACCGATTTGGCTTATTTTTTTTTTGTAGTTTTCTAATACTCTATACAAGGTTCTTACGGAAAGCGAAACGAAGTTCGCCGGGTCCGCTAGTCTTAGATAATTATAATACCAAGTATAATTATATTTTTCGCAAAAAATAGCAAAACCGACTTCCATCGTGTATAAAATGCGAATAGTTCGCTGGAATTTGTGTAAATATAATTTTTTTTTATTATTGTTGATTATTTTTCATCAACGGCTCAGCCGATTTCGATAAAATTTAAATGGCACCACTTCAAAAGTAATATACGCTTTCGAACTAAGAAAGAGTTTTTTTGATTCGGTTCACAATTGGCGAAAATATTGAAGAACATACACAAAAAAATACTTACAGACGAACATAGAACCTCCTCTTTTTTGGAAGTCGGTTAATAAATACAACACAGGTAAGTAGAGTACCTACATCTAAAGCTGGAAACATACTATCGGACGCGGCTGACGGACGCGACTGACAGCCGCGACTGATAGGTATCTAGACTATGAAAGTACACTGAGCCGTGCACACTATCGGACATAAGTCGCGGATGTCACCTTCGGACGACCTTGAGCGTTCGGACGTCCGAGAGGGATCTGGCACACCGAATGTTTTAAGACTGTGCACATTGCTAAGTCGCGGCTGTCAGTCGCGTCCGTCAGCCACGTCCGATAGTATGTTTCCAGCTTTAAAGTGTGGCTGAAGTTGGGAGTACGAGAAGGTACCTACTATATTTTACTACTTGTATCGCTTAATATTTAATTTATTCCGTGTCTCGACAGTAGATTGCGCGGTTGATGCGTAATGCTTGCGTAATAAGCTCATTCCCGTTAATGTTCTCTACAGCTATAAGCGTCGATCTACATGAAAGAGGATTAGTGAACAGCGTGCTTGAGCCCTGATTAACAAATTATACGGTGGAATGTGCCAGAAATTTGGGATCTAGCCTGCTTGGGTCGGTCGTGAAGTGCCAAAGATTTTGTCAGAATTATTTACCACATTTTTAGGCTGTTATTACTGTCATCGACTTGGCATTTTTTTATGGCTAGTGTCGACCTCATTAAGACCGCAGGATTGCTCTAGAATAAAATGAGATAAAATTTTAGTAGTTTACTTTTAATAATGGCTCAAAAAAGTGTGACGACCACTGGTCTAGCAGCCGTTTTCAACTGGACTTAGGTACCTAAAAGAGATCTATAGGGGAGGCCTATAGGAGGTAAATAAGTAAGGACGCTCTAATGCTAATAATATGATGTAATGATGATGTATTTATTTTTAATTTTATCTATCGGAGAAGTCGGTCATTATCTTCATTTTCAATGATAATAAGCCTGATTGAAAGCGGCCACCAATTAGTCAACGTTTTTGTTCACCTGCAATCACTCTGCCTGGCAACGTTTCATGATTGCTCTTCTGATAGGCAGAATTTGAAATTTTGCACAAGATACAAGTAGCACTGACACTGAGGGCCATGCAGCGTGTCATGCTCGGCATCAAATTACAACACCGCATAAAAATAATACAGAAGATAAATTAACCGTCCTCATTTGTGGAAAATAATTGGTTCATGAATAAAATTGTAATACTTATGTACCTCCTTACAAAGAGGCGAAGCAGTAAACTCAAGGAGGTAAGCATCTCGGTAAGTCCCTCTTGAACTTCGGCGTCTCGCGAGAGAAACACTCTTGTAGCTTTCTAAAAATATCCTTCAGTAAAAAGGCGCGTTTTTATTTGACTTCCAAAATGTTACTTGATACGTTACGTTGACAAAATATTCTTAATTCTAATTTAGAGTGTCTAGTTAATTATTGTATTAAATAAGTTTGATTTCATTTAATTTTATCAATATCTTTATATAGGCTTCCCTTATGGATTTCAACTTGTCATGTACTAAGCGCCACACGGCAGATGGGAAGTTATGCGCAGAACGCTGCTCAAAAGTCGAAATATAGGTATGCGCGGGAGCCAGAGAGATGAGACTTTGGAGCATACCCGCACGCCACGCTATAATTAGCGAATCACGGCAAAGTGTCATATGCGGCTAACATCTCATCCGTCGATTTGTGTGACGCTTATAGTATATTAATCTTTTAGTGAACATCTTTTGTAGAGAGTGCCTCTGCGAGATCGAATCAGTGATGAAAAGATTTATAGATGGGCCGATGTCATCGACCTAACCTACTCGTAGCGACTAAGCAAGTTGACGTGGCAGTAAGCAGGACGCATAATTCATGGAACGGATGGCAATGAGGCCATAGAGATCTCTATCAAAAAATGCCAAGTCGTTGGAGTTCTGAACGGACATCATATACACCTACTTACCGGCAAAGGGTGGATTATTATGCCCGACTAAACATTGGCTATTTTAATATACAGTTTGATTAGATATGTAGGTACCTACGTTGTATTTGTATCGACTCACAATAGTTACATATACTCGCAATTTAACATTTGGTTCCCCAAACAAACAAATGGGAGCGGTCATTTCCACGGAAGTTATCTCCGATGTAACTACTTGCCGACGTCTACGTGCGGCTCGTCAAGTCGTCGACGTAATTCGTCGTCTAGATGCCCACGTGCGCGGTAATTTGTTTTATCTTTGACGTCAAATGCACACAGAACTGGACGATAACTATAACTACCTATTTGGAAACTACCACAGCCGAAATTGGTTTTTACGCCGTGATGTAAGTTTATACTTATTTACCTCTATTTTTGAAGTTTAAAGGATTAAACATATAGGTATAGGTTTCTTCTTTAACAGCTTTGTGCACTTTTTGCCGGCGCGGCGTAGGCGCGTAGGCGTAGGGGAAGAAGTAATATTCCACTCTCTATACCTCGGCGAAAATGTATGCCTTGTGTGGGGCGAGTTTGCATGTGTGATATTGTATTTTACTACATATATGATAGTACTTTTATACTGATAAATAAAGCAATTCTAAAATGCACAACGTTATTGTTCAAGTTTTCACTTCTGCCGGTACTCCCGGAGAGCAATCCGTTGTTATTAGGGTTCCGTACCTCAAAAGTAAAAAAAAACGGAACCCTTATAGGATCACTTTGTTGTCCGTCTGTCAAGACTTTATCTCGGGAACGCGTAGAGATATCGAGTTTAAATTTAAACTATATACGTATAAACTTCTCAGTTATCATATACGTATTTTATTCTTTTATTCTTTTTGTTGACATTTTAGTACTTGAATTGTAATTTTAATTTAATCTGTGGACATTGTCTGGTGAATAAACAATTTCATTTCATTTACGTTAGAGCCGTTTATGTCGTAAAAAACGGCATATTTTGACACTCACAAAAATCAACTACTGCTGTCTACTGTCGATCGATACTTAGAGATTTTAACAACTTACTTCCCAATTTTTTGAAATATTCTGGATTTGTACGGAACCCTCGGTGTGCGAGCCTGACTCGCACTTGTCCGGTTTTTTTATCGCGAATAACGTCCTTGACCATCAATTTGCCTTATGGAAACCAGAAAGCGACATCGTGGCCCTAAGAGCACGCAGACTAGAAATACCTACCTATTTACGCTGACATTGAAAAGGTTTGCAAAAGTTCGCCGCCACTTGCATACCCAACCTAGTATTATTTCAAACGAGTTTAACATTTTTTTTAATTAATATACTTACGAACTCATTAGGATATCATATCTATCGCTCCAACATTTTTTTTTTACAAAAATAATTCTTGTAATCATAACATAAAACGAGCCACAAAAGTGACGATGAGATGTGAGACAAAGAGATTTTCATTAGGTATCAAAATAACTATTTTATCAGGACTGTGGTATTACGAAGAGCGTCAGCACCATCAAATTGTTTATTGACATAACACGAATAAGTCAATAACCATATATAGGGCCACTGTCATCGTTATTACCTACGTATTCGAATATTTAGGCGATTAGATTACGATGTACGTAAAGGACTGGTCTAGCGGTGGTCTAGTGGTAGTATCACGCACCTTGCAATCGTGAGGTCGTGAGTTCGAATCCCGGTCACGTACCTAAGAGTTCTTTGTAGCTTATATACTTATGAATCTTCTCACCACTGGCTATTTGGTGAAGGAAAATATTGTGAGGAAACCTGCATACGTCTGTAATGACCCGCACTGGGCCAGCGTGGTGCATATGGTCCAATGACCCTACATGGGTACTCCTATGTTCAGCAGTGGACTTTTTAAAAACGCCAGTGCAGTACTGGTTACGTGCCTTGCGATGATGTTCACGAATTTCGCAAATATTTACCTAGTTTAATCGGGTCGTTAAGCCTCCATGTAAGTAGGTATGTAGCTCTAGGAGACATTACAGGAGAGTAAAAGGGCTGGAGTTGATCGACTCCGTTAGTTGTTGGCATAGATTTATTGTCCCATGGATGATGGATGACGGACGGATTCTACAGAAATTCGCATATCATATCCCACCTATACAACTTACGCACAACTCCCAAACTTAGAGCCTTTGTGGGTTAAGGTCCGTACAAATAATATATATACCTAGACATAACAACATGTCTCAGTAATGTAAACCTTAAACTTTAAAAGGACATGTCCACAAAATGTATAGAGGCTGGTATAATAATAATCAAATTTATTAGAAAAAATAAATATATTTCGCTTAATAGGTAGCTTACTCGTATCTCTAGCAGCACTGATTAAGTAACCTCCAAATTGTTAAATAAAAGCATTTTTACCAATTAGACACACTTTTTAAGTGATTTTTTGTCACATTGTACCTACTAACTGGTCACACTGGTAGGTTATTATTTTTAATTTTAGCAAATTAAGAGATAAATTTGGACGAATTAGCTACGAATGCAAGTAAAATAACGATAGAAGCACTTTATTATTGCTAAACTAGAAAAAATAATAAGCTGTATTGTTATTTCTCAAGCAATTTATTTTTCGCATTTAAAAATAATTGGAGGGGTGAAAAAATATAAATTAAATATTTTTGGGAAGCCCATATAACAAGCTTTCAAATGATGTATATATCATCTTGGTTCGATTTTTCTCTGAATAATATACCACCTGTGGACGTCACCTTTGTTCTGAACGATGGTCTGAATGAATTTTATTTCCGCTTACACCAGTTCTGGATATCCCTATCTGGATAAGCATAAATTATGATGCATATTCAGCATACCACGTTACCACGCAGGGGTCGAGTGAAGAGAAAGTGAGTGACAAAGCATAGACTGAATAAAACTTCTTGTCGGCTGTGAAATTATCTACAAGCTGTGCGAAACCCAATCTTTGCGCGGCTGTTAAGAGAAATGCCTTTGCGTCCTCGTGGCTGCAATATGGAATAATTTTATGGGGGAATAGTGTAAACACACGTGAAGTATTCATAAAACAAAAAAAATGTATTCGTATTCTCGCAAATATAAAAACTTCCGATATTACCAAACCAAAAATTCCATAAACTATACTGTACAAAACTTGAAATTCTGTCCCTGGTATCTATTTATATATTTGAAATATTCAAATTTGTTAAAAAGCACCCTGGCTATTTTAACAAAGCATCTGATAAAATGCACAAAATTAGATCATAATATAGACATAAACTCGTAGAACCAAAGTCTAACTTAGCAATGCACAATTCTAGCCCAAGTTCTATGGCTATATTAATATTCAATAAATTGCCAAATAATCTAAAAGATATCGAAAAAGAAAACTGTTTCATAAAAAAAAAAAACTAAAAATAATCCTTTTATCGAAATGCTATTACACATTAGACGATTTTTTAACGATAATCTAGAAAACATAATAATAAATCGTTCCAATACAAATAAAATTGCCATACCCTTATAGGGTCATATTATTATGTATCACTAAACAAAACATGTTAACTAAGAACCGCATGTAAATTTCATATATTGCAATAAATGATTTGACTTTGACTTTGAAATCTTTAAAGGAAGCCTATGTCCAACAGTGGACGTCCTATGGCTGATGGATGGATGGCCGGTTAAAGGAAGTTCAGTCACCAGTCAGGATGGGGTTATCGGCAGCTTGTAGCTAATATCACAGCCGACAAGAAGTTCGATTCGGTCTATAGAAGATTTATCTGGCTGTATTTAAGTTCATCCGCTCGGCACGGGGGTAAATCACGCGGATCCCATCTATTTCCATCGTATCAATATTCGTGAATGACCTCGCATGACCCGCAGAAGGTCGCAGGGACCACGGGCTTGAATACTGCAAATTTCGCCGACCCCTCGTACGCTGACTCACAATATTTAAAAGCTACGAGCTTTTTGGTTTACTTTCTGGCAACTGTTTATTTGAAAGTCATGAAGTAATTGTTTGCGGTTTTAGAATGGTAAATAGCAATTACTTGCACCCACTCAATGATCGTATTTTGGGTCATTCACCTGTCTTTAGGTATAAGCTATTATTGTAGGCCCTGGAGACCACGTACCACCAAGCGCAGTGTAGGATGTCCGCCGATAAGGTGGAGGATCGCAGCCGCCGCAAGAACACGCTGAATGCAAGACGCGCCTGATTGGTCTAATTAGATATCTATAGAAGAGGCCTATGTGCAGTAATAGATTTTCTACGGCTGATATGATGATTATAATAAGCTTTGTTTCAAGTTGGGCCCATTTCTGAGTACGACCTATAATGATTTGCAGATTTGTTTGGCCTGTTAGTCAAATGAGGCCACCATCATACCTATAAAATTGGTAAACAGTACCTACATACTACAATATTGAATTGAAACAAAAAAAAAGTTATCGTTTATGACATTTTCCTCAATGTCTGTTTGCTTTGAACTAGAGTCTTCTGTGATGATATAGCAAATATGTCACTAGGTATCTGAAAGAGTTCCAGTGGAGCGCTTGTTCATGGCAATTTGTTTCACCGGACAGCGGACTGTTTTTTTCACCGGATTCGCGTTGGTGTATGGTTTATAATGAACGTGTGTTGATGCACCGGACATCCATCCGGCGAAAAATGTAGGCATATGTTTATTAACGGTCCGTTGTCCGGTGAAAAGACGGCCGTGAACAAGCGCTCTTAGGTACTGTTCAGGATTATTCAAGAAATTACCTATGTAAAATTAAATTACCTGACATAAGTGTTCCAATTTCTTTATCCTTAAATTCTCAATTAATTCTTAATTATTTCTTAGGTTCGTTCTCTATTTTATTTCGACTTAAAAAGCACACAACCGCAATCCCAAGGTCCCGAATGCCGCCACACGGCGCACACACGAACGTACAAAAACCGCTGTTTTTGCACCCTGCGTATGCGCCTCTTCCTACGGAAGTATCGTGCGACAGAAACACCAACACAGCACACGTACAGAGCGAGAGAGACAGAGAGCGTGGGAAACACTGGGGTGGCGATATCCCATACGAGCATTCAAGTGGGACGCGTAGCATTGAATTTATTCTGTTTGACCCCCGGCGGGATTATTGCAGTACTTTCTGGACATGGGGTAATAGAGTTTACAGCACCTATGCGATCGTAATCGGTTAATTTATACAGTTTATAGTCTAGCTTGTTACACACCGGCTACTGGCATTGCACAGGTGGTATAAGGGTTAAAATGCCATTAGTGTTGGACGTTATGATTTTACTTATTAGTTACATAGTGCAGGTGCCCCAGTTGTGGCCATATTAGTAGGTATCATTTGTGGCCACTTTAAATTTTAATGATAAATGAGACAATTTAATGTTGGAAGATATTTATTAAGTATTATATATTTACAATATAATTTCCTCTGTCAAATATTTTTTTTAATATTAGGTATCGCATAATACAAGTAGGTCAACTATAGATAGGTAATTAATTATACTAAAATGTTGGAATAATATTTAAGAAAATATCTACCTATTATTATAATTTGAGATTCACACAAAATTTATAAATAAATAAAATATAAATATTAGGGGACACTTACACACAGTCTCTGGCCCCAAACGCAAACTAAGCAAGGCTTATGATATGGCTGCCAGAGACTGATATACGAGTACTACATATACATATCTTAAATACATACTTTATAGATAGTATCTAAATACACCCAGACACAGAGCAAATACCTATGTTCACCACATAAATGCTTGCCCTGGGTGGGGATCGAACCCAGATCTTTCATCCAGAAGTCAGGTTCACTAACCACTGCGCCACCGAGGCAGTTATTTATGTTATGTTGTTACATTGTTTATAATTACCATTTATGCAATAATTTTGACACCAACATGGCCATGTTCAGCCAATCAGGGGCCTTATTGTGTAAGCGCTCTGACGTTCGGCTTCGCTTTTCTCCTGCTCGCGCCAGTTACTCACTCCGCGAGAGCGAGTGGGAGGAAAAGCGAAGCCGAACGCCAGAGCGCCAGTGGCCACAAAACTGGGCACCTGTTATGGGATAAGCTGTTTTGGGGCAGGTAAAGTAAAATCGTTGTCATGTTTGTAAAATAATTTATTCCTCTTTTCAAACAGTATTTACATGATATGTGTTGTATGTACATACGAAAAGGACCTATTTCGAATGTGATTTACATTTTTTTTTTCGAATAAGTTCGCGTTTGACTACACACTGCCTGATGTTAAGCAGATGTGCGGTCTAGGGTGTAGCACGCTTACCTAGAAGATACCTATTTACTCGGGATTTGAAGACACCCACGTTGTACTTTAACGGGAAGACGCTTTGCCTGGGTCTGCAAAGCGTTCCACATTCCGGCTGTTCGTATGAGGAATAAGGATTTGAAAAGCTTGGTTCTAACGCGCGGAATGTCCACCATAAAAGGGCGGCGCTTTGGTCGCGTCTGTCTAGCCGTATTTACATGTCATAATTTTAATTTCATTTTGTTAATTTACACATGTAGGTGCTCTAGTACATACCGCGTATACATTTTGAAATTGCGTTAAATACACGTGTATACATGGTAATATCACACTAAGCAATTTTTACCGACTATTTTTGTGTTTTTGTTCATTTATTATGCAAGCAAACTTTTAAAATGTGGATAATATAATTGCTCTTAGTGAAGTAGTAGCTTTAGGTTTTTTTCTACTCTGTTGTAGTTAATTTAATAAAGGCATTGCCCCATCTTTAATTTATATTAAAGGTTTAAGTATGGTTACTAGGTACGGTTTTGCTGTATTTTTATATTAGAAGCTTATATTATAAAAAAATAATCTTTCACAACCTTGATGTCTAGAAAACTAAGAATAATTCGTTCTTTTGATATCACTTAGGCATAATTTACAAAAAACAGTCTTAGAAAAAATATCTTTTCACTTTTATGATAAGAATTTCTAGAAGTTGTAGAAGTAAGTATTAAAGCTTGGTTTTTGGTCCCAAATATAATTCTAATGACTTTCAATAAACTGACATCGTTCACACAACTTATAAAATAAATTATTTTTTACACAACGCTATAAAATATGCTCTAAAAATAATTACTTTGAACAGTTTTGTTAAACTCTGAGATCGATCACAACAGATTCTTATGATTTGATTTCTTTAGACATTATAAAAAAGATCATATTTCTTTGTTATAGTTTATGTAGTTTCTGTTACCGACTACATAAACCATAACATAACAACTACATATATCAGATTTAGCAATATTTTGATATTTTCATAATTTTCTTGCTATAGTCCGAATCAAACTTTATGGCGTTTCTGAATACAGGAAAATTCGGTTACCGCGTCTAAGATGTTTGCTAATCAAATCACAAGTTTTCAATATTTCAAATGTTTAATAGGCAAGTTCAGCGCCCCAAGGTCTGTAAGGCTTGGAGCTGTTCTGCGAGTACTGATGATGGGGGGGATGGGGGTATGGCGCTGGGTAGTGGGGGGCGGGCGGGGCGGGGTGAGGGCCGAGCGGGGCGGGCGGCGCGGGCGGACCGGGAGGGTAGTGCGGGTACGTCGGGGCTGCTGAGAGCGGCGCGGCGATCGCTGCTGGAGTGGCTATCGTCGTGGTGGCTGTCGACGCTGGGATGTCTTGTCTGTAAACAAAAGTTTATGATAAGTACACAGATACCGTTAATTTATAGCTGTGGTGGTCTAGAGGTAGTGACACCCGCCTTACAATCGTGAGGTCGTGAGTTCAAATCCCCGATCCCGTACCAATGAGTTTCTTTGGAACTTATGTACGGAATTTCACACCATTGGCTTTTCGGTGAAGGAAAACATCGTGAGGCCATTGGTCCCATAGGTGGGCGTTTTCTTTACTGTAAAATATAAACTCATGATTAGTTCCTATACCTGAACCACTATGAACTCGACTATCGAAAGAAATATACTGTTGAAAAAACCTGAACATTGTATAAAACAAAGTCGCTTCCCTGTCTGTCTGTCCCTATGTATGCTTATATCAATAAAACTACGCAACGGATTTTGATGCAGTTTTTTTTAATAGATAGAGTGATTCAAGAGGAAGGTTTATATGTATAATACACCCGTGAAAAGCCGGGGCTAGTCACTAGTAGGTATCTTATAAAGCGCGCGGTTTGACTAGGTGTCTGTCAGCGATCACCGAAATTAAGCAACGTTTCGCACGGGCAGTATTTGGATGGGAGACCGCTGGTGGCATTTTCCAACTAAGGTGCTTAATGACTTTATGCTGTATATTAATAACGGCAACAGGAAGATGTTTGAAATATTAAGTGCTATATTCCTTTAAAAATAATAATTAATTATGTTAGTCGTAATGACACCCATCTTACAATCGTGAAGTTCAAATCCCAGTCCCGTACCAATGAGTTCTTTGGAATTTATATAGGTACGGAATTTCACACCACTAGCTTTTCGGTGAAGGAAAACATCATCAGGCAACCTGCATATGTCAGTATAAGAAATTCGATGATGTATGTGAATCCACCAACCCGCACTGGGCCAGCGTGGTGGTTATGGTACCCCTTCGTGGGTAGACCTACGTCCTGCAGTGGACTATTAAAAAGGCTGATACAGAACAGTACACAAATACAAAGAAATGAAGGGTCCACTGCAGTAATGATGATTGTTGTGATAAAATTGGGTTTTAACACTTAGGTCACTGAGAATTCTAGACGTGCAGTCAAATATTATAAATGATTCATCGAGATATGAATTTCCGAGTTTGGAAACAAAATTACTGATGCCTGTACCAAGTGACAGAATCACGCTAGGCACTAACACAGATTTTAACATTTTTGGAAATTAAACATTCCATATATAGCAGACCCTACAAATATTAGGTATAGGTAACAGATAGGTATAAACTTATATAACGAGCTATTCTAGTTAGCTAGCTAGTTTAGTATTAAACTCATATTTCCTGTATCGGGCATGTCACTGAACACCCTAAAAGAAAAAGACTACTAACTTAACCCCAACGACTCTGAACAGATCTGATGTAAGATTGAATATACCTAGCCCGCAACCTCATGTTTGCAACCGATCTTATTTGGAGATCTTCAGTGGACGTTCTATGGATGGAATGATGATGACGTAAGTACATAGGTAGGAAATAATTTAAGAACGAGTTGGGTTCAAAATCCTACGTGACACTGACCTGTGTGGGCAAGCCTGAGCAGTAAAAATAAATCAAGTTAGATACTGCGTATGTCGCTATAATTCCCACATTATCCCTCACGTAATAGTTCGTCATGTTTTTACCAACTGAATCAATATGTATGAGTGAACTGACCCCGAGTAGACTCCTGAGTCCAGAAGAGCGGAGTGGAGATTTACGAACCTCGGCAAAGGGTTTTACACCTTTACACAATGTGAGCATTGGCAGATATGACATATTTGATTAAACTGTTTTTGGGGCCGCTTGAAGGCCTTGGCTTAACTGTTAAAACAACCTACAATTTAACGTGTCATCCGAGCCACGGTAGCGCTCAGTTGGAAAATGCCTCCCGCGGTCACCCATCCAAATACTGACCGTGCGGAACGTTGCTTAATTTCGGTGATTGCTGACAAACACCTAGTCAAACTACGCCACGAGCGCTACTTAAACCTAACCTCAAGATACTTAAATATATCCTAAGATAGCGGTGCCGTTTTATTCCGACCGAAATATTATTACTGACGTTATTTTTCGCTTTACGGTGTCAATTACCGCTTTCTAAGAAACCGCGCTTGTTTGCATAGACAACGTCCTAGAGACGTCATTCACCGCTGCATCATGGCCGCTATATGACGGACATCGCTACTCTAGGAAACCATAGGCTAGGTAAGGTTTATTTGCAGAAAATTAAATGTCTGGCTCACCGAAGAATAAAACAAAACTCCGTTACGCTCGTGATTGTTTGTTCCGTATAAATAAATGCTATATTTATGCAGGGAACTCACAGTAACATTTGCATACGTTTTACTATCATACCTACATCTCTGCTCTACTCCGCGTTAGTGGAGTCTTAGACTAATATTAACACTGGGAACGAACTTCGGCTTTTGACCTCGCACATTTCGCAAAGTAAATAAGATACTTTCAACCTAACAAAATTTAGAAACTTGTGAAAAATATTTTGTGCTCATTTGCTTCACTACACCTACAGAATATAACTTTTCGCAGATAAGACAAATTTATACAAATTGGATTTGAGGCTTTATTACTTTGTTCACAGGTCTAAGTTCAGTAATGTATAGATCAAGTGAACATTTATTTTCAAACCAGTCGGTTTCGAGTCATAACGACTAAATGCTGGATTTAGACAACAATTTCTATAGTCAGGTCCAGGGTCCTTAAGAAAGGTGTGCGTGGTTCTTCCTTCTTTAATATACGTTCCGTAATATGTCTATTATTTTCTTTTTGTGTAGTCATTTCCAAAACAGGGACTATTGCATTGGGAGTTATTACGGTGAATCACTATGAGTATTTAAGCGTGGGTGGTCAAGAGGTAGTGACACCCGCCTCACAATTGTAAGGTAGAATCCCCGGTCCCGCACCAATGAGTTCTTTGGAATTTATGTACAGAATTTCACACCACTGGCTATTCGGTGAAGGAAAACATCGTGAGGCAATCTGCATACGTCCATGGGAGAAATTTGGTGGCGTATGTGAATCCACCAACCCGCACTGGGCAAGCGTGGTGGATATGGCCCAATCACCCTTCGTGGGTAGGCCTACGTTCTGCAGTGGACCAATAAAAAGGCTGGTACAGAGCAGTACAGTACAGTACTATAAGTATAATTTAAAAATAAACAACGGCAAGCGAAGCATAAAATGTCCACTGACTAGGTTGGATGCGCGAGCTGGATACAAACTGCTTCCAATATAAAAGGGTTGTTCCTTGGACGCCAGTGGACGTCCTACAGCCTCAGACCAAATAAAAAGATAAAGATGGAACGTTGTGAACAAACAAGTGAGGCCGGCAAAACTACGACTCGGACACAATTACACTTACAAAGACGTACAACGAAACTGCTCCTTGGTTCGTCAGTCGAACTATGACGGCGCACTCAACACATGTATAAAAATCCAGTCTCACTTATCTGTTCACGACTTCTTAGCCTACAGCTGATATGATGGTGATGATGACAAAAATAAGAGTAGAGTAGCTACATACCTATGCCCCAAGTCCGTGTACCCGTGTTGGGGTATCGAGGGCTGCGTCGGGACGGGCGTGGTCGGGTACTGAGGGTACCAGTTCGCAGACTTCGCAGCCAGCTCTCGTTGCGCCGCGAAGCATTGTAGGTGGCTCATGAGACGAAGTCTTAGCGGATCCTAGAGGAAAAAATTAATGTTTTTTATGTACTTCAAAATACGTTTGGTACTATTGCCTTCTTAAACCTAATACATGTAATAGTTGGTATATGAACATACAATACAGATGCTGACATTGATATTTCCTCGGTTCTTTCAGCAAATCAACGGTAACGATACACGAATTTGTGTTATTTTGTTTAAAGTATTAAAAGTACATGACCAAATACATGATTTCTTTTATTACATCCCATATTAATGGGTATATAGTATCCATTCCAATGGCTCTTTGTCTGCTAGTCTTTACGAATATAGTGAAATTGCTTCGATGTCAACTTGTTGAATTTTAATACAGCTTTTAATCTGTCTTCCAATAGATGAAAATGTTGATACGAATCAATATATACGATAGAATAATAAGTTGATAATGGTAATGTAAATAAAACAACTAGCAATTAAATACAATACAATACAAAAACACTTAACAATTAAAGTGATCTCTTCTAGGCAATGACGCAATGGTAGTGTATAGTTAAGTGTTTGATGAATTACCTGGATGTCCAATCCTTCGCAGCTGACGAGGTATCTTGCCACTTCTGCAGCGCACTCCCGAAACCCGATGCTGTGGTAGTCCATCGCGTAGCGTTGAGGGTCGTACGCAAACGTATCGAGACCTGGAATCAAACGACGATGGTCAATTTCTGATTAAGAAAATTAAATAAAACGAGGTTATCGCTTAGGTGAATTGAGTAATTATATTAAAACTAGCTTTTGCTCGCGGTTTCGCCCTCGTGGTATTTTAAGCTTTGTCCTATCCCATGAGAGCATTTTTTATTCTTGTACAAAAGTAGCCTTATGTCATTTCCGTTATATGACACCTTTCATGATACGATTTACTCACTTTGAATTTTGAGCCCATATTTTGTGAATTTTGAGGCCCTATTTTTTTGTGATGTAAACAAAAATGTACAGTTTTCAGATTTATTTCTATATGTGTACTCTAAGACAATGCTTCTCGCGAAATTTCATAGTTCTATATCAACGGGAAGTACCCTGTAGGTTTTGATTTTTGTGAGTGTCGAAATATACGGTTTTTTACGACATAATCGACTCTAACTTTTTTAAACGACAACTGAGAAGTTTTTCTTTTACACAACAGCAAGAGTTCATCGATATACGTATACAGTTTCAATTTCAACTCGATATCTTTACGCGTTCTCGAGATAAAGAGTCTTGACATACACACAGACGGACAACAAAGTGATCCTATAAGGGTTCCGTTTTTTTCCTTTTGAGGTACGGAACCCTAAAAAACTATGAATTAGAACATAAATGGTTCAAGTGTAACTTTTAAAGTAAGTAGGCAGCCAAACATGCAAAAATGTTGGTAAGCTTAATAAATTGTATTCATTTCAGATGAACAGCACTGAGTATCATAATCAGGTATTAATTAGGTCAGCAAAACAACACAAAAACAATTTTCCAATAGGATTATCCAGTGATTGAAGATTATAAAAGTAGTACCGTGGGTGTGATGAAAAATAAGATATAATAGGGCATTAGCCTTCGTAAAAAATAAGGAACAGAATTGTTTTGTTTGTGTAGGCTGAGTGGCGAGTCTTGTATCAGAGTTTTTTAGCCGCTTGACGGTCTAATTATTAGATAAAATGGCTAATAAAACAGGGACCTACAACTTAAAGTGCCATCGGAGCCACGGGAGCGCTCATTAAATGCTACCTGAGGTTTGTTGGTCACCCATCCGAAGAATGACCGAGCCAAACTATGCTGATCTTCGGTGATCGCTTAGAAATTAAAAAGTAAATCTGAAAAGTGTTTGTTGGTTTGATTGTTAGTTTTTCATGCGGCGACGGAGTGACTTATTTTTTTGTATCGTACGTACAGTTGAACGCCAGAAGGTGTCATAGACTAATATTACTAACAATAAAAAAAACTTTGCCATTGCCACGCAATGACGAAGATGATGATTACTAACAATAATAATAGGTATACTGTATCAGCCTTTTTTAATGGTCCACTGCAGGACGTAGGCCTACCCACGAAGGGTCATTGGGCCATATCCACCACGCTGGCCCAGTGCAGGTTGGTGGATTCGCATACGCCATCGAATTTCTTCTACGGAAGTATGCAGGTTGCCTCACGATGTTTTCCCTCACCGAAAAGCCAGTGGTGTGAAATTCCGTACATAAATTCCAAAGAACTTATTGGTACGGGACCGGGATTTGAACCCACGACCTCACGATTGCAAGGCGGGTGTCACTACCTCTAGGCCACCACGGTTTCCTACTTATAATAGGTACGCCGATGGAACCGCGGGATAAAGCTAGAGTAGAATTAATATTTAAATACTTGAAAACAATACCTTCTCAAAAATACTTTAAAATTAAAACACCTAGTTAAATAGAAAGAAATAGAAATAGAAGAATAGAAAATAACTACTGTTCCCAAATAAGGGCAAATCCGACTTCCATCGTCCATAAAATTCGAACAGTTCGCTCGAATTCATGTTTACAATTTTTACATTATTATTAAATTTTCAAAACCGGCTCAGCCGAATTCGGTAAAATATAAATGGGACCACCTCGGGAGTATACCCTTTCGAAGTAAGAAATATCTTTTCAATTCGGTTCATAATGGCGAAAATATCGATAAACATACACAGAAAAAAAACATTCAGACGAACATAGATCCTCCTTTTTGGAAGTCGGTAAAAATGGACGTAGAATAGTCCTATTTTTGCGCTGTCCTTATTAAATTCCCTTTGCTCAAAACCTCATAATGTAAGGAACGCGGGGACTTTCTCCGAACCTCAATATTAGGAAATCCGAAAATTGTTAGTGCTATGGCAGGGTATTATGTAAATGTCAATACATATAGAATAACCGTAATATTAGGGATAGGGTTAAGTATCAGGGGAATACTAAAACAATCATCATAATTGAATGTAGATTACATTTAATTTAAGTTTTAACTATTTGTTCTAAAAAACTTACAAAACATCAAAACAAAATTTAAATAAGTTATCCTATCTAAACTGAAATACCCTTTATAAAGAAAACTAGTTAAAAATTAGAGAATGTTTAAACCTAAAAAAGGTTTAAACAGTCTCTAATCTCAGGCAACGTGCCCAAAACGCTGGCCGCATTGCCTCGCTGAATTGCGAGGCTGACTTTCTGCCCAAAATACAGGCCAGCATTCTGCTCACGTGTGCCTTCTTTTAATATCCCCGACAAATCTTTGAATATCTCTAGAGCACCCGGCCTCCACGGTCCAAGTGTCTCTACCCCAAATGGCACAAATAAATATCCTCTGTCGAGAGATGAATATTTGCGCCGTTTGAGGGATTCTGCCGCAATTGCCTCACCGCTAGGCTGCATTGATGTCTCTAGAAGATGTGACGGCGCCAAAGTATCGACACAAGTAGCATCCCACACCAAGGATTTAGAATCTTCATCTTATCATCTCATTTTGTAAACGGTTCTCTTGTTAATCTCAAATAAAATTTACCACAGTTAAAAACTCAATAGCTGATGACAAAATTAATAAAAAATCTGGCGAAGACCGATAAGAGGGAAGTAAGATTAAAATGTTGTTATGTACTTGCATTTATTTAGAGACAAGAAAGAATATAAAACATTACTTAAATATTTTTTGAGATATCTGTACAATTGCCTGATTAATAAGTGGCAGCAAATTTTTTGGTAGAGCGTTAAAACGAGCTTCAATCGAAAGTTTATAAAAGTCATCGAAATAGATGAGCTCAATACCAGATGTTACCGGTTAAATATATTGATTTACGTATGAATGCCCCAGACAAAGGAGATCGCAGTTAAGAACAAGACCCATTCAACAACCCCTCACAAACTCCCTTATTATGCAACAAGTAGTCAGAGACAGATATATAGATCTGTGTAAGAGCAAGAGAAATAGAGTCAAATAATACGTAACGGGAGCCCCGGTGTTTCCGGACGTCTTCCGAAAGGGAAGGACCAGGGTAAGATGAGCCACTGTCCCCTTCAGGTCAATTGAAGATTGTGAGAAAAAGGGAAGATTCATTGATGGTTGAGAGGTCACAGTGGTCTGGTCCAGTTAGTAGGGCACCGGGCTAAG
Organism: Hypomecis punctinalis; assembly: GCA_949316475.1. Classification (NCBI taxonomy): domain Eukaryota; kingdom Metazoa; phylum Arthropoda; class Insecta; order Lepidoptera; family Geometridae; genus Hypomecis; species Hypomecis punctinalis. Next base: position 23,505,175 of record OX438798.1, read on the forward strand.
GGCGAAGGGTGAAAACTGCATTAAATCTAGTAAGTAAGCGGTACCAGTTGAATAAGAACTTTTACGGTTGTGGAGACGTGTTTGCATTATAAATCAACTTTTAGAATTTGCGAAAAGGTATTGGCTGACACCAAAAAGCGTTTTTACGCTGAGAAAATTTACTCTTTTTTTAAGTCCACAAGATTAAATGGAGTTTTTTCTTTTAGTACATATTATGAATTAATTGTCTTTATATAAAATATATTTCGGAATAAAGAGTAAGTACGAGTCTAAAACTAAGTAGAGTTCGTTTTATACTAAGCTTGTTTGTAATTTTAATAAATTTTGTAATTTTTAGAGTTCTAGACTCTAAAAATCGTGAAAAAATTAGTGTAGGTCATTCGTTTCGTTTATTTTTCAATAAGTAACCAATTTTATAATATTGAACCATGTTGCAGTTTCAATATTTTAAAATTAGTCTGTACTGTACCAGCCTTTTTAATAGTCCACTGCAGGACGTAGGCCTACCTACGAAGGGTGATTGGGCCATATCCACCAGGCTGGCCCAGTACGGGTTGGTGGATTCACTATGCCATCGGATTTCTTCTACGGACATATGCAGGTTGCCTCACGATGTTTTTCTTCACCGAAAAGCCAGTGGTGTGAAATTCCGTACATAAATTCCGGAGAACTCATTGGTACGGGACTGAGATTTGAACCGACAACATCACGATTGTAAGGCCTATGTCATTACCACTAGACCACCACGGCTTATTAAAAAAACTACAACATACTTTAGACATTAAAAATTAAAAATAGACTCTTTTAAAAAATAAACTAATGTCCCACACTTTTTTTTCGCAATTTTTAGAGTAGAGCTCTAGTAGTTTTTATTGAGATGTATATAATCGTAACATTTTTTAAAGGGTATAAAAATAAAAACATTTGAACATGCATCTAATTGTGCCCGCTTCCTGCCTTCCTGTGACGGCATTATTAGACTTTTTTATTTTTTTGTGTCGCAGGTGTCGCAACCCTTCTGCATTCTAATTCTCTAAGCGAAGCGGAATAACTTCCGCACGTCATTGAACACAATACGTCGTGATCTTTTTAAAAAAAAGAAAATAGATTAGTAGGTGGCATAGATGTAGAGATAGGTAGGTAAAAAAATGGTTCTTTATTGTTCTGTATTTCTTTTTACTAATCCTTAAAGTGTGTTGTTTTTTGTTTATGTGGGTATTTACGTATAGCCGTACCGTACCAGTCTTTTAATAGTCCACTGCAGGACGTAGGCCTACCCACGAAGGGTAATTGGGCCATATCCACCACGCTGGCCCAGTGCGGGTTGGTGGATTCACATACGCCATCGAATTTCTTCTACGGATTTATGCAGGTTGCCTGACGATGTTTTCCTTCACCGAAAAGCCAGTGGTGTGAAATTCCGTACATAAATTCCAAAGAACTCATTGGTACGGGACCGGGGATTCGACCTTACGATTGTAAGGCGGGTGTCACTACCTCTTGACCACCACCGCTTAAATACTCATTGTAATTCACCGTAATAACTCCCAATGCAATAGTCCCTGTTTTGGAAATAACTGATAATGAAAAAAATGATGTAAAATTCCGTACATAAGTTCCAAAGAAACTCATTTCATTTACGTATGTTTAATCATAATTATATCGATATCTCCCGCATTTGTAAATACATTTCAAAAAAATCTTGCAATTTTTTATTCGGGATACTAAATTAATTCGTATTACGTTATTACAAAAACTTTTTTTTTTTTAAATTTACACGTTACAGAATCGCGTTTTAGTATTTTGCGAAATTTACTTAGATATAAAGCCCGATTACAGAGGCGCCGTCGTAATTATAGTTATAATAGCTAAATAGCATAGTTCTGTTTCTTTTTCACTTTAGACATTCGATAAAGAAAACGCTTATAACGTTGCTATTAAATTTACGCTGACAGCCTCGATGGCTCAGTGGTTAGTGACCCTAACTTCTGGATCAAAGAAGCGTGGGTTCGATCTCCACCCAGGGCAAATATTTATGTGATGAACATAAATGTTTGCTCTGTGTCTGGATGTTATTTAGTTACTATCTATATAAGTATGTATTTAAAAATATGTATATGTAGTATATCAATCTCTGGCAGCCATATCACAAGCTTTGTTTAGTTTGGGGTCAGAAGTCGTGTGTATCTTACACACGACATCCCCTACAATTAAAAAAATAAATACAGGTGTCGTCTCTATAGTGACGTGATCTATGGTCGTAAAAAATATCGCTAGGCTGCTGGGTAAAATACCTTATGTATTTTACATAGAAATTCGTAAAATAACACGAATATTGTACTAGATGATCCTTCATTAAATTACATGAAGAATCGTTTACAATTTCTGAATAAAATTATAACATGATATTTAACAATAACAAAAGAGTTTTTGATCTTCCAATATTTTGTTAGGATAATAATGTACAGAAATTTGATCCTTCGCCTGTGGGTACATTGAAACATGTTTTAGTATTATGATTTTTCAACATTTTCTTCATAATTCCTATTTATTTGAGACCCACGAATTGGAACTTACTAGGGATTTCATTTAATATTTTCTAACATGATTTCATTTGATTTTTTTTTTGTTACATATTTCTTAACATGATTATAAGTCCAAATAATTTTAATGATAGCCGATCTCAGGTACGAGCTGGCACTTCAAGAAGAAGGAAAATGTATTAAGGAGAAATTATTTCAATCGAAAGTGAGTATTTTTGACCGACGAACCACTGGAGGAGGTATACAATTCGACGCGTACCTATATACTTTTTTTTTTGTATACTTTTACGCATAACTTTTTTCCTAGTGGTCCGATTTCAATAATTCTTTTTTTATTGGAAAGAGTATACTTTGAAATTGATCCCATTTAAATTTTACCGAAATCGGCTGAGCCATTTTTGATAAATCAACAATAATGTGAAAAATATATTAGTGAAGTCGCCTTATTTGTAAAAAGGAACCCCAATCTTTTTCAAACTTTCAACCCCGGTAATAGAAGAGAAAAAAACATTCGGTACCCTAGTAAGGTTAAAACATCATTAATGTCAAAAAGTGTGTTCTGTATGGCTTCCATTATTTATAATAAACTTCCGTTATCTATTCAAAACTGGGATAATATACAAAGCTTTAAAAATCGACTAAATGAATTCCTTTTATCTAAGGCATATTATTCCCTAGACGAGTTCTTAAAAGACAAATATATTGAATCACAATTATAATATTTAAATTTGACAGGTACCACAGACATATAAGAGTAAGTATATGTCTGTGTTCCTTCCTCAATGGTCTGTGACAGGTACCTATATTTTTATTTTCATTGACATTTATCTCTGTATTTTTTGACATTTGTTTAATTCTAATTAATGTTTGTTAATTGTAATTGTTAATTTTCTAATGACCTATTTATGTATTATACAAACGCTTGTACGCTTATCACAGCGGGACCTAGAGGACATTTATATATGTATTAAATGATAACAACTTTGTTAACCTAGGCCCACGGGCTAAATAAAGTGATTTGATTTGATTTGAAAAATGCTACATCGATCCGTGCGAAATATTCGCGAATTCTGTACACGGGTGAAGTCGGTCGGTAATTTTTGCAAAAAATAATCTTGTTACATTTAGGTACGAGCAAAAGTTAGGTTAGCTGCTTTTACTTCTAGAAAGTAGTTAATAGGTACCTAGTTGATATAACTTACTAGAAGTTAAACCAGCTACCTATTAACATTTAAAAGTTTTCACACTAGACATTGGACCTTACGAAACGTATGTAAATGAAATTATTCACACAAATCTACTCACATCATCATTGGACTTCTGAAAGTGCGAAAATAAATGCTATTGTAACAGAAATCTTTAAACCTCGGAACAGTGATTAGGGAGACATTTCGTTCTTCTTTCACCCTTCACCACCAAACGGTGAGAGCGCGAATGACCGAAATAAGCCGCAGTTTACATTCGCTAGGGTGCCGGGTGACCGATAAATGCCAGTGACTATGATTATGACTACATTCGCGAGGGTGCAGGGCTGCAGGGTGAGAGGACTCGCGAGGGCCAGTTCCCACGTTCCTTCCCTTCCCTCCCTGTGCAAACATCGCCTACTGATTACTGTCTGCCCTGCGCGATAGAGAGATTAACTTGCCCTGCTGATTGATTTGTTTTACTGTAACTGAGACACGTGGGAGTGCTTCTTTTATAAATCAGCTAGAACACAGAGTCAATACTAGGTTTGGTATAAATAGAAGAATTTGATTATAATAATTGTGAGCTAATTTCTTGTTGAGAGTGTTTTTGTACTTATAGTTTTCGTGTTTTTGATTGTTGTCTCGAAATAAATATTGTACATTGGAATTTATATTAGGTCATTAAAATAATGAAATTTTACAGATTTCATTTTCGTTCGCGCTCATAAGACTCAAAGTGTAGCTCGGTGGGAAAGCCTTATGTATTCTTAGAATGAGAAAAATTGCCATGATTTATATTTTAGGCTGTAAACTTTAGAAAGTACTAACATAAGCACTAACACTACAGTGTACGATAGTATTACTTTTCAGACAAGTGCGATCTTTAGTTGGTCTTAAAAATATATATTTTATTATTAATAACAACGTTAGATCTCTTTGAAAAAAATCTCTATAAAATTAACTAAAGTTAATTAAGCCTCTGCAATATAAACGCGAACAGACGCACACGTTTTCATATTGTGCGACTGTGTCAGTAGTCGTACCGTAAAGGTATCATGGTCCATGTGACTGCCACATTATCTATGCCCCGGGTGGCTACGCTTCCTGTTTGCCGGATTTTTTGTCCGCACCAGGTGTTGGCGCCTGGTCAACTAAGGTGGTGTGGTTTTCATACCAACTACTTCATAATCTATGCCGAGCTTTCATAGAAACTATTATTGAATCTACGACAGGTTTAAGTAGTAACTGCTATAGAACCTGCGTGTGGCTATTGTGTGGTTTCTAATCGATATTTAGTTAAGTCGAAGATGTTTTTTGATTCTTTGTGGTCGCTTTGGAGTGTTTTTGTAAATATTTGCCGTGAGAAAGATGGGTGCGATATGTTTGGTATTTACAAATTGATCTTAGATGACACTGTGATTTTAGCAACGAATTTTTGAGTCGCAAGTTTTTGAGATTTAAAAAGAGGTTTACACTAAAATAAATAGCTTTTATAAATAAATTAATAAATATTTTTGGGACATCTTACACACGGCCTCTGACCCCAAACTAAGCAAAGCCTGTGATATGGCTTCCAGATACTGATATACTACATATACAATTTTTTAAATACATACTTATATATATAGTAACTAAATAACACCTAGACACAGAGCAAACACTTATGTTCATCACATAAATATTTGCACTGGATGGGGTGGGTTGGGTTGGGTATTTTTATAAAACTTAGTCTAACATTAAGACTTAGGAATAAGAACATGCTTATTCCTGTATTTTCGGATGCTAAAAATATACAGAAACCCAAAGTTATTTTTGCTTAAATAGTACACTAAACACCGTCAGTTGAATAGTTGGTCACATCAATAAAAGAGTTTCAACAAAGATATAATGTTTTTCAATAAAAAAAAAATATTCCATCACCTTTGAACTCTACAAGCTGGTAAAGCGTTTAAATATCGAACACAAAGCACTCGCTAGGTGTACTTTACCTAGTAACAGCATGACCTATAAAATCCAAGCTTTGACGTTAACCCCTGACCTTTTAACAGCCATTGCTGTTGGCCTGCGGAAATGGTCACAGGCCGTCACAGACCCAACAAAATCCCTGTTCAAATGTCGAGATCGTAAATTCGAATTTTTATCAAATTTTTCGTACATTTTATTATCTTTATATCTTACATCGCGATGCTTACGAGTATGTACATTTTGTGCTAGTCATTATGATATAGAAGCAGCCATAGAATGTCAAGAGAGCAGAAGTAAGTTCGTATAGGCTGGCAAGCCCTGCGGCCTTATTTTGTAAGCGCTCTGACGTTCGGCTTCGCTTTTTCTCCTGCTCGCGCCAGTTACTCACGCCGCGAGAGCGAGCGGGAGGAAAAGCGAAGCCGAACGCCAGAGCGCTTACAAAATAAGGCCCCTGGTGTCTGAGTTTTTAAGCCGCCTGAAGACCTCTGATGCTATGTCAGAGCTAAACGGGGTCAACAACCGGGGTCCACAAGTTAACGTATCATCCGAGCCACGGTAGCAATCAGATGTAAATGTTACCCGCAGTCACCCATCCGAAGACTGACCGTGCTGATGGTTGTTTAACTTCGATGATCGCTAACGAGCACCTAGTCAAACTACGCCATGAGCGCTGCTGGGGAGAGCAGAACATTTTGAAAATAAATAAATATATAAATATTAGGGGACATCTCACACACGGTCTCTGACCCCAAACTAAGCAGAGCTTGTGGTATGGCTGCCAGAGACTGATATACTACATATACACATTTTAAATACATAATTATATAGATAGTACCTAAATAACACCCAGACACAGAGCAAACACCTATATTCATCACAAAAATGCTTACCCTGGTGGGAATCGAACCCACGCCTCTTTGATCCAGAAGTCAGGGTCACTAACCACTGAGCCACCGAGGCAGTCATAAATCTTTTCCCAATTATAACCTTGGTCAAGTTGTCACAAGGTGCTCTGTCTAGCTACAAACCTAAAAAATTCAAGCTATGACGTTTACTCCCGACCTTTCAACAACCGTTGGCCTACGGAAACAGTTACCGGCCGAGACGGTAGGATGCGGTTACGACTGAGCTGATCAGACCATATCGACTTTAGCACAATTATGCTGTTCAGGAGAAGGCTAGTGGTAAACCGCATAAGCTGCATGGATGACCGTCCACAGGATGTCAGGATGACCAATTGACATGTGATTTTTTGCTCCAGTTCAAAACAATTATGGAAACCCAAAAAAGAGGAGTGTTACAAATTTAACGTACCTATTTATTTGTGTATAATTGTTTACCTGTTTGTCTTTTTGCTGCATCGTAGCTCCCTAAAAATGGACCGATTATGATGCGGATTTTTGTTGGATTGCTGATGCAAAAGATTTGTAAGAAAATATACATATTTTAACGTTATTTGTGTTTTTTTAATTTAGTTTTTATTACATTTAAGTATCCATTTCAATAGAATAGTTTTGTATATTCAACAGCGATTAAAACAAACACAGCAACCAATTTCCAAGTAGTCTAAAATTAGTACGATTAATGGTTTCATTTGCAATTTAATGAATCCGTATTAATTAATTTGTTTTTAGCAGACAGCGTATTTTTAGACAAACCGCAAAGTAAGTAACATAATAAATACTTAGGTGTTTGTTACAATAAAGTAAACCAAGTACGGATTTCATATGATAGTTTTATTTGGATGCGTTTCTGTTACTCTTGATGTTTTGTAGAGAAAAGCAACTTCAAAGACGACTTTTTGCGATATTTTTACTGTACACTTCACCATTACAGAGACGATTTAACTACAAAATAAAACAAAAAATCCGACGCCTACAACACAGAGAATGCGAAAATAGTTGAGAAATCGAGTATGAGCATTTTCCAATTGAGTGCTACCGTGGCTCGGATGACACGTTAAATTGTAGGTCGCGGGATTAGGTAAGCGGTTTGAAACTTTTGCACTTAGCATGTTATTTTTCTCGGTTTGAGCACATTCTTTTTATGTTACTCAGTCGACAGGTCGGGAAGAAATGTCTTTATTTATCTCATATTTGATTACGTGATAAGTCCCGTAATATAAGAATAAACTCTAAAACCAAAACTCTTCTCTCAACCTAAAAGATCTTGTATCTCGACCCAGTAACATTTTTTCTAATGAAGCATTGACGCGGCGAATTCGCCACCAAATGAGCGCTATCCGCCCGTCCACCTGTCGGACCCGGAAACCAGACGTGGGAACCGTCCCCGGGGTGATACACGCCCGTATGGATGCATGCATTTATTACATTAGTTTGCTGATAGATCCATTCTGAACCTCGCGTTAGGAATAACAGATAGAGATTATTTAATAGATAGGAACCCTACGAGTAGGTATGTCCACAATAAGCTAGTAATGAGATCTAGCAGCATGAGAATATGATGCTTATAAATTAGTGCAAAACAAGGGCAGTTAAATAAAGAATCATTTTAGCGCTTGAGAACATTTAGTGACGTCCATTGACAAAGCTCTGATTAAATAAGGATAGTAGTGTAAAACGGAGCATGAAATAATAACACAAAACAAATCTCATAGTAAATTACCATTTTGATAAATGTTGCAGCTACAACAATCTTTTTTGACGAACTTACCCTTTGAACTTGAAAATTTACGGTATCAAAGAAGGTGAATTAATTGCATGAAAACTTCAGTACTCAAGCACCATGAATGGGTCGTAAACACGACAGCTATCTTCCATTAAAGATAATGAATAGGCGAAAAGTTTCCTCACAAATTATGAAGGAAAGTTTAAACGAACAAAAAGTAGAAGTAACAGTCACTTTCAAAAGAACAATTTCTAAAGACAGGAAAAGCGGAACCAACGGCGCGCTGCATTTTTTGGATATTTCTCTTTTTTACTTTTTTGCGAACCGTTAGGGTATCTTTTTAAGTTTTTTTTTGGGGAGGCGGAAATCGATAGTTAAAGAGACAGGTTGTTGAGATTTTAATTGTTTGGAATAACGGGAACATAGTATGATAGAGAAGGATGCTATAAATCTTTAAAAAGTATACATGAAGAAAGAGAAAACAAACAAAAACTACTTCATTTTGTTTAAAAAAATACACAAGTGAACGAAATAAAGTTGCAATGTAAAAGTGGCAAGGACTGCCTCGGTGGCTCAGTGGTTAGTTAACCTGACTTCTGGATCAAAGAGGCGTAGGTTCCATTCCCACGCAGAGCAAGCATTTTTGTGATGAACATAGGTGTTTGCTCTGTGTCTGGGTGTTATTTAGGTGCTATCTATATAAGTATGTATTTAAAATATGTATATGTAGTATATCAGTCTCTGGCAGCCATATCATAAGCTTTGCTTAGTTTGGGATCAGAGACCGTGTGTGAGAAGTCCCCCAATATTTAAAAAAAATAATAATTCAAGAGTGCGGAAAAAGTAACTAATAACTAGATTTTAATGAAATTTAGTTAAAGCCAACTTTCATTCAGTGATAAGGTAAAAAATGCTAACTCACACTTTTTAGACACGAACACAGAAAGTGGTTTGATTCCACTTTTACCTACATTTCTAACACGGACAGCAAAGATTTAGAACTCGGCCCTTGTCAGTCTTTATTTTCGATTAAGTACAATGTAACTGTGTATATTTTTTAACAGTTATGTATACTGACCTTTAGCGTGAATCATCTTGAGATGATCGACTGTAAGCTGAAGTATCTCTGCCTTCTCAAGCTTGGCACTGCCTTGCTTCTCGCAAGCTGCTGGCACTAGCCGCTTCAGCTCAGTGAGTGAGGTGTTGATGCGATCTCTCCGTTTCTTCTCGATCACTCCTCGCCGTCGCTTGCGCGTCATCAGCTGGCAAGAGTCACCGCCGGGAGATCTGTGACCAGGTCATGAGCTTAGTACGGGCTTAATGTGGATTGCTTTGGAGTTTGTCTCCTTTTCTCAGGCGAAGAAAAAGCGGAACAGTATCTAAAGCAAATAGATAACAAAGTCTAGGCTTGGTTACACCACGTTACTTTATCAATAACAAACATGTTAAAGAAATGGTCAAGGAAAATATGTGTTGCACAATTTGACAATTTGTTAGATGACGTCATAACTTTAACTATTCCAAAGAATACGCCGGTGCAACACATTTCGCAGTCACTGTTTAAGTTCGCGTTACTGTTATTGTTAAATCTGGCGATAATTTAGTAAATATAACTACCAATATGGTACAACCAATCCTTAGGGTTTTACAATTTTTAATTTTTATTTGTTTTGATGTGGTAATATGGTGGGCTAATTATATCTAGCTAAGTTGGCAAGTTTGCAAGATGGCTAATTTATTTTGACCCAAACCTTAGCTTTGAATAACACAATTGTATTTTTTATTGATTTTGAGAATAATAATTGACAAAGAAACATGTACACAACTTTTGTTTTATTAAAATATATTGCAATGATTTGCTTCGTAGAGGCGCGCTACGACCGTAGCGTGCGTAGCATGTAGCATCGTGTAGTCAAGAAGAGTATTTAGTTAAATCAATTTTAGTTTCATTTTTTTTAATGTAATTTAAAATAAATGATAAATTAAATTATTGAATATTTCCTAAATATCTAATAAGAGTCTGATAAGAATAATCAAATATTTGACTACATAATAAATATATTTATATCTATGGAATGTATACTATTATTTGCAATGCAATACAATTCAGTGACAATTATATTTTATAGTGAGAAAGATAAAGTAGTACTTTTTAAAGTAAGAGAGATAAGGTACTCACTGCGCGTCTTTACTGCTTTCTTCAGAGAAGGCATCATCTTCACTTTCGGAGTGCGCTCGCTTATTCCTCGGAGCAGGTACGGGCGCGGCCGTCGCAGGCGCTGGAGGGCCCCAGCCATAGTTCCACTGGGGGCCCTGAGGGTCCTGCGGGGGCCCCTGAAGAGTCTGCAAGCCTGGCTGTTCCATGTGACGGTGGTGGTACTCCATTTTGTGATAACTAAATGTTACTCTCACTTGATTCACTTTGATTATCCCTGATACAATGTCGTCACTAATTGTAAAGTTTTAAGTAAAGCTTTAGACGTGCCAAAAATGGCTTAAATTCAAAACTTTAAGTCACTAAACTTTCACAACACTATAAGTCATAAACTCATCCAAACTTGAAGATTAAATCAAAAGTTAGAAACACACAATTTGTCTTTTCGTCACTGAAACATTAGTTAAACTTTATCACACTGAGAGATAGTTTTAAAAGTTCTGAAATAAGCTGAGCGTAGAGCTCAAGTTTCAGATGGAGTTTAAGATGACCTTGAAGGGTAGAGTCCGAATTTTCTTAATGAATGTCACGAACACTCATCTCCCGGGGCGCCTGTTGCCTCGTGGTTGATAAGGTACGTGTGTCTGAGCGCACGTGCGCGCGCGTGGTGCGTCAGTCGACGAGTGCGCGCCGCGTGCGCCGCCGGCCGCGCGCCGCCCTATGCATACCAGGCCTTATTACGACCACCCTACTATTACAAACGCAACACACAACTTCTACTTTTATCCCTATGTGTTAAGATTTATTATGACTGCACTCATATCATTGTCGAGCGCATTTTTGACAAACTTTGCATTCTGCAATCGCCAATCGAATTTCAGCTCTACGATTTGAAAATAAAACCGTCACTAACAGATTTATGATCGATGGTTAATATTAGCCCTTGAGATATTTGACTGTAATTGTTATTATTGCTAATTTAGGCCTTTTGGTAATAGAGATAAGGTTTGGAATGAGTAAAAGGTAGAGTTGAAAGTGTTTAGCGGGGCCGCGTGTCGGTCGTGCGATAGGAAGCGGGTGCAATTAGGAAATGCAATAGATTCGCGAGTCGAGGGGAGTGGACCGTGGGACGAGAGCACGCTGCATTAGCTGCTATGTACCTATTATGTGGGATTATTGTATGTGAGCCTGGTAGATGAGATGGAAAAGATTTTGTTCCATAAATAAAGTTGCTCATGCAATGATAGTTTAGGAGTATGATAAAATATTTTTTAAAATACATAGAATATTATAGTTTGTAAGAACCTTCTGAAATATGAATCATTTCCTTTATGTGATTTAACTTATCTTATGACTACCTTTCGTATAAAATATGTATTCCCTGAGGATTTTTCCTTATGTGAAATTTGTACTGTAAGTAATGTATTTGTAAATAGGTGTTAGAACTTTTAGAATATTAGAAAATATTGAAAAGAATGTTTGGAAGCTTAAAAGCAACCACGTGATGTTTAACATTAGTCATTAGCTATCAATTAGGTACGTAATATTTAATTACTTAACCAAACCAAAAAATATGGGTGTGTGATATGATAGTCGTACTTTTATGTCGCATATTACGAATAAAAATATATAGGTACCTACACATGAACATACAACCTCCCCTTTTTTTGGAAGTCGGTAAAAAGATACATAAGAATGATTGTAGTGAGTGTAATAAAAAATAGAACACGTATTTAAAATTGGAAATTGTATTTCGATAGTTTTATATTAAATTAAACAACCTGTTAATCGAATCTCATTCGCGATCGCGTGTTGGGCGGTCGCCGGCGCGAAGGGCGGGCGGCGCCCGCGGCGGCCACTGGGCGCCCGCTGGCACGTGCGATCACACTTCATGGTCACACTCTCAACGGAAACTAAGTACCGCCGACCAAACTACATTCGACGAGGAATTAGCCAGTTTTAAAGCAAAAAATAATTTATGTCCGCGGCTTCGCCTGCACGATATTTTGAGTTTTGTGTTATCCTATCGGAACCTTTTCTTTTTTCGGGATAAAAAGTAGCATATATCACTTTTCGTCTTTCAAACTATGTTTATACCAAAAATCAAGTCAATCCGTGCTCCGTTGCTGCGTGAAAGACGAACAAAGCAATAAACCAACAAACTACTAAACCAACAAAGTTACACTTTCAGATTTATAATACATACATATTAGTAAAGATCATTTGATAAAAACCGGACATGTGCGAGTCAGGCTCGCACATCGAGGGTTCCGTACAAACACGTTGTTAAAATAATTAAAAACCTGTTTTAGCATGTGCTAATAAAGTTCTTTTATATGATACCTTACATGATACGATTTACTCACTTTGAATTTTGAACCCATATTTTGTGAATTTTGAGGCCCTATTTTTTGTGATCTAAATAAAAATGTACAGTTTTCAGATTTATTCCTATATGTGTACTCTGTGACAATGCTTCTCGCCAAATTTCACACTTCTATGTCAACGGGAAGTACCCTGTAGATTTTTATTTTTGTGAGTGCGAAATATGCTGTTTTTTACGACATAAACGGCTTTAACTTGTTTTAAACGATAAGTAACTGAGAAGTTTTTCTTTTACACAACTGCAAGAGGTCATAGATATACGTATACAGTTTAAATTTTAACTCGATATCTTTACGCGTTCTCGAGATAAAGAGACTTATACACACAGATGGACAGATGGACAGACGGACAACAAAGTGATCTTATAAGGGTTCCGTTTTTTTCGTATGAGGTAGGTACGGAACCCTAAAAATTATGCGGATGAACGCACAGAAAAGAACTAAAATTGACGAAATAAAATAAATGTTGCAGAAAACTTTATTTATTAATTAACAAAATTTGGCCCTAACAGATTTTACATAATACGAAATAGGAGGTCAAAGTGAGATGAAAGATTTATATAACTAAAAACATACTTTTAAACAAATAATTAAGATATAGGTAAATGTAGCATAATTAAAGAAAAGAGAAAAAGCTGAGCCTCTACGTATGACCTCATATTTTTAACCTTTCATATAGCTTCCGATATCATAAATGTCGGGCAAATATACAATATATTCATATTTCCTCCTTATTGTGTAAGTAGGAAGTAACAATAAATATTATTTCGTCGTAAAAATATAGAAAATCAGGGGCGAGGACCTCTCGAGTTCCTTTCAAGGGCGCTTTTCTTCCCTTCTTTGATTTATAACTCGAGGCTGAATGGAGTAAATCTTTGGTAAAAAAAAGTACGTAGGTACGTGGTGATATTACAGAGAAAATATATTACGTTAAAATAAAGCTAAGATGCTTATATCAGCAGCCCACTCGCACTCTTTATAGCAATTTTTCAGGTTGTTTTTTCCGATTTCTTCTGATCTGACATCCCGTCCTATTGGTATATTTCTGGAGAAAATTAATTTCGGGTCTCTACACATGGCCTGCTTACCATATGATGGAACGAAAAACAAAAAAAAAAGAAACAGCTCAGTTCAGTGTCAGGACCTCAGAACAATAATTTAAACTATTACCGCCTTACCACAGATAAAACACGCTTTAAACACTGTTTAGCCTTGCAATTTGTACTGTTAAACATGGTCTAAAGCGTGCGTAAAATTTATTTATTTATTTTATTTATTTAATACACAAAACAGATAACAATCATATTCTTATTCTAAACTTAGTAGCTAAATTTTACACTGGATTGTCGTCCAAGTTATGTGTATACAGGAAAACTAAAAATTAAAAATTAAAAGTAGACGAATACTTTGAAAGTATCCTTCTGTAGCAAGCTTCCAGAGGGGTACTTACAAAGCGGCACTGAAATTATCTAAATTTTATTAATCAAAACAAGGAAACAAAGAGTGTATAATAAAATAAGTAAAATGGAAAATTCACTGAACTGAATTACTCAGGCGTAGCGTACGAGTATTTGTGGCGTCAGAACATTTTTGAGGTAAGACGGTTATTGTTCTAACGTAAGGACTAAGGACCATTACTTCCACACTTACCTTGTACCTTTCGATGAGTGATTGTTAATTTTTAAAATATTTCGGACCTCGGCTCCGGCAATTTCAATTTATTTTATCTATAACGTCATTTCTTGTATACCAAGCGAAGATCGGATACTAGTCGGCATTACTTTATATTAATAAAAATACAATATTACTTTCACAATAACATCATAGGTACCTTTTCGGAGTTGAATCGCCATGTGGCCGGCCGGCGGCGGGTAAGAAACTTAGTAAAATACTTATTAATCAGCTCGTTACTTTATCACATGAAAAAATAATCCTACTTCCTATCCTACTAATATTATAAACGTGAAAGTTTGTGAAGGATGGGTGGATGGATGGATGTATGGATGTTTGTTACTCTTTCACACAAAAACTACTGAACGGATTGAGATGAAACTTTGCAATAATATAGCTTATATATCAGAATAAGACATAGGCTATAAATTATAATGATATATTGCGTATGCGGGCGAAGCCGCGGGTAAAAACTAAATGTAAACAATATGTAGTTTACTGTAGCTAAACTTGGTTACTCGTATCATAAGCCTGACATCTCGACAAAACAAGAACAACAATCACATCATCAAGTCTCACTTTAGAAATTATAAACTTCGGGAATAACTTGGAGCTACCAAAATGTAATAGGTACCTACCTATTATAATAGGCAAAGTAAGCTCGCACGCCTCGTAGATCTTATCGCCGCTATCACAAAGCCATATTTAGGTGTTTGTTTTCAAAGAGTTCCTAATCTTTTTCCGCATCGTCATAAACTCTAGTTTCACAATAAAGTGTCGGTGTCTAAGGACAGTAGTAAATCGGATCAGATTTAAGGAAAGGCAGTGAATCCTATAGGGAAGCTTTGTGTTGCTGTAATCCGTTTTGTACCGCTTTGTGAATTCTCGAGGCTCTTATTGTTGGTTCAAGGGGACTTTTTTATTGTGTAGGTGTTTTGTGACAGATTTTGCGACTTTACCTGTTGTGGAGGTGGTAAAAAAATACAGTCATGCATTAGGTACAACAAATTATTGTTGTAGGTTTATAAGTCTAACATAGAAAACAACAAAGTGCCTACCTATTTTTCATTTATATTAAATTGTACAATTTTATTGTTTTTGACCGACGAAACAGAGGAGGTACCCAATTCGACGCGTATATATATGTATATATTTTTATGTATTACCACGCATAACTTAGTCATAGTGGTCCGATTTCGATAAAAAAAAATTTGTTGGAATGAGTATAAAAAATCGAAATTGGTCCCATTTAAATTTTTTTAAATCGGCTGAGCCATTTTTGATACATCAACAATAATGTGAAAAATCGATCCGTGCGAAATATTTGCGAATTCTGTACACGGTTAAAATCGGTCATGACATTTTTTGCGAAATATAATTATAAAATTGCGATTACACAAAAACCACATGTTGTATTGTCGTGACAAGACTTTCGTTTTGATATTAATGTTTAAAATAATCTAAGCGTTTATTTTTGAAATATCCAAAATGTAAAGCTATGTAGATGTAGGACGAATCAAATTTTAATGGTGTCTGTAAAGTTGGCTACAAGTGGCGCGAATCTTTGCACCGCTGACAAAATTATGAATAAATTGCTACTGTGCAACGAGCACGACTCGTCTCGTGTTCAGAGACGCCATTAAGTTTGGTTCGGCCTGTAGCTGTAACATGTTAAAAAACTTATTGACCATTTTATAAAAGTGTGAGTGATTTTTGACCGACGAACCACCGGAGGAGGTATACAATTCGACGCGTATATATATATATATTTTTATGTAAAACCACGCATAACTTTTTTCATAGTACTCCGATTTCAATAATTATTTTTTTATTGGATATAAATTTTAAATTTATAATTATAAAATATAAATTTTATCGAAATTGGCTGAGCCATTTTTGATAAATCAACAATAATGTGAAAAATGTTACATCGATCCGTGCATAATATTTGCGTTCTAGCGATGCGCCCCGGCTTCGCATAGGTGTATTATACATATAAACATTTCTCTTGAATTACTCTATCTATTAAAACAAACTGCATCAAAATATGTTGCGTAGTTTTAAAGATATAAACATACATGGGGACAGACAGCGGAAAGCGACTTTGTTTTATACTATATAATGATTCTGTACACGGGTGAAGTCGGTCATGCTAATTTTTGCAAAAAATGATCTTGTATTAAGTAGGTACTTACTTCGCAACACTGTTAAGAAGTTAGGTATAGGCCGCGACGCACAAATTGGCTGATACGAAGTTAGCTACATGCGCAATAGCCAACCAACGTCCGGTTTTATGTGAGCGTCAGACAGGATTGGATATTGCGCTTGTAGCTCACTTCACATCCGCCGACTTGTGTGGCGCGGCCTATAATTTAAGACCCTCAGATAGATAGATAGATAAACACTTTATTGTTAACACTAAAATACAATTCAGAAAAAATACACAGAAAGGAAAAAAAAACAAGCGACATAAAATAGTGCAACAAAGGGAGTGCAACGAACTTATTGCTTATAGCAATCTCTTTCAGGCAACCCTTTCTTCTGGAGAGGAATTAATAAAAAAATAGAAAATACGGAGTGAGTAGCAAAAGAGAGTGAGTAGGCAAAAAAAAACTTATTACAAAAATAAATACTTACATAACGAGCTAAAATTCGAATACGTTTAGTACCTACATCCTAATACATAAATAAAATAATAATAATATAAGATACACTAAAACATACAATTTGATATAAATTAAAATTTATATAGCAATAAATTAGAACAAAATTAACAACAGAACTACTGCGATGGCACCTGTGAAAGGCAAAGCATTTTAACGCTTTCCTTAAAAACATTAAGAGATGGGGCTTTGCGTATTGGAACAGGCAAAGATGTTTGTGAGTGACATATTAAGTACCTAAGTGGTTACCTCAACTGTTATTTAGGTGATTTTAGATCAAATACTCGTGTCCCATTTTACCTTTCCTAGTTTGAGAAAGGTCACTAAAGATCGGACATCATTATTTGTGACATGGTCCAGATCCGAGACCTTGTACCTATATTTCTTATTAGTGGAACATTTGACATTATTCCTCTTGACCACCGCGTGGGCGATGTAATTGAAGCGTGCTTTTTGATCTCCTCATATCGGCAATAAACGACCTACTTTAGTTATTATTGCATCATTTATTATGTCACATACCTACTAATATTACATATGGAGAGCACAGATTTCCATTTATTTCTATAAATAAACGTATTCCGGGTAATTTTCGTGATCGTTGAATAACTTTTCACTACCTGAAAGTAACAATATACCTACTATCATTCCAGATGGTTATATAGCTGCAGTTTCACGCAGCAACGGAGTGACCAACTGACTAGATTTTTGCATAAACATCAATGTTATTCCTTGTAAAGGTGACGTCCACAAGTGGTATATTATTCAGAGAAAAATCGAATCAAGATGATATATACATCATTTGAAAGCTTGTTTTATGGGCTTTTCAAAAATATATAATTTTGATTTTTCCATCCCTCTATTTTTTTTTCGTGATGCGTATGCTAGCCATGATGGTAGTAAACTATAACAGATAAATTTTAATTTAAAGAGTAGTTATAGTGCGCGATTAGTCCCGTACTAAATAATAATGGAATAAAACAGTCCGTTGAATAAAAATTCACGGTTTTTATATGAGACTATATTTTTACGAAACAGAAAAACACGTACCGATATTTATCCAAGATTCAATATTACCTTGATACGAAGAAATAACATAACTGGGTAATAAAAAGCAGTGAAAAAACGCCATGAGAGCGAGATTTTTTCGATTACAACCCGTTTTTTGCGGGCGTGAGAAGTTAAGTCTCCTGGGACATCAGACAGGTGGCAGCTCAGTCCCATGGTCTTTTGTACCCCATTGTGATCCCACGTTGCCAAATACAACAGAAAAACCATAAGCGGTGTGTGGTGCGCTCGACTTCAATGAGTTTCATTGTAATGAAGACCAGTTTATCGGTGCAGTTCAGCGATAGCGTTTCAAATAATACATTTTATTAACAATTCAATTTATTACGTAAAATTTTAGTGTCATAAGTTGCTCAACCGCGTAGGGTGGTTTGTACCAAATATTTTTGTTTATTTGTCCAAGTACTTTTGGTCTGGGAGCTGTCAGTGTTGTAGTTTGCTTTACGGATTTTATTTAGATTGCCTGGGGCTCCTGGGCGTGTATTTATTTGTTTGTGGGCGGATGCTTTGGGGATGTCGGGTTTTCTTTATAAATAGCTTTAGGTATTTGACATTTTGAGACTTAGCAATTTTCACGGTGGGTGGTGGGAAAACCGAAAAAATGTCAAGTCGATGGTGGTGCGGGGTAAATATTTAGGGCTGCCAGTTTTTTCTTATTTCCAAAATAGGGCGTATTAAATAACTTATGAATAAATATGTCATATGTTAATACATACATAAACTTTCATTTCAATACACATTTATACGAAAAAATATAGGACAGAGGAATAAGTCTCAAATGGCAGCCTCGAAAAATTACGCTGGTTATAAGTAAAATGTAGGTTTTAATGTAATTAGGTACCAGTATACTTGCACTTAGAATAGTTTTAACTTAAAGAAAACTTAATTAGATTATGAGAATCTACGCTCTCTACCACTGTCTGCTGTAAATGGATAAATGGCACTTAGAGAAATTAATTACATTTGTTTCTTGCTAACATTAGCAAAAGGAAATAAAATAAAACAGACTTCATCTGTTGTTTTGTTATTGAAATAAATGGTAAGAGCACTAAAGTAAGACGATCCACAAAAGGTGTAAATATCGCGTAAGATATTATCTTTAGGTAAGTACCTAAGTAAGTATACAAAAATTGAGTTTGTGATTTTGTCTGTACCAGCCTTTTTTTTAATAGTCCACTGCAGGACGTAGGCCTACCTACAAAGGGTGATTGGGCCATATCCACCACGCTGGCCCAGTGCGGGTTGGTGGATTCACATACGCCATTGAATTTCTTCTACGGACGTATGCAGGTTGCCACACGATGTTTTCCTTCACCGAAAAGCCAGTGGTGTGAAATTGTCTACTTTGTGAGAATTACTCGGATATCAATTAACCGACTCCAAAAAAGGAGGATGTTTAACTGAGACATCTGTAGTATGATCTACCAAACAAAAAATAATAATAAAAACCGGAAAAGTGCGAGTCAGGCTCGAACATCGAGGGTTCCGTACAAATCCAGAAATTTTCACAAAATTGGGAAGTAAGTTGTTAAAATCTCTATACTATAACCATCGACAAAAAGTTTTCCTTTTTTCACTTTTCTCGTCATACATCGAAAATTACACATTGTTAAAATAATTAAAAACCTATTTTAGCACGTGCTAATGAAGTTCTTTTATATGACACCTTAAATGATACGATTTACTCACATTGAATTTTGAACCCATATTTTGTGAATTATGAGGCCCTATTTTTTTGCGATTTAAATAAAACTGTACAGTTTTCAGATTTATTCCTATATGTGTACTCTGAGACAATGCTTCTAGCCAAATTTCATAGTTCTATGTCAACGGAAAGTACCCTGTAGGTTTTGATTTTTGTGAGTGTTGAAATATGCGGTTTGTTACGACATCAACGGCTCTAACTTTTTTGAACGATAACTGATAAGTTTTTCTTTTATGCAAGAGATCATAGATATACGTATACAGTTTAAATTTCAACTCGATATCTTTACGCGTTCCCGAGATAAAGAGTGTTGACACAGACGGACAGAGACGGACAACAAAGTGATCCTATAAGAGTTCCGTTTTTTCCGTTTGAGGTATGGAACCCTAAAAATCGATTATGAATCGATTGGCCGAATGATTCCCTAAAATACATAGACAAAATATAACGTACAGTCGATTTGAGAACCTCCTCCTCTTTTGAAGACGATTGACAGTAATCAGAGCAATTCCCACAAAGTCCCGTATACGCCGAACAATCAAAATCCGACCGCTAACTTTACTCTATCAATATGGTTTACAATAAAAAACATTACTTATACATTACTGTTTGATTTCATTGCGCCAAGTTATCTTACCACCTATCCTAGCTTTATTGCGCATGGTAATAAAGTTTAATTTCGTGTGTTGTGTGGTTAGAAAGCTTGGTCTGAAAGGGTAGGTTCCCGTGTGACCACGCTCGGGGGTGGCACGTATCAGAGGGTAGGTTTTATTTAAGGGGATTTTATACGCCAAGTTCAAATTTATAATATCAGTTCAAATTGATAAAATAAACGCAGCACGCTGTGCCGGATTTCGCCAACATGGATATAAAACACGAAAATACCCAAAACAGCTTTATACAGCTCTTCTTTCTTTACTCCTTACACCTATTGCTACCAGGGTGAATAGCCTCGGTAGGGATAAGTGTATCCTACTACCTACACGGAAATGGCCGATCCGACAGCTCCCTGCAACAGGAAGTATTCCGTATTTGGTATAAGCGCCGGTTACCAAAGGCACACAGTCAGACACCGACCCCGCCGGCGAAGTCGAGGACCCTCAGGATCTGTTAGAAGATCGGTTAGATTCTCTCCAAATAAACAAACAGCTCAACCTATTAGGGCCACAGGACACACCCCTTCTGGGGTGCCCGGGCAAGTCTGATCTCCCCCGCCGGGTGACGGCCCAAGCCGAGGTCCGTACCTTCTCAGGTGCCCTTGCGCTAGTGACCCATTAACCCAACCTTGGGGCTCAGCCGCGTTCTGCGCTCGCCCATGCTCTTAGTCATTCAAAAATCGGAAATTCGGTCGCAAACTGTCTTAGACTACTTTAATCCCTGAAAAATAAAACATTTTTATGGCACAAAAACAAAATCTTACGTGGGTGAAGCCCAGGCAAAAGCTACTTAATACATCTCATGACTGACAAATACTATAAACAGCTAAACTAGCTTTTTTTATAAATTCAATAGCTTGAAACGAGTATTGAAACTTACAAATGTGCGAGGGAGACAGCTAGCCGGTTGAAAGGACGTTAATATCTGTATAATTTGGCGTCAGATACGCCATTGTTATGCAATCATTAATTTAGTTGCGTATAATTGGTGTCACAGAACTGGAAAGTGGAGCTTTCATTAGACAATTTAGATTAATTGTCGTTTCTCATTTGATTCTGGACTTATGTTTATTCAATTAGACGCCAATTGTGACAAACAATGAGTAGGTATACTGATTACAAAATAAACGTGATTAAATTCAAAGAGTTAAACCTATCATTAAACTTAATTTTGATATTAGTTTAATTATAGGTATTAAGCAAATCGCTGTATCTAGCTGAATCATTACAAATTATAAAGCAAAATCGCCTTTTTGTGTCCAAAATAAAGCACATAAAAGATTTTCCTTGCCACAACGAGGTTTTCACTATTCTTTAGAATATTTTTTCCCGAAGGTTTCTAGCTATAACTCCTCCGTAGCCAGGCGAATACGGGAAGAGTAGCTAGTCAGAAAACATAATTAGCAAATTACGAAGATCTTTGCTTCTTTCTCCTATTCTTCCAATGGATATTATTCTAAAACCTCTAGGAAAGAAACTGATGGAAAGATGACACTATCTGTACATAGGTGACGCAAATCATAGAGCAAATACTTGCAACATAACTAAACGGAATGAAGTTCTTAGACCGTCAGGCGCTCATACGCGTTTGACCTGTAGTAGGTACAACTATATGTGAGTAGGTACACACAAAGCCATTATTTCTATATTACAAAACTGCTTTTAGGTCGCTATCTGCAGGCAATATGCCCAAGAGGCTGGTGACGTTACCTCGTTGGATAGCAATGCTAATTCTTTGACCGAGGCATTCACCAGCCTTTGGGTCATTTGCTCAATCAGTCTTTTGGATAGATCTCCATACTTTACTTTTTGGGCAACCAGTAGCAGATGAAGGTAAGGTATTCCGCACGGAACAAGAGTATTAATCGAACGAATCAATATTCTACCTCATCAATGCAAAAACCGATGACAATTTTGGAGTATTTGTCTAGTGCTTTTTATTTCTCAATACATACGAGTAATTAAATTGACCAAAAAAGATAATTCTTTCTTGAGCAACAAGTGAAGGTAAGGTAACACGGAAGTAGCGCTAAAACCCTACTTCCGATTCGCTTGGATTAATCCGATCGAATAGAATCCCCGCCCCATTACCACAGGACCGCATATAAATCGATAGATATTTGCTCCCCTCGGCGTTGCGCCGGCGCGTGCGACCGCGCGCCACGCTCGTTCGCACGCGCCGATCGACTTTAATGGGATGCGTTACTATCATCAATCAATACCCACTTTGTCAATTCAAATCTGTCTATTGTGTGAAGTGAACTTATTTAATTTTGTTAAAATATTTATTTAGTGATAATCTGGCATAACAATAAAAAGGACATAGGTATATGTTGTATACCTACAATCTACATAGGTTACCAATCGGTACCATTTATACCATTTTATTTCAAGGATTGAGGATATTGAATAGAAAGAAACTTTGGATGAGCCTTGTAAAGCACTAGCTTTAAGACCCTGTTTATGGGATAAAATGTAGCTTAGATATGCCTATACACACTCTCCAACTACTCCTATAAACCATATCCATGCATAAAATCAAGTCAGTCTGTCGCTCTGTTGTTGCGTGAAAGAGAAACTACAAATCACTACAAATCGTATAATCAGCCCCACACAAGTCGGCGGATGGGAAGTTATGTGCAGAACGCTGCGCAAAAGGCAAAATATAGGTATGCGCGGGAGCCGGAGAGAAGAGACGCCGGGGCACATCCGCCCGCCAACCTCATGCCTCTCGCGTGCCCCCTACGCCCGTGCATACCATTACGCCACGCGGCGTCGGCATTGTGCACACATGCGCAATAATTAGCGAATTACGGCGAAGCTGCTTATAACTACAATTTTATTTGTATTTCTAATGACTATCTCTTTGATAACCATATATCTTACAATTTTAAAATTTGATTTGCAATAGGGATGTGCCCACATATTCATCTATGATACACTGCTGCCCTCTACCTAACACATATGATACTAAAACATAATAGTTCACCCCTGGTAAAGCTTATACCTGTGTACTTTTCCACTTTCTATGTTCGTTCTCAGGAAATCATTGTTTATAGATGGAGCTGTTATAAATAAAAGCCTAACTATATAAAAAAGTTTTTTAATCAACTTATTTCTATTCTTAAAAATATTTTTTCTCGTTAAAATAGTGTGTACACGTAAAAAATAATTTATATTCACTTATCGTGGCTCGATCGCGAGTCGGGGTCCGACGGCGGCTCATGCATTTCCTCGAAATCGTCCACCGCCATTGGCGTATCTGAAATAAATGTGAATGTTAATAACTGAATGGTAACGTGAAAAACTCTCCGAATATACTGTGACGGCGCGCAAAGTAACTACGACGTAAGCTGTTGTTTAGCGTGCGCCTACCACGGAAACTATGACATAAGCTGCCGCTATTTGTTTACCGTCTATTGTATTAGTTTTATGGTGTTCTTTTTTCTATTGGTTTCGAGAGCTTTCATGTTGTTTACTTTGTCAAACACAATATTTAGCGTCGATTATTCTAGTGAATTCGAGGCTGGGATGTCGAATATATAGTCGGAGTAGAACACCGCTCGTGTAGACAGCTAGGTACCAGGAGATCATCTCACCGAGGTGGTCGAGCGTGACGCCCATGGCCTTCCGGAGCGCGCGCGGGCTGACGAGCTCCCGCGGCGGCACCCGCGCCAGCATGCCGCGCAGCCAGGCCGCTACACCGCTCGTGTAGACAGCTAGGTACCAGGAGATCATCTCACCGAGGTGGTCGAGCGTGACGCCCATGGCCTTCCGGAGCGCGCGCGGGCTGACGAGCTCCCGCGGCGGCACCCGCGCCAGCATGCCGCGCAGCCAGGCCGCTACACCGCTCGTGTAGACAGCTAGGTACCAGGAGATCATCTCACCGAGGT
Organism: Hypomecis punctinalis; assembly: GCA_949316475.1. NCBI lineage: Eukaryota > Metazoa > Arthropoda > Insecta > Lepidoptera > Geometridae > Hypomecis > Hypomecis punctinalis. The sequence continues at coordinate 23,529,693 of OX438798.1, forward strand.
GGTCGAGCGTGACGCCCATGGCCTTCCGGAGCGCGCGCGGGCTGACGAGCTCCCGCGGCGGCACCCGCGCCAGCATGCCGCGCAGCCAGGCCGCTACACCGCTCGTGTAGACAGCTAGGTACCAGGAGATCATCTCACCGAGGTGGTCGAGCGTGACGCCCATGGCCTTCCGGAGCGCGCGCGGGCTGACGAGCTCCCGCGGCGGCACCCGCGCCAGCATGCCGCGCAGCCAGGCCGCTACACCGCTCGTGTAGACAGCTAGGTACCAGGAGATCATCTCACCGAGGTGGTCGAGCGTGACGCCCATGGCCTTCCGGAGCGCGCGCGGGCTGACGAGCTCCCGCGGCGGCACCCGCGCCAGCATGCCGCGCAGCCAGGCCGCTACACCGCTCGTGTAGACAGCTAGGTACCAGGAGATCATCTCACCGAGGTGGTCGAGCGTGACGCCCATGGCCTTCCGGAGCGCGCGCGGGCTGACGAGCTCCCGCGGCGGCACCCGCGCCAGCATGCCGCGCAGCCAGGCCGCTACACCGCTCGTGTAGACAGCTAGGTACCAGGAGATCATCTCACCGAGGTGGTCGAGCGTGACGCCCATGGCCTTCCGGAGCGCGCGCGGGCTGACGAGCTCCCGCGGCGGCACCCGCGCCAGCATGCCGCGCAGCCAGGCCGCTACACCGCTCGTGTAGACAGCTAGGTACCAGGAGATCATCTCACCGAGGTGGTCGAGCGTGACGCCCATGGCCTTCCGGAGCGCGCGCGGGCTGACGAGCTCCCGCGGCGGCACCCGCGCCAGCATGCCGCGCAGCCAGGCCGCTACACCGCTCGTGTAGACAGCTAGGTACCAGGAGATCATCTCACCGAGGTGGTCGAGCGTGACGCCCATGGCCTTCCGGAGCGCGCGCGGGCTGACGAGCTCCCGCGGCGGCACCCGCGCCAGCATGCCGCGCAGCCAGGCCGCCGCGCCGCGCGCCGCCTCCCGCTCGCTGCCGCCCGCGCGAGCGCATAGTGACAGGTGCCACGGGACTGGGGCCGATAACCTGGGGGCGATACCACACTAGAGTAAAGTTCTCTTAAGACTAAAATAGCGAGACAGAACTACCTACCAAATGGAAAAGGCATGAAGATTTGGAAAAAATAATATTGTTATAATTAGTCTGTAAGTTAGATCGTCAAAAAATATTGGACACACATTTTTTCTTTAAAAAAAAAGTTAGAGAGTGGGGGTCGGACGTCACCTCTCTCACAGAAGTCTCTCTCACATTTGAATGGCACTTGTGACGTCACGCGGAACTTTAACGGGCTATATCTTCATCAATTTTGTTTAACTGAGAAAAAAATATTACTATAATATTTTTGATAGTCTATCTGACAGACTTATTATATTTTTAGGGTTGTACCACAAAAGGAAAAAACGGAACCTTTATAGGACCACTTTGTTGTCCGTCTGTCCGCCTGTGTGTATGTATGTCAAGACCCTTTATCTCGAAAACGCGTAAAGATATCGAGTTGAAATTTAAACTATAAACGTAAACCTATGAATTCTTGCAGTTGTGTAAAAGAAAAGCTTCTCAGTTACCGTATAAAAAAGTTGGAGCCGTTTATGTCGTAAAAAAAGCATATTTAACGCACAAAAATCAAAACCTACAGGGTACTTCCCGTTGACATAGAACTATGAAATTTGGCGAAGAGCATTGTCTCAGAGTACACATATAGGAATAAATCTGAAAATTGTACATTTTTATTTAAATCACAAATAAATAGGGCCTCGAAATTCACAAAATATGGGCTCAAAATTCAAAAATTCAAAATCGTATCATGAAAGGTGTCATATAAAAGAACTTCATTAGCACATGCTAAAACAGGTTTTTAATTATTTTAACAATATGTTTGTACGGAACCCTCGATGTGCGAGCCTGACTTGCACTTGTCCGGTTTTTTTTTAGTCATCATGGCTATTCTTAACTATTGTAAATGGACCGGGAGACTTACGGCTGCGTTCACAGCGGTCCTTGGGACAACGGTGGCTAAATTAATTTAGTTAATATTATTATCTGTACAATGAAATTCGCCCTATTTTGTATTTAATGAAATCAAGTTTTTTTGTTTAGTGATTTAATCTTAGTTTAATTTATTACCAGGTAATTAACTTATCTCCATGTAATCAGTGATTGTTATAAATGAATGAATGATGAGTATTAGGGTACCCGACTCACCACGGGCTTACAGTCCGTTTACAGTTATTATACATGTGTCTTTTTCTAACATGTGATGGCGTATAATGACTTGACAGCGACAAATGTTAGAGGTAAAATAACTATGAACGGACTGTATAATGGGCTTCATACTGAGAAAAGAACATTTCAGCAAGAAAGTGGGAAAGACCCACGCGTCAAGTTTGGACAGAAGTCCGTTCAAGATTCAAGGGTACGCAGACAGAAACAAAATAGCATCCTTTATTATTATATTCTACGGGACTAATCGTGTATCACGGGTATCGTACCCGTGACCACGATCGATGCAACTCGGTCGAAACGTCGGGATGATGAGTTATTTATTAATCTCGTAATTTTGGTGCGCGATTTGTCCCGTAGCATACAACTTGTAACAGAAAGGTTGAAAAATACTTAAACCACGCACGCCCAGACATATTTAAAGCTTACCCCCAAAAGGTTTAATAATCATCAGCACGATAGATTACGAGTTATACCTAGTTAAAGTTTTGCATAAAATAACCCGATGGCAACCCTACGAATACCATATTTTTATTTGTTAGGGTTGTCCAAAATAAAACGAAAAAAATATCTTTTAGTTTCTTATGGAAAAAATAACATAGCATATGAAGTTTAAAATTCATACAGGTGATTCATGACTGGATACACACACATGCCCTTCAGTATTGTTGAACCTTTTTGTTACACGTTGTAGATATAATAATAAAATAGCACCCAACCAACTGACCTGTCCTGTTGTTCCGTATAAAGCTTCTGTATAAGCTCCGCCGACTGCTTCAGAGCGCTGCTGATGCCGTAGTCGTGCTGCGAGGAGCGGATGTCGTCCTCCAGCTCCGAGAGAAAGTCCACGTCGATGCCGAGGTCAGACAGCGAGCGCAACTCGTCTACGTCTACCTTCACTTTGCTGACATCCTGCAATTGATGACAAATCATGTTAGGACAAAGTGCAGCTAAAAATATCGAAGCAACTGAATATAAAGTTATTAAAATAGCTATATACATCAGATGATAAAAAACCATTATTTTTCTCAAAAAATGATCCATTGACTTCAACCGTGTACAGAATTCGCGAATATTTCACACGGATCGATGTGGCATTTTTCACATTATCGTGAGGCAACCTGCATACGTCCGTAGAAGAAATTCGATGGCGTATGTGAATCCACCAACCCGCACTGGGCCAGCGTGGTGGATATGGCCCAAACACCCTTCGTGGGTAGGCCTACGTCCTGCAGTGGACTATTAAAAAGGCTGGTACAGAACAGTACAGTACATCAAACAAGACTCAGCCGATTTCGATAAACTTTAAATGGGTCCAATTTCGAAGTATACTATTTTCAATAAAAAAAGAATTATCGAAATCGGACTACTACGTAAAAAGTTTATTTATAAAAAAATATATACGCGTCCAACTCATCCTCCTCCGTTTCGTCGGTCAAAAAACAGTCATACTCTTTTGAGAGAAATGGCAGACATAGGCACTATACTTATAACACCGTACTTTTTGTCAGGGGCTACAACTAAAGCTAACATAGTGGATATGACCAAATCAAGTAGTCACTTCAAGGGTCTAAGGATGATCCAATTGCTTGTCATGTAGAAGTTTGTGTAGTTTTAGATTATGTCTTGTATTTAGTGGTAGTTAATAAAGGCACTTGCCAATTAAAAAAAAAAGTAGTCACTTTGCTATCTTTAATTTAAGTCTGATACAGTTCAGAACAGTAGAACATTGAAGTTCAGGAACTTCATGAATAAAGCAGGTATTATCAGATTGGTGTTTTTTCGGAGAGGGATACATACATTTTCGTCCTGGCCCGAATTAGCGTCCTGTTGCTTCTTGTCCGGGAATAACGCTTCCATATCGTAGAATAGCGTCCACGGGGAATCTGGAGCGAACCTTAGCAACTCTTCGTTGCCCTGCCCCGTTTCTGAAGCTGGAATATTACAAAAAAATATTGTATACTTTTACACAAGTAATCCTCAATGATTTACTGACGTGATGAATACGAAGTTGGGTTTATTTGGGCCTGTTTCTTACTTTTTTATACTGTAACAGAATAACAGATCGATTTGATTTTTGGCACGAATATTATTTTAAGTTAGGAAAATGTTGTAGGTTAGTTTTTTTGCGGTAAGATTTAAATAATACTGTGGGAAGCCGCGTTTAAAGCAAATTCTCATCAAGGTACGTACAAATGTTTTATTTTTATAAAACATTTGGTTTGTACGTACGTACATTTTCAAATCAAATATCGATTTTGTCAAAATTTTGTAGGTATTTCAATAGCTATGCGAGATGAGCCTGCGTGCTAGTACTCCACTCTTGAAAAAAAACCCGCCAAATGCGATCGAAATTATAGTAGCGGTTTTCTACTAAAATAAAATAAACACCTGTGCTATATATACTTCAATTAAAAATATTTTAATAGCGTTTAGTTTATCGGAAAAAAAAAACATACCATAGCATTTTTATAGATTTTATAAAAAACGAATGACAGAAAAGCTAAGCACAAGTAAATCACTTAGATATTGTAAATTATGTGCAACTTTTTTCAATATCTCGGAAGTTATGCAAGTGGTTGCGTAGAACGCAAATATCAGGTGTGCCTACACCTGTACCTCATTGGTTGAGTAATAAATATATTCATACAGTATTCATGCATACTTTGGTCTACGAATCAGTGTTCACGCTTCAACATGACATCTGCCTGTAAATTAAATTAATCAATTCATCGAATATTTATTGATCGATAGACTGCTCTTTCGAATGACTTTTACTCGGAAAACAAAAACTGAGGTGAGTTAATCGGCAGAACCGATGCCTTACAAATGTAAATAATGAGTTGCAACCCGGTCCCGTACACATTATTATTAATTAGAATTTATGTAATAAATATAAATGATATTTTTTTACTAATTAGAGTGATCTGTAGAGAAGAATCAACAACCGGTCAGACGAAAGCAAAATTATCGAGTTAAAAACCGAGACTTCGCTCGATTTGTCCGCATTAATGAAATACTTACGTAACGTATGGTACAGCAAATGGCTCTCTTCCTTGGTGAGTGTGGCGAATGTCCCGTCGTAGGAAGGCGCGTACGAGCTGAACGGTCCGTACTGAAGAGGCTTCACTCCCTTTGCTATGTTCCGTCGGTCTTCTCGCGGAGCTACAAACACAGTGAACTCATTTCATTTATTTATGCTTCTCATACAGTACAACATGTTAATGTTGGGTACAATGTCCTCTGGTATTTTCTCCCAAACGATGGAACACTCGCTCACCTATCCACAATAGCTGCATAGCCCATTGGAGGATTTACATAATGCAAATTCTCTAGCAGAAGCCGTAGTCACTTACTGGGCTGACCAGGTATAATTTAAATGTTATTGAGAGCTCGGTTCTTGAAGTAGTAGACTCATACGTTTATCCAGGAAAAGTAGTCCAGCTAGGTAGGTTCAACTTAAAAAAAGTGGTTAATCGCCGAATCTAACTCGGCTTGTTCGGAAAGCTGCTAGTTGAGTTTTCGACAGTAGTATGTTGCTAGTGATGACATATGGAGCTAAAACGTGGTATACTGTGGGCCTTATGAATAAGCTCAAGATAGCCTAACGTGCTATGGAGAGGGCTATGCTCGAAGTCTATCTGCGGGATCGAATCGGAATGAGGAGATACGCAGACGAACCAAAGTAACCGACATAGCCCAGCGAATTATTAGGTTGAAAAGGCCGTGGACAGGGCACATAGTCCAAAGAACGGATGGTCGATGGGGCCGTAAAATTCTCGAATGGAGACCACGATTCATCAAGCGCAGCGTAGGACGTCCATTGACCAGGTTGACTGACTGATATAATTAAGATCGCAGGAACGCGCTGGATGCTTTTATTGGAAATCCATAGAGGAGGCCTATATTCAGTAGACGTCCTAAGGCTGATGGATGGAGGGATGCTTTGTCATCAGCATCGACATCATCATCGCTATCTAGTATAACATCCAAGCCACTGTGCAAGCAGTTGAGCCAGCGGCCCAGAGCCACGTACGTTCTGTTACTTTAAGGAGCTGGGCGGGCTCGGGTAGACGCTGGAGGGGGGAATGCACAAATCACTCCATGCGGGACGTCAATGCAGGATATAACGCCCCCAAATCGAAAAAGAGTGATAAAGAGTCACGTGAAGTGAATCATGAGAAGACAAGTCATGTGCATTCATAATTGAAGAGAAAACTTTTTAGCGGCGTTGTACACTTTTTGGGATGGGTAGAAAATGTAAAACTCGCGTCAAGACATCAGACACTCTTTATCTCGGGAACTCGTAAAGATATCGAGATGAAATCTCAACTATATACGTATGTATATCTATGGTCTCTTGCAGTTGTGTAAAAGAAAAACTTCTCAGTCATCGTTTAAGTTAGAGCCGTTTATGTCGTAAAAAACCGCATATTTTGACACTCACAAAAATCAAAACCTACAGGGTACTTATATAGGAATATGTAAATCTGAAAACTGTACATTTTTATTTAAATCACAAAAAAATTGAGTCTAGATTCACAAAATAAGGTTTCAAAATTCAAAGTGAGTAAATCGTATCATGTTAGGTATCATATAAAAGAGCTTCATTAGCACATGCTAAAACAAGTAGTTAATTATTTTAACTATGTGTTTTAGCATGTGCTAATGAAGCTCGTCGATGTATGACGAGAAATGTGAAAAAAATCCTTTTTTGTCGGTGTGCGAGCCTGACTCGCATCCGGTTTTAAAAAAAAATAATTATAGGGTTACATTTTGCCACCAATTCACCTGATGGGAAGCGATGTTGTAGCTGAAGATGGAGTATGTAGACCCCGAAGATACCTATTCACTCTTGTCTTAAAGATCTGTATGTATAGAATCTGTAAGAGTTCACTACACAAGACTACATAATAGCGCATACTGACTGTGTAGAGTGCCGGTGCCCTGGTGCAGCTTGCCGACGAGCTGTGCGAGCGTCACGGGCCGCTCGTCTCCCGCGCCGCCCACGCCGGTCACCAGCGCCAGCGTCGTTTTACCCTCAGAGTCCATGCGCGGAAACGCTACGGAACAAATTATTATTATAAATTATGGAATCAAAAACTATTTTTAAACATTAATTCTTTTTTGTTGTGTAGGTACTGAACTATACTCTATAAAATTTAACTTGATTTCTGCGACAGCTGTCAGAAAAATCACGCCTATGAAGTCCTGAATTTCTTAATAGTACATACAGTTGTCAATGTCATACTTTATGGGCATGCCGATTAGTGATGGGCGACGAATGATCGTGACCACAGAGTTTTAGATAGAGTTTTATTTAAAATATCGATAGTTTATACTTACGATATTTTAAATAAAACTTAATTTATTATTAATTTTATTTTATATTTTAATATCATAACATTTTTTACATGTGTAATTAAATTAAACCCAATTATATGTTACATTAGCATCGATAATAGTGAAAAACGTCGATAAATACTATCGTTACATTATTATGAGTATTTAATTAATATCATAACATTATTTACATGTGTACATACTTGATCTTAAATAATAGTAAGTAAATAAATTCCAATTTCTCACCTTCAACTACTCATTCGATTTAATTACAACATTGTTTGAAAATCGATTTTTTCCACCACTATCCCAACTCTAAAAATGTCAATCTTCTGCTGTCGCAGAGATCAAGATAAATTTTATAGAGTATAGCGCAAAATTGCATGGGAAAATACAAAGTTGAAATATTCTTTGTAGAACGAAAAAAAAATTATTGCGAACGACGATAGTTATTTTCCCTCACATAATCAAAGTAGGAATCATTCAAATTAGCAATTAATTTAACAGTTATGACAAGTTTAGTCAATTGATTCACTTGCTACTCTTGCCAATGTCATTTAAAAGAGTACCTATAACAAAATGTTTATTGGTGCTGTGTGTTTGTAAGTGCTACACAACACAAGTCCAAGCGCCATCAACTATCTAGAGTTTTCAAATCAACAAAACACATGATAATCGTCATCATCCTTTCTTCCTTCTTTATCCCACTGCTGGGTACTATGCCTCTCTCTTAAAGAACACACTAAGGTTACTTTAAAAATAAAATGTGTTCCGTACAAATATCTACAGAGCCACAGTCCTTAAGTGAAAGTAGTAAAAAATTGTCCGAGCGCCGTCATACATACCGACATAGATATTTACATTAAATCATTCACAATGACCCGTTTTCTCGAATCTCGAAGTTATGTCACCTAATTAGTGCTTGTAACCGAGCACTTTGGCATCGTGCGGCGTTATAGTCGGCTTGCAATCGCCTTACAACTAACTAAAAACCCTGCCCACTGTGTAGTTTTGGCTCGGACACTTTTTTTGCTCGATTGACTCTAAAGCTTGGACGGCCCTAATGCAAAAAAGTGTATTTTGTATGGCCCCCATTATTTACTCAAAGATACCCAAAGAGCTAAGGGAAATGAATGTTGGTATGTTTAAAACTAAATTAAAATGTGTTAGCTCAAAAATGCTACTATGACATCGGGGAATTTCTCAGTAATAAAAATATTCTGTCTGACATTAATAATAAACAGATAAACATATTTATTGGTAATTTGGTTTTAAAAATTACATGTCATTCAAATCTTAGTTAAATCATTTAGATCATTTGTTAAGTAACTTCAATACAAAAGTATTGAACAAAATAAAAGATAATTCAATACGTAATATCTACAAGTAATGTGCGTTTTTTTTTTTAATTTTTTTAATTTTTATATATGACATGTTTTTCTTATAGTTATATTTTTGACATACCGATTATTTGACATATTTTTGGACTTTTTGACATTTCTTGCATTTATATAACAATTAAAATGATTTATTATATTTGTACGCCTAATCAGGCAAGGACATGAGCACCATTTATAATGACTTTCATCTTGTATACTACTTGTATTATGTGTACTTGTACCATGTTCTGACAAATAAAGAATATGAATATAAAAATATTTGCTCTAAGGTTCCGTACCCTTTTTAGCCAGTCGTCGCCTGTGCTGCTCCCTGGCGGCCTCCATCTGCAGCTTCAAGCTGTCCCGGTCGTCGCTGCGCTCGGCGCCGTCAGAGGCCGCCTCGGCCTCGGAGCCCGCGCTCTTCAGCGGGCTGCGGCGCTTCAGCACTTTCTGCACCGAGCGACGCGGCCTCATTGCGGGGTTGACTCGGTACGTGGGCGGGCCAAATATTCTCACGCAGAGGACAATATTGTCATATTTTTAAGAGTTTTAGTTTATATGTTAGTTAGTTATATGTAATATGTCAAAGTTAAGTTTTATAAAAGAATCCATTCAGCCAATAACTAAACCACGTAAGAAATACGCCTTTGAATGGTAACTTTAATGGTTATTTTGGATTTGGAATTTTTTCGATCGATTTTAGTTTTGGCTGTTATTTTTATAGTAGTCGTAATAAATGTTCAATATGGTCGTTAGACTATCTTAAAAATCGTATTATTCATTGTGATGAAGGTTCACTAACTAATTTTATATCATAAGTAACAGTTCCTTTTGTAATCATGGAACTGCCATGATAAACGAACCTCAATTTGAATGAAAGTGGAACTTTATGGAACCACTAAAATTATCGTCATTTCATTTCCATGACTCAATAAAAAAATTAATTGCTGTCAAACTTTGTGAGTGAGTCATACAGCAGAATTTCAATAGGATTTTTTTATCCAGTTCATTGAATACATTTTTAGCTCAATATAAATATACATTCTTATAGAGATAAGATTAGCGTTTGGAAGCAATTGGAAATCAAAGTGTTGTAACACAATATCATGCAAATTGATTTTAGAGATAGCTTTTCACAAAACAAAAATACTTTATTTTTATAATACTTTTGTTCTTTGATTTTTTTTTTTTTTTTTTTTTATTTCAAATAGGTTTGCGTTTGACTACACACTGCCTGATGTAAAGCAGATATGCGGTCTACGATGTAGCACGCTTACCTAGAAGATACCTATTTACTCGAGATTTGAAGACACCTACATTGTACTTTAACGGAAAGACAGACTTAGGCAAAGCGTTCCACATTCTGGCAGTTCGTATGAGGAATGTGGACTCAAAACGCTTTGTTCTAACGCGTGGGATGTCCACCATAAAAGGGTGGCGCTTTGGTCGCGTCTGTCTAGCCGTACGATAGAAGAAAGGGGCAGGTGGGACTAGATCGTGCAACTCCTGGGCGCACTCACCGAAGTGTATCCGATAGTAGGCAGACAGACACGCCACCCTACGTCGATGCTCAAGACTTTGCAGCTTCGACTCAGTCAAGGTTTCGTTGCCTATCAGCCTCCTGGCTCGCCTTTCAATGGACTCCAAAGCCTCTAACTGGTATTTGGCAGAGCCATCCCAAAGGTGGGAGCAGTATTCCATGCAAGACCTGACTTGCGCTTTATAAAGACTAAGCAGTTGCTCAGGTGTGAAATACCGTCTCACCTTAGAGAGAACACCAAGTTTTTTTGAGGCTAATTGGGCTTTTGACTCTATATAAGACCCAAAGTTGAGAGTCGATGATAGCGTAACGCCTAATAGTTCCAGACTGTTAGTTACCGGAACGGATACACCACGGAAAGCAGGAGACAGTTGGAAGGGCCTCTTTTTGGCCGAAAACAAACAGCTTTGAGTTTTCGTGGCATTAAACTTGACCAGGTTAGCATCACCCCAGTCAGATACCGCCTCCAGACTCAAGTTGAGCCGTTCGACCATAGCCTCTCTGAGTGACTCGATCTGTGCCCCGCTCGTTCTTGCTTCGGATGTGTAGCTCTCCATGACTGTACTGTCGTCTGCGTACCCAAAAATACCAGGCTTTAGCAAGTCGTTAATATGCAGTAGGAAGAGTGTCGCAGAGAGCACAGACCCCTGAGGAACACCGGCATTGATAGCCATTTGGTCTGACGAGCAGCCATCAACGACAACTCGTATCGACCGATTCCTCAAGAAATCTGATATCCATGTGCAGAAATCAGCAGGCAGACCGTAAGATGGAAGCTTGCCAATAAGGCTCTCGTGCCAGACCCTATCAAAAGCTTTCGAGATGTCCAAGGAGACAGCCAGCGCCTCCCCGTGCTTCTCAATGACCTCACTCCAAATGTGTGTGGCGTACGCCAGAAGGTCCCCAGTAGACCGGTTTCGGCGAAAGCCGTACTGGCGGTCACTGAGTAGGTCATTTGCTTCCAGGTAGGCCAGGAGCCTGTTGTTAAGAACACGTTCCATACTCTTGCAAAGTATGGACGTGATCGAAATCGGTCTGTAATTGGCAGGGTCAGCACGGCTACCTTTTTTGGGTACAGGCTGCACGTTAGCAAGCTTCCAAGATTTGGGCACTTGACCCGTCTTCAGAGAGAGGCGAAAGAGGCGGGTCAACACAGGCGACAGCTCAGGCGCACAAGTCCTTAGTACAATAGCTGGAATACCATCTGGGCCACTGGCCTTATTCACATCTAGACTGCGGAGAACTTTGAGAACCTCCTTTTGCCGGATATGTATTTCACTCATTGAGGTGCCACAGTTTGGCAAAGTTGGAGGTCTCGCACTACCGGGGTCCAGACGCGAAGACTCCGCAAATTGAGATGCAAATAAATTTGCCTTCTCTACCGCGGTATGAGCCAGCGAACCATTGGGTTTCAGCAACGGAGGCAATGAAGGGCGGCAGAAGTTCGCTTCGACTGATTTAGCTAGGGACCAGAATGCCTTGCTACCCGCAGGGTAAGAAGCAAGCTTGTTCCCTATTCGACTAATATGCTCAAAGCGAGCCCTCCGCATAACCTTTTTGCAGGACTTAGCAGCCTTATTGTAAGTCTTCTTCCTCAGATGTATGTCCTTCGTCTTACGGTTACGAGCATCGACCCAAGCCAGGTATGCCTGATGCTTTTGCGCTTCGGCGCGTCCACAATCAGGCCCAAACCAGGGCCGAGCTTTGTTGGACAGAGGCACGTCCGAAAATGGGATGAAGTATTCCATGGCGGTACGAAGCACGTCTGTCACGGCATCCGCGCACGAAGAAGGATCATCAGAAGAGAAGCACACAGGCTGCCAAGGATAAGACGCAAAGAAACACCGCATCTCATCCCAATCTGCCAACTTGTACCGCCACACCCGCCGTGACCCTTTTGGACTGGGGTCTGAAGGGGAGTAGACGGATACGGATTTCACCAGACAGTGATCAGATGTACCTAACGGAGAGGAAATCGCCACTGAATATCGGTCTGGATCAGTTGTTAGCAGAAGGTCCAAGCAGTAGGCCGTATGCGAGTTAACATCAGGTACCCGTGTGGCGCCATGAACCAGCTGGGTAAGACCTAGCGTCAAAGCTAGCTTGCGCGTTTCAAGCCCAGCATGGTTTGTGTCCAGGTATGGGTGAAGCCACTCCTTATGATGGCCATTAAAGTCCCCCAGGATCACTAATTGGGCCGAAGGGTAGCTGAGCTGAGCAGCATCCGCCACCTCACTGAGGTAATCAGTAAGTCTAGTTGCCTCCCGGTCTCCGCTATGCGATCGGTATACACAGGCATAGACAATCTTCTCTATGCCAGTGTCCGCCAGAGCCCAAAGCACTGAAAAAGACGGGTCTTCAAACCTTCGAAGACGCAGAAAACAAATGTCATCCCGGGCGTAAACGCATACACCCGCACGTGGTTTGAAAAGATGCTCCAGAGAATACCCTGGGTAGGATAGATACGACACGTCGGATGGACCAGCAATCTGCGTCTCCGTGAGAAACAATAGGTGGGGTCGTTCTGTCTCAAGATGATGATGGACAGGCGTGAGATTGGAGTGCAGGCCCCGAATATTGCACAGGTGCACTTTGAGTGAGAGGGAGTGCTGCCGCTGTGTAAACGTTCTTTTTCTTTTATTGTTTCTCATGCTTGCGGAGTAAAGTAGGTAGGAAGTCAGCAGTGGAACGAGGCGTCACACTGAGTAGAATTCAGTGGTACAACACACAAACCACACACATCTATGGGAGACCAGCCTGGAGACCGCGGGGACGCCCGAGCCCCCCCAAGGATGTCCATCGGGCCCTCTCGTCCGGTCGCCAACCGGCACGATGGCGCATCCCTGGGATTTTTCGACAGATGGCGGGGCAGCCTTTCATGAGTGGCTAGCTCACTACTTGGGCCCCCTACTATCTGCGGTCGGCCAGCGACAAACCGTGCCTCGGATCCCGCTGCCCTCCACGGCTGGCCGTCCGATGCGGTAATCAATGTGTGCACCGTATTCATCCACCAGACGACGCTACTGTTCCGACCCAACTTCCCGATTGACGTCACCAGACTTCGCGCCGGAACACGATCCCAAGAGAGCCGCTTGGCGGCGCGGCTTAGTCTGGTGGGTGGTCTCTCGCCACGGCTAAAGCCTACCACCAGAATGGTTGTTGCCTGGTTAGCACCACCCAGGACCACGTGTGGGGGATAAAATAAATGGGTTCCTACCCACGGACGAAGGCAACTCGGTCCCAAACAAAAGGTGATGAGAATATTTCGGCCGCCGCACATAGATGCCAAGTCATGCAAGGCCCCGCAACTCCACAGGACAAACACACACTCTTTATACATTTCATAACGGAAGCGGAACAAAACGTGTGCTAGTCGCTAAATAAACATGACACTACGGTTCCTAAGTCTACAGGCCAACAAGGATCTATGAACGTGGTATAACTATAGTAGCTGCCTATTGATGTGTGCTATAGATCAGTTACTTAAATCAAGTCATTGGGTCATCTTTATTTCATTGATATTTTTATCTTTCTGTCTCATTACTTGTTACTCTTAATGGTTGCTGCTGTGTGTGATGTTTCATTATGAATTTTACACATAAATGTTATGATCCTGACTGATTTTAAATGACCATGCTATAGCAGCTATACTGTCATGTCTACTGTGTCTCTGCAATACACTTAACTGATTGTCTTCTAATATTATGCTATCAATATTCCAAGATTTATCTGGATGTCTAATATTTTAACTAGGTAATTTTTAAATTGATTCATGTGTAAAATATTTAAGTTATTCATATTATACTTTGATTTTTAAACTGACCATAAAAGTTTGAACATGCCATTTTGACAATTTCAGAAGTGGGATTATAGCATCCCACTGTAAATTATTTTTCAGGTATATGTTGTAACGTAATATTTCAGAGGAAAAAAATTACGACCAGAGTAAAAAGGCTGTTTTTAAATACATCCACATTCATTTTGATCCTTGTCAGGCTGTATGTTAATAGGTAAAGTGTCACCTTTCTGCCGTAAGTCCTAAGCGGCTGCGTTGCAAAAACGTGAGTTTATGAACAAGTTTTAATAATGAACAAATCAATAGACAAAAAAATAAACAACTGTTCCATACATACATAATTATGTTAAGTTTAAGAGAAAATGCTTAATACGCAGGACTACAAATATTCAGTGTAATTCATGTGATTATTGGGCGATACTTTTTTAATGGAATGCAAGTGGTAGTGTCAATGAACTATCAAACAAAATGATAACTATTTCTTAAGATATTTAATTGAAGATAAAATTGTTGATTAACATTTTGCCATTTCTGTTGAAATAGCAATATCAGTACACATGTCAAAGAAATTAATGGACTTCTAAAAAGCACCGTCTTTACTTTTTGTTTGTCACCTTTCAACTTACAATTGGTTAGTTTTTAAATTTGACTGCAAGGTTCATTATAGTACTTATTACCACCAAATGAATAATACACCTATCTGAGGCAATATTACATTTTACATGTTTAATACAACCACTCCAAACTGCAAACATTCAACATAAACAATTGCAAAGCTGTATTACACTGAGACAAACACACTATGTAGCTTTGTGCCCATGATTTCTTGAGGAATTCATAGATAACTTAAGGTAAACTTTCACAAATAATTTATCACCAAATAACTGTGTTATACAAGAAATATAATATTAGATGGTTATTATTTATTGTACATACTTATTTTAATCTTAAATTGGTGACATAACATAGACACTTGTATGATTTTATTACATTATATACATTTAAAATTAGGGTGGGTATTACACAACACAATATTTAGAGATCCATTTCTTGAATAAGGATGTCTAATAAGAGTTAGTTTTTTACCACACTCTTGTAGCATGGGTGTTATCTCAACATAATAACAGCTTTACAAACATAATAAAAAATTAAAAGACCAACAAAAAATATATTCATACCACATCCATTTTTCCGATATCAAATCCCAGCTCCTTGATAGGTATCTCGTACATATACGTCAGCATGTCTCCCATTGGTCGAAGCTTCTGTGGAGTTAGCTGCTTTAGCCCTGCATGGAGTAACCTCTTGGCTGCCTTGTGGTACACCGTGCCCACTTTGTTGTACTTCATAGCGTTATTGCACATCAGTTTGAAGTCGCTCTGGAGAATTAAAGGTTTTGTGGTTGTACTATAAACATTTTAGGGGAAATATCAATATTTTGAAGGATTCTATTGCTTTTGTCTCACTCGCGATTTGCCCATTTTGACTGGAGACAAGTTGCACTATGAATAGAATCTATCTCAATTAGTGTGTGGATATCAAAAAGCTTCCTTAGTAAAGTTATATAGTTGAGTAAGGCTCATAGCATAGTTTGACTAGGTAATTGTTAGCGATCATCGAAGTTAAGCAATATTCAGCACAATCAGTCTTCAAAAGGGTGACCGCGGGAATTTAATTGTAATTTTTAGATTGTAAGTCCAGGTTGCATTACCCATTTAGTCACGTCAGTGGCCTTCAGGCAACTTAAAAACTCTGACCCCAGGATGAGCCACCTGGCCTATACAAACTTACAGCTGAGTTAGGTAACTGGAAGAGAAACCTAAGAGTGTTTATTTTCATTTCACATTTTCTTGTCATATATTTTCTTATCGGAAGTATTAACGATCAATACAGAGTCAGATCTCATAATGGAGTAATAATATTCCTATCAGAAATTTGTTCACATCATTTTTGTTCTGCAAGTGATCTTAGAATTTTTTGTTTGAGTGACAACTTATTTATTCAGTTTATATATTTTAATAGCTTTTTACATATTATAACCAATAAATAAAATCTTACCTTATTTCTATTTCTAAATACTAGGATTTCCACCCTAGACGTAGGCCTCCTCTAGAATTTGCTAGAGCTACCCTATCTCTGGCTTTCCTATGCTACCCTGGCAGCAGGTCATCATCCCACTTTTTCTGAGGTCATCCCCTAAACAGCTTCCCGCCTCTTGGGTACCAGACCATGACCTTTTTGGTCTATTTCTCGATATTTGGTATTTTTAAGAAAGAAAAATTAAGATAATATCAGGTACTCAAGATTTAGATTCATCTAAGTACCTCTATTTTTAATGTTTAGATTAAATATTTCATTTCAGATTGTAAGGCGACTTATATTTTTTGGTATAAATTAATAAAAAACAATTATTTTTAAAAAATACAGAAATGTTCGGAAAAAAATCATAACTGGAATGAATGGTGAATATTAATTTTGAATTTATTATGATAAATAAAAAGTAAAAATTAAAAGATTGACCACTTACAATAAAGCAATTCAATGATTTATATTCATTATCATCAATCTTCTGCTTCATTGTGGAGAAATCCATAGGTTTCTTGATGATGTCGGAGTATCCCGGGGCAAAGTTGTCATTTACTGGCCAGGCGAAGAACTGGTTCGGGTCTCGCTTCTCCAGGTTTCGGAGTAACTGCTCTAGGAGGCGGGAAAGCGGGCGTCGTTTTTGACTTGCCTGGAAATGATGATAATAAATTGGCTTTAGGGTGAAAGTCTTACTCTGGTTTAGAATTTAAAAATTTTTCTCAATCACAGGTGGCATAATTCTGCAGCTCCAAAATTATAAACAATAGTATGAGAACTAGTGAAAAGAAGTGTAAATTTAATCTAAGTACTTACCTACACTATTTTATCAATCACATTTACTACAACACGGTCACATTAACTTGACACATCGCTGGAATTTTTAAGCATTTTTTACTCAATCTTAATAAACAGGTAGAAACTTATCTTTTATAGATGATGGTTCGGAACCTTTTGTGCGGGAGTCCGACTAGCACTTGGCCGGTTTTTTTTGCACACCGTACTTGAGCACCAAAATAACGTCACTTGGTCAAGCGTCTAGTTAATGTGACCGTGTTGTAACTTCAAACTATTTATGATATTGATCAAATAAACATTATCTTATATTCTCAATTTTCAGTTTAGACTTGCAAATCTAGTTTTTTTGGTTTCCACCAAGGTTTCTGTAAAAACAGAGGTGAGCACTACCTCCACTCAGGGACAAAACTGGGGGGGTATTGGTGATACTGACTACTACTCAATCACTCAAATGTTCATTAAAGTGCTAGTGAGTGAATTGAATCTTAAAACCATTGAGTTAGCTAAGCAAAAAATGTATGTGTGCAAATATAGCGAACTTCAAACAATACATGTTAGGTGTTAAATATGATAGGTATAGGCCAAATCAAACCAATTGGTGGCTGTGATTCAGCTACAAGCTATGAAGGTTAAACTATAGCCGCCCGGTACCCGCGGGGAGGGGGTAGGGGGGGTGGGGGAGGTTGTGGGGGGAGAGGGGAAGCCCCCCCTGCAACCCCCCACCGCCGGAGGCCCTTAGTTTTTGAGTAAAATTTTTTTTAGTACTTAACCTTAGTTTTGGCTACATCAGTATTTTTAACCTTTTTTTTGTTACACACCTAATCTATCAAGGCGGTTCACTTCTGGCACTTCGCCGGCCGCTGCCGCGGCACGCTCGCTTCGCTCGCTCGGCTCGTGCGTTGTTTGTCATGTTCTAACCTAACCTAACCTATTTTGTGTTTCACACCTAATCTATCAAGGCGGTTCACTTCTGGCACTTCGCCGGCCGCTGCCGCAGCACGCTCGCTTCGCTCGCTCGGCTCGTGCGTTGTTTGTCATGTTCTAACCTAACCTAACCTATTTTTTGTTTCACACCTAATCTATCTAGGCGGTTTGTTTCTGGCACTTCCAAAGTCGTAACAAAAATCGAAAAACAAGAAAGCACACATTCACAAAACTACGAGAGAAACGGAATAAATGGATGACAGTCCATCTGTCAGTAAGACAAAATAGCGGCTTTTTTTGCTTGTGATACGTTTCTTTTCACTCAGTTTGACAACTTAATGCATAATATTGTACCATTTTCTCAACATTGCGTTCCATTTCACATGTTTTTATTAAATTTTAATTTAATCATAATTAATTTAAACAACGCCTCCGGCAAAAAAAAATTGCTGGAAGAGCTTCAGGTGGACCCCAATGATACCCCTACACTCACACCTTCATCAAAATCAGGTACCGGACGGCTATAGCCAACCCGCTATGAATAACCCAATCCTTACTAAGACTCACTGAACAGCTGCGCAAGAATTGGGTTATCCTCAGTTTGCAGCTAACAACACATGCATCCAGTTGTTTATTCAGTTTTCAATGCAAGTGGAAATCTTAAGGGCTTATAAAATAAATACCTTAAGCACGCAAGTACGGGGCTCCCTGTGCGAGGCAGGAGAGTTGGGCCCGGGACTCAAGTGCCGCAGCAACTTCTTGGCAAGCCCTTCATCGTCTGTCTCGTCCTCGTCCGACAACTTGATCTTCAAACAAATTGTTCATTAGGGAGCGTAGGACAGTGTTTAGATGCAGTAAGGTTAGTGAAGATCTTGTTTTGAAACTTGTAAAAACAATTGATTTTAACTTAACAGGACGGTATTATTCAGATTTTTATAGTAAAAGAAGGCAGTGGTTACACCCGGCGTAAACTCACCATATCGATTTCCCTGCGTCTTCGTTTCTTTTTCTCTTTCTTGGGTTTGTCCTCTGCATCCCTTTGTTCTTCGGTGGCAGAATGCTCCATATCGCTAATATCTAGCTCTTCCTCTGAAATAATGCAGTACAAATTGAAAAATAGATCGGATGTGAAATGGCATCAAAGAAAAATGCTTCATGGTTTTGGGAAAATGTAGTTGTGCTACGTACTACAGCTTAGTTCCTCCATTGGTATTTGGAAAGATAAAAGTGTGTTTAATAGATAAAATTGCTTTTTACGTATGAAATTACTACTTTTTTTGTTGTTTAGTGTTTTACAATTTCACATTTTTTATTTTTAGTTTTTCCAACCAAGCCAAGCAATTTGCTTTGATTTGAAAATGACAATTGACATCGACTTGACACTGACAATGATTCTTGTATTTTTTTTTAATTTGACAGTGCTAAGGTTTGGTCCGATTTACATAAAAGTCAAGTAAAAAATACAGTCCGTTCACATTGTCTGTGGTTCACAGTTATTTTACTAACATTTTTAGCTCTCTTTTCACTGTATCTGTCTAGTCTTGGTTTAGTCCTCACATAATATCATAGGTTAGACAGAGACAGCCATAAATGTAAGGGGTTAAATAGCTGTGAACGCTTGGAGCAACTTCACTATGTGTAAACGTGATGTATATTCTGCCAATTGCGCCATTGATATTATTATTAACTCTTCTCACAGAGGGGTCTGTATAATATATTTTCTCTTACTTTTATTGCGACCTAAAGAGTTGAAAATGATGGCGCCACGATCGCTTCGTTAGAAAATTTTGCTGTCAAAAAAAGAAAATCAGCTGGGCTATGTATGTCGGTAACTTTGGTTCGTTAAAAATCTCCTCAAACTTGGAAGAGTTATCCTCGGGAATAGAATTCTACGCGCGCACCCCTCTGTCATGGTATGAGAACTATAATTCTTACACGTTTATAAAAACCACTTACCAATCGATATTTCAACAGTCATCTGATTGAATCCGCTGCGCGAAGTGTTCATTGAAAAAATGCCAGCTTGTGCAGTTAGAACGTGTGAAAATAAATCTTAATACCTCAAATTTACAAAAAGATGGTGTAACGTTTCACATGTAAGTATTTTTTTGTTTCATTGAAGCTTATTTTTATATAAAAACTTAAAATAGTTCACTCGGACCGGCATCGAATTTATCGATTCAGTAATGGAGTCTCCGCCAAAGATCGAGAATCATATCCTCCCATGTTTATGCAACATTCAGCCATATGTCCATACCTTACAATCTATTATTGTCTATTGTGGAGAAGAATTCAGTACGCGTACCCCTCTGCCACGGTATAAGAAAAATTGTGCCTACACGTAAAAGAGACACCGGACATTTTATTACACAATTTTAGACTTAAGCGTTCAAGCAATTAAGGCGAAAATGGATTATCAGCATCTGGGTGCATTGTTCTCGCTCGCTCCGCTCCGTAAACCCGTCACCCGTTAACGTTTCGACTTTACCCTGATATGTTTAAGGTCGAAATTTCAGTGAACACCTCCTCCCCCGCGCCTCACGTAAAGCTGACAGAATGTAGTGAGTGCGAATAGTAGAGCGTTACTAGTCCGGAGATAAAACGTCCCTGTCCTCAAAGGATCTCGCAGGGTGACACCGAGCACTTCCAACCTCTAGGTATGATCTAAATGAAATACAGCACAGAATTGTAATTGATTATTTTTTTAATACATGCATGATGTCTGTCTACCTTTTTATTTTACCCTTAGATTATTATAGAGGGAATATAGAGGGAATAGATACGAAGTAAATTCTTATGTCCTCCCGCAAAGATTCAGACCTTATAGTGGTCTGCTAATTTGAGGTCCTGTAGGAACGAAGGGCGTGGATTATATTCTGATTTTTGCCCTCCAACTCTCATTACATCACCTCATTGCTTTAATTTTATTGTTTGCTTCCCTATATCTTAAGATTATGGCATTAAAAATATGTAATCAAATTCTTCGCCTCCCGCCATCCACTATACCCCAAAAGGCTTTTGACAGTTGTAGCCGTCATTATTCTGAGACCATCCAACCAATAAGAAATTATCTTCATATTTGTGTTTTGGCTATAGCAAAGCTGATTGTGATTTCTACAAATATTGTATTAAACGTGTAAATAAATAGAATTTATAACATTGTAAGGGCACAAACAATAAAAAACAACCATGGTTACCTGCTGTGTTTGGGGCTGCGAATCGTGTTCTAAGAACAAAAGCGAATGATTATAATTTTTAGGTTAGTCGTAGTTTTTGTATTTTCACGTCTATGTTTTTGAAATATGAATAAGTGTTCAATGCAGGAACTATAAATGACGTTTAAAACTATCTATTTTAATTCACAACACAGCATAAAACGATAATTTTGAGAAAAGCAAATATATTGAATGTTTACATTACTTCAAATAGTGATGGACAAAGTTACGATTTTATTGCATTGCATTATGTTATTCGATACTTCTCTCGGTGCATAATCGGTAGAAGTCATAATAAATCTATGGTTGTACAGTACTCGTTTTTGCCAAACTTCCTTTAAATCCGACTACCAATTAATGACTACCTATGTTTTTAAGTAGAACATTGGTTAACTATTAGGTTTGTAAAAGACAACATTCATATTGGGCTAATCCTGATAATTCCGACCAAATAGTATTAATGCATATAATTCTAAACATGTTATACCATGGGACCAACCCTTTATGATCACTCCCTGCGTAGTTATCGAATTTTGAAATTAATTATTTTCATATATTAACAAAAATATTCACCAATTTAACTGCTTATTTCTAATAAGTTATTAGAACCGTTCATTGCATATTTAGTAGTATTAGAAGCTTGTCATTTATTTATTTTATTAACATGGTTTTATTAGTTTAACCTGTATGTTTGCTTGCTTGTAACCAACCCATTTGAGCTCGATTTTGACCTACTTTGAGTAATAACATTTTCTTTAAATTTCCACACCTATCAAAGATGGATGACAATACATATACTAAAAAAAATAGAAAAAAATCTATAATTGAAAAATAAATATGGTAAAAAAACTAAAAAAACACTCTTTCGCTACATATCAAACTAAAAAGTGTAAAATAATTTCCAATATAGGCAGAAAATAATAAAGAACGAAAAATGTTAATAAAGCGTGGGGTGCCCGATTTACGAAAAATTATGGCACAAAACACTTTTTTTACAATAGTATTAATATTTTTCGTTCATTATTATTTTCTGCCTATATCAAAAATCATTTTACACTTTTTATTTGATATGCCAAGAAAGCGTGTTTTTTAGTATTTTCTAAACTACCTAATATTGATTTTGGATCTCGGAAACGGCTTCAGTGATTTTGATGATTGTCATTCAAATAAATGTTTTTAAGTTCAATAGAGAACACAAAAGGGTCTACTATCAAATATATCAAAATATTCGTTCGCTGGCCTAAGTGTATGTTGATACATTAAACAGTGTCTCAGTTTCATTCACAGCTAAGTTGATAAAATCTTTTAAAATAATTGTTTTCAAAACTCGGTAACTAACTACTGCACAGGAGGTGATTCTAGAGGGTTGGTCATGTGGGGTAAAATGTACAGGATAATATTATGTATCTATGAATATTATTTCCTAAATAATTGTTTTCGCCGGCACTCTTTCAGATATAGCCCAAAATGAATGATGTCTTTTAAACAGGGTTATTTCTAATCAATTAGCATTGTTTTAGGGGCTTGTTCTGTATCAAAACTAACAACTTTTGTTCTACGACTTTTTTGAGTGGTTTAGAAAGTGCGAAGTAATGAGGAAAGTTATACTATACATATTTATGACAGTAAAAAAAGGTCGTGTCAATCATGAAGGCGCCATCGTAATTATAATAGCTAATTAGCATATTTCTGTTTCTTTTTCACTTTAGGCATTCGATAGAGAGAACACTTTTTAAGTTTGCTATTTAATTTACGATAGCGCCTTCATAATTGGGCCTAGTATAGCTTAAAAACTACGCTTTATAAGTTTAGTACATCGGCAGTCACACAGAAGAGAGAAGGTCTCTTTTCTGTGGGCAGTCAGGTATTTCTCGGAAAAATCGATATTTTTATCGATTCGAGTTTCGAATCGATTTTCGAATTATTGATTTAGCGCAACGCTTCAAGGGGGCGGGGCAAAATCGACGCCATGTTTCCGAGATATTGTATGACGTAGCTATGATACGTTATTTTTGTGCTAGGGCGCCCCTATGATTTTACCACACTCTCCTCAGCGATGCTATGCGGCGACGGCAAGTCTCGGCCTCTGCCCACTACGCTCTAAATGCTTCGTGCGTGTACACAAAATGTGGCAAAAAATCAATCTATGTATAGACAGGTAAGTCAACGTAACGGCTACCTATTTAAAGAGGCGGTTTCACTTGAAAATAAGTTCACCATTTATTTTGTTGCTAACACATGTTCTGTTTTCATTAAAAAATATTTTCTTTAAAAAATGAGCCTGGTGCAAAAGGCTCATTTTTTGTTATTTGTATGTACCTATTTATGTTTATATGTTTTCCATATAAATATATAAAGGTGTACATATTTGTTTAGTTCATAGATTATAAAGCACTCCCTAATATACTTAAACTATGTTTTTAGAAGACTATCGGAGGCGCTGTTAGCCTGATAAAGTCATTTGTATAATATTATTGCATACAAATTTTTAAGACTGTGTCTAGTTTGTACGTACTTTGTAACTAGGTATTTTTCTGATCAATAAAGAACTTTTAAAAATTAATAAATCATGTTCTGTAGTCGGGTAAAAATAAAGAGGCGGGCGGTAAGACCTGTAGGTACTATAATTAAGTAGGTATTACGAAAAGTAACTACTTATGAGTCTGGTACTGTGTCGCAGGAGCCTCACGCGTCGAAATCATCGATATTTACCTACAGAATATCGTGTGCATCATCGCATACATGTCAGTCTGTAGTGTGTTTGATGCTTTGATCAAATTATGGGGTCCATCCAAACAAACCGCCGATACTGAAACCTGGTTTACCAGGCGCTTATGATGCGCACATGATAGGTATACTGAGCGCCACACAAATTGAAAGATGGGAAGTTAGCTGCAGAGAGCTGCGCAAACGCCAAAATATAGACGTTAGCGGGTGCCAGAGAGACGAGACGCCGGCGCACACTTGCCCGCCAACCTCGTGCCTCCCGCGCGCTCTCTACGCCCGAGCCCACGACTTCGCCATTTGTATAGGCATTGTGCACACATGCATAATTAGCGAATCACGGCGAATAATCATCAGCGGCTAACTTCCCATCTTTCAATTTGTATGGCGCTCAGTATACTACATAAAATATCGCAGAGATCTACCTACAATCTGTGGTGGGTAGGTATGTAACCTACTTACGTTACCTATTTGTAGTAATATTTTGCCTATGATAGGAAACTTAGGGGACAGAGCTCTGCACTGGGTTGAATCAAGCTGTCAATGATGGTGATGATAGGTAAGTACTCGTAGGTACCTAACAACCGGCTATGTATTATAATCAGTACGTTATATTACACAATCATGCTAGTTGATAAAACCCATAAAATCCGTACCTTATTACCGTAATCTAAGCATGCGTAGGTACATAATAAAATGTCGTAACATTGTATAATACCTAGTGGAAACAATCCTACCTAGGACCATGGGTAATGTATGATACAGTGTATGAAATAACAATAGTACGTCTTGGGTATGAATTCGCAACTATGGCATTTCCGTTCCCAATAATTTATTTTGTATCTACTTACCTACTTATCGTAACATTCACATAAGTCCTATTGTGTTTTGTTCTAAGAAAATGCCGTGGACTTGCGAATATACCCAGTTTCATATTGGTATATCCCGAATCATACTTAATGGCGTCTCTGAAGCTAGCTACAAATTGCGCAAATCCCCACTCCTCGCTCGCTGGCGTTAACATATGTATTTATGAACTGAGCAACGAACCGCTTCGTGTTCACAGACACAGTTGAATTTGATTTGGCTCATAATGGCGGCGTGGCCACCAGGATCTCTCTCGTGCGTAAGAAATAGAAAATATCTAATTTCAAAAGATGCATTTCTGTAGGTAGGTAGGTACGTATCAATCTAAGTAAATAGTTAAACAAACATAACACCCGCTATTAATTCTATACGTTATTAATTAAAAATATTAGCGAGTGCTATAACATGAAATATAGCTCCTAGTAATAATTTTGTTCTATTATATAAAATACGCCCGTAAAGTTAGTTTCGAAAAATAATAATTAGAATCGAGTTTACTTATTAGTACCTACTTACCTACCTATTATTTATTAAAATTAGAAGTGAGATCGTTGATTCCTCGTTTCCTTCTTAGTCCATTATTTCATTCAATCAATTGTTCTTCCATTCCTTCCCCTGTTCTTTAGAATATGTAATTGTCACCGAAACCTAGACAAAATCAGGCAGAGTAGGCGTCACGCGTACCTAATCATGGCATGGCAGTCGGTGCGAATTAGGATTTTGAATTATTAATAACAGATCAAAACTCTGCGTAGCACTCGACACTCTAAAGATAGGAAATAACACGTTGTTCTGTTTCTAAGCTGCTTTTCATAAATAAAAGCCTCTAAAAAGGCTCTATGAATGAGCTCTATAACAC
The DNA here is from genome assembly GCA_949316475.1 of Hypomecis punctinalis. NCBI lineage: Eukaryota > Metazoa > Arthropoda > Insecta > Lepidoptera > Geometridae > Hypomecis > Hypomecis punctinalis. The sequence goes on from OX438798.1 coordinate 23,555,451, forward strand.
AATGTCATAACACAATTAGAGAAATTCCCTTCTATCTCTTCTCAAACGTTCATCAGTTATTTAACTCATTTATTACAAGGTAGAGGCGTGCACCCGACCGGTGTTGATCGATCCCGCTATCGGCCGCTAGCGCAATTAATTGCAAACATCGCTCTTTGTACCAAACCACCAAGTAGGTAGGTAGGTAACTTCTATGTTTAGGATATCCTACTAAGCCTACTAAGGCGAGATGGGGATGATTGTAACCATCGTTTCGAACAAATTTTGCTAAGGAGCCAGCTCAGAATTCTAAAAAAGCTCTTTCATACATTTTGTCGATTCTGTGTTGTGATTTGGTTTTTGTATTCTGCGTTGGCCCCATAGTAATTTGTTCATAATGATGGTCTGAATCAGTGCCTTTTGACTTAGTAGCTAGTCAACATCATTTTCGTAACTTTTCAGTTTTGCTTAAAAAAATTAAAAATATCTTCTTGTTTTCACTTATTTATTATTTATATAATATTTTAATTGCCTCTGCGCTAAATACGTTTTTAAGTTTTAACAAAAATCATGGTATGTAACTGAGCGTGTCGCGGTGTGACGTCACCTGTCGGCGCCATCGGGAGATCAGTGCCGGTTGTTCGCAGCCGGCATTATGCTGAGATGGAGCCGACTTGTCGCAGAAATAAAACAATGTTTAGTTAGTGTAGTGTTAAGTTTATTTTTATTGTTTATAAACATTTTTTTGTTTTTGTTTCATAAATAAATTACTTTACTTACTTACTAAAACTACATTCATGGATGGCAAGGTAGGGCAGCGCACCTGGTCGTGGTGATCGATCCCGCTCCCGGCCGCCAGCGCCAGTAATGGTCAACATCGCTCCGTGCCAGTTGCCGGCCGAACTCGCATTATACTCCGCCGATGCGCCGCGTTATGGACTGCGCTTTGGAAGATCGGCTAGTGCTGTACCGAGAGCGGACAAACTTAGGAATAGTGGCTAGCTTAAATGGCGTTTGGTGCATACAAGTAATTTCGTATAGACCGGGTGGCTAGCCGTGTCAGAGATTTCAAGCCGCCTGAAGACCTCTGACATAGCAAAACGGCTAAAACAACCGGGACCTACAATTTAACGTGTCATCCGAGCAATGGTAGCGCTCAGAAAGAAAAGCCACCCTCGATCACCCATCCAAAGACCGTACTGACCGTTGCTTACCTTCGTTGATCGCTGACAAACACCAAGTTAAACTACGCTATGAGCGCTACAGCGGATATCGCTGTAGACATTGGATATAAAATATGTATAAAATTATTTACCGGTAATATTATGTACCTAATAATATAATAATAATAAGTAAGTAAGTAAGTTCGTATAGGCCGGGTGGCTAGCCCTGGTGTCAGAGTTTTTAGGCCGCCTGAAGGCCTCTGACATGGCTAAACGGTTGAAACAACCGGGTTATTATAATAATAATAACATTGCCTTTATTTCCCTATATTTTTACTAATTAACAGAGTTTAAAAATTTTCTAATATGTACTGTACTGTACTGTACCAGCCTTTTTAATAGTCCGCTGCAGGACGTAGGCCTACCCACGAAAGGTGATTGGGCCATATCCACCACGCTAGCCCAGCGCAGGTTGGTGGATTCACATACGCCATGTAATTTCTTCTAGGGAAGCATGCAGGTTGCCTCACGATGTTTTCCTTCACCGAAAAGCCCGTGGTGTGAAATTCCGTAAATAAATTCCAATGAATTCATTGGTACGGGACCGGGATTTGAACCCACGACCTCACGATTGTAAGGCGGGTGTCATTACCACTAGACCACTACGGCTTTTTAATATAGGTACAGTTTTTTTCAAATTGGTTGTTACTGTAATATAGGTACAGTAACAATCAATTTGAAAAAAAAAGTGTAAAATGATATAAATGATATTACGTACATGATACATCCCCCAAAATGTAGTGTAGTGTAGTGTGATAGCTGTCATATTTTACACCACCTTAAACCACGGAGATTCCTCCGTGGCTCCACCGTATCTACACAACAAGAAATAAGTAAAACTATGAATGGTTGTTCTACATTGCTCTTGCGAGTACAATAATAAATAATTGAAGAAATACACCTGTAATTTAACATGGCTTGATGATCTACTCAAGTTCACAGAAACACGGTGGATGCAAGACACTTAACTGAAAATCTACAGGAAGGGCCTATTTGCAGCAGTGACGTCATATACCTAATGTTGGTCTATAACAATATGGTTATTTTAATAAGTTTTACTTGCGTGTGTTTTTTTATGGCAGACAGCAAGTCTACAAAACTTTTTTAAGAGGGGAAAATCTTCGTAAAATACCCAGCTGCTTCGGGGTACAGACGGGTATTGTGGGATTGCAACCACTAAAAGTAGCCTGCTTCTAGTGTGCTGTCTTGCCGGGATCTCCAGGGGAACGCACCGGAGCTCCTAGCACTTTTTTTACTAACGTCATGAGATTGATTGACGCATACATTCATATACGACAACGTGGGCACTCAGCGTTATCGTCATATTGTACTCCCCGGGCAGTTTGAGTCGATGGCTAGAGCCCCATCTCCAACCACCCGCGAGCCCAGAGTCTCTTTTTTAGTAGGATTTTACTACAGGCCGAGGATACCGATGCCTTATTCTATTGCCTTGGCATTAGGACCAAGGTCTACCATAGGTACCTAGTTTCGACTGTCGATCGTATTTGCCGATTTTTCTCAAAATTTACAAGCGCGCGGGCTCGTCTCGAATACTTAGCACATAGAGATAATGGTGGTGATGATCAAATTTACGTTGCTACCGTTACACCAGCAACCTTACCCAGAGCCAGCTCGCGTTTCGCTACCACTCGGTTCCGTGTGATCGGCTAATTAAATTGGCCGGCTCGCGGGCGCTAATAGAAAATCGCGTTTAATAAATCGAGTCTGTTCTTCCTGGTCTGCCAGATGTATAGATGCTCGTTCAAGCGCGGTGATCGCTTGCACGCAGCACGGTTGTTTCTGCTCATCTGTAAAAAAATATACAGTTCACTCTTTGTCAAAATCTAGGTCTTTGCTCTATGTCTACAACATGACTAATCCAGGTATTGTCAAAAAAAATTTTATTGACCCATAACATGAAAATATTTTACTAATCTGGCTGGTCGCTAAGTAAAAGCATGAAAAAATATCATCAACAGAAAAAATGCCAAATCGATGACTTTTACTCATCATTTTTTCTGTTTTAAAGTTGATCACAACAATGAGTTGACTTCCTCTGAGAAAATTGGCTTTGTTTGTGGGGCTGTAACGTTCTTGAATGAGGACCATGCGTTGGATATCGATGGATGAGGTAACACACACAGACAGGTCTTGTTGAAAATCTGTAGAACACTGTGTCCAGCAATATATGATAGAGACGTCTATATCTATGCTCTTCCTTCCGCTCCCTTCTTACCGCGCGAGGCCTATAGTGGAGGAAACCTTACGGCTTACTATACCTATATAAATTGTTGTTTTGATGCCCCCCTAAAATATACATTTTATTTTTTAATTAAGTTAATATTCAAATAAATATTATATTAAAAATTCAAGCAATATGACACAAATTAAATCTTGTTTTACCGCCTAACCAAATGAAAATAAGTTTCTACGACACCGGCTGCAGTGACTGTAGGTTAGGTAGGTATTCGTTACCATTGTTCATGGATCGTAAACTCTGATTTCGCATTCGGCATCGCCAGTGGGTATCGCCCGATGTTAACAGACTTTCGCATTTATCTACTCGTACATACGCAAGAAACATCTTTCTCTCTTTAGCATAACAGTTGTAAATAGGTTGTAAGTGTGACGTTCAAACAACTCGGAATTTAGTAGCAAATCTTGAAGATTTGTAGTTTAAAAATCAATGTTTCAGACACTAGATCCTCGAAGAAGTGTGGAAACTTGTTTATACCTGAGCGCTGCAGTGTCGCGGTTGCTCGGATGACGTCATGTTTACATTGTTTACCTAATATCAAGTAGGCTCCGGTTGTTTTGCCATGTTAGAGGCCTTTGGCGCTTAGGCGGCTTAAAAACTTTGGTATCACTAGGGTTGACGAACCAGCCTGCAGCACAGGTATTGGAATAAAGAAAGAATGCTAACCATAATTATGCCAACCGTCAACGAAAATTTATAAAGAGTTTCAAAGCCTAGGTAATCTAGTAAGTCTCATAACTTCATTTTTTTATGTTTAAAATATTTTGGCATTTGGCTACCAACTCGCCTTATGAAAAGCGATGTTGTTGTCGAAGATGGATTATCAAGACGTCAAATATATCTATCCTCCCTTGCCCTGAAGATATTAGGTCTTATAGGAATGTTTGGACTATTCGTAAATTCTGCATTGCAAAGAATGAAAACTAAACATTTGTTCAAGAGGATTTATAAAGTAACAGCTGTTCTGAAGTGTTAATTTATAAAGAATTGAAATTCCTGGCAAATCCGCGATAATATTGAATGAATAGGGTATGAATTTCTTCTTTTCAGTCGAATAACAGAAATTCCTTAGCTTATTCGATCTGTGTGCCTAAAAATTAGTACCTAGCATTCCACTCTCAGAGTATTCTTTTGCTTACTGTGGATGCTTTTTGTTCCTCTATAAACTTATTTCCTCACTTGAATATAAAATTGCACTTCAGACACTTCGACCAAATAAAAAACACTATACGCTTACACACGCAGTGCAGAACTAAGGTAGGTATTATCAGTCAGTCAATCTAAGGACTCTTTGTATTGCAATCGGAGATTCTATTTTGGACTCTACCGTCAGTCAGATATACTTTTGATACTTAATATTTAGCATCTTTAACAGCTGGCAACCCTTAATTGCGGCTAGATTTACTTACGCAACCGATAAATACCGACCTATAAATAATTGATGTACCTACGTTATGAACGTAAAAACACTCCAAAATCATGCCTCTTCAAACCTGGCTGCCAGGAGCAGAGGCCAAATGTTCACTGACAACCGTGGTTTTTTAGAGTCCTTATGTGTATAACTATGCAATGGTAGACATTTTTTTGAAAAAACATATGAACGAAATTATATCCCAGAAAAAAAAAATTAAATGAAAAACATTTGCGGCCAAATCTCGATAGGCAACCTTTTCCTGGTCATAAATTTATTTACAAAATAGGTTTTCAGCGTGTACGCTACGAGCGGGAACTTTCTGTAGTGCGATCTTAGCCTTTAAAAGTTTTTTGTCCTCAATGGTGTTATAGCTATGAGATGAGTGTAGTTGTGATGGTGGAATTTCCAACTGGGCGCTACCGCGGCTCGGATGACACGTTAAATTGTAGGTCCCGGTAGTTTTAACCGGTTAGCTATGTCAGAGACCTTCAGGAGGCATAAAAACTCTGACACTAAGGCCAGCCACCCGGCCTATACGTGGAGTATTAAGTATAACTATAGGTAGAGAATGAACTTTACTACCTAGGTGTTTATCTATGGTCAAGAAGCATATACCTTGTACATTGTAGGTATAAGCTTCTTGCCAATGGTGGACAAATGATGGAAAGAGATGAGTGGTCATTCTGTACATAGATTATAAATTATAATACTTATTGACATTCTGTGATGCAAGTTAAGGGTTAAAAATATAAGAGATTAGCGTCCTCACGCGGTTCCAATTAGCACGGGCGAGGCGATGCGATGCGTTGCGATGGTGCGGTGACGAACAATACGCGATGCCATGCGATAATCGGCCAGAGTGGCCCGCGCGGGCTGGAGGAATGTTACGTCGTAGAGCTTCGGTGTAAGGTCGTGGAATTAGCTATTGCCAGACTTTTGTGTTTTTTTATGTTTTTATAAGTCTGCTGAATATAAGTCTTCCCAAGAATCTTACTAAAATGTTTTATCGACGCAAAAGTTTGTAAGTATGTAGGTATGTAAGGATATTTGTTAGTCTTTCATGCAAAAACCACTAAACGGATTGAGATGAAACTTTGTAATATTGATGCTTATACATCAGAATAACACATATGCTATAATTTTATAGATATCGCGTGAAACGAAGTTTACCGGGTCAGCTAGTTACATTTAAATAAATTTCCTATTAGGCCGGTAGTCGATGGACATAGATGTGATGGGACATAGTAGAGTGCCAGCAGCGAGATACGTAGTCAGCAGATTTTTGTTCCCAGGATTGGATTAAGATTTGAATTTAAATCTGGATTTGAATTGGCATATTGTACCATGTATTTCATGAGCTATTTAGCATATTTTCACACGTTTAGAATCAAATCAAATGGTAAAGCGATATAATTTTATTTACTCCTACTCCTCCTACTGAAATTCATTACTCGGCTAATTCTCCTCGAAGCCCAAATTTGATGGTCACACAGTTATATTTCCTAAACGGTATGAGATATATACAAAATTCTTGAATTAGAGGATAGAGCATTTATTAGTCTACAAAATACACAAAGCTTATCATAATAGAAGCATAAATAATACCAAAAAATTGACATCCATTGTCAAAAACGGGGTCATTTTCGGTATTCTCCTCGTGTCACACTTCCCGTTTCAGAAAAACATTTGGTTACTGCCACACCAAATTTCAGTGTATTTGTATGATACATATACTTCAGTTTTCATAATAAAACACACTTTACATCGAATAGTCTAAAATGTATCTATTCATCATCATTTTAAATTTATAACAACATATGCGTATGTCACACGATTTTAAATTCTTTAGATTTGCGTAGTTTAACGGTTGGCTTTTGAACACAACATCAGCAATTAAGCTCAGAGTTCGTTTCGCTCAAACTTCAGTCGTCTCCCGCCACCGTGGACGTAAGACGTGCGGCTCCTCGTGCACAAGAATAAAATTATTCGTAAGTAAACATTTTTTCGTAGATATACCGTCACTTGCGTGGACCTCATTTATGTGCATTATATTTTAGCAATTAAAATCAAAGATAGCTCATTTAAAACATCAAAATGTGCGAGATATTGATGTAGGTTTTGGTTACGAAACACCTAAAAAATTTGCAGAATTTAGAAAAAACTGATAATTTCGTGCCGTCACTTTCGTGGCCTTTCGGGCCACGAAAGTGATTTTAGGCCACGAAAGTGATGTTTTGTATTGCTTTATTTAGAAACTAACTGCGCCCCGTGGTGCTACCTGCGTTTACCTGGGATAAAAAGTAGCCTATGTGTTAATCCCGGGTCTAAACTATATCCATACCAAATTTCATCAAAATCCGTCCAGCTTGCTGAGCGTGACAGATTAACAAACATACTTGCGCACACCCTAACACACTCACTCACAAACTTTCGCATTTATAATATTAGTGTGATGTGATATAGCAACTGAAATAAAGTTTTTTTACAAAATCATCTTTTTCAGGTTTTGTGAAATAGTATTTGTAATTCATTCTAATGTTGTTTTACGTAGGTATATAAAAAGTACCCTTCATGGTCCATACCTTTGTTCATCATCCATCCCCATCTGATACTGTGCGGAATTATGACACTATTAGCAGTATAGTTTAATGTTTTTTTCAGAACTGAATAATGCCACAGACGAGGGAGAAAAAGATAGAGGCCGAAAGAAAAAGGAGAAATAAAATTAAAGAAAACCCAGAGCTTCACAATGCGGTCAAGGCAAAGGCAAGGGATCGGTACTATCGATGAAAAGTCAGAGGAGAAGTTATACCGGCCAGTGAAATGACCATCAAACAAAGAAAAATAAAACAGTTAAGAGACAGAATAAAAAGCAAACTGTACCGCGAGAGGAAAAAAAAGTTGCTAAGCCGCGCCCTTGAAGAAGAACTTGTATATTGCGAAGATAATTCTACTATTAATGCTAATGATCCACTTTCTTCTTCGCTACCAATACCAACCACCTCTAGACCAGCCACCGAACCAGCAATACGTAGATCATCCCAAAGACTGAGTAAGCGAACAAACCTAAGTTCGTCTTTTGTCACAGACACGTCGGCACCTCTACCAGATCCTCCTACACAATCCGTCATCACCCCTCCAAGATCACCTAATACGTCGACACCTCAACCACATTCTCCTAGACGATCCGTTAACACCTCTAGAGAGGTGATAACTTTCAGATCACCTGATATTGTACCAAGTTGCAGCAAAACAACACCAAATGTTGATATAACATGCGGTGATTCTACTTCAGCGCCATTACTGCCTAAAAAACGATATTCACGAGCTTGGGTTGACGATGCATCTAGTACAACATCTCAGTCTACGAACACTGATTCTTCAGCCATATCTAGTGTTGAATCTTCACCAACAGCAAGTCCAAGAAGCCACAAACGTCGTAAAGCTGGTAACGAGGTACTTAGAAATAAATTGAATCAGTCAAGAAAAGATGCTTTTGATAAGAAAATGTTGCATAAGCGAGTAATGGAACTGAAAGCTTTAAATTCCAAGTACAGGCAACAATTGTCAAGATTAAAAAATAATATTTTGGAGATTAAGAAAATTAAAAATCTTAACTCTGATTCGTCACATTATAACAAAAAAGAAGAAGATTCGGAAAATTCTGATGAAAACATAAAAGAAGAAAGTCAAATGTGCCAAGATGTACGCAATTTTTACTGCCGTGACGATAATAGTAGAATATGTGCTGGAAAGAATAAATGTATAACAAAACATAAGAAAAAAGAACAAAGAAGACTTCTAACAGACACAATGCTCAACTTGCACGAAAAATTCCTGGAAGAGTTTCCTCACCACAACATTGCGTACTCTTATTTCTGCAAATTGAGACCTTTTTATGTTCTGATACCCACTCTTAAAGATAGAGAAACCTGTCAGTGTAAAACGGATGCCAATATGGATCTAATTATAGAATCATTGCATCGTTATAATATAATTGCAGAAAAGAAAGCAGATGGTGTCTTGAACAAACTTTGTTGTGATTCTAGAAACAAGGAATGTTTGAGCCGCCAATGTGAGACTTGCAGAAACAAAACGCTTGATTACAAAGAGTTCGATAACATGACAACTATTGATTACTGGTCATGGCAAAAAGTTAAAACAGAGTACGTCAAAGATGGTCAAATAAATAATGCATTTCGTATGGTAAAACAAAAAGTCATTGCGTCACCTAAAGATGTGATTAAAGAATTTGAAAAGCAGATCACCCCCTATATGCAGCACGTCTGTAATATGAGATCTCAATTCTCCTATTTAAAGAAGTTGAAACAGAATTTGACATCACAGGACGCGATTGTGCACTGTGATTTCAGCGAAAACTACGGAACCAAATACTCAAACGAAATTCAAGCAGTTCACTTTGGTGGCAGTCGTTCCCAAATAACACTACACACTGTTGTGATCTATTTTGTGTCTCAAGGTGAACATAAAAAGCAGTGCTTTTGTACAGTAAGCAAATCACTACGTCACGATGCGTCGGCTATTTGGGAGCACCTAATTCCTGTAATGGTATTCATAAAGAAAAACGCACCATCTGTGTCGAAACTTCATTTTATTTCCGACTCGCCTTCTGCCCAGTATCGGAACCGAAAAATGTTTTACATTATGTCGAAACTTGCTTGGGACTTTGAAGGGCTTGAAGTTGTCTCATGGAACTACACAGAGTCGGGTCACGGAAAGGGTGCTCCTGATGGTGTAGGGGGTACACTAAAAAGAACTGCAGACTTACTCGTAGCTCAAGGGAACGACATTTCAGATATGGACACTCTGACAGCACATTTGAAAAGAAAAGTTAAGGACATACTCTTTGAAGAAGTAGATGAAGGAGCCATTTTTGAAAAAGATTTGTTGATACCATCTATTCTTCCCGAATTCAAAGGCTCAATGAAAGTGCATCAAGTTGTTTGGAACTGTAGAAGACCTAATATAATGGTCATGCGAAAACTGAGTTGCGAAGTAGACGATTGCGCTATTTCTTTAATTTACTGTCAACACGGGAATCACATTGGACTTTACGATCCAGATCCCAACCAGAATATAAATAAAAGTGACAACGATTATCAAGAAACAAAACGCATAAATATAATATCTAACAAAGTTATCAGGGCGCCACATAATGCCGCTAAACAAGAAACTAAACATCATAAGATATTATCCAAACAAGTCGTCAAGGCACCACAAAATGCCACTAAAAAGTCTTCCAAAAAAACATCCTTAGAATCCGAAAACATCAAAGTTGATAAGCAAAAAATCGCGAACATGGATTGTCTTACAGGTAAAACTGACGATGTTGATGCTAAAATCAATTTAGCTCCAGATGATAGCTTTTGGATCAATCTCTCTCCCATGAGCAGCGAATACCAGAGACCTTCTCTGACTAATGTTGTTTTGTCTGCATTAGACAACAACGTTTCTAATCCAGTAGAGAAAAAGAAAATTAGACTCTGTTCGAATGATGATTCGGATTCCGATTACAATATATTTGATTTACGTAAAAAAGAATTGTCTGATTTAGACAAAAACGTTCCTAATCCAAAGAAGAAATGGGAACGTTGTTTCTGGTCAGATGATGATTCGGATTTGAATGACAATATGTTTTGATAACGTAAATACTTAATAATTCAAATAAGATAAGATAAGATAAAGATAAAAAATGTTTATTTGTAACCAAAGAAATACACAAAGAAATGTTATAGTTAAATGTAAAAGTATAATATTAGATAATTCCAAGGTTGTTTAATAGATGTTGGCTATGTGATACATTTTGGGGATTCAGGTTTGTATTACCATATTCATGGTAGATTGTGGGATCCCTAGCTCTTGCACTAGGATTCTGAATAGGTTACTGTCTTTTGTACTAAGATATTTTTAGACGTTTTTGTTTTTTATAGGTATAGTTTTTGTTTTTGAAAAAAGACTGGTACAACCTAGTATAGTGTCTAGTTATGTTCTGGGTGTTCTCCTATGTTTTGAGGTTTATTGTTGCACAAAGTCGTTTCGTTTTAAATATATCTATATTAAGATTTTAATAATAAAAACTCAAAAATAAAATTGTGTAGTTATTAATTGACGTAGCAAATCAGTATACCTGATTCTTAGGTTTGGCTTCCAGCATTACTTTTACCCTAGTAAAGAGCACTAAACGTGTTTATCATGAAAATAAAAAAAGAAAATTTAGTTTGACAAACAGTAGTAAATTTTGGGAAAATAATGCCTATAAAGTAACATCGTCACTTTCGTGGACCATCGCGTCACTTTCGTGGCATCTAGAACTTCAAACCCATTTTTCTTCCAAACGAGTTACACGATTTTATTAATTCATACATGAATTTACTCGTCTCATCAAATGTTACAGTTATTTTACAAAAATAGATGAAATACGCAGGAAACAAAAAAGGCCACGAAAGTGATGATGAGAATCGAGTCCAGGAGAATTGTGTGTTCCATTCTATAACATTGTTAAATTAACATCTATATAAATTAGATTAATGTCATAAAAAACTGCGTCTATATACGCATTTTGAATGATTTTGTTTTAGATAATCTTCTAACCAAGTAGGTTTTACAGCATAGCATATGTCATTTTTTCATCCACGAGCGCCCAAAAATAAATTGGTATAGTAATTAAAATTAAAAAAGCTTTTCTATCAAGGACAAAAGTAGCAGGTGGCTATAAAATTGACTCATCCAATAAAAAATCAGATTGATTCTAATTGATGCTTTTGCAATAAACCGATGACGCAACGTAACCCAAAATGTGTGAATTGAACAGTTTTGTTCTACAAAATATTCACATTGTGAAAGTCTATTAATTTTATATGTGTGAGAAGCAACCAAACGGCACACGGTCGCGTGTTACAGAACGCGTAGAGATGGATTACGAAGACGGTATTATCATCATGATCGTGTCAGCTGTAAGAGGCGACACAAGGCTTACTGCCGTACATAGACGTCCCCAATATATTTAAATTAAGTCCAGTTGGAACTGGTTTGTATCCAGCGCGTTTATGTGGTCTTTATGAGATTGTCTGTTCACGTTTTCGGTGGTATTCTTACGATACGCGGTAATGCCGTGGTAGTCTAGAGGTAGTGAGACCCGCCTTACAATCGTGAGGTCGTGGGTTCAAATGCCGATCCCGTACCAATGAGTTCCTTGGAATTATGTACGGAATTTCACACCACTGGCTTTTCACACACATCTGTAGAATAAATTCGATGGCGTATGTGAATCCACCAAACCACACTGGGCTAGTGTGGTGGAAATGGCCCAATAACTCTTCGTGGGTAGGCCTACGTCCTGCAGTGGACTATTAAAAAGGCTGGTACAGTACAATACGCGTATCGGTAGGTATGTGAAGAAGATGATCTACCCAAGATCTCTAATAAGCAAGATCGTAGGATTGTTAGGTTGAGTGTAGTTTTGTTCGTGTTGCTTTCTTCATTCTGCCCCTACAGGCCTGCATATATCTGCTTTGGTGCAGAACTCTGAAAAAAAGTATTTAATTTGCTCAAAGCATCACTGAATCTTTATGATGTAGCTACTGACCAAAAGGCATTAACACAGAGTCGTATTAGCTCTGTGGGCATTAATATGTCGACGTAAATTATGCAAATTCACCGTTTTTGCAAGGAGGTAGCAAATACTCAGAATTTATGACTTCGCCTTGGCCTTCTGATCTTGGGACTTATGTAAGTGATCAGAAATGTTCTAACATCAGCTCGAATTAGCATGTTTCAATCATTTCGCTAAGAATATCTATCTTCTTTTTCCTTGATAAGTAGGTGAAATCTAGTATCATAATTATTGCTGCTGAGGTGCTGCTGAGATGATATTGATGGTTGGTTGGTTAGCGGTAATCTTGTAGATATTTGCTAGGACTACCGATTTACGAAAGAGGCAGTCAGATAGGATTAATTGTAGTAGGTACATAAAGTGAACTGTATCTATTTTAATCTTGAGTGTAGGCATAGGCCAAATCATACAAGTCAGCGGTTATGAAGTTAGCTAAAAGTTGCGCAAAATCCAATCAACGCGCAGTTTTATGTGAGCTTCAGTGAGGATTGGATATTGCGCAGCGTGTAGCTTCACATCCGCCGACTTGTATGATTAACTCTACTAAATGATTTTTGTTATTAAATAAATTTTCAACTATATCCACATATCTTGATATGTTTGTATATTAATCTGTATTGTTTAACAGCAATGTCTTTAAAAAAATGTCATTATTTTTGAATTGTGCATATTTTTGACCGACGAACCGATGGAGGTACTCAATTCGACGCGTATACAATGTGTTTGTCTACCGGTGTCGGAGCCTTAAGCGGTGACATGTAAGGCAAATTTTGAATAACTTTTAATGTCGGTCCACTCTGAAAACAAAAAAAAAAGCTTTTCCATACTTTTGTCGAAAGTCTATAAAATATCGTATGGAACAGCAGTTTTTTTTTACGTTTTCAGAGTTGGTCCCTTAGTAAAAGTTGTTCAAAATTTGCCATAGATGTCTTCGCTTAAGGTTCCGACACCGGTGGTAGACAAACACATTGTATATATTTTTTTAATGTGTAACCATGCACAACTCTTTTCGTAGTAGGTAGGTAGTCCGACTTCAATAAATCTTTTATTTATTAGCAAGAGTAATCATCGAGATTGGTCCCATTTAAATTTACTATGTTCTGATGATACATGTTTTAACAAATAAAATGATTTTGAATCTTTTTAAAAATAGTGCTTAAGTTCTGAGCACTAAAAGCGGTGTCATTAACTGGAGTTATCAGGTCGCGGCTAGCGGAGCAGTTTAGGCATTTCCCACAGGACCTAGCCAAAGCATTCCCGCGGCATTCTCCGGACCTTTAACAATTTAATTCAGTCGTTTACGAGTCCCGAGATAATCTGGCCCTTTGTTTAGCGCCCTTCATAAACTTAATTGTCCAGTTCAAAGTTATAGATGCAAAGGAAATTCGCTTTACGCGCTGGAATCTCGCGTATGCCTGTTGCGGGCAAAAACGCCTGAGAAATTTCGCATGCCATGCAAATTAATCTATTCGCTTTTCTGTTATAAAATCTATTTTACAACATTGTTATCGGATCAGCATCTAAATAGAGTTACGATGTTGTTACAGAGCTGATTACTTTGTTACGCATTAATACTTACATCAGTATTCAGACAATAATCGTGAATTCTTCAGTCAATAAATAAACATGGTTGTCTAATACGGTAATCAGCTGTATAACGGCTTTTCAAACGTCCACAGCTCTCTTACTCGCATTTTTGCAAGTTAGAGTACAAATTTTAGAAATGTATTAAAGAAAAATTGATTTCTATATTATTATCTTTTAGTAATAAAAAAAAAGTAAATAAGAAATTTAAAAAAGATCGACAAAAACTGTTCTATATGTTTTTATTCGTAACCTAATCAAATTGTTGAGTGAAAGTGAAAAAATGAGTTTTAAAAACAAAATACCTATCTAGTGATTGCACGGGCAAGATAAAAAATTGTCGTTTAAAAACCCTTTAAGCCGGTACACAAATCAATTATTGTAGATGTTGTAAGTTTATTTCTTAAGTCATACAATTACAAATTATTCTTATAATTACAATCTGAATTTTAATGTTAAAAACATATGTCAAAAGAGAATCAGAAACAATAAGTAAAATTTAAGTCAACATTATATTAAATATTAATCAAACAGCCCTCCCCTGATCGTGCCCTGGCCAAAAGTGCCCATAATGCAAGCCGCGTTGCCGCGCTGGATCGCCAATGATATATGCTGGACCAAATACGAGCCAGAGCGAGGATCGCGGCCTTTTTCCTTAAGGCGCCGCCCCAGGTCGCCAACGAATCTCCAAGCTTCGGAGCACCACGGACCGGCCGTCTCGACAGCAAAAGGGACGAAATCGTACGCCGACTCCAGGCAGGCATATTTTAGGTGTTTGCCTCTGGCGGCGGCTTCTGCCCCCGCACCAGCTGATTGCTGGGTGACTGGGAGGTGGCAGGTTGCAAAGGTGCTAACACACGTTGCATCCCACACGAGACAGCGCCCTTTCCGCCATGGAATCAAAGTAAGACCGTCGGGTCTCTTGCCGTCCGACCGAGACAAGCCGGGGGGCTCCAGAACGCTTGGCACCTCGGCGGACACAAGGGCACGCCGCAGCAAATGGTTGATGTCATGATGTCGTGGTCTTCGTCCGGCGCTACGTATGCAGGACAGGCCGTGATGGCCGTCTGCTTCCACTCTCGCACCGCAAATACAGATGTGGGGCTCGCAGACGTTGCAACCGAGACGAAGAGCCGCGGCTACTCTGAGCGAGTCATCGTCCAATAGCGTGCCCATGTGCGGCGAGGGTAAAGCGTGAAGCCAAGCTCCAGACTCGGGTCTGGCAGCAGCAATTACTCTAGCTCGGTCGATCCCTGAGCTTTCCCTCTGCATCGATAAAAACAACTTTGTATACAGAGCATCATCCCAACTCCTCTGACGATCTGGTTTTTCCGGAGGATCCACGCCATCGCACAAAATGGACCAAGCGCTGAGGGCCTCAGCGAAGTATGGGACGCGGATCAAATCACCATTACTAGGTATGATGCGAGTGACGAGCTCCGCGACCCCACCACAAGAGGCCAGGTATGCAATAGGTCCGGTTTCATAGAGGCGCCGCACTCCCAAGCCACCGAAACGAACGGGTGCACTCGCCTGACACCATTGCGACGCATTTAAGCGCACGTTAAGTATGTCTTCCAACACGCACTTGAGACTAATGTCGAAATCACTAACTGCATCCGGGTATTTCCAGGTAGGTGCCGTTCTTAGGACGTACGTCATTTTAGGCAACGCGAAACAACACCGCAGAAGAGTCAGCGAGATGTGTGCTGGAAGACATCTGAGGTGCTCAGAGAGCGTCACCAAGGCCGCTGTTCTTGACCGAATGCAGCTATCCACGCCCTCCGAGAAGACTGGTGCCCCCAGCAAACTTAAGGAGTCTCTCTCCAAAACCCTCAGTCCCGGTATGAGAGAGATAAATCTGTCCTTTGATTTCGCGGCTTCTGGGCTGCAAGGGAAGAATTCGCACTTGGCGGTATTAACTTCAAGGCCCAGTTCACGAAGAGCCGGGAAAAGCGATTTTACATCTCTCTCCACCGAATCAGGACTTCCGCCTATGGTGCCATCATCTAAATACCATATATTGAGTGGAGACTCCAAAGTAGAGATGGCTCTATGAATGGCAAGGCTGAAAATTAACGGGCCCAGGGGGTCTCCCTGTTGTGCCCCAACCTGCGACGCTATGACGGTATTATTGTAGGCCAGGTTACTTGGCGATGAGTAGCACTGGAGCACAAAAGGGAAAATCGATGGCAATAATTCTTTGACTTCCGCCAATATGATGTCCCTTTCTATGCTGTTAAAGGCGTTCCGGATGTCCAGTTTCAGGAGGACGTCGTCGCTGCCCTCACGCATAACGAAAGCCCTAGTAGCGTGAATGGCGGCCTCGCAACCAAGAGGAGTGCCAAAGCCCACCTGATGAGGTTGCAAGTAGTTTGCCATAGACTCTTTGACGGCACGGCAGCAGAGCTTAGCTACGAGACGCCTGAAGGTATTCCCCACTGCGATTGGCCTGATGCCGCCATCTTTCTTCTGAAGAGCGCAGAGGGTGCCGCCGTAAAGAAAAGGACAGATGTCTGTATTGAGACCGCCCTTCAGAAGAAAATTGCTCAGGCGCGTAAGAGATTCTAGCAACCTGGGGCCGTTATCGCCGGCAGATGGGGAAATCAATTCCTTGAGGTGCTCGGGGCGTAAACCGTCAATGCCTGAGGCGGAACCACGGTAGAAGGAGAACAGCGCGTCCGCGACATCCTCCGTCTTCACTGTGAGGCTGGGTGGATCAGTGGTAGGGTCCGGAGCGGGAGGGATATAAAGAGGTCGGGTTGGGGACGGATGTTTCTCCTTAAGGGCCGCATACGTGTCTTCGTTAAGAGGAGCAAACGAGCAATCAGAGGTAAGTAATCGTGATGCACCTCTTAAGTCTCCCTCGAAGACTTTAGCTTGCACGGATTTATACAATGATTGCGGTTTTTTGGGCAAGGTTTCAGTCGAAACTTCTAACTGACTATGCTGAATATTGTGCTTTACTTTTGCTGTCAAGGATTTTTTCTCACACTGATCGGGCGTTTTCAGTGCAGTGAAAGGGAATGATAACAGCGCAAGCCAATCCTCCGTGCCATTCGTTTCAACGCACCGCTCGATCAGTGACGATAATTTTCCTGCCGCCAAGCATCTGGCTCCTTTGGGCACGTGCCTTAATACGCGAATTTTATTTTTAAGTGTAAGCAGATCCTCTAAATTTAAACATTCTGCGGCTTCGGCACTGCTACCTGAAACTGGAGCAGAATGAGTTGAGCACACGGGGACAGAATTGCTCCGCGATAGGATATCTCTGTGCTTCCGACCGATGTGTATTTTTAAACCATGAGGCACAGCATACAGCCTGGTGGGATCCAGGCAGTGAGGGCAAGGGGCACGCGAAGGGGTGCTAGACATGTTAAAAAGGGGACACAATAGGAGGTAGCTATTCTAGTTACAAACCAAAAATCAATAATTTCCAAATTGCAAATGTCAATCCAAAATAATAAATAATACTTATATTTAAATATGTGATTTTTCTGATATTATACAAAAGTCAAAAATAATGAAATTAAAAAAAGAACATTCTTAAATAATTAAGATATTGCTATCTGAAAGATAGTATAAAACAACAACAACAAAAAATCTAATAACTATAGTCATTACTTATCATCAAAAATAATTATAATTATTAGTCGTCTAATTTTAAAAATAAATTAAAAAGTATTTAAATTCCAAAAAGTTTTTAAAGTTTAGTTCCCACTCTCCCATGTATTTCATCACCAACTCGCAAGTGAGGTCTCCGCAGAACTGGTTACGCCCTCTGTGATTTACTGCAGTAACCTTATGGCTGTGGTTTGTGGAAAATAATCTTGATCGATGAGTGTTAGTGGTGCGGTCTAAAATGCATAGATGGCGCCACTTAATTGGCGTGAGCGGGGTGATGTTGTTATTTGATGTAATCCCCCACCACTACGGAAAATCAATTTTCTTACGCAGTTCTTCAGTTTCCATTGTACCAACAAGCACAGAAGTGGTCAAAATAACTGCATAACGAACACTAGATTCCAGTAAAATTCGGCGATTTCTGAGCTCTGAAGACGAATCGGGTTTCTTCCTCTTGAATCCTTTCTATTTTAGGGATAGTCGGAGATAACACACGCGCGATATATCTGGAGCTTTATCCGTGGAATACAAGCTCGAACAAACGTCAAATAAACGGGAAACCAATAAAATATTGAATAAAATACGGAGGCTAGGTTTTGTTGCGCGGACCTCCTACCCGCTTAATCAATTATTTATATTCAAAGATCCATGTATTTTTAGTAAGTATCAATAAACATTTCCTAGGAATTTAGCAGACTTGTTTGCATGCGCAGAACGGAATGTTCTAATTTTCATATCCACTTACTGTATACAATAACTTGGACCGAACGTACCTACAATAAATAAATATATGGCTTCGACAAATGGCCGTAAAATTGATGTAAAGCAAACTGAAAACCACTACAGGTCGGCCGCACGATTGTTATAGATACGATTCATGTTCGACATTGCGAAAGTGAGATTTTTCAGAGAGTATGAAAAGTCTAAACCGATATTGTTATGTAATGTGAAGCTCCGCTGGCCGCTACAAGAGCCAGTAGATGTATAAAGTTAATTCGATGTAGATTTTCTTCATCTTCATTTTCTTTCTATAAAGAGCCCACAAAGACATACCGTACTCAATTTTTTTTCTTATAAAATTGTTACTGCGATAATAAAATTATTTATTAGAAAAGTGAACAAGCGACCGCTTAATATGTTAGGTATCTTCATATGCTTTATATACGCCCAAACCCTTAAAATATTAAACAAAATATTTTAAAAAAACATACTAAATTTTCAGGCCAAACATCATCAGTTTTCTCATATAATCATACCTTCATGAGAAAACCGTAGCGTGCCGTAACATTTCACAGTTGTCATTGACCGCTCCCTTGCCTTATTAGGAGGGAGATATTGTGATCGGATAGATAGTAATAATAATACGTGGGTGGTATGATATCAACTTTGTTCGCAGGGTTGCTATCATGAAGGTAGCATCCCGCAAAACCTTTGAATGTGGCCATACGTAAAGGCACAATAGTACAATAAGCCCAATTACAAAGGCTCCAGCGTAAATTTAATAGCAACTTACAAAGCGTTCTCTCTATCGAATGCCTAAAGTGAAAAAGAAACAGAACTACGAGTATGCTATTTAGCTAATATAATTACGATGGCGCCTCTGTAATCGGGCTTAATAAGTAACTACGTAGTGATATGCCTTAATAACTAATTCACACTTTATCATCTATAGCTATGTATACATGTGTACTTCTCTGGAGCTTATTAAATTGATTATTAACTAAATATTAAAAATTCTATAAGTAGATGATAGCTGGATGAAAGATAACGTATTGGTTCTGACTGTAAAGTTACTTATTAAGGAAATAAAGAAATTGAAAATTGAATCATATGGTCGGATGGCTGCAAAAAGCATGACTTAGGTACAAGGGAGTGCAGAAAATTTTTAGTAAACTATCTAATAAAACGCGACAGCCCTACAGGCGACATTGTGCGGAACCGTCGCCCGCGCATGACGCAATGTCACCGGGAATATAAAATAACAGAAATGCTGTAATAGCCATAATGATCGACCAAATTACGGCACGCCGCCGCGACCGATTTTTGAACCTTTTGTGCGGATACTGGCGCCTTTCTTCGGAGAATAACGGTGTAAGTATTTACATAGTGAATGTTACGCCGGCGTACTTAGTGAGCTAGAGCAGGCGAAGTTGGAGCGAACTCCACATTTTTGTGATTTTGTTGTGTTTTGACTGTTGACCATACATTTACGGTACCTACTGTATGGGTTTTTTGTAGTTAATTCTGAACTTAGGCTTACCCACAAAGGGTGATTAGGCTTCATCTATACTGACCTAGTGTGGGTTCCTGGATTCGCACACATTTATCGAATTTCTTAAATGTATGCAGGCTGCATCACGATCATTTCTTTCGCCAAATTTAAAATGAACACCATTTTAAGTCATTTAAGTAACCAATTACGCAAATGTATCGATGAAACAATTGATTGTTCGCTGCAATTTTTACGTTAGCTGTTTAATTTCAATGTATTGTATTGTACCTAGTCAAGTCAAGCAATAAAGTTTATTTCTATTTCTAGTTATGTATTTGGGTATCATACGCAATATTACAAAATATGATTTCTAAACGAATAAATATCTGTTTATTGGTACAAATGTTCACCATTACATAATCTTGAATAAGGAACTGTAACTAGCAGTTCCAGAGCCTCCATAGAATGGTTCCAATAACAAACATGGCTGGACATGCAAAATGATTTGTTCAGGCACAATAAATGCAACAACAGCCAATGAATATTTCAAGACATTAGAAAAGACGAAGAAACTATTATTATTCAGTAAATGCATAGTAAATATTACAGATATCTTTATAAACAAGCCCGCAAAACAGAACAGCACACGCCAATTTTTTTAGACGCTCTAGCTAATGCGTAATTGCAAACTTTATTTACACTAAGAGTACATTAGAAACTTTTTATTGTAGGGCGCAGCGTGCACCTCTACATACGAGTAGTGTTAATAAAATCGGTAAATGTATTAATCACTTTTCTAGCTTGAAATTTTCGTTTCGGCTACTTAAATAAAATTTTGAAATAATTTATATCCGTTACATTGTTTAAAAAGGAAATTCGGCTTTTCTGTATTGTCGAAAAAAGCCGAATTTCCTTTTTCCTTTTCCTAACAAATAAAAAACCAAAACAAATAAACTTAGAATAAGCTCTATTTACCTAGATACCAAATTTCATCAAAAAGATCTGTATGTTCTTGCACGCGCTCTAAGTATTAATAAAATAATGATTCCCACTGTATTGCATAAAGCCTTTTTAATAGTTTTCTGCAGGACGTAGTAGACTGAGACGTAGTAGTAGAAAGTAGAAGGGTGGTTAGGCCATACCACTAATTGAAGGCCATAAAATTCGGCGTGTACTCTACTGCCTAGTCCGATTACTAGGTGTTATTGGCCAGGATTTACATACAAGTGGAAGTCGGGAGCTGTAAAGTCGTTGATATGTGGAGCCACGCGCCCACGCCGCTACTGCTTCCTAAATATCTTGCAAGTGCGTTGTTTACCTTGTTTATTGTTTTCAAAAACGTGTGCCTAGAGAATAAAGCTCTGTTCAGGCTTAAGCATTGTTCACTAACGCTGACGATAGCGGTATTACCGAAAAGGATTCTTGGCAGTGATGTTCCTGAAAAGACTTTTGCCGTATTATACGGCTTTCAGGCCCTCTAAAACTCAAAATAAGGCAAATACGGCTCGGGTGCCCCTATGAAGCCGTATTTTATTGTACAAAAAATATGTTTTTTTTAATACAAGTTTCCCACACATTTTCACTAAAATACGGCTTATTTAGAGTTGACATACGACCACTCTAAAATTTACTTGGAACAACGCTGATCCCAAACGGTATTTTCTATGAAGTTCTACGGCTAGAGCGAACTTTGAATAGGTAGAACTGTAGGAATATCGCGTATCCACTCGCATTTTGCTTCTGCTGCTAGTAGCGAATGACGCTCAAGTCTGGATAGACCTTTATAGTAAGTTATGGTGAGGCTTTTGCCCAACGATTTGGTTCAAATTGTAGATGTTTCAGGATGTTTACAAAGTGAATTGACTTGGTGTTTATGGGCATGCCGGAGAAATTCTATTTGGTAGTCTTAGAGACTTAACATCAGTAGAAAATATTATTATCTACATACTATACTTACCTAAATGTAAATTAGGTACATATAGAGCGATGAATAATTTGTAGAATCGTATTAAACGAAAAACGATACTAAAGTACGTACTCAACAGCTATTTATTATTGATAGTAACAAAACAGAGTTCAAATTTGTAAGTGAAGCGAGCTTTTAGAGTTTTACGGTTTTGATACGAGTATTATATATTTCGCCCTTTTCGCAAAAAGAAATCAAAGACCGACGCGATCTAATTCAACCGCTATCTGAAGAAACTGAAGAAACTATGGTTTCAAAGAAACTTGCTAAGCTAAAAAAAAACTAAGCTTAGCTAAGAGCTCAACACAAAATACGGTTTCTTCAAAAACAAATCAGTGATGGCGAAACCTGACTTCAAGTAGGCAATCCAGCAAAGATCGCGCGAGTCGATCTGGCGACGTAAACCTGTTATCACACGAAACAACTAAAACGAAATCTGCTTTCAGCTCCGATGCAACCAACTTAGCTTTCGAAGTGTAAATTGTATAATTATTATTTTGGTCACTATATTGTTATTACAATATTGTTTGTATTATTAAGCTGGATATGTAAATTGCTTTTATAAAAATTACTATGACTACCTATAGATAAATTATTAAGCAACCGGGTCTCAGTGGAACGTTTATCCTAGCCATGGCAGCACCGCAGCACTCAGTGTAAAAATTCAGCCCGCCAGACTGAGATAATGACCGTGGCCGAATATTGTTTGAAATTTAGTGATCGCTTCCTAATGAGCACCTAAAGATACTAACCTATGAGCGCTACAACTGTCACAGAGATGTAATTATATTCCAACGCGATTGATTGCAACGACGCTGAAAAGAGATGTCATGACAGGTCCTGAAGCATACATACATATATGGCGATAATTATTTTTCTCGTCGTTTTCGTGTACAGTTTTCGAATAGTTTGCACAAATTGATGTGACACCCATGTACATTATTATTGAACGGCTAAAGGCTCAGCCAGTTTCGAAAAAAAAATGGAACACCTCGAAAGTATACTCTTTTAAACTAAAAAGGTTTTTTTTAAATCTGTTTACATTTGGCGAAAATAACGAAGAACATACATAAATATAAAATACAAACGAACATAGTAACTCCCCCTTTTTGGAAGTCGGTAAAAATGAAATTATGCAAGGTTCGTATAATTTAGGTAAAGTAGCAGTTGCATCGCAGTTGGAAACAATAGTTTACAGCCAGTTTAGATAGAGATGCCTTGCCTCGTGTGAGAGAGGCCTAAGAAAGCATCTAACCACATACTCAGACGACGAGTTCATCCTGAACGTCACCAATTTCTCTTTCGGGTGTTTCTCTTTCATTTTCTCTTGAGGTCCGGCATCAGGGTATCTGATGTATGTGCATACCTGATATCGTTGAGTAGAAAATTCACAGAAGAGTCAAAGTAATTTTATTAATAAACCTAGTTTACAAGTCGACAACAGAAAAAACAATAATAGAAGTGACAGCTAAAAACTTTAGACTTGTTGCCTTCCTCAGTGAAAGTGAAATCGTGAAGCGATTAAAATTTGTAAGTGCTCTTCTTCTTAATTTTTTCTTAATAGGTTCGTAATGTTCGTATCGTATGTAAATCGATGTGTTCGCTCTCTTTCAGATGTTGTAGTACGAGCGCACTACAAAATCTGCGTTGCCAATAAAATAAATAGGCAATTAGGTAGGTATGTGTGTTAAATTCTCTATATTTTAGCAAGCTGTTATTTTTTTGTGTCAACAAATCATTATTTTGTCAGAGTATAAGAATAATCTGTTTTGAGATTTAGAGTTTTAGAAAAAAAAAACCGCTTATTTCTAATTTTAATTGCGTGTGTTAATTATACTCTATTTTTACACGTAAAATAAAACTAAATTGGGTTTCAAATAATTATGACTAAGTAATTTGTTTTAAGTTACAATCGTTGAATTTGAATTTGACATTCGGATGGTAGAAAATAATTTTAGTTTCAGTCTACCTTCAGATACTCGTACCTACCTATTGATTTTTTTAAATACACATTGTAACGGAATAGAAAATTATATCAAATGATTTTATTTTTACTTTTGAAACTGTTTCTTTGCTAGGTTTACTATTCCATCAGCGTGCCAGGATCTGCCATTTCCCTTGTTTAGCATGCTGGGCAGCGTCCAAGGCCAATCGATGACGTGAGGAGAATAAAGCCTACGACATGGTAAATATCTTGACGGGAAGTTTAATGAATTGCTAATACAAATCGCAATCATAGTGGAAGAGTCACGCAAGTAAAAAAACTAATTTTTTGAAAAGATGAAAAATAATAATAAAAAAACTTGATAAAGAATAAAAAATGTATATATATATATATATATATATAATGCTATATATATATATATATATATATATACATATATATATATACATATACTATATATATATATATATATACTAAATACTAAATAGGAACTGAAAAATATCGATTTTTGTGGGTATGGTAAGTTTTGTAACTGTTCACATAAACTAATATTTTAAACGCTCTAAATCTTGAAATGGGCTGAGCATGAATAGCTTATACGAGTACAAGGTTTTATGAAGTTTTTTCCGTTACATTTCGTAGCATACTTAAAACAACAGTTTTGGTAATTATATATAAAAAACCGGGCAAGTGCGAGTCAGGCTCGCACACCGAGGGTTCCGTACAAACATATTATTAAAATAATTAAAAACCTGTTTTAGCATGACTGTGCTAATGAAGTTCTTTTATATGATACCTTACATGATACGATTTATTCACTTTGAATTATGAACCCATATTTTGTGATATTTGAGGCGCTATTTTTTGTGATTTAAATAAAAATGTACAATTTTCAGATTTGTTCCTATATGTGTACTCTAAGATAATGCTTTTCGCCAAATTTCATAGTTCTATGTCAACGGGAAGTACCCTGTAGGTTTTGATTTTTGTGTGTGTGTGAGTGTCGAAATACGTGGTTTTTTACGACAGTTTATGTCGTAAAAACTACTCTAACTTTTTTAAACGATAGCTGAGAAGTTTTTCTATTAAGTAACTGCAAGAGATCAACGGACAACAAAGTGATCCTATAAGGGTTCCGTTTTTTTTTGAGGTAGGGAACCCTAAAAAACAAAAATATAGTTAAACGATATATGTTTTATTAAAATGCAAATAAACAGATCAAGGATCTGAAAAAAATGCTATTTCGGGTGATTTTTGATTTCTGTGAGTTTTCATCCAGGGGTGCGATATGTTAATCAAGGAAGTGGCATTACTATCGCCTGAGAATGTAATTAAGACATAATAAAGTTTAATTGACTCGTGGTAAGCCTTGATTGACAATTAAAACCCTGATGGTCCAGTGGGAAAATGCTTGCCTTAGAGTCATAAGGTCGTGGGTTCAAGTCTCGCACCGCGTAGCAATAAGCTATTTGGAATTTATGTATGGATATTACTACTGGCGTATTGGTTGCATATATCCAGAGAAGAAAATACTTCACATGCAAAGTTATTTTCATATTTCCTGGAAGGTATGTGAACAGGATAGCTATTCGACTTTTTAATTAAGTAAAGTGTAGGTGTTACTAACGTTATATTTTAGTAGAAAACTGTTACTATAGTCTCAATCTTTCTCAAGGTTGGAGTACTAGCACGCGGGCTCGTCTCGCATAGCACGTCCTATGAGAGACGTTAACTACAGTAGCAGTTTTCTATTAAAATATAGCGTGAGTAACACCTGCACTTTACTTAATTAAAATGTGGGAAACGACGCTAGTTTCCATAGCGAACCTATTCGACTTGATTTTTGGCATACATATAGTTCAAAAGTTAGAGAGTGACATAAGTTACTTTTTATCGAAGACAAATTTAAGGTTTCTATAGGAAGCGCCGGGTATAGCTAGTAGCATATAATTATGGATAGGTTTTCTTTCTAGTGTGAGAAAAACATGTTTCTAGGATAGACATCCATCCGTTCATCCGTGCCTCTCCTACGCCCATGTATGTAGGACATGTAGGACGTAAGCACTTAAATAATTTCACTTTACAAATGAAATAGTCGTTGCACTACAACCGGGATACTAAAACGTTACTTTGCCGGTGGTCCCACCGTAAACCCCACAGCTACCTAAATGTCTAATCCCTGTAATAAGAGTCTAATGCCCCGTGTTTTATTGAAATAACTATTTCCTGTAACTTGCAGAGCTTCAAGTTTTAACTATTATTATAATCATCGATATTGAACAGAGCGTTTGTAAATCATCGATTACAATGTTCAGTAGATTAGTTATTTGTCCTATTATCTACAACCGAATAACTCCACCTATATAATGGTGTAACTTCAGCATAGTAAACACCTACTTCAACGCATTTTAGAACCTTTTCTTATAAGACCATCTAAAGAATGTGTTCCAGAACGTGTGTTTTTCTGTTTCTGGCTTTTGTTACTTGCTAGATGCTTGCTAGCGTAAAATTGTGAAAAATGTTTCGAAACTGGGGTCGAAAAGTTCTCGAGTGGAGACCACGTACCGGCAAGCGCAGTGTAGGACGTCCATCCACAAGGTGGACGGATGACCTAATTGAGGCAGCAGGATCGCGCTTGATGCCGCCGCTACGAACCGGTCTTATTGGAGATCTTTAGGGGAGGCCTATGTCCAGCAGTGGACGTCTCATGGCTGAAATGAACGAACGAACGAACGAGAAATGTTTGTAAGTACTATAAACGAGATATATATGAGTTTTGACGAAAGTCGTACAACAAAAGTTGTTAGTTTTGATGTACAGAATAAGCCTCTAGAAGGATGCTAATTGATTGGAAATAACCCTGTACATTATGCCGAATCATATAAGTCGGCAGATGTGAAGTTACGCACAAGCTGCGAAAAACCTAATCAACGCGCAGTTTTGTGTGAGCTTCAATCAGGACTGAATTGTATGATTCGACCTATACCTATTTATTTAGTAGCCGTGCGTAAAAGCTAGACGATTTGGGAGTAGATAAGCCTTTGGCCACTGAATGAGCTCTGAACTAAGTGTCTATGCAAGTGGTTGGCTCTTGCTCTTCATTTTTAGAAGTGCTTTCATAGGCTTTTCACTAAGATAAGATATTCTCGGAGTCTTTTGGGTTCTTGGCTGGCGTACCATGAGATTTTTTCATAGGACATTGATAAATTGAATTACATTGGAGTTGACTTCCTTTTTTCAGCTGAAAAACAATTTTGAATCAATGAAACCTAATTTAGCGTTTTAACTAAACATTCTACTTATTGACTTTTAATGTCGGAGGTCAGAATTTATTTCGGGTCGATGTGTCATCTTGCCACTAGTATACTATAGTTACAAACCACTTCAACCAGATACTCGTACATGCAAACAGTGCATCCAGGAATTTAGTTCGCGTCGTGTCTACGCAGTTATTATACAGTTCATCCGATGTAAACAGGTACTACAGTCAGAGGTTAAGCCATAGTTTCTATGTAAGACTACAGATTCAGTACTAGTTAGTAAGACTTGGGTATTCTTTGATCAGCAAAGCGGCAGCTTTCCCGGCGCAAACGCAGTGAGGCTCGACATAACGGCGCGAGGCACCGGCGCGCGCGCACGTATCGCCTTCTCGAAGCCATCCGAAGCCACGCGAATATACCCGACGCGATCCGCGTGTGACAGTGACGAACAAACACATGCACTAATTGCTCGTATCTGTGACGTGTTGTGCTTATTTCTCTAGTGATTGTTTTCTCTCGGCGCTCCCGTTCTCGGTAAGTGTTGTTATGGTGCAGTGGTTTCTGGATCGTACGCTTCGGTACTTGCCAGTGCTGATAGTTCGCGTTGCCGGCTTAATAGTTGCGCACAAAAATGAGAATAAGTTTTCTAGATTAGGAAATTTGATGTTCAATTTTTTTTGCAAAATTGTAGTTTGATAGCAGTAATTTTAAATTTTGTTGGATCTTAAAACTTAATTTCCATTTTAATTTCGAAATTATGACATAATTTTTAAGAAAACTTTTAAAATTAGTAATAACCGTCTAAATATAGTTTTTCTTACTTATTTTTGTTATTCCAACGAAAAATCACTATATTAGGGAAATCGAAAAAAAATATTTAAAAAAGTTGGTAAAAATCTTAAATTGGTGCTGACAACACGAAAACTTTCGCCAATAAAATGCGGGTAGCCTCCAAAATGTTAACCACACCGAATATCTGCACAAAACAACAAAAACACGATTAACAAGCGCAAAACCTATCTAATTAAGTAATTTACGCTTATTTCATGAGAAAGTGCAGGGTTACACAGAAATAATACGTAGCTGACTGAGCAGAGATTTAATTGTGAAAATTAAAATTTTAGAGTAATTGTTGTTATTGTTGTAAAAAAAAAAGCAGTGGTGGCCTAGAGGTAGTGACACCCGCCTTACAATCGTGAGGTCGTGGTTTCAAATCCCGGTCCCGTACCAATGAGTTCTTTAGAATTTATGTACGGAATTTCACACCACTGGCTTTTCGGTGAAGGAAAACATCGTGAGGCAACCTGCATATGTCCGTAGAAGAAATTCGATGGCATATGTGAATCCACCAACCCGCACTGGGCCAGCGTGGTGGATATGGCCCAATCACCCTTTGTGGGTAGGCCTACGTCCTGCAGTGGACTATTCAAAGGCTGATACAGTACAGTACAGCTGTAAAAAAATAATAAAAACAGAACGTTTATTTATTATAGGCTGAATAATACTCGTCGGCGGATGTGCGAAACACAATCAACTCGCAGCTTTGTGTGAGCTTTATTCAGGACTAGCATTTGCCCGCGGCTTCGCCCGCGTGGTTTTTGACCTTTGTTCAATCCCACAGGAACCTTTTATTTTTTCGGGATAAAAAGTAGTAAAAGTAGTAGTAGTAGTGTGTCACTTTTCGGTTCTTGAACTATATCCATGTCAAAAATCAAATCAATCCGTTGCTCCGTTGCTGCGTGATAGAGGAACAAACCAACAAACTTTTCGGATTTATAATATTAGTATGATTGGATATTGCGCAGCTTGTAACTTCACATCCGCCGACTTATATGATTCGGCCAATACTATCCAGACTTAGTAAGTATACGTAAATACTTTAGCGTGTACAATTATCAAAATTTTCAGATAAGTTTTTCATTTCCAAAGCTGTCCATTATTGCGTATACGTAATTTTAATAAACACAAATGTCGATTTCAATAAAATCGATAAAACTTACATATTAATCAATATCGGTTATAGCTGATTCTTGTTAATTTCCATAGCAAATAGGTATTATTTAATTGCATGTTCTAATACTTACGAGTATGATACAGCGACACCACCTTAACAGCGCTATCATATAAACGTTAATTTTTCATTTTTAACTGAATCACGTATATTATATACATATACCGAGAATTGATGTATTGATATCGATCTGCAGCTCCCCATTATCTCTGAACAAAACTCACGTAAATCAGTTATGGAGCTAAATATCTAACGATTTGATTAGGAAATCGATATTTCGTCATACTATGTGAGACCTCAACGCGTTCTGGGCCAGGGTGGTGGATAAGTATGATCGAATCACTCGTCAGGGGAACTCTATGTTCAGCAGTGGACTATTTAAGGACTGTTATAGTATCTATATAGTTGTAAACTAATTCTAGATTTTATTTAATTTTTCTTAAAGGCTTTAATTTAATTACTTAATTTTTCTTTTTTTATTAGAGGCGAGGATTGTAAAGCTTTTTGTAGAATTCATTGTTGCATTTTAACAAATAAAATGTTTATTTTAAAGTGTCAGTGACGATTGCTGGTTCATGCAACACCGCAAG
Source organism: Hypomecis punctinalis (assembly GCA_949316475.1). Lineage (NCBI taxonomy): Eukaryota > Metazoa > Arthropoda > Insecta > Lepidoptera > Geometridae > Hypomecis > Hypomecis punctinalis. Next base: position 23,585,149 of record OX438798.1, read on the forward strand.
TAGCATAATATATAGTTTAACATTCTTGGGTAGCTACTATTTATCCATAAATCACTATCACTACATGGTATAAAACAAAGTCGCATCCCTGTCTGTCTGTCCCTATATATGCTTTTAACTTTAAAACTACGCAACCGATTTTAATGCGGTTTTTTTAAATAGATAAAGTAATTTAAAATAAAGGTTTTTATAAGAATAATATACTTGTGCAAGGCCGGGGCGGGTCGCTAGTAGTAGTTAAATATGAATAGTAGAGTCCATCGAAAGTGTCCAAACTACATATTTACCCAGGTAAAAATGTCACACCTTCAAATCACTGTCACTGTCAAAAAATACACGCGATAAAGCCGAAATTCCTCTGTAACGTTAAGCTAATTTTCTAACCGATTCCCAAAAAGGAGGAGGTTCTATGTTCGTCTGTATGTAATTTTTTTGTGTTTGTTCATCAATATCTTCGGCAATTGTGAACCGAATAAAAAAAACCGGACAAGTGCAAGTCAGGCTCGCACATCGAGGGTTCCGTACAAACACGTTGTTAAAATAATTAAAAACCTGTTTTAGCATGTGCTAATGAAGTTCTTTTATATGATACCTTACATGATACTATTTACTCACTTTCAATTTTGAACCCATATTTTGTGAATTTTCAGGCCCTATTTTAATGTGACTTAAGTAAAAATGTACAGTTTTCGGATTTATTCCTATATGTGTACTCTGAGACAATGCTTCTTGCTAAAATGTACAGTTTTCAGATTTATTCCTATATGTGTACTCTGAGACAATGCTTCTTCTTCTTCTACTTCATCGTTCTATGTTAACGGGAAGTACCCTGTAGGTTTTGATTTTTGTGAGTGCGAAATATGCGGTTATTTACGACATAAATGGCTCTAACTTTCTTAAACGATGATTGAGAAGTTTTTCTTTTACACAACTGCAGGAGACCATAGATATACGTATACAGTATAAATTTCAACTCAATATCTTTACGCGTTCCCGAGATAAATAGTCTTGACATACACACAGACGGACAGACGGACTGACGGACTACAAAGTGATCCTATAAGGGTTCCGTTTTTTCCTTTTGAGGTACGGAACCCTAAAAATGATAAGCCGATGAGCTGGTATGATGATTTAAAATTGCCATTTTATTCTTATTCATAAAAATTATAAAAATAAAGTCTAACAAATATCCTTAGTAAATAATACGTAAACTCGTGCGGTATTATTTCTGCCAAATCATTATATATGAGGAAACGTTTCAGGAACTGATGTCTAAATAAGAAAAATATTAAAAAATACTCTTCGTACTATCAAATTTACCAAGTTTACTGGCAGCGGTACTGCCGATTAAAATATAACACACCTAAGTAAATACTAAGTGATATTTAAGTTCACGTTAAGTGAGCACTTGTCTCACTTAGCACGTACTTGCCTTCCGTCGGATGTGTGACCATTCTGTCAGTATTACTTACTTTAAACCATTAACTTGGTAGCTTAGTTTTGCACCGGATTACTTGTTTTGGAACGATATTATGCTTAACACAAATTCTGATGAATGAACCTTGTTTGAGTTGTCCTCGGAAGAAATTTGTATGTAAATTTTTACATTGCTCTTAAGTATTCCTGATAATTGATACAGAAAACAGGCTTATACTGGAAAAGGCATTTTTCAGAAAGAGAAGCTATACGTTTGGTAAAACGAGAAAAGCTAAAATTAAATCTCGGATAAGTTTAATTAAATAGAGTGGATTTTGTATGAAAATTTCGAAAATAATATAAAATGTTTATAAATTGCAAACTCTGAAAGTCGAATATCAGTTGTCGTCTTGTTACAAAAATTACTTGCCATTGAAACCTAAATCTACTATTTGCTTATAATCTCTAAACTAACGGTAGGTACTACCAGGATGCATGTACACTGGTATTGTATTGTATTTGTTATATTTATGATAAATAAAGACTTTTTAAAATTGAATTGAATTCTAAATCTCTAAAATACTTGAGTAATGAAATAAAGTTGCTCTATGCATCTTAGATTTTTTGGACCATTTAACAGATTCTACTCGTATTATGTTTTTCCCAATGTTCGGAACATTCCTTCGAGTAGATTTATGTGTATAAAATATGCAAATACACGTCGCTAGACGTCCAACTCGTACAAAGCCAGAGAAGGTCTCTATACTCAATAATAAACAAATTAATACCTAACATCAGCACAGAGAACACCGTGCTATCTCCGCTTATCTCACACAGTCCTCATCTAGTCTCGAGAGTCAGGATCACAGAGATCTAGAAAGAGGCTTATTTTACTTCGGAGATATTTATACGTAGCAAATACTACACTACACTAGTTTTTGCTTGCGGCTTCGCCCGCGTGGTTTTTTTTGTGGTATCCAACAGGAACTTTTTTTTTCGGAATAAAAAGAAGCCTGTCTCTTTACGTCTTTCAAAACATGCCCATGCCAAAATTCATGTCAAACTGTTACTCCGTTCCTGCGTGAAAGAGGGACAAACCTAAGGGATAAACCAATAAACCAACAGATACACTTTCGGATTTATAATATTAGTAAGGATTAAGTAAGGATGACATTGTAAAATGCAGTATTTGCGAGCGCATCTTATACCTTTGAACAAGCAATTTTTGTAAATAAGTATATTTATTTATTTGTACGAAATTAGGATCTCGGAAAAAATCTGAGAATTTAGATAGAGCTTAGATATTTTAGAAGCTTAAGCACGAATTTAGGTTTTTTTTTAAATTTTAGTTATGTAGCTCTTTAGTCAGTATAGAATGTGTAATTATTGTCGGTGCGCGTAATTATTATTATAATAAGCAGAGTTTTGTGCGAAATTGGGGCCGCGCTAGATCGAGCCGACATGTCCCATCTCACAGATCTGTGGTCAGGCTCTATTTTATTTATTCTTCGACAGGGCTGATGGATGACACACACTCGCTCATCCGTATCGCGATGGGCTTCCAGGAATCCATTACCTACTGTCTAATGCCTTACAAGCAGCTGGTATGCAGGAATCAGAACAGGTGGTCGCGGTACAGATGTATGGGACAGATTTGCAAGAAAATGCTTGATTAGAACAAGCGTGGAATGGAACTTAAATACAATATATGTGATACCTACTAATTAGAATATATTTAATTTAGAACGCTATTTTAATTTATTAATTGAACTCTACTTACTGCACAAAGAAAGTGGTCACGTATAAGCCAGAAAATATAAGTATGGATAAATTCCAGTTCGGTGATTATCAGAGGTCCTTTTCATATTTCAAATACAAGGCTAATTTAAAAAAAAAATCTGTCATCCGCAGCCTGTAAAATAACTAACATTTTTGTTTTATTTGCAATTTCTAAAGATATAGAAAAAAGTCATACATCGTTTTACATTTTTTCATTTAGTCATTACGTCGTCCTTTTTCTAGTTCTAATTGATGTACCTACTTAATTAGGTAACATACAGCGAGTTCAAGTCAGTAGATAGTTCTACGAGCTACTTTTAACTATGTGGATCATCTTTCACTAAAATACTTTCAAACTAATCATCGGCGATGCGGTTCCACATCAACGGTCGACATGACCGCATATTGCGCGACACGCACGCAACTTTGTTATTATAAGTTTGCGACATAATATGAGCTTATTGTCGCAATGTTGTTTGCCACGGGATGTTGCCAATATATAGACTGCTCTGCTCACTAGCCAAAGGTTCTAATGAGTAGGAACTAAGAATTTGTTGCCAACTAATATTATACGACTGTTTTAATCTTCAATAGTTAATGTTAGTGCAACCACATTATGGTGAGGTTATAGTTTATAATAAGGAAACTAGCGTAGTTTTGGCACATTAAATGCACTTTTTATAGTTATTTGTTAGGCGACGTGCAATCTGCTGCTACGCCTGTCTACGTATTGCAAGACGACATAGCGGTCGTAGCGTAGTTTGACTAGGTGTTTGTCAGCGATCACCGAAATTGAGCGACGATCCGCACGGTCAGTATTTGGATGGGTGACCGCGGGTGTCATTTTCTCGGATAACACGTTAAGTTGTCGGTCCCGGTTGTTTTAACCGTTTAGCCGTATCAGAGGCCTTCAGGCGGCCTAAAAACTCTGACACCAGGGCTAGCTACCCGCCCTACGCGAAATTACTATACAACACTGTAGTCTAGTGCTGCTGCGTGCAAAATAACTTACTATCTGTAGCCAACTGCACACCTAAAAATATAGTAAAATTAAAATTAGAAATAGATTTAATTTAGAATTATTAGGTGTTATTCACTAGATAAACAAAGGTGCAATCTAGTATGTCAGAATGTTCATCAAATTTCACATATTTTCTCTTTTCGCAAAAATAAAAATGAACATTTTATGAATACACTTTCGCATAACTTAATGAATTACCATTATATTAATGTAATCGATTAAGATTAAAAAAAAAGTTAATCTATTGCTTTTATCTTTAAATTAACATATAAGTATCTTAAAATCCGAATTAAAAATACCTACATAAAATATAACTGTGGTATTTCGAAGTATCGTAGAAGAAATAGAAATAAGTCATATATTTTTATTCGAGTGCAAACGGAAAACAGTTTTTTTAGAAAATGGCTAAGGTAAACTCATTAACGACATTCTATTTGGAAGCATTTAAATCAAAATTAGCTACAAGATACTTCGTTATCTAGTTACATTTGTATTTCAAAACACCTGGATTTAATGGTGTAACTGAAAAATTACAAACGCATTCCTGTACTTACAAGCAAAAAAAAAATACCACCCGATACCTACGCTACTTACAATAGGCAGATAAATCAAAATATCATATTAAAGTCAACCAGAAGAAGAAAAAGAGTAACGAATTGTATTTGCAATAAAAAAATACAATCACCTGTTTGACATAATCGTCAATTAATTAGCCCATACAACGTCTATTGAATTACGAACAAACGTAACATACAAAACAATTGAGCCATTTTCATGTTTTGCCGAGTTTCTCGACAACAATGACACGTAGGTATTCTCTGGGATATAAGTAGTACTACATAGCTTGCAGTCTCTCATTGAACCCGAAACAATATGAGTTCTATGCATTGTTTGTGTTTTATTTGAGTTGGGTTTTAGGGTTCTGTAACAAAATAGTATACAAGGTAGAATAATAAGCCAAACAAGGTGTTTCATACTATCATTATGAATTATTTTTACTATAGGACCAACCCAGAATTAGATAAAAAAGATCTGCTATCAATATCTAAAATAAATAGAAATCGACAAAATGAAAAACAACTACTGATTTATAGTCAAAAAACAAACCTTGTTTTCTTGACTTGTGGAAACAGTTGTTCTTTTTCTCGAATCCCAGGTTTGTTCTATAGCAAAATTGGTTTTTAATGAAGATCTTAGTAAACTCTTTCTGAATAACCTTGTAAACGAAAAAAAAAGTATTTAACTGGATTAGATGAATTCTATCAAAATAACTTTACGTGTAATCGTGTCTTAAAAATAAATCAACATCAAAAAATCCAATAGTAGAGCTCGTTGACTAGATGAAAATAAAGGGCAAAAAGGCAGAAAACGTATCGCTAAAACTTTTATTACATACAATTTTTTTTCAGTTGTCTTAAAAATAAATCAACATCAAAAAATCTATTAGTAGAGCTCGTTGACTAGATGAAAATAAAGGGCAAAAAGGCAGAAAACGTATCGCTAAATTTTTTTTCAGTTGAACATGCTATTTATTAAGTATTTTTTTATTGACCTACTGATTTTATTTTTGCGGCGATGTTTGTCTCAAAGAAAATTACATCTTAGTATTGTTATCTCAAATTCCACACACGCGAAAACTTGTGATTTGTACTTGTAGGGTACGGAACCCTTAGCGCGTGAGTGAGTCTGACTAGCACATGGCCGATCTTTTTGTATCGTAGCGCGGAGGTCAATCGCTTTGTTCTGGCCATTGAGCGTGATTGAGCTGTGAGATTGCATTATAACAAGCCAAGAAAACTAAAACTAGACTGCGAATATAGTTGGAATGCTTTCAATGATTGACTCGAGTATGTGAGGTCTGGCAGACTGCCGAACGCAAGCTATAACGCAACTATCTGACATTTTTGTTATTTCAATCAACGCTTACTCGTGAAAAATGCTTAATTAGCATTTGTAGATTTTTTATAACTTTTATATAAGCGAAATCTTTAATCGTAAATGTAGTTATAACTTATTTATTAGTATTGTTTGTACTGAATACCTCTTTACTAAATATTTGATCTGTTTTTAAACTTAAACTTCTGTTATTAAATTTTGAATATTTCTGCGATATAAGTAGTGGGTACATATTATATTATTAAAAAACTCCCATTTTTTTTTGCCGTAACTCAAAAAGTTGATTTTGTAGTTGGCGATTTTTGCTGAATTAGTTAGCTATTTGTGACTAGCATTTTACATTTACATGATAATGACTCAGTTAGGTGTTATTATTTTTTATTATTTACCTTGTCCCTCTCAAAAAGTTTATTAATTAATTATTTATTTATTCGTAGCAAAAGCGGTAAATTTTTGGATTGGACAGTAATCAGAGCCGTTCCTACATACGGCACATCGTTTGAAATGGACTCTTATCGACGCGGTGATAGGTGCTCAAAAACAATCTATCAGTAATTTCTTTCAATATTTATGGCGCTTGATAACAACTTTTTAGTTTCTGAGAACTCTTTGTTCATTTCCGAATTATACAAGTGACAGAGGAAATTTTGTCTTGCCAAGAGTCAACTAGTTATTTGAATTACGTATTTCTGCTTATAGTGATTAACACATTTACTTATTAGACTGCCTCGGTGGCTCAGTGGTTAGTAACCCTGACTACTGGATCAAAGAGGCGTGAGTTATTCCCACCCAGGGCAAATATTTATTTGATGAACACAGGGGTTTTTGCTCTGTGTTTGGTTGTTGTTATTATTGGTAATTTTCTATTTAAGTATGTTTTTAAAAATATGTAGTATATCAGTATCTGGCAGCCATATGACAAATTTTGCTTAGTTTTAAATCAGATACAGTGTGTTAGATGTTCCGTAATATTTATTTATTTAATACTAGTTTTTACCCGCGGCTTCGGCCCGCATACGCAAAATATAATTATAATTTATAGCCTATGTGTTATTCTGATATATAAGCTATATTATTGCAAAGTTTTATCTCAATCCGTTCAGTAGTTTTTGAGTGAAAGAGTAACAAACATCCATACATCCATACATCCATCCATCCATCCATCCATCCATCCATCCTCACAAACTTTCGCGTTTATAATATTAGTAGGAAGTAGGATTTATCGCGCAGCAACAATATCGATCAGCGGCGATGAATCTATTTGATATTTACATGAATTTCAGTTGAAATATCGTAAAGCGTCACATGCTAATATTACGTGGGCGAAATCGCGGTTAAAATCTAGTTCTCAACAAATAATTACCAGCATACATTCCTTACAGTTATTCGGTCACCTGTGTAAGGAAAATTGCATCACTCGTTCGGAAAATATGGGCAAAAACTCGGCGCGCCGGCCGCCGGCCGCTGGTCGCCTGGTGGGTTGGGTAACGTTACTGATAGTTTCTTGCACTATTTGTGCTGGATTTCTTACACATACGCCAATAATATTTGTACGTACTTATGTCATCATCATTGCAGTCGTAGGACGTCAACAACTGGCTATGTAAACTCTCCTACAGATTTCCGCCCGCCTTATGTTACACTGTTTTTGCATCTGTGTTTATTGTGATTGTTTATTTCTTGGTATGCAATAAAGTAATATCTATCTATAAGTATATGTATTTCCAATAAGACCGGTTGAAAACAAATGATATTCAGTGCGTACCTGCGGTGTTAGTCTATCTTGTCGGTGTAAGTTCTACGCTACGTTGACTTGCGTGATCTCCATTCGAGATCTGAATTTTAGTTTGATAGTACTCTCAAGCGAAGCCGTGGTGGTCTAGTGGTAGTGACACCCGCCTTAGAATCGTGACGTCGTGGGTTCAAATCCCGGTCCCGTACCAATGAGTTCTTTGGAATTTATGTACGGAATTTAACACCGCTGGCTTTTCGGTGAAGGAAAACATCGTGAGGCAACCTGCATATGTCAGTAGAAGAAATTCGATGGCGTATGTTAATCCACCAACCCGCACTGGGCCAGCGTGGTGGATATGGCCCAAACACCCATCGTGGGTAGGTCTAGGTCCTGCAGGGGACTATTAAAAAGGCTGATACAGTACAGTACAGTAGTACTCTCAATATCGGCCCAAGTCTATCTTTCATAAGAAAGTTTTTTTTTACTTATTGCCGCAATTGACTCGAAATATTAACATTAGTATTTTCCTCATATTTTGAGAGAATTTGCAGAAAGACCGAATTCTGAGAAATCAGAGTCACCGACTCAGGTGTTTCCACTTATTCTACTTTTTCTTGCATTAGACGCCGGTTATAAAAAGTTCTGTTAAATTTGACACAGCCAGCATTCGAAACGAGGGGCAGACATAACGTCTTTTTAGTCAGAATCTCAAGAAACTGTAAATGATAGACTGAATAATTGCATATTAAGTCTGCCTTATTGCAGAGTAGCAAACTAGTGCCCACCTTACCTTACCTTAAATATATACTTATCTCCTACATCTTTTATATAATTGAGTTATGTACATAACAAAAAAAAGCTCTAACCAAACGAACGCCATGTAAATCATAACAGCACCTACGCTTTGTATTTCATATATCCAGGATTTTTTCTGAGAAATCTTCACTCCATCAAATCTGTCCGCGTTTCACACCGCTTTATTACGATAGTCCCTTTTGCAATTCTAAATCTCACCACCATTATCATCATCAACCTTTAATAATCCAGTACTGGGGATGGATGAAGGTGATGATGACGATTGGGCATGGGTCTCCCTTTCTTTGTATAACGGTTATCTCTTGGTAATTGCATCCATTTGATACAGACCTGCTGCTTGCTTAATGTCATCGAACTATCTAATTTTCGGTCATTATCGACCAGGATTTTGTTGTCCTATGGTCACCATTTGGTTTTGAACATGCACAACTGACGTCACTCGATCTACAATATTATAAGTAGTTGCGACGTCGCACCTATTTCAGTATTCTAGATACGATCTTGTACTCGTAGTTTGATGCCGACCAATGCGCACTACATCTTTGTGCAACTCTCATGCGCTGTATTAACGATTACCAACAGGTTGTTTGTCACTGGGCATTGCTAGTGCGCATTGTAGTGCACAAAATGCTCTGATTGTCTATCAAACGGGAGCGTGCGACACACGCAGTACACGCGGAAAGAGGAACATGCGCTTTGTGACGTGGGAATGCGTTGGGTAAGCGCATCGCCGGCCTAGATCCAACTGAGAATACATAGTAACTTGTCTGTCTTTCTTAAACCTAAACTAGATTGTGTTTTGTTTGATTTATACCTATCTATATTTTCGCAACTGTGTGTTTAGAACACAATTTTACTTACACTATAAGTGTCGCGTATTGGTAGTTTAAAAACGTCTACCCGCAAGGTGGACTGATCCTCAAGGTGGAGTCCTCATTAAGACCGCAGGATCACGCTGGATGCAATTGGCTTCCAACCAGTGTTATTGAAGATTGTTAGAGGAGGCCTATATCCAGTAATGGACGTTCTATTCAGTGGCTCATTCATTGTGCTCTCGTTATTCTATGCGAAACTTCCGTATATGTAGTGTAGGTACCCACCTACATATACATAAAAATAAAAAATTGCCATACCCTTATAGGGTCATATGTATCACTATACAAAACATGTTAACTAAGAACCGCATGTAAATTTCTTATATTGCAATCAATTATTTGACTTTGACTTTGAAAATTGTGTACTAGTAATGTGGATCATATTTCTACGCTCAATTTTCGGCTTGATTCTATCTAAAGTAAATCTAACTCAGTTAGTGTAATAGTAGATATGTTGAATTTTGCTTGTTTGACATATTTGTGACCTGGTAACTGATCTGAAATAAAATAATATTAAGTGAAATTCTATATTGTACAACATTAGAAAAAAATACATAACATATTTTGTTGATTTTTACAAAATTCTAGCTTATTCTATGTAGCGTATTTGTTCGTTTATTGGTTTGTTTCTCTTTCATGCAGCAACGGATTGACTTGATTTTTGGCCCGAACATAGTTTGAAAGACGGAAAGTGACATATGCTACTTTTTATTCCGAATAAATAAAAGGTTCCTATGGGATAGCTCAAAAACAAAAATATCTTGCGGGCGAAGCCGCCGGCAAAAGCTAGTAATAAAATCAATCTAAAATTATAGAGGTAAACTAACCCAAATGAGGACCCTAAAAATAGGCTTAAGGAAAATATTCTCAATCATTGTATCCAATTCGCTCAAACATTTACACACAAAAAAATCACTGCAATAATCTTCTAGCCGTTATAATTCCTACGAGCAATATAACTGATTGGTCAATCAGTGCGGTGTTTTCAGAAACTCTCAATTTGTGTGTAACGGCATGTCAGCCGATTTCTCACGCAGGTGAGGGACACCTCTCGCTTTTTACCACTGATACAAGTTGCGGACGATTACCTACAGATGTAGCAAAATTGCAATACACGGCCGGCAATGCCGGCCTTTCTTGATGTGATAAAGTCTTATCGATTAACGCACTGCACTCGAAAAAGTGTCACGTTCTGCCTGAGCCGAACGTACAAGTGAGAGCTCGGAACAAGGGCTAGAGACCCACGATCGGCCTAGGTAAGTACGGTAATTCAGCGACCTTATGAAAGCTATCTTATGAAAGCTTTTCCATCTGGGGTGGCAGTAAAAGCTTGTATAGAAAGATCTCAGAAGAACCATCGACACGAAGAAGAAGAAGTACGGTAATGATAACTAGTTACAGTGGCCGTGCGGTTTGTTTCAGTTGTTGGTAAGAATGTTTTCTTATGTCTTTCTAACCACGTGTAATTATCATCTGTAAAAAAATCGTAGTCTGTAAAAGACTACGAATTTATTTAAATAATAATTCTCTGCTTAACATAAACCCACGAAGAGAGATTGGGCCATATCCTCCAGTTGGTGGATTCACATACGTCATTGAAGTTCGTCAAAGGTCGTATGCAAGTCGCCTCACGTAGGTTTTTCTTCACTGAAAGGCTAGTGATGTGTAAATCCGTATACGCCACTGGTGTACATACATTCCATAGATCTCTATGTTAGAAGTTAGTTTCTCATTTCAAGAGTGTTTAGCATATAGAGCTAAATGTAGAGCGTTTAAAGCTTCACGAGCCTTCTCCCACCAGTCCTCCAGGTCTATGTAGCATAGTGTATAGAATAAATATAATAAATAAATATTTTGGGACATCTTACACACGGCCTCTGACCCCAAACTAAGCAAAGCTTGTGATATGGCTGCCAGAGACTGATATACTACATATACTTATTTTTAAATACATACTTATTAGGGCATGCAACCCGGTTAACCGAAAACCGAAAAAACCGGGTAACCGACCTCATTTGAAACTCGGTTTTTTCTAGTTATAAACCCGGTTTTTTCGGGTTTTTCGGTTTTTCTACGATTTTTTAAAATTCACATATTAACTCCTTCGTAATACATTATTCGTATTAAATTATTGTCATCTAGTTGCTCTAACACTTTTTTCTATGTATAAAATTACGCCTAATGTACCATTGACCAATGACTATTATATAACTACGTGCTAAGGATGAAATTCAAGTGCGAAAGTCCTCATTCTCTCTTTCTCTCGCTTAACTTATTGAATTAGTGAGTATCGTCATATAGGCAGAGCGCTGTAGCGTTATAAGCGTAATGGGACGCGTTTTGTCTCGTCTTGACCGAAATGCTATCAACCACCGCCTTTTTGTATTGTTACATTAGTCTGACAGTCTCTGATACGCTAAGTAGTAAAACTAAGCGTGATATATTTTGCACGTTTGTCTAATATTTGTAAATTATACATAAAGGAAAGCTCGATTGTTCAAATTAACAAACAAAAGAAATATCATCCATCCATCCATCCATCAGCCATAAGAAGTCCACTGCTGGACATAGGCCTCCCCTATGAATCTCCAATAAGACCGGTTGGAAGCGGCTTGCATCCAGCGCGATCCTGCGGTCTTAATAAGGTCATCCGTCCACCTTATGGGTGGACGTCCTACGCTGCGCTTACCGGTACGTGGTCTCCACTCGAGAACTTTTCGACCCCATCGGTCATCAGTTCTCCGCGCTATATGCCCAGCTCATTACCATTTCAACTTGCCAATCCGTTGGGCTATGTCGGTAACTTTAGTTCTTCTACGGATCTCCTCATTTCTGATTCAATCTCGCAGAGAGACTCCGAACATAGCCCTCTCCATAGCTCGTTGGGTTGCTTGGAGCTTACTAATAAGGCTCATAGTGAGAGACCACGTTTATGTGCCATAAGTCATCACGTGCAACATACACTGGTCTAAAACTTTCGACTTGAGGCACTGAGGTATGTCGGATGAGAAGAGGCTACGCAATTTTCCGAACGCTGCCCAGTTGGATTCGGCGATTGACCTCTTTCTTGAAGTCGGACCTACCTAACTGGACTACTTGTCCTAAGTAGACGTACGAGTCAACGACTTTAAGAACCGAGTTCCCAATATAAATCGAAGAGGGTACAACATGGGAATCACATTTGACTTTCGACTTGACCATTCATCTTAAGACTGTTGAGAAACCCGATTGAGGCCTTCCAGAATCGTGCTAAGCTCTTCTATCGATTTTGCCATGACTACTATATCGTCGGCAAACCGAATGTGAGTGAGGTATTCGCCATTGACATTGATGCAATCTTTTCCATTCTAGGAGCTTGAACGCTTCTCAAAAGTAGCCGTAAACAGTTTCGAAGAAATTACGACTTATGCCTCTAAAAGGATCGCCTTGGAGCTTTCTTCCTGTACTCAGACCGACATAGTGGCGTTATTATACAAGACTGCAACACTTCGATGTACCGATAGTCAATACGGCATCGTTGGAGAGACTCGAGCACAGCCCATGCCTCGACCGAATCAAAGGCTTTCTCATAGTCCGCAAACGCTAAGCAAAGTGGCAAATTATACTCTTCGGTCTTCTGTATAACCTGCCGCAGCGTATGAATGCGGCTTGTTCGGAAGGCTCATAAAGCCTACGCTCGAGACGGTTCGTAATGACCCTTGAAAACAGCTTATAAACATGGCTCAGAAGTGAGATGGGTCTATAGTTCTTCAATAAGGTGTTGTCACCTTTCTTGAAAAACAACACCACCACGCTTCTGCTCCATGCTTCTGGCGTGATGCGCTCGAGGACGACGGTGTTGAAAAGCTTAGGGAGACTTGTAGTACTGGTGTTCCACCCGCTCTCAGCAGCTCTGATGTGATACCGTCATCACCCGGCGCCTTGTTATTCTTAAACTGATTCAGGGCCATTCTAAACTCGTACAGGCTGATGTCCGGGATTTCTTTGGTGAACTGTCAGGTAAGCTGGGTCTTGGATCTCTGGCCGCGCTATTGGTTATATAGGTTATTGGTTTGGTTATACACAACATATTTACGCGTCGAGTTGAGTACCTCCTCTGTTTCTTCGGTTGAAAAGCATTTGATATCATCACACACGTTAATTTTCTCCGCCTCATCTATTCTCAAAGTACCGCTGCAACAAAATTACAATCTTGTGGCCCAGCATTTGCAATTGAGAAATATGTTAAACAGGGAGACTCACTGTCCCCGAAAATATTCACGGGCGTCCTCGAAGAAGTTTTCGGAAAGCTGGCGGCAAGCTGGGATAGAAGTGGTGTTGATATCGATAAAAAAAAGGTTAACTAATCTTCATTTTGTAGACGATATCGTTATCTTCTCTTCCTCAGCCAGAGAGCTGCAATCAATGCCACAAAATCTAACCACTGCAAGCCTCTAGGTTGGATTGCGGATGAACATGTCAAAGACCAAAGTGATGACCAATGGCATCAAATGTCGGGTAACTGTCGATGACGAAGACATATACGTTCACGATTACATCTATCTTGGGCAAATAGTCACCTTCCAGACGAGACAAGACCTAGAAGAAAAGAGAAAGCTTGGAAGAGTTATTGGGCCATGAAAAAGCATATGAAGAGACACCTTCCGATCACACTAAAGCGCAAGATGTATGTAATCTTTCCATTTTGACTTATGGTGTACAAACATTGTTTTTGACAAACAGGTGTCTTTAACTAAAGTCTAAAAGTCCAAACTCAAGGTTTGCCAAAGAGCGATGGAGCGCAGTATTCTCGGTGACTGGCTAATAGACCGAGTACAAAACACCGAACTGCGTTCCAGAACTCAAATCAGAGATTTGGCTTTCACTGCCGCTAAACTGAAGTTGCAGTGGGCCGAGTAAGTCAGTCGCATGCCAGAAGACCTCTGGGATAAAATCACCTCCGAATGGGGTCCCAACTCGGTGCGGCCTCGTAGAAGCCTATCTAATAGAGAGTGCAGGCTCGATAGCGCGAATACATTTAATCTAAATTGGCAGGCATCAGGACAAGACCGACGCAACTGGAAATCTTGAGAGGAGGCCTTTGCCCAACAATGGGACAGTACAGGGTCATAAACAAACAAACAAACCATTATTTTTAGTATTTTCATATACTTACCAAAAAAAAACCCGAAAAACTCGAAAAACCCGATTTACCCGGTTTTTTAAATCAAAAACCGAAAAACCCGGTTTTTCAAAACCACCCGGTTTTTGCATGCCCTATATAAAGATAGTAACTAAATAACACCCAGACACAGAGCAAACACTTTTGTCCATCACATAAATATTTGCCCTGGGTGGGGATCGAACCCACGCCTCTTTCATCTAGAAGTTAGGGCCAATAACCACTGAGCCACCGAGGCAGTCAATAGAATAGTGGGCTAAATTTACAGGCTGCCTGACGACACAGTGTGTTGCAGGATATAAAGATAGACGAAGATGTCATGCCGTTTCAAAGGCAGTTTACCTATCCAATTTTACTATGTATATGTTCGTAAACAACTGGTATTATGTATTACCCTAGAATATGTTATAGAGTTATCAAAAAAAGATCATAGAGAAATCAACTTATTTTTTTTTCAATGAGTAGCAATTATTTTATTAATATTAATGTACTCTATCTATAGAGATAATTGAGAAATTGTTGTAAAAGTGGTTCATGAAGATGAATACTTATTATTGTGAGTGTCCATTAATATTATGTCCAATTGTCCAACATCTAACCAGTCGCCCGGTATTATTACAGAAATAGTTTCTTAACTATGTCATTACACTAACTAGCCGCTAGATTTCTGAGCTAGATCTGTTACAAACATAAGTTAATAATAATGGTAATGATAGAGTGAACATTTCTAGTGTTAGGACTTAGGACTCTTTTGCAGAATTGCCGGAGGAAATAGGTGAGAATTTCGCTTTAGGGCAGGGTTTCCCAACATTTTTGGGGGACCACACAAAAAATCGAAAATTCTTTATTCACAATTGTATACAGGGTTATTGGTAATCAATCAGCGTCATTTTAAGGGCTAATTCTGTACATTAAAACTAACAACTTTTGTTCTGGGACTTAAGTCAAAAATTAAAAAAAAAACAGCTGCTCCATACATTTCGTCGTTTTTCTATAGAACAGCATTTTTTGAGATCGAGTCGTTTAACAAAATTTGTTAGTTTTGATGTTCAGAATAAGCCCCTAAAAGGTCGCTAATTGATTATCTATAACCCTGTATAACACTATTATGAATATGCACAGCGCGAAGATAGTAATGTTTCACTATATATCATCATGTCATTTTGTCATAAATTTTAGTATTCTGGTTTATTCGTTTTCAATGAATAATGTAATTTGAATTAGTTTTATTACTCTATCTCATATTTTAACTAAAGTTAACTAAGTACTTTGCATATTTTTCTGTAGGTATTATACCTGTATGTATCTGGTTGAAATTATTTTTCTGCAAGTTAGTGTGGTATTTAAATTTATTGTATAATGACAATAAACGCTTGACTTAGACAAGCCCTTATGTTTTACGAGACTAATTGTACCACCAGATCACTTAAGATAATTCACAAAGTGACTCCAATAGGTGTATGGACCCAGGTTGAGAAACGCTGTCATGTACTGCTATGCTGCGCCCAAGTAGCAGTTCGCAAATAACTGTTCGCAATTAAGGAATAGTGTATATTTTAACTGAGATTGCTGGGCGTGAAAATAACATCTTTTGTCTTAGGCTGCTACTGTTGAGTTGTTCCTCTTAGATTCTCAAGAGATGTACAAGATATTATACCACCTGCTATTATTGAAATAATTCTATAACGTTTCGAGAGGGCAAAAGAAAGATTAAAATAAGCCCCTGAAAAAGCACGCAGATATACAAGAATATAAACTCAATACTAGTATTTATTATCATTTCAAGTTCAAGTTGATTAGGTCAGAACGACCTTTTTCGTATGCAGGCAAAAGGTAAACTAAAGGTTTCATCACCATATTCAAGTCATCCGATCTCCACTGCTGTAAGTAGGCTTTGCCAATAAGACTAATTAGACTGGTTATAAGCGCAGTCTTGGTCTCGTCATCTGTACATGTGGATGACCAATCTTTGCTGCACTCGCTGGTAGGTACTTACGCGGTTTCATTCTAGAACTTTGTGATTTTACTGGGTGTCTCTCTAGAAGATGGGGCGGACATATTTCACCATGGGATCAACCGCCAAAGAATAAAATCAGCTATAATTTAAAAATGTTAATTTTGACCAAAAGAAATACAGTATTTTGCATAGAATTGGCAATGTTAGCCCAACAATGGTAAGGCAAGCTCATCATCGTCACGTCTCCGACCCCGGGGCAATATCGCAACCAGTAGCGTCGTTACCGACCTGATGTAAACGCAGTGGCGAAACGGCTGATGGGCAGACGGCAGAGCCAACCATGCCAAAATTATATTTAAATCTATAATTCGATTATCAGTAACATCTCGGCTGTAGTGCCTGCGTCTCAACATCATCTTAGCTGTAAGTACTACGTCGACTCCTGCAATATGTTTACCCTGTTGATGTCTAAAAAAAGCTCGTTGGAATTGGTTTGAGTTTAGTGTAGGTGTTCAAGGAATGTTGTTGAAATATGAAATAAAAAATGCTCCTAATGATCTTTGCTGTCTTAGGACGTGTATAGGATATAAATTATTCTTCATGGTCTAGTGATGGTTCAAAACGGCCTGTAAAACCTTCTTATGTGTCACTCCTGTTTATTTTTACTGCAACTTATTACTACTTTTTGGATTAATGTGTGAAAATTTGGTTCCTCTACAGATATCTTCACATGGCCTAGATTTTCGGACACCAAAACCAACCACTCAAGCTATACTATACTTAGCTTACTTGTCTTATTGAGAGTGAGAGAGCAAACACGTGGTTAACACGCCGCCTTCCTTCGCTAGCCGAGTATGACTTGCTTCGAGTACATACTTAGGTATAATTGCTGTAACAGTGCTAAATTGCGTAATACGATGCATTCCCACACATGCATATTGTTTCGTGCAGTATACGAATTAAATGAAGAGTGCTATTGACTAGGAACTACCTAAGGTAGATTGAGTTGCTGGATATTAACAACTTAAGAGTTTCATAAATGATTATGTGACCGAGTAAGTACGTACCTACTTAACTGAGGTTTTTTCATCTCTTAGTTTCAAATATAAGTCTGCAGCAAAAAGCAAATTTATTTGTCGTAAGTTACTAAAACTAGAAATCATCTAGACTCAAATCTCGGGACTCATATTCAGTTATAAGATAATCTGGTTTGGTTCGTCAATAAAAAAAAAGTAAAAATTGTGATAATTGAATCATCTGTACTTGCAGTCATAAGCAATATATATCCTGAACATAGGTATAGGTAAGTATTTTACTATTAAGCTTCATCATGCAAAAAATATGCAGAAAGTCAAAATTGCTCATCGCTCTCTCTCGCTCTCCTTGCCTCCTTCACTGGAGGTAAACGCATAGTTTAAGAAAGCCATTGTAGCCCTGCAAGCATCACGCTCACCTACCCGTGCAAATCTTGCTCTTATCATAACAAAGCTAAGTGTCAACTGCAGTACTAAACAGAACTAGGTTAGTGTTGCCATCTATTGTAACACCAGCAGTGAAATAATTAAGATACATTGTACATATCTCATGGCAAGCCGCGTGTAACAAATACTTGCAATCGGGGTTACCATAAAAAAAAAGTCCAGAGAAAAACTGGTTTCCATTGAAAATTCTGAGTTTTTCCTCAAATTTTATGTATCCAATTATGGAAAGTGCGGCGAAAGATCGATTAAAAATATTTGCAAACAGTAATTGGGAGTAAGCAAATTCTGTAAAAAAACAAACGCAAACAAATCCAAATTAGAAATGTAACCGCGATTAAACTTTACGTAATATATTGCACGGGGCGAAGAGAAGATAAGTTTAAGCGCAGCATGCATTGTATAAAAGTTGCCAACGCACGACGGGATCCCCAAATTTTACCCTGATCAAATATAGTCGATCAATTACCGACACTGGATACTTAGACCCTGGATTTTTAAAATTTCTGGATAAGTCAAATAACCAAATATTTAACGTCTGGTCATGGTTTGGTTATCATTAAAGTAATTTGGTGCAACCCACCCTAAGCCACTTCTAACCAAAGGACATGTCCACAAAATGTATGGAGGCTGGTATAATAATAATCAAAAATTCGAACCACAACACTCGTTACATTTCGAGAAACTTCATATTTTTCTGAGTCTATTACATCAGTTAAAAATTTAAAAGAGCCCTCCGATTTTTATAAAATTAATTTTGAATTTAATAAGATAAATAAATATATTTGGCTCAATAGGTAGTTTAACTCTATCTACCCTGATTAAGTAACCTCCAAATTGTTAAATAAAAGCATTTTTACCCATTAGACACACCTTTTAAGTGTTTTTTGTCACATTGTACCTATTAACTGGTCACACTGGTAGGTTATAATTTTTAATTATAGCAAATTAAGAGATGAATGTAGCAGAATCAGCTACGAATGCAAGTCAAATAACGATAGGAGCACTTTATTCTTGCTAAACTAGAAAAAATAATAAGCTGTATTGTTATTTTTCATACAAATTATGCTTCGCATTTAAGAAAAATTGGAGGGGTGAAAAAATCTAAATTAAATATTTTTGGAAAGCCCATAAAACAAGCTTTCAAATGATGTGTATACCATCTTGGTTCGATTTTTCTCTGAATAATATACCACTTGTGGACGTCACCTTTACTGGAAATCTATAGATTACGTTAATAAGAGAACGTTCTATAGCTGAAATGATGATGCTGACATATTCTAAGAATATAAAGAATTTCCAAGATATTCAAACCTTAATGAAATGATTTTTATCGTGTTTCACACACTAGGTGTATAGAAACTTTCTTTTTTACTTTTTTTAATTTGAACAAAGGATCTGGGCCGGAATACTACAGAGATGTAGGTTCAAATCCTGCGAACGCGTCAATTTTTGAAATGTTTATGACAAAAAGAAAGTTTTTATATTCAAACCTTGTTTGCAATCCCGAAAAGAGCCTAAAATGCTGAGATATGGTAACCCCGCAAGCAATGAGCACAACGGTGCAGTTAGCAGCAATTTGCAACAGTTGTTCAGCCTGCAAGCATCTAGCCGCAGGAGAAATGCACTCTCTGCATTAAATACTGTCACGCCAGCTGCTCTAACTGTTCTCATTAAGCTGTGTGTTGCCATGCGATGCTAGGCTATGCAACGTACATTTGTGACTAATCTGACGTATAGACCAAATCATTCAAGTCGGCGAATGACTGAAGTTAGCTACAAGCTTCGCAATGTCTAAATTGTGCAATCCACAGCTCAGATAAAACTGCACGTTGATTGGATATTGCGCAGCTTGTAGTTAACTCCACATCCGCCGACTTTAATGATTCAGCCTATATTTAGAAGTAAAATTCCTTATTTCTTACACCATAAGTAACTTAAACTCGATAAGTATCAAAAAATACCATAACAATAAGTACAACAATCGAAAGCATTATCGGAAACGATCAACATAATTATATCGTTTATATATCGTATATTTATTTAAATAAATTGTTGTTTTACATTCTTACAATATTTACAGAGATAATCTAAGAGAAGGTATACTCGTATATATAGTCTTGATCTGAAATCGCTGTTAGACATGTACTTATTTATATACAGAACCAAGCAATTTGTTAGTCTAAACATGGAAAAAAACTGGACAAGTACAAGTCAGGCTCGCACACCGAGGGTTCCGTACAAATCCAGAAAATTTCATAAAATTGCGAAGAAGCGTTGTTAAAATCTCTATACTCATCATCATCGACAAAAGTTTTTTTTTACTTTTCTCGTCATTCATCGAAAATTGTTAAAATAATTAAAAACCTGTTTTAGCATGTGCCAATGAATCTCTTATATATTATGATACGATTAACGCACTTTGAATTTTAATCCCATATTTTGTGAATTTTGAAGTCCTATTTTTTGTGATTAAATAAAAATGTACAGTTTTCAGATTTATTCCTATATGTGTACTCTGAGGCAATGCTTCTCGCCAAATTTCATAGTTCTATGTCAACGGGAAGTACCCTGTAGATTTTGATTTTTGTGAGTGTCGAAATATGCGGTTTTTTACGACATAAACTTCTTTATATGAACTGAGATGTTTTTCAAGAGATCATAGATATACGTATACAGTTTAAATTTCAACTCGATATCTTAACGCGTTGCCGAGATAAAGAGTCTTGACATACACACAGACGGACAGACGAACAACAAAGTGATCCTATAAGGACCCTAAAAACTAATTTCTTTTCGTTTTTTTTTATTTTTTGTTTTTTGTTGAGGCAAAAATTGTACATAATCACCTGCCGGTCTCAATGGAAAACCAGCGCCGGTTGTCTCCAACCGGCACCATGCTAGACGGCTGATGATTGAAATAAAGTATAGGACAGTATATATAGTTGTTCGTTTATTTTGTTAGTTATCGTTTTCCACCAGTAAATAATTGTCCATTGAATTAGTTATCAGTATTTTACCTTTTACAGTATTATTCTGCGGTACTTTCCCCTCTTTGCCCTTTATAAGCTAAAGGTCACCTTTTGGCCAGTGACGCCGTATTCTTCAAAAACCACAATGGTCAATTGGGGCCTATATTTTATTTACCATGACCAAGACTCAGCGCTTTGCGGTTTTGTCCAATCTAAAGCAAGCGGCACTGTTTAAAGCTATGGCGATGTTATGCTAGATATAATGAATGAAACTAACATGACCAATGACTATATCTACTTACATTTCGTACTACAGTTCACATAATTATAATAAGTGTAGTGTAGTTGTGTTATACATTATAGCCTTTAGCTCAAAAATATTCTAGACCTTAAATTTAAATCATTACTTTTAAGAAGTGCATTGAAAAAATCCCTTAGTATCGTGATATACCTATTGTTTTGCTTACATGTGTGATTTCCAATGTTGCGAAATACTTTATCTTTATTTTTACGATGTTTCTTTAGAACTGGAATAGAGAACTAGATCATACGAAAATCTATCTGAGACTTCAGTTGAGATGCATTCAAATCATTTAAAAAAAACGTTTTTGACACATTTTTTTATACTTTTCCGAAAACTTTCGTTGGGACATAAACGTGGAATCTTTCTTTACTGAACTCTACTACATATATCATTATTTATCCCAAAAATGGCAAAATCGACTTCCACCGTGTACATAATTCGAATAATTTGCACGAATTGATGTGACATCCATGTACATTTGTATTGATTTATCAAAAAAAAGTTCATCTGATTACGATAAAATTTAAATGGGACCACTTCGAAAGTATACTCTATTGAACTAAAAATATTTTTTTTAAATCGGTCCCCCATCCCAATTGCATCCATACAGACAAGCATAGTACCTCGTCCTTTCTGAAAGTCTGTAAAAAGTTTCGCTTGTGGTCGCGTCGCTGCTGCAGCGGAGCGACATCATCAGGTCGTCGACACGTCAAAATTACACAGTTTAAATGAACGATCGATCCAGATTCCGTTATTGTTTGTATCACAATCGACTCGCGATTAAGGTCGCAAAGCTCTTCTATTATTTCTTCTCTGTAGTAGAATTAGGCAACAATTTGTATGACACCTCGCATTGTACGCAATCAGAGAGTAATCAGAGGCATAACTTGAGCGCTCGAAATCCTCTAGACCTAACATTACAATAGATTATTGTAAAACATATCGTTGTCACAAATGATATAATTCGATAGTGAAATGGACATTTTTTTCTTGTTTTTTTCATTGGTTGATTTAAAATTATATTTTACACTTTAGATTTTTAACTTTAGATATTGTGATTGGCCTACTGGAAGAAATGGATTGATTTGAGTTGAAAGAACGCGGTTCGTTTCATTTATATTTGAATAGTAGTAGCTGGGTTTGTAATTAGATAAGAAACATTTCTGTGCATTTTGATGACTTTGAGACAGTCGTGCTGCAACAATTCCCTTCATAATATAATTATTATGCGGATCCATCAACCAGTTTTACACGTTTTAGGTTTCTACTATTTTTTATTCTGAGTAGGTACGCAATAGATGCGTATTGTACCAATTCTTGACTCAGTTTTGAGATTTTCTTTTTTGGTCTTTTAAGTGGCTTATAAATTGGTGTCATTGGTGACATTAAGATCTAGACGTCTGGTTTGGCTTTATCTCGGATTTTATTGAAATTTACCCAATGCTAAAATATTGCTATGCTTGTTCTACTTTTTTGTAATATGACTATATTGTATTTTCTCATTATGTGTAATATCCATGCTAATCATAATTTATTGTAAAACGAGTAATATCCCCGAAAATAAAATGTTAGTTAAACGTTAGCAGCGGGCTTGCAGCGGTCAACGAAATTGTAAGTTGATATTAGGCTTAATCATGAAGGCGCCATGGTAATTACGATGGCGCAAATGTAAAATATTACTAATTAGCATATTTCTGTGTCCTTTTCACTTTACAAAGAGAGAACACTTTTTACGTTGTTATTAAATTTACGACGGTGGCGCCTTCATAATTGGGCATTTTGAGTCCGGGCTACATAAACAAAAATAACTACGGTAGGTACTTATCGGAACCACTAAAAAAAATATTTTTCGAAAGAAAAATGGGTGAATGAATGAATGATGACAATTATTACGAACTCTGATGAACTGAGAATTGTAATTGAAATTCACATTTAATTTTATTTTTACATAAATTGTTGGTAAATCGAAAATTTTCAAAGATACGAATACCTACATGCAATTTTTCAATGCAATGCTTTTTGTCGTATCGCAACTATAGATAGAAATTTATTAACTTTAATTTGAATTTAGCAATATTGCAAATTGTTCGTGCCTATTCAGCGGATTCCATAAGACAATTGTAATGAAAATTTCTCCGTAGAAATGGATTTCTACACGATTTTAGCTGTACTTTTATCATTTACATGGAAATGGTTTAGTAAGTAGGTACCGGCCACGCGGTGAAGGAATGCGGTGCCTGAACTCGGTTATAAATTGTCACATTCGGTTGACCCAGTGGTACAGTTTCATAATGTTAATATTAATGCCAATTGAAGGTGGATTATTGGTATTTATGATTATTAAAATTAAATGTGTGCGAATGGAATCCGTGTAAGTATCCTGTGGTGTTTGCTTTTAGTTATTTTTAAATGTATAAGCGATTTGAATTGCCGTAAAATGTTGTTGTTACGAGTTTAATGTATTCCTTCTCTTCTTCAGCAGTTTCATATAAAAATGAAAGTTCCGTTAACTATGGTCTCTTTTAAAAAAATAGATAAATGACATTAGTTTTTGATTGACTATCATACTAATACTAATATACTAATAATATTATAAATTCGAAAAGTTTGTTGGTTTGTTCTTCTTTCACGCAGCAACGGAGCAACGGATTGACTTGATTTTTGGCATGGATATAGTTCAAGGGCCGGAAAGTGACATAGGCTACTTTTTATCCCGAATAAATAAAAGGTTCCTGAGGGATGCCACAAAAGTCAATTTTATTATTTAATTGGGCGGAGCCCAGACAAAAACTAGTTACTCTAGAAAGAGATTAAAATATATTTCTCGGGTACAACAATAGTTTCGAAAAAACAGGCGCAGGATTGTCCGAAGATGATTAAGTCTTCAAATTCTACAATTTTTTTTCTACATTCCATAAGATTTGTCACAACTAACAACGCTAAACAAGAAGTTTGTCACTATCTCGTGTTATTTGCATACTGTACTGTATCGCCTTTTTAATAGTCCACTGCAGGACGTAGGCCTACCCACGAAAGGTGATTGGGACATATCCACCACGCTGGCCCAGTGCGGGTTGGTGGATTCACATACGCCAACGAATTTCTTCTACGGACGTATGCAGGTTGCCTCACGATGTTTTCTTTCACCGAAAAACCAGTGGTGTTAAATTCCATACATAAATTCCGAAGAGCTCATTGGTAAGGGATCGGGATCACGACCTCACGATTGTATGGCGGGTGTCACTACCACTAGACCACTATGGCGACTTATTATTTGCTTAATCGTATTTGTTTGCTTTGTATTTTACTCCAGATAAACAATGCAGAATGGCAATTACAAACTCTACTTTTAATAATTGAATTCAAATTTTAATCATTGGTATTTTCAATTTAAATTGCTGTTTTGCAAACGTCGACATACATAATAAAGTAATTACCTCACAATAACGTGACATTGTAACATAATAATGATATTAGAAAGAGCTGGAAATACCCGATATGTCACAGATATGGGTAAAATCGTAATTTTCCACTGTAAATTGGTAGCAGTTATTTGTAAAATTCTCAATTGGATGCGATGTTTCTTTTGTAGAATGAATTAGATGAACTGGATAGAGTCAAACCGTGTCACAGGCCTTAGAGTCAGCTAAAATCGTCTCTAGATATTTGATATCCCTGTTTTATAAATAATAGAAACGTAAGCTGTTTACACACAAATAATTTAAAGTTTTAGTTAAATAAATCACCTACTAGAACAGACATAAGTAAATATTGCGGTCAAATAAAAAAAACAATGTCCTACAAGCTCACTGAAAAAAGTAATCGAAAATAAAAACCATAATATTTGTTATTTTACTCGTATAACTATTGTTCTATTACTATCATTAAACAATGAAATGTATAGACTTGTATAGACTAAGTATAGACTAAAATATTCTAATAATATAGTTTCTATGAAATTTTTCTAACTGTTTTATAATTTTCTCTATTACCAGTGCAAATTTCTTCCCACTGATTTCTTGTTCATCATCCGCTGCCTTCTTCCCACTGCTGGCTATAGGTCTCTCTCATACGGTGCCATTTGTCTCGGTCCTGTGCTAATCGATTAAAGATATATTATTAAGGATTTTTTGTTATGTTCAGTTTTTCTGAAAGCTTCAAATCCATAGCTGTTAGCTTCAGACTTGATAACACCCGGGTATACGCAATTTTCTGGCATCCAAATAAACCATCGACAGATTTCACCCATCGCAGAAAACACAAATTGCGCAACACATATTTACATGTCGAATAAATATTTAGAATAGATGTGGCAAAAGAGAAAGATATTTTCCCTCGTCTGTGAACTTCCCACTTGTCGCAATTACTGCCACCATTGTTGGGACTGCAAGTTTTTTTTTAATTAGCACTGGTTACGTCACTTCTGGTCAAATGGAATGTTAATAATGTGACGTAGTTTACAGCCATGCGCAAAGCTGTGATTGAAGTGTAATAACAATTATGAGTAAGTAGGCATTGTTACAAGCTTTTCATATAATAGTTACTCGTATAACATGGTATGGAGAATGAAGAAAAGCATTTGCGGTGAAAGCGACGTTGTAAATTTTGTTGTCGTAATATTTTGTTGTGTTCTATTCTAGGGGAAGTTTAGAAAAAGCTGTACCAATCCTGTTGTAAAGATATAATAGGTAAACATGCTCTAGTCAGAAAATCAACTAAGTAACGTAGAACTAATCGTAAAAACAAAACTTAGTTTTTAATCCATAGGGGAGGCTTATGTGTAGCAGTGGACGTCCTACGGCTGATAATGATGATTATGACTAAAATATATATGAAATACTTGCATTACGTAAAACCATGACTTTTTTATGGTTTCTATATCTGTATAATCTGTAAAAATGTAGATATCTATATTATTACGGAATTTTAAAGTTTCAAAATTTAAAATGATTAATTGAAACTTAAATAGATACATAACTATGTATTAGTAACTTCTTTTTTTACAATGGTTTACTAAACTGGGCTTACACACTATAACTTACATTAAACATACTTTTAACTTCTTTTTTTACAATGGTTTACTAAACTGGGCTTACACACTATAACTTACATTAAACATACTTTTAACTTCTTTTTTTACAATGGTTTACTAAACTGGGCTTACACACTATAACTTACATTAAACATACTTTAGACAGTCATGAAATCACTATTACATGGTATAAAACAATGTTGCTTCGCTGTCTGTCTGTCCCTTTGTATGCTTATGTCTCTAAAACTACACGACGGATTTTGATGCGTACTTTTTAATAAATAGAATAAATCAAGAGGAAGGTTTATTTGTATATTATATGTGCAAAGCCGGGGCGGGTCGCTAGTAAAATAAAAAAATATTCGCATTCAGTTTAAAAAAACAAATGGTATCTAGACGACTATGGGTATACGTATCAGGCTACAATGCAAGAGTAGGTATATGCAGCTTGTTATATGAGTATCTACGTCGTCCTAGATAATTTGCGCTACAATTTAGTTAATATACCATTGTTTGCATGTGAGTGAATTTTGTCTATTAAATGATATCGCGTGCGCCTACCTAGGGTTGCGCAAATTCACCAAGACTTTGGTTGAGCACAAGTTATAAACTTTTGCCGAAAATATGAGATGTGCTGAGTGCTGTGCTGTTGGAATACTCTTATTTTGGAAGAACTGTCTTTATCATTGTTTTAAATATCATATACTTCGACTATAAATCCAATATCATCAGTTGAAAATGGCTTGCTTACAATTCTCAATTGCTAGCGCAACCCTCGTCTGTCCACCAGAGACACTTTTGTTGTATTGTCGAAAATAAATCGAAATAAAATCCAAGTTAAATATCTCATACGATTCAGACATTCAAGACGCGTTTATACACTGGTGTTAATTTAAAATTTAAGAAACTAAAGATTAAACACTCAAGACACACTTGTAAACTACACTAAGGTGAGTACGAGACCTAACTACCTTTATTACTAGCTTACAAGGCATACATTATTTTGGCATTTAAAAAAAACATTGGAGAGAACCACTCTTTTCACGTAGGGTATAAAAATATCCTAGGTCTTCTTTGTAGGTATTTTAGGTAGGTATTCTCTATTTGGTAAGTCTACCAAATATGCACAAACAAAATCTTAATCATAGGTCAAGCCGTTTCAAAGCAGTTCAATAACGAACACACGAGATTTTTATGTATTTGATTTTATATTTGACTGTCTCGTTGGCTCAGTGGTTAGTGACCCTAACTTCTGGATCAAAGAGGCGTGGGTTCGATCTCCACCCAGGGCAAATATTTATGTGATGAACATAAGTGTTTGCATGCTCTGTGTCTGGGTGTTATTTAGTTACTATCAAAATAAGTATGTATTTAAAATATGTATATGTAGTATATCAGTCTCTGGCAGCCATATCACAAGCTTTGCTTAGTTTGGGGTTAGACGCCGTGTGTAAGATGTACCAAAATATTTATTTATATGTTAGAAGATTAAGTCGTTAGCTCTTATCCCTTGCACCGACAGCCAGTCTCTCCCACGGAGTCCTCACCTTGGACCACACAATGCGGCCAATCGGCGCAATTAGCGGATTGTTTCCGAAACTGTCTGTCCGTACTCCGGATTCGGTTACGAAGGCTGCTGCCACTACCAGTGATTGTGGGAAACGGAACATGCGTGTTGGCTTCTTGGAGGTACAAGCCTCAATTCTATTTAAATGTCCTTACAAAGGTAGTATAACAATCAGAGTGGTATAAGAGATAATTACTACATAGTATAAAACAAAGTCACTTCCCGCTGTCTGTCTCCATGTATGCTTATATCTTTAAAACTACGCAACGGATTTTGGTGCGGTTTTTTTAGTAGATAGAGTAATTCAAGGGGAAGGTTTATATGTATAATACACCTGTGCAAAGCCGAGGCGGATCGCTAGTAACCAATATAATAAATAGGTACTATTATAAATAGAAGTAAAAGAGTAAGGTCATTGCCCTCAAACAGCGTGATTTTTTTTGAATTTTCTTTTACATTTTTTTCCATTTATAGTTGCTTTTATCTTCATAGATTTACAAAATCTTCGATCTAAATGTTATGCCTTAAAATATAGTTTATTTCTTTTTTAATGCCTCAAAACGATGTTTTATTAGTTGGTTTTAGGCCATGTAAAGAGCAAAGATGAGTAAGATGTGCTAGGAAAAAATATATCACTCAAGATGTGGTTCTATTGGTCGATTTTTATTTGCATGATGCTAGTCTTCACATCTCAGAACACTCAAATACTAAGCTAAGCCAATCTAAGCACTCTTGGTCAAGAAGACATCTGTAAGAGCTTACCCATCAGAAAAGTAAATAAACAAAAATATTTATAACTACTGACACGAAATGATTATGCGCAAGATTGATTTGCAAACTAAGTTTTGTAGTGTTATAATAAATCATAATACATTATGCCTTTCAATCCGTCTGTGTGTCCTAGTAACCTTTCACATGGACTCTCCCTAAACTTTTACATAATAAGTAGGCACAATATAAAAAGGTATTAAAATCCTACTTACTATCGAAGAATAAGGAAAAACCACGTAACATACACGTAATGACGCTCCTCCTTACTATACTGTGGTCGTAACTCCAAAAGCGGTAATGTCAAAGGTAAACAAGTAAAATGGTCATACCGGGCGTTTCGTAACGGGTATGCTTATGCATCTGTACTTTGACATGTGTGAAATTTATAAAAAAACTTATTTGAAATTTCTACAAAAAATTTGAATCAATATACCGAGCTTATCTACTCTAGGTATTAATTAGCTATAGCTGAGAAGAATCTCGATTTAGTTTCATCTTTTCAAACAAAGTAGTTCATTTGGGTGATATGGCCTAATGCTACCAACTAATATAAACTATCATAAACATTGAAGATGTTCATTTTTCGTAAGGGATTGAAACGCAAGCTAGAAAGAAACGGCTTTATTATTATCGTTACGGTATTTTCACTTTCATTGCTAAGTATAACAAATTATACATAAATATACATAGGTGCGTATACTTTGCTACAAAGGTACCTAGATGTCAAGTTCCATCGCTTCTTGCTGTCAAATTAGTATTCTAGTAATTAATTTTTTCTCGAGATCCTTTCGGCAAGAGGTTAGCATCTCTCTCCGAACAACCTTGTACAAACGTAATACAATTGGATGCGCGGGCGCACGCCGTTCAAAGATCAATGGACACTCGATACGCGAACTTTCACTCGAGCTGACCATTCATGACGAGGCAGCACCCCGCGAGCTTTTGTAAACATTCACAAGAAGGTTGTT
Source organism: Hypomecis punctinalis (assembly GCA_949316475.1). NCBI lineage: Eukaryota > Metazoa > Arthropoda > Insecta > Lepidoptera > Geometridae > Hypomecis > Hypomecis punctinalis. The sequence continues at coordinate 23,614,897 of OX438798.1, forward strand.
TTCAATCGACTTACAAAAAAGTAGGTTTTAATTTTTTTTCTTGCAAGTAAACGATGTAAATAAATATTTATTTACAAATATGTACCTACTTATGTGCTAATTTCTTAATTTCACTTTATTTTAGTACTTTAGCTCTCACAATTTTTAAAAAATAATAAATAATAAATATTAGGGGACATCTTACACACGGTATCTGATCCCAAACTAAGTAAAGCTTGTGATATGACTGCCAGAGATTATTTTAAATATATACCACACAAATGCTTGTCCTGGGTGGGAATCGAACCCACGCCACGCTTATTTGACCCAGAAGTTAGGGTCATTAATCACTGAGCCGACTGTAATTTTCAGCCACGTTCTAATAGTACTAATATAGTTCTAATAGTACTTAACCATTAAAAGTTGTAATTAAACTATTGATTGAGTAATCTAAAAATCGATATTTTAGAAGTCTAATGAGCTCCTTTCTAATCCGCTTCAACGTTCCATACAACCTTCCAAGTTCACTCGTAAAGCCTTATCGAAGTTCCTTCCTTATCTCTCATACACGTAACATTACACACTCGCATTATCTAGCCAATAAAACCTCAGATGCGATGAAGCCCACGCGTGGGCGGCCACTTAACGCCGTTGTAATTGGTGGATATGTCCTACCCTTGTTTATAGCCTGGGGACGGGAACGGGACTCTAACGGGACCTGTGTTTATGGCTTATGGACTATAGGCCATGCTTGTCCATAGACCCGCGGACGTGTTAGGACTGATAAGATAAAGTTACTTATGTCCTGTTGGCGCGGAGATTACATGTCGTTGTGTTAGATTTTGGTTCAGTTCGGTCATAGAGATATTCTTGGGTAATTTGTTTGTGGTTTTGCCTATTGTTGACATAATGACTATTATTTTGTACGTGCTGTTAAACGTACATCATGAAAACACAACCAAACCACTGTGTCAAGTTTCAAACCATTTTGATATTTAGCAAAACAAGGAAGGGATTTTCACTAATCAAATTTTATTCACAGAGTTTCTATGATTTATTTAGGCATGCGGCGTGTTCAGTGAACAAAACATACATTTTTACTAATGTAAAAAACAGTTATTTATGGATTCGATCAGCAGTTAAGTATAGATAGTACTTTGGTTCGGACCAGTACCTACATTTAGAGAAATTGAGCCCATTGAGCAACGAAGTATTCAATAACTTTAAAACAAAGTGTCACAACAGTCCTAATTGCGTTGATAAACGTAAGTGTTAAAAGCCTCGCTTTACCACATTTTTGCTTATCAAACCTCAACAGAAGTTCCGTGCCACAAAAAAGGTTGCAAAAAGTTTAACACAAGCTGTAGGTATACTAAAGTACTAGTAGTTAGGCACCAGCGGTGTCCACAAAGGCTTTTAAGTGCCGCCCGGTGTAGGCTTTCAAATGAATCTGAGGTAAAAACGATTCTCGCGGTAATGTCACACGCGTTAAAGCTTACCACGCACGTAAATGCGAGCTTCCCACGAGATTTGACACGTATAGGTATTTTATAAAAAGAATACCTACAATTTTCTGTATTCAACTTTGACATGCTGTCGAACAAAGAAATGTGAGTCGTCGTCCTTTCAAAGGCGGAAAGGACACGTCCACAAAATCTATGGAGGCTGGTATAATAATAACCAAAAGTTCTAACCACAACACTTGTTACATTTCGAGAAAGTTCATATTTTTATTTGTATTACCTACATCAGTTAAAATTAAAAAAAAGCCCTCTAATTTTTAAAAAATAATTTTGAATTTATTAGGATAAATAAGGTAGTTTATCTGTAGCAACCCTGATCAAGTAACCTTCAAATTGTTAAATTAAAGCATTTTTATCAATTAGACACACTTTTGAAGTGTTTTTTATCACATTGTACCTACTAACTGGTCACAGGGGTAGGTTATAATTTTTAATTTTAGCAAATTAAGATATGAATGAGGAAGAATCAGCTACAAATGCAAGCAAAATAACGATAGAAGCACTTAATTATTGTTAAACTAGAAATATAAAAAGCTGTATTATTATTTTTCATACAATTTATTTTACTCATTTTAAAAAATTGGAGATGTGAAAAAATCTAAATTAAATAATATTTTTTGAGAAGCCCATAAAACAAGCTTTCAAATGATTCAAAATATCTTGGTTAGACTTTTCTCTGCATAATATACCACTTGTGGACGTCTCTTTTCAAATTCGAAATCTAGTTAACAATAATTGTGCTGATCCTATATAGCTTGTCTTTGGCATTCATTTCTGGTCAAATATATATTGCTAACCTTTACATATCGTATAGATGAGAATTATATTCCAGTTGCCTCGTGTTTTCTTTTACAACTTTAAGTTAAATGATAAGAAAGTGATAATGAATTTATACAAGACCGACAAACACGCAATTGACTTCGAGTTTTGTTTTTAGATTTCATTCCTAGAGTTACCTATAGTCTGACCGTTTCACTGAGTCCTCGCCTGAGCGCCCCTGTACCCGAGCAGGCGAAGACTAAGTTAAGCGGTCGGACTATAGTTTTTACAGCTGTTAGAATAAAACATTACAACGGCTATCAAAAGTAACTATGTAACTAAATAAACACACGATGAAAATACATACGTCTTACGAGTGTGGAAAACAGTGACTACCTACGTACATATATTTAAACAAAACGGTTAGATATTAACCACTAATTATAATATAGATTGATTTAGAATTAATTTGCACAAATAGCTAAGTAAATTAGCAAACACAATCCGCAAGTTTATTAAAATTCAAAGAATGTTGGTCTAGTAGAGAAACAAACAGAAATTGTTTGAGCGAAATAGTCTGACACTAGATGTAAGAGGTGAAAGAAAGTTGAAAGGTGATGAATATTGAAATCAAAATCGATTATCGAAAATATGAAAAGGATCCGGATCTACTCCAACGCAATAGAAATGAAATCTACTAACAATACTAAAACAAAAAACAATCTAGAGGGTTCAAATTAATGTATATATCACAAAACTTTAGTAAAAGTTCAAGAAACCTCAAAATCTATTTTTAATATTTTATCCTAACTAGTTACTTTACAATTCAATATTCTCTACAAGCAACTGTGGTTTTGATAACGGGATATTATGACTAATAAATTTTAAAATAAACTGTGACTTAGTAAAAGAAAACACTAAGTACATCTATTTACTAAAAGTAACACTATGATTTGGTCTTTTAAGTGATGAACCTTCGCACCCGCATGCGCTACTGGTCTCCTTGTAGCATACCCGTTCGAACTCTTTGGATCACCCGCGCGCGGAGTTTTCAAATACATATAAAGAAAAAGTTTTCAGTTCGAATTTGATTTTCTTTTGTTTTCACTGTTGAGCTTTTTGCTTTCCGTGATGTGATGTGTTATATTTTAATTCTTATTTAGATTTTGTTAAATAATAATTGTTGACAAAGACATCTGAAAAATTATTTCAACTCTACTGCTTCCTACAATTTGGTGAACGTATAACGTGTAGTGAACTTAGAACATAGTTATTTATTTATGCAAGACACAATTAAATAGACAAAGGTACTCGTACATAAAACACAGAGAGTAATTAAAAACTAAGAAGTAATAACTAGTTAATAACTAACCACTGAAGTTATACTTACTTTTAATAGTAAGTACCTACCTACCTATCGTTTTTTCTCATACTTATTAATAGAAGAAGTTTATTTATCACAGCTATGTTTTAGTCTGTCCTTGCTGGCAGTGGAAAACATTCCGCCAGCGCGGGCGATCTTTAATGCCCGAGGAATGTGGTCCCATTTCCGTCAGGTTGGCTGGCGTTATGAAAATCGCTGATAAAACACACTTTTAGCTGTCAGCCGCGCGGCAGCACTAGACACGTTCCGACGCTTTATTTGTTTTATTATATTAAAAAAAGAATTTATTTTTTTAAGTTTATATTTCTATACCATAGACACCAGAGTATGTGCCTTTTGCCTCTTGGTGTTCAAAAAGTTTAGTGAAGTTTTCAGTTTATTGAATTTGTCTGTACAGAGAGTACGTCTCTCTCTCTGTACAATTTATCTTAATTTATCTTAGCTTAAGTTAGTGATTTCGATGTATTACGTACGTGAATTTTATATGAACTGTCGTTATTTTAGAAAAAAAGAATTTAGGTAGTTCTTTCATTCAATCGCCAGAAAACAAATAAGTTTTGCAATTTCAATTAAAAAATAAAATAGAAATTCATTTAAAAATAATAATAATATTTTTTTTCATTAATTACATAATAGAAAAAATAAACATTACAATCATACAAAATTATCACAGACCAAATATTAATTTAAATATCGTTTAAAGTCAAACCTAGGTTTGACGTCATGCTACTTCCGATTCACGCTCTGGTGGACAGAGATCCAATGTCGATATATTGGACAACACAAATTTTCAAACAGGCACTGTAGTATGCTGTTATTCAATCTTCGTATCCTATCCAAAATATTGTACTGTACTGTACTGTACCAGCCTTTTAATAGTCCACTGCAGGACGTAGGCCTACCCACGAAGGGTGATTGGGCCATATCCACCACGCTGGCCTAGTGCGGGTTGGTGGATTCACATACGCCATCGAATTTCTTCTACGGACGCATGCAGGTTGCCTCACGATGTTGTCCTTCACCGAAAAGCCAGTGGTGTGAAATTCCGTACATGAATTCCAAAGAACTCATTGGTACGGGACCGGGGATTTGAACCCACGACCTCACGATTGTAAGGCGGGTGGCACTACCTCTAGACCACCACGGCTTCCAAAATATTGCATCTACGTTTATTATCTACGGTTTCACGGGATGCTCCTATATTAATCGATAAACATACTCTACATTTACTCTACTGACTTTACATTTACTAACTCTACTGACTCTACATTTACTACTGTAACGATAATCATCACATCAGAAGCGCGAGCTTAATGGCGCAGGAATTAAATAAAACCAGTAAACACTCACTTTGCCAGGGTTATTTTCTTGGAAAAGTACTTTTAGATGTCAAGTTTATAGTTCAGGTCATACTAGTTTTATTGTTTACAAGCGGTTTGAGCTTTGGTTATGGTTAAAAAATTCGGTGAAAACTTGTTAGATGAAAACTAGAAACGAAATTCTTCAGATGAAACATCAAGATTATAATTATTGTATCAATACAATGTATTTACGATGATTTCTTTTTTTTCAGGTGCGTCTAAAAACTACCGCTGAATCTATTAACACTAGGTAAGTGTAACAAGTAAACAAGTCCACAAATTATTTCTGGTGTTCTTTTTACTTTGTTTCGGCCTTGCAATCCTAGCACGGCAAACGGGTAAAACCATTTTATTTACTTTTAATGTCAGTAATTGTCCATGTTAATTCATATTTGGTTTCCACTCCGAAATTGGCGATACATCCGCGGTACTTTTAAAGTAGCACCTATAACTGATAAACTTTTGGAAAGCCGCTTGCGGTGGTATGGACACGTGATGCGAGGGGACGATGAACATGAAGTTCGAAGGGCTTTAGAACTGCTTGAGGGAAAACAGGGAAGGGGACGCCCTGGTGGACGAGTATGTCCCAGACTCTAAATAAGGCCAATTTAGACCAAGAGACAACCCAGGATAGATTGTCCAGGCGCAAGCTCATTAGGAGAGCCGACCCCACCTAACGTGGGAATGAGCAAAGGAGAAGAAGAAGCCCTTTGGTATCAAACTATTACTAAGCCTGTACAGTACAGTTTATCTTTGCGAATTATGACTATTTATTAGTTATAAAACGTCTTGCCTGATAAAATATAATGTGTTTTAAGATAAGTACTTAAACCAGGCCGGGATCCGAGCAAACAACATTCATTCATCGAATCTCAGAAATGCGACTGATTTCCCTTACACACAAGATGCTAATGATATGAATATTATTATATATCCGCTTTCCCTGACGAAAAATCTAAGTCAGCATGTCAAGCTTCATAAGAACCTCAATGCATTGCAATCAGCCATCACGCAGATCTGTGGTTATCGACATCTATGCGCAGACGCAGCGTTTAAAATGAATCTGGGGTACGTCCGGGAAAAACGTATGATGGAAACCGATGAGCTGAAAATTATCGCTACTCTTTATATGATTTCGTGGGAAGATGGAATATGCTGGTAGAGAAAAGATTGTATAAGCTAAACTAACTCAGGCGTATTCTGTTGGTATAATATACTAACTGAATACATGTACGCATTGTCTATTAGCAGGAAGTATGTTTATTTCATTCATAACCTCGCATAGTTGCCGAAAAGAAATTGCTACTGGGGATAAAGCCATCAAAGTCAAAGTTCGTTCCGTAGACATAACAATTGCTCTTGGAATCGTCAAATAACAATGTTTGATCGTTTTAGAAGCCACCTAATAATAGACATTTTTTTCAAAGTACTATTTAGTATGTCCAGAACCATCGAAATCGTATCGTAATAATTTGCGGGCGACAGTAAATAGTTAACTTTTTCAACGCAATGACGGATACATCCGCGCATCAGGTTGACCGCCAACGAGGGATTAATCTGTCATAAAAATTGTGACAGTAAATAAATGAGAGTGTGGCGTGGAGAGCCTGTCATCACTAAAATTGTGGCGGTGAATAGGTTAATTTATTGGTAATCACTTACAGATTTTTAGATATTCTGTCGTTCTTATTTATATCGCCTCATGCTCTATCGAGGAATTCAATATTTATCCTATTTAAAAAAATGACCAACCTTTTCTACGTCCTATATTCTATTCTATTAAAGTATCGTTGTCGTTCACGCAATTTGATCGCCGCGCGATCCGACGGCGGGACCATTTGAGTCGTGTGCGCGGGATCGCGGCACGTACGCATTCCGGACGGGCCCGCGCCGCTCCCACGGGGCTGGGGCCCGCTGGCGCCACCTGGACCTTGATCCTTGCTGATCTATTTTCTTTTACTTGAAACAGAGACACGTACTGCTGGCGCCAAAGAATTAAAAGCTATTATAGCGCGCAGTAGTACAACGCAAACAGCGGAAAGCGTAAGCAGCCGCTACTCAAAGAAAAATCTACTAAAACAGTATCATTCGCAATTTGGCGATTTTTTCCAGCTAATGCCAGCGCACACGCGTCTCACTTAGATACTTTACACATGTGCAAAGATCACTTTAGTTTTTATAATCCTTATTGCCTGCAACGATTTCTTACTGGCAAGCTTTAGGTACATGGAAAATACTGATACGGTATGTAGGTAATTACTTATTTTGTTCCCTGACAAGCTGCAAAATTTACTCAAACTTCAAGGTAAATCTAAATATCTCTAAACTCTTTAAAGACCCCAGTTAAGTAGGGCCTTGTTACACATATCGAAAGCACCGAGACAATAGGTGATTAGAATGCGCGCACGCACCCGCGCGGGAGCTGCGCCGTCGCGCTCCGTTTCCCAGCCGCACAGCACTGGACCGCTTCGGACTTTATCGACTTTGTCTCGTTTCAGCCATTGGAAGTCCACATCTGGACATAGGTTTACCCCATTAAGTACTTTGGTTAGATACTTAATGGCTTCCCCTAAAGATCTCTAATAAGGCCGGTTGGTAGCAGCTTGCATCCAACGCGATCTACTTTGTCTATACTGTTTCAATGTAGAAGCTGCTTTTGTTTTGAGTTCTTGCTTCACACATACAAAGGTTGCTAGATATTACTCGTGATGAACAATTTTTAATCGTTTATGATATTATTGAGTAATAGAACGAAACAGACGGAAGTTGAAGCTTTATGCAAGCTATACTATTCAGGATCTGCACCCTCATCCCCGAAAACCAACCTGAAATCGCAAAAACAATCGGCTGTTCTTTACTGTAGTCATTTTAATAGTTAGCTGTTTACTGCGTCATGTCTACCACAGTGGCTCAATGATGATTGATGTATTTACAAATGCCATTAAATTTCTGCGGAAGTTCGCAGTTTTGTTGCGATTTTTTCTTCACTAAAAACCACTGATGTTCCTTTATTATTATATCGTCAAATGCTCTATCTTATTAGAAATTAATAAAGTATTCATATGTACGAACGCCTTGTTAATTTAATTATATTTGGTTTAGCTACTAGTTATTCTTCTACCTCTCTCTATTATCTTGCCAACTGTTTTCGGAATCATACCGCTCTTATAATACGATTACTATGCCGTTGACCGATTCGTTCTGGGGTCAATTTTCTAGGTCGGCTCTGCATTAATTTTTACCCAGCTGCCCAAATAGGGAACGTAATTGGGTTTCTTATTTTTCTATTATTTATATCTCTAGAGTTTATGAAGACACATGCATCTTTGTGGTTTAGAAATGGGCACTTCTAATTATTTATATTTAGATGCATGCTGATTACAGGATGTTATTTTACTCATTTGACAGAATTTTACTGTAGAACCCAATCCTGACATAAAAAAATGTAACCTATTCCATACATTTTGGGAGCAATAAATCAAGCAAGGAACATTTTTTATGGAACGACTGATTTTTGGCGAAGTGATACATCCATATTACATAGTTAAAGTAGGTCATAATTATGATTGTAGTAAGAAGAAAAAAATGCAGTAAAATCTGCCGTCGTCTAGAAACATACCCGTTCAGGTGTTTTTCTAGACGACGGCAGCTTGTATAGATTAATTATTTGTTATAATAATTAGAATAGAATAGAAGACGCTTTATTGTTCACACAATTTACAATAAAATAATACAATATAATTAAAATAGTGCGACAACCGGCGCCCTTATCGCTTAGAGCGATTTCTTCCAGGCAACCTGATTAATAGAGGAAAAGATTATAGAGGAAGGTAAGGGACGGGGTGTACAATAATGGCGAATTCATTAAAACAAAAATTAATACACTTGAATAAAGAGTCGTAAATATACATAAGATATATACATACATATCAATATACACAGGAATTTAATATTACAACGACTAAATAAATACTTATTTGTTTACATATGTAGTATAGTTTGTCCTAAAATCAATTTGTACAGCATACAAGTAGCCGCAAAACTGGCCGCCTCACATTGTTACGGTTAGTTGAGTCCACAACTGCTCTACTTATCTCTTTAAATTCACACATTGTACAATTGAAACCTCCAGTGGCTCCATTGTGGGGTGAGCTGGTTGTGCAATGGTGCGGTATTGTACTTAACTTCTTATGAAGATTTTAAAACAGTATGAAATATTGTATACAACTTTGCCTTACCATACAATATATACACGCCTTTGTTTTGCATCATTACCTATGTTATAGAAGTAAAATCACTTTCACAATAGGATCGAAAAATAAACCAGAGCTTTTTGAAAATATCACAAATGTATATTTTCCACATATTTCAACGAATTCAGCGTGTCTCAGTTAAAACAACCTCTAATTTTCTTATAAAAACGTCTAAAGGTGTTTTTAATGTTTAAGCCACGTCTTGTTTTTTGACCATCTGTTTATCAGAAAGCATTTGTTCTTATCCATGTATTACATTCAGTGTTATTTGAATCTGTCTTTTTGACCAATATGAATAAAACACTTTTATTGTACAGTTAAATTCTTTTTTTTATTTTTCTAGATTTACACAATCTAATAATTTTAATTCTTAACTATGACATTAATCTTACGATCAGATATTATTTAGATGGTTTTTTAGCAGACGAATTGCTACTTTATTTTAGGTCTTTTCTTATTCTGTTTGGGTTGTTTTATTTGGGTTATTTATTTTATTCGAGTCATATTTGCAACAATACAATAAAATTATATTGTTGCAAATATGAGTCGAACATTTATTTATTTGTACTAGAAAAATCGTGAAACATTTAATTAGTAACCCCATAATCAGGCATGATCCATCCGTCGGCGATCACCGCGCATTCCGCGGCGATGGCGGCTGTCGATGCGCCCGCGCAGTATTTATCGCTTCCTCGCAGATTGCGCCAGTTACCGCTAACGGACCACAATAACTACTGTAGATCTAAGATACGGGGAACAGACGGGATTCAAGCCCACTTCTGGAACAAAAGATACCTTTGGAGTAACAAGCTGTCTATACTCCGAGTTAGAATGGTACTTGGTCGAATCGGTCGCATTGTAGTATTCAAGTACCTACATCTACATGTATTAAAATTTATGTACCTAGGATAAGAAGTGATGAGTGATCGTGTGTGTAATAAGGAGAACCTTATTGACATGGTATGTATTATTCAACTTAAAGTAGATCTTTGATTTTGGGAATAGATGGAATTCAAGAGCAGTTTTGATACCTTAAGAGTAACAAGCTATGTCTTATGCGGTGTTAGAATCGCACTTTGTTGATGGAGATTGGAGCCTAATTGTACATGAATGAAATGTGTACCTCCTCCTTGTTGTCATATTATTTTGCAACTCAACTCAACTCCAAAGGTATATTTTGTTCTAGCTCCAAAGGTATATTTTGTTCTAGAAGACTAGAACAAAATATACCTTTGGAGTTGAACTATGGTAGGTATATAATTATGCTCTCCATAGTTGAGTCCATTTTATGTTCTTTGTATTGGTAACGTAGTTTTTCTTCACAATACTGATTTTATTTATAGAAAAAGTTCAAATTATGATTTTAATGACCGTTCAATTAAATACGTTTTTTATTATTTTTGCCTACCAAGTAAATAAAGGTATTAAATGTCTAGAAATGTATTTGAGTCCTACTTTTTGTTTATTAGAAAAACACTTAACGAACAAAGCTTATAGATTTCATATCTCATTTTATTAATTCAGGACTTAGTTCTGACTTATCTGTAGGTACATTTCCAATTACAATTAATGGTGTTACAACCAGCCCGTAAAAGTAAAAACAGCAGTATAGTAATTTATTTATTTACAAGTTACTATGTATCACACAAGTCTATTAAGCGCAATAAATGAAGACGCCCACTAACTCATGTTCCTATTAAATAGAAAATGGGCTACTATCATCCTAGGGATAGAATTTTCAAGAAGGATTGTTAGATAGGTTTGAAGACGATCATCATAGCATGAAGAATACGAAACGTAATCCTTAAACATACAGTATAGACAAGGATGGAAAAAAAAAATTGGGGTATCTGATTTATTATAACTATATTTAATTTTAGTATAGACCTTTAAGAGACCTTTAAAAACGTAGAACGAAATAGTCATAGAAAAATACGAAAAATTATTGGTGAGTAGTAGGCATTAACACCAGATATTTACGCAATTTTAAGGTTAATTTGAGAATTAAAGTGGTTTATACAAATTACAAGAATTACGATCTTCAACGAAAAAATTAAGTGGTAAGTTTACATGAATTGTTCATCGGTCATCTAGTATATATACCTACTAGAACTAGGTACTGAAAAACTTGAGTCATAATGAGATGGAAAATCGAAAGCAGAAATCGAAAGTGAACCTGTAGTTCAAAAAGGTTCACGCAAACTAGACTAGTGAGTCCAGCCTTATTAAAATCTTTATTAAACGTAGTACATTTTTACAACTAGAAAGCTTATGAAAGTGGTTTTATCTATTGATATGTTCTAAGTTTTTCAATTCAAGTATCTTAGTTTTATGCTTTATCTCGTTGGAAGAAAGTTGAAATTGTTTTTCTACAAAGTGGATTGGTTTTAGTGTTTATGGATGGATATCGCGAAATGTATGGGAGTGTCCGATACTAGTTGTGTGGGATATATTTTGTAATAGCTGTTGTAATTTGCTATTATGAAAGTGGATAGCTTTCCACGGACTTGTTTGGTATTACTCATAGTTTACTGACTCGTTTGGAGGGCAAAGCTCTGTGAGAGTGGTTTTACTTGTTAATTTATTGTATTATATATCCGGCTTATTGAATGTTCAATAGACTAGTTGACTATAATTTAATAGATAAATACGTTTTAACTCATTATACCAACTAAAGTATTAGGCACTGAGTACCAGACATCCCTAAAAGAAGGCAGAATGAAGATGGTTGAATTTTAGCAAACCTTTATAGTCCGTAAGTATATCTCAGAAATGAACAAAATATAGCGATGTTCTTCGCTAAGCGACTATGGCATTTATGCAATGGACTTACGGACTACAAAGGATTGCCAAGATGACTTCACAATTAAAAAATCGCGATGTATTGTTCTTCGCTAAGCGAATATAGCATTTTATTAGCTCGCTCTACTCACAGTTGTGTTTTATTGCCACATATATGCGGTAGCATCAGACCAATCAACTGGGCGCACCACCGCCTCACTGCGTATCACTCCTCTTTGGTGGAATCTTGACCTGAATTTCTGTTTTATAGATTTCATGTTTTATTTTTTTCAAAATAAGTATAATGATTTTGTACTTACTTAGAACGCAAAATGCTACAAGTACATAAACATGAAAGGATAGTCAAAGATCTTACAAGAGCTTAGAAGATCATGTGGCCCGTAGCATTGTAAAACAAGTTTGTATGAAACAGGTGTGGGTATGTGTAAATATTCCAGCTATGCGTAGATTTGTGTATCTCACATCTTATTACTTAGGCGTAGCGCACACTGGGCGCCAAAACGTATAAATACTCAACTAATTGTTTACCACTAACTGAATTGAAATTTAACTAATTGCAAGACTACGACTCAACGATATTTCGGATACAACGTTTGGAAGGAGGGAATAGAGGCCTTTGCCCAGCAGTGGGACTAACGCAGGCAGAAAATAATAATAATAAGCAAATTTACAAGAGAATCATCAAGCACTATTATTTTTGGGATAATAGTGTAATTAGTAAAATATCTATACTACTTACCACGTCTATGCAAATTCCCGTGTGTACTTTCATAAAATATTTCTCATCGTGTTGTAAATGGAGCTCGGTAAGTACCTAATTACTGTCTTGTTATTGTTAGGCTTCCATTTCGTCGCTATTCATTTGGGCTGAGAGTGAAATGGCACGTATAGGAAAAGACGCATAGACCACAGCTCCATGCTGCTACTGCTACTACTGTCAATATAGGGACTGGTTTTGATGTGCACCCAGCCTTATAAATGCGCTGTAGGTCACAGAGTAAAATATGGTAATCTCGCGCGCAAGGTTGCGCGGGCGCTGTCTCTGATCCAACGCCGCTGCAAATGGGGCCTCGCTGGGTATCGGATGATCGATTTATGTATTACTATTCGAATAAATACCACTCCTACTTACAGTTTTTCTTAATTTTCCTCTATTTGATCAGAAATGTAGGCCATATCATGTCAGAACATTTACAACGACATTTGTATGTAGGTACTTCAAAATTTGATGAGCTTTTTAGGCCAGATAAGCTATATATGTACGAGTATATAGATACTCGTACATATATTGGATTTGTAAGGTAATCGATTTGTATCTTTCGAATGATTTTTACCCTCCTTAAGAATAGGAATCTGATATACCTAATTTAGGCATAGAGTCGATAAGGGCTGGGCGATATCATAAAATAGATTGAATATAACTGCCAACGACTGAAGATCACAGCACGGAATCACAAAAAGTTTTACAAATTGACCTCCAAACTGCATAATAATGATGGTATCAAATGATAATGATAGAGTTAATTTAAATCGGTAGAGAAGCTTATTTTATACTCTAACTTGTGATATGACTACACATATAATAAATAATATATTATGATAATCTTTGATTTATTTGTTCTATATATGTATTTAGTTTATTGAGTATGAATCAAGACAGATCACAAAATAAATGAAACAAAACGAAAGTGCCTTCGGATTTCCGTGAGAACACGAGATTCAAGCAAACTCCTCATACGATAGAATCAATGTGTTACTTTTACGTGTTACTTTCGATTTTAATGGATAATCTGTGTTAAGTTTGTCTTTGCTTCGTTTTCACCATAAACCAAGTAAACGTTCAAAAACTGATCGCTTCGTCATGTCCACAGTTAGATGACTATTCGTTATGTATCGGTTTTGTTTGCAAACTTATTGACCACGCAGGTAAAAGTATTATTAGCAGGTCTATTAAATGAACATGATAAATGAAGCTCAACTCAATGTACATTTTGTGAAGTATACAATACTTACTCGTAGCTTATGTTGTACGTGTTTTTATTGCGTCAGTGGTGGCTCACATGAATAGCAGCGTAATTTTGTGCTGTGTTAGGCTTGACTTGGCATTATCTTTTTAGAAAACCGAAAACGAGATATGGTATTATTTGTAAGTGCTGAAAAGTTTACACGCGTGTTACTAGATAAAGTTTTTTTTAGATATATGTATCTCTTACCGAAATGTTATTAACATGAATTATATGCTGCTTTAACTAAAATAATTGAGACTCGATGGTAATCCCTATTCTATGGACACCTCTAATATTAGACCTCTCTTTGCTTATAATCTTTATACTACAAAACTATACAAATCGATGTCTATTAAAAGTTCGGAGTTGAGTGATAACATTCTTACTGCATTGCAGAATAAATATTGCCAAAATATTACAAATATTAGGAGACATCTTAACACGGTATCTTACCGACCCCCAACTAAGCAAAGCTTGTATGTGATATGGCTGCCAGATACTTACAAAGTTACAACATATACATATTTATAAATACATACTTATATCGATAATAACATCCAGATGCAGAGCAAACACCAGTGTTTATCACAATGATGTTGATGCCCTGGGTGGGAATCGAATCCGCGCCGAGTCACTTCCCACTGGGCCACTGAGGCAGTCAATATAAGCAATAAGCATAACTGTAACCAAATAAAAATTGCCGCAATTCTGGCAATCATAACTTACATCATTATTTCAATCCCACGCCCTGTTGACAGCTAGAAAGCGAAAACGAGCCGATACTCGTAGGTCTCCGAGCAAATATTTCGCTTTCTAGCATTGTCAATACGGGTAATTTGGCTTAGAACAAGATCATCTTTGTTTGTTTCAATCGGGCTGGTTGCGTCACGAAGTGCAGGGCTTTCGCTGGTCGGCGTGATTGTTTGTTGGATTTCTGAAATGTTAGAAAGTGACCAAATATTTAAGTCTTATTCTAATCTCTGCAAAGTGTCTGTCTCTCGTTTCTTAGGATATTGGCTCATAGGACTCCTATCATAAATTGGGGCGTATAAGAATTCGATAGCTCGTTTTATTCTTCATTTAATTCAACAAAACTTAAAAAAACATTTTATAAACTATAGCTATTAAATTGCCTCGCTGAATCGCAATATCTAATTTTTTGGCAAAAGTAGATGCCAGCATTCTTTCATTCGTATATTAATATATATTCAATATTCTATACTTTTATTAATATATATTAAATAATAATATAAGCCTTTATTCAGATTTACATATTAACATACAAATAACTTAAAATTTTATCTTACTACACATCTAAATCTTAATAATCTAACATTTGTTTCTTAGTTACTTTTTGCAAATCTGTTAGCTTGTTGACAAAGGCCTCCTCCAACCATTTCCGTTCGTGTCTAACTTCTGCCACTCTGTTCCATGTGATTCCTGCTACTGGTCTAATATCGTCATCCCACCTTTTCCTTTTTCCCTCTCTAGAGTACCATTGCGTGACTTTTTTACTCCATTTTTTTGTCCTCTTATCATGTGCCCCGCCCAATGCCATTTGAGTCTTCTAATTTTAGATGTTATATCAATAACCTTTGTTTTATTCCTAATGACTAGGTTTCTCATTCTATCTGACTTATTTATACTGAGCATACTTCTTTCTATTGCATGTTGAAAAGTTGCCAGTTTGTTTGTCATACTTTGTGTTAAACCCCACGTCTGACTACCATACATAAGGACTGGTAATATGCAAGTATTGAAGAGCTTACTTCAATTTCATAATTCAATATATATTTAATAGTATATTATTATATAGGTAAGTAGATTATAAAAGTTATAGCAGCAACAATGTACTATGCTATGTACTTAAGTATTTATGCCGATCATGTTTCAGTACAATCAGTCTAGTTTGTTTGTCAATAAACAACTTTTTTGACAGTATGGCCCACACTAGACAACATCAAAGCTTAACTACCATGTAATACGTAAAGTGACAGAGCCTATTTAACATCATAACTGGCATAAATAAAAAATACGCTCTCATACTTACCTAAGGATGAAATGAACTTACGTGAAGTTACGTGCTGTCCAAAATAACGCTGCTTTTTATCAACAATTTACAAATCACTACCTAATTAATATTGATTCCGAGATAAAGGCAGGTCAGTTCACTAATGTATTGGATATCTCACTGGGTACAAGGTACTAATAGTGTAGAGGCGAGTAGTGTAAATGTGAAGGTTGGGGCATTTCACGACCTGCCCTGCCCTGCTTGTATACGCAGGACTAAGGCGGTGCCCACAAAATCCAGCTCTTGCTTACTTGAATATAGCATTCTGAAATACGAATAATTACAAAAGACAAAAATTACAACATTTCTGATCGTGCGGCTAGGGAATGGATCAAACTGCCGGCTTTCCTGATTTCTACGAAAAATAATCTGAACCTCTTTAAGGTCAGAATGAAAGGTACGTATTTTTTAAATCTGCGTGTTTCGTTTATCGTCGTTGCTTAGGTACCAATGGTACCATCTAGCGGGTTGGTGGTCAAGTGCGGACTTTCTTACGTTGAAAAATAAATACAAATTTGACACTGACAACAACCTTAGATCAGTAGTTTTACTCGTAGCACAACAAAGTCAGGCTTGGATACAGTAACTTCGTTATTTTGAAATTATTTTTATGTGCCACTTCTTAGTACTTCTTACAATAAACCAAGGCTAAACATCGACCGTCTTACCACAAAAGATTTAAGCACGCTTTAAACACTGTTTTACCATGCAATTTGTACTGTTAAACACTGTCTAAGGCATGCGTATAACTTTTGTGGTAAGACGGTTAAGTTGTATTTGTAACTCTGCTTATCTCATCATTGAACATAATTTAGTTACAGTGTTGTGACTTTCAAGAACTGAGCTTTGTTATCGATAAAGTTCAATAACAGTCAACATTGGTTCAGTCAAGTGTTTACTTTATGTGTTTGGTTAAGATAGCATTAGGACATAAAAGAAATAATAAAAAACTCAACAGTCTTTAAACTGAATATATTTTTTGTAGATAAGTGAGCTTACCTATGTAACGAGCAAAAAAGCTATCTAAAAGAAATGTGTTTGAAGAAAAATACTATATTTGAAATGGAATGAAACGTGTCTTTAACACTGTTGTCTATTAATTAATTTAATTTTGTCAATTCTCGTGATAAAATATGCGGGTGTTTCCGTCACTCGAGATTGAAAATTTGAATGTGTTTTTATAAGGATGACCCTATTTCTAAGTATCCCTAAATTCTAAAAAAAACTAAATGTAATCGTTAATGATTGTCTCTAATAAATGAAAAATTTCGTAAAACATCTAAAAGCCTTCAATACGAGTACCAATCAAACACTATTACAAACTTCAAATGAAGTGATTACCGTATAAAAGTATACACTTCCGGTGTCATTCAGCTGCTGGCAATAGGTCAACACAGAGCTGTCAACAATACACCATGACTGCTGATCAATGTCCGTGAAAGCACCACTCCTTTATATACCATGCTAGAGTGTTTGCCTAATGATATTGACAACTCTACGAAGATCTACGAGTACATCTACTTATTTACTTCTAATTTAGAGAAGTCAAGTCAGTTAAGTTCTCAATTCAATTGTTTCCGAGTATGAGCGCGATATTTTTAAGTACCTATTGTGAATCTATTTATTTGTCGTATCAAAATTTAATATTCCACTGATGGATACCGGTTTATCTTCAGAAAGCTTTATGATGCCCTAGTTTAGAATTGGTGTATTTAAATTTCACGCGTGCTTCGGAGATATGAAGTTTTCTAGGTTCCTAGGTATACATTTTTGACCGAGCGTAAGTGAGTCTCAGAGTCTACTGGGACGAGCCGGCACTTGGGTGTATGTTTGTATGTATATTTGTTCGACGATAACTCAAGTACCGCGCAACCGATCTCTATGAAATTTAGCATGAACGTAGTTTATATTTATAGAATGTTTATGTTTGAATATGAACATCTTCTGTTCAGTGGTTGCGTAGATACGAGGCCGTGGTGAAAAGAGGCAAAACGGCGCCACTTTCTGTGGGAGTTTACTGTTTGACTAACGGGATGACTGTTTTAAACATTTCACCGAATGTTATCTATGTCTTTCAACACGCTAACTTTCGTACAATTCATGCACAATTTCGTTTCAATAACATGAGAGATAGAGGATTAATTATCTCACATTGCCCCTAGGCTATGCTATGTACTTAGAGTCCTAGGGCGTCCAGCCCCAGTAAGACGGGAAACCTTGATGCTGGTATCTGGCTCCTACCAGGACAAGGGAAGAGTTCTGTGGTCCTTACCACCGAACGAATAAACAACATGAAACGTAGTCAACACGTCAAAGTCAGAGCGGTCACAACATTTGTCGCCGATTGCCCCATGCCAGTGACCATGGCGGCGTGTGAAAGCCGGCTCTTCGCCAAACGCCTACTGGTTATGCTAATAATGTAAACCAGCATGTAATTTGATTTGTTAAATATTTCACGGCAACGCAGTGATTAACGCGGAACTTTTATCTCGGAGAGAGTGGAGAGAACATTGATAACTTGATAATTAATGAATAAATAACACAAACGGCAATTATGATAATATTGTCTTCTTGTGAGAGCTTTAAAATAAATATCAACAGACGGATACGTAATCAAGCATTGTTGCATAAAAGTGCCAATTTTCGTTACTCCATCATGATATCACAAAGTAAACAATGAAATTATAGTGGCTTAGGCCAAGCCGATGTAATGAATGTTGTTAGCAAGTTTTCTCTTTCATTGATTTTAATTGTAGGAAACCAACAAAAATTCTATATCATTATAATCATTGGGAACAAAATTGAAATAAAACTTATAGAGTAGTGTATGTATGTAAATACTCTCTTGTTTACATCTGCACTGTGCACCTCGTATTCCAGTATCCTTATCATTCAAATTTATTTCGATTATAATATTCAACATCACTACCATCTTTATTAACTAGTTATGGTCATCACATCTCTCGTCACTTGACTCATCACATCTACTCTCACACTTGGATGTTTTTCCATAATTAATGTAATGTTTGACTGTTTTTGAATAAAAAACTAAAACTGAAACGCAATTTGAACACTTTTTTCTAGTTTCGTTCACTCTCTAATCTAGTGTCTTCATACTTACTATCATACCCTTAACGGGACAGAATAGCTTTCTTAATGCTTTCTTCGCTATTTTTGGACTTCTTCAAACATACCCGGTCCTAATCTCATCTATATTGTCAGTCCACATATCCATCTCAGCATTCGCACCTTAGTTACATTCAATTTCCTTTAATTTTCCCTTTTGGTGGCCAACGACAACGACCCTTCTTATAAAGCCGGTATTACAGATATATAAGTAAACAAGCATTATAGCTTTTGAAAATTGAAATAGTTTGTTTGCATTAGCCAAACGGCTAGCTCAGGCCTTGCGAGCTTTTAAGCTACCGAAGAATTTGGACTTAGATAAACTCTAACTGCCACCAGAGAATATAGTGTTTCATTTGAGTCACAATAGACCTCAGTATCACTATAAACACGGTTTATGATACATCAATGGTTGTTACTATGTCGCTACGTTTAATATCTCTAATAATTCGATATCAGTGTAGGCGTAGCTTATAACAACGTGTTACTTTATTGTACCTACCTGCCCATAACAATAAATTTCATGATGCTTTTACAGCATCTCTCGAGGAATGTGGCACCTTTTCCCGCACGTTCTGTGACAGTGATCATGAGGAGAAAGTGATGTCATCCAGCATGATGGATAATCCAACGAGCTTCACTTGTTCGGGCCCACTGGTTATGCAAATTGCTTCGTCATTCGATTTGGAGGCGCAAGCGCAGGTGATCAGGTGAGGCACGTGGCGGCTTGATGTGATATTTGAATCAAAGATATTTCTCGCTCATTTGTAAGTGAATAATCAAATAACTTTAAGATTATAGTAGTATCTAGATAATTGTAAGCGACATAAATAAACACACGGTTTTGGTAGAATTAGAAATCTTGTGCTATCACACGATTGTGTTTAGTAAATAAAAGGACAGCAATTTCACTAAGCTTAGTTTAATGCGTGAGTTTAATATGGCTCAATAAGGATCAATATGCCGTGGTGGTCTAGTGGTAATGACAGCCGCCTTACAATCGTGAGGTCGATTCAAATCCCGGTCCCGTACCAACGAATCTCTTGGAATTTATGTACGCATTTCACATTACTGGCTTTTCGGTGAAGGGAACATCGTGAGCCAAGGCAACCTGCATACATCCGTAGAAGAAATTCGATGACGTATGTGAATCAATCAACCCGCACTGGGCCAAGGGCCCGAATCACTCTTCGTAGGTAGGCCTACATCCTGCAGTGGATTATTGAAAAAGCTGATACAGTACAGTACAGTCTGTACCAGCCTTTTACAATAACACTTTTTACAACCTTAAACACTTTATTTGTATTTTTACACTTCATTAACACGTTATACAACAGTATGCTGAGTGTGAGTTTTGTCGTAAACATGATGCGCTCTTCGGCGAGCGCGTAAGCATGTAATTATACTCTATAAAATATAGCTTGATCTCTGCGACAGCTGTCAGAAAAATCACGCCTATGAAGTCGTGAATTTCTTAATAGTACAGACAGTACCTGTCAATGTCATACTTTATGGGCATGCCGATTAGTGATGGGCGACGAATGATCGTGACCACAGAGTTTTAGATAGAGTTTAATTTATCATTAATTTTATTGTATCTTTTAATATCATAACATCTTGATCTCAAATAATAGTGAGTAAATTGAATTCAAATTCTCACCTACTCATGTAACATTTGGCTTAAAGGCCGTTTAGTAACGTTTCTAATTAAATGAAACCCAATTATATGTTACATTAGCATCGATAATAGTGAAAAACGTCGATAAATACTACCGTGACATTATTATATTCTATTTAATTATTATCATAACATTATTTACATATATACATACTTGATCTTAAATAATAATAAACAAATAAAATCCAATTTCTCACCTACAACTACTCATTCGATTTCATTACAACATTGTTTGATAATCGATTTTTTCCACCACTATCTCATCTCTAAAAATGTCAATCTTCTATGTCAATGTCACTGTCGCTGAGAACAAGCTATCTTTTATGCAGTATAGTATGAAGAAATGTACAGCGCCACTAGCGGCGCGTTTTTGAAACACAACAAGTTCATACAAATTACATGCTTACGCGTTTGCCGAAGAGCGCGTCATGTTTACGACAAAAGTTCACTCAGCGTACAGAGCATATTTGTTTCATATTCGTAATTTTAGGGTTGACTTAATGGTAGGTACAAGTTGTTCACAACGACTAGTAGACAACTTTTTATCGGCTTCGTAATAGCCCTGTTGATGAAAGTTTCTCATTTTTCATAACAAGAATTTTTAGAGACTGATTCTAACTATGATGAATAGTTTATTTACGACTTGATTACTGACCTCCTCCACCCAAATTACTTAAGTATTTATCTCTGACCTACACTGCAATCAAGGATATGCGGTGATGCTGAGCAAATTACTGGCCTCAAATTAAATTTGCGCACAGAGTCATTTTATAGCTTTCGATGTTAGACTATGACCACCAAATTGAATGTAACTGTATAAAAATCGTTAGAAACAAAACTCGAAGATTTCTACTGAAAGAAAAGAAATTAAATCTGTGAACGAACCTAATTTACATACGTACCTAATATTGAAGTCACATACGAGAACTGGAAAGCTTACGTGCATCCCAAAAACGTTCCGAAGAGTAAAGCACCAACATTGGAATGTATCTCTTTCTACTAGTATAACCAAACAGTAACTTCATATAATAGGACAATCTACAGGTTCTCGTATGTAACTTCCTTGGCATTTTCTGACAGAGGTCATCCTATGACAACTAACTGATAACTTCAGATATATTTTGGTCTATTCAAGAGGAAAGAAAAAATGCCAAGTCGATGATTCAAGGTCCGAATAAAAAAGAATCTTCTAAGTTTTTACGCTTTTTATTTCTTTTTCTACCGCATCATCGCTTACAGGCGAGATGGCGATCAAACAAAAAATTACAAGCATTAAAAAACCTAAAGAAATTTTTGTAATCATTACTTTTATTTAAAAAGTACTTTTATTTATGAGATAAAAGTAATTATTATAACAACATATTATGATTCGTTGTTAGGTATGTCTGATTTCAAGAAAGAGGCCCATCGACGAATCCAACTCGGGCAGCGTTCGGAAAAATGCGTAGCGTCTACTCGTCTGACATACTTCAGTGCCTCAAGTCGAAAGTTTTCGACCAGTGTGTGTTGCCAGTGATGACTTATGGCACAGAAACGTGGTCTCTCACTATGGACCTTATCAGTACGCTCCAACTAGCCCAACGAGCTATGGAGAGGGCTATGCTCGGAGTCTCTCTGCGAGATCGAATCAGAAATGAGGAGATCCGTAGAAGAACCAAAGTTACCGACATAGCGGATTGGCAAGTTGAAGTGCCAATGGGCAGGACACCTAGCGCTGAGGACCGATGACCGATGGGGTGGAAAAGTTCTCGAGTGGACACCACGCACCGAAAAGCGCAGCGTAGGACGTCCACCCACAAAGTGGACTGATGACCTCGTTAAGACCGCAGGATCGCGATGAATGCAAGCCGTTACCAACCGGTCTTATTGGAGATCTATATGGGAGGCCTATGTCCAGCTGGCGTCCTATGGCTGATGGATGGATGGATGGATTATGATTAAAAGGAAATTAATTCATGTATTTATTTCTAAAATCCTAAAGTCTGCTGCAACCAAGGATGCACACTGCGAGTGACCTTACAACGAATTTGCGCACAAAAACCTGTAGCGCATCGATTTTACGCTCGAACAGCGGCAGTAGTTTTTATGGGCATTTGCAGCTAATAACATAAATAGACGCTTGACGTATTGATATTGTAATTTGAGTGGTGCAATCGTGAATGAAGCGCCTTGGTCATGACCGTGAGTGGGCCATTACAATTGATATGGTTGAATTATTGAACAATTTTTACATCTTGAGATTTTGGAAGCAATTTTGTTTATAACTCCACTGTTACCATTAATCATATGGCTTAAATAATGTATAGCAGTTGCTACTGTTTGTGACTTATATTATTTCATTTCCATCGAAAAATTAAATACATATTCACATACTCGTATTAGGTACCTGAAGAGTTTATCGTTAATAAATCCTGTAAATTAATCCTGCTAAAGAGCCTTAGTGTCAGTAGTACCATTGATTTGTTCCATTGATGGTACAAGTGACACAACTTTGTAGCCTTATCGGGGGGTGGAACCAATCTACAATATCGACAAATATTTTGCAATTCTTAAACGAAGTTCACTCTCAACTTCACTATCACTACATAGTATAAAACATAGTCGCTTCCCGCTGTCTGTCCCTATGCATGCTTAGATCTTTAAAACAATGCAACGGCTTTTGATGCGGTTGTTTTTAATAGATATAAGTGATTTAAGAGGAACGTTTATATGTACATAATTATGTATAATACACCTCTGCGAAGCCAGGGCGCGTCGCTAAAGTACTCGTAAGTTCGTGTGGGCCGGATGGCTAGCACTGGTGTCAAAGTTTTTAGGCCGCCTGAAGGTCTCTGATTTGGCTAAACAGTTAAAAAAACTGGGACCTGCCATTTAACGTGTCATCCAAGGCACGGCATCACTCAGTTGGAAAATGCCACGCTACGGGTCGCTAGCTGTTGATAAATTAGTGTTCTCAATTCAAAATATAAATGAGTGAACCTCGTGAACTTTCAAAGAGCATAAACCTATTTCGCTAAGGATATTTATATTTAATCCAATATTCGTGAGCTACAGATATCAATACGCATCAAACAAGCAAGTTTAGACTTTCTCTTTACGTGGTAGAGTTGTAATTCCTTTACTATAGGGTCGTGTGTTGTAATGGTTACACATAGTGCAGTTATCCGAACGTGCGAACCGCACGGCTCGGTTCATTCACGAGTTTTTTGCATAAATTGACGCGAACTGTTACAAAATACTGGTTATTGTTCAATGGGAGCGGTACGTGAGGTAGAGGCGGTTGGCCTCATATTCAGAACACACCTTATATCTTAAACGAGCAATATAATATGTCTGTCAAGGTATAAGTAAAATGTAATAATACAGTGTTACTGGTGATCAATTAGTATCCTTTGAGAGGCTTATTTTGTATATCAAAACTAACAACTTTAGTTCAACGACTATCAAAACTCAAAAAAATGCTGTTCCATAGTAAAATATCGTTCACCCTCGACAAATTGTATGGTACAGTACAGCCGGTTTTTTTTAGTTCCTACAAAAGTCGCTGTACAAAAGTTGTTAGTTTTGATGTACAGAATAAGCCCCTAAAAGGATGCTAATTGAAAACCAGTAACCCTGTATAGGCTGTATATGAATGTATAGGTAGGGATATTTTTTTTTAAATGCAGTTAAATAAAGAAAATTTTACCATAAATATGGAACACAATTTCATTTATATGGCTCCCTCTGCTAGTTTCACAGTAGCGCATCCTGTCGACCCAATTTTTAACGAACTACTGCACTTAACTACGGAATATTACAGATTAAAATATAATTATAAATTAGATATTATCTATATGGCAGTGAGTGTTTTATACCATCCTTAGTAGGGGATCTAAACTGATCAGTAGAGTATCATAAGTCATAATCTAATAAAACCATCTCTTCGGCCTTAATTCAGGTGAATAACCACCATTATTTACCTACTTCTAGATACAGAATGCTACTTTGTTTCGGACGATATATCTACGAGTTTCTATTTTCTAAAACCACAAAGGATGAGTCATATTATGGTTGACCACAGAGCGTAAGAAATTATTTGCCATAAATTAGTCGTCAATTAAAGAGATGCAAAAATATGTTCGTGCATAAACAAGCCGGCTGCAAGTTGCAACAATGAACAAGAAAGCAACTTTGTAACGTGACGACCACTACGTTATGAACCATTTATTTTCGTTAGCAATTTGCGATAACTAAACCTATGGTTTGGTCAGCTGGACAACTAATTTAAAAAAAATTAAAGGTTTTGGATAAAGTATTATGCTACAAAGCAAAAAATAAGACTCGAAGTTAACCAAGTTGTGTTTGCTAGACTTCAGCAAACACAACTTGGTTAACTTCGAATAATTGCAGTAAGATATTAAAAATATTTAAAATAAATTGTATAAATTTCTTCTTCAAGAATAAAACTTGAGCTTTAAGAAACGAGCTCAAATATTTTTCGATATATTTTATTATGATGAATACGTAGTTACGCAAACTACTAAACAAAGATACAAATTTGGTAACCAAATTTTATGTTTTCTAAGACCAAAATTTAATTTTACTTGCTGACCGTATCAATCATATTTTACTTTGTATGCCATTCTCATCAAAATGCATAAAGCGAGAACAATAAAACAAACCTATGAGGTGTGGCCAGGCAGCTTGCGGTTATGTAACACTCGTTAATAAGGGCTCGTGGTCGAAGTCGCGGGAAACTTTCTTAGCGAAGTGACTAAGGTTTTACATCTTTAATTTTCACCAACGTTCCAGTTTAATTTCGCCTCTGATAGCTTAATTAAAGCCCTGCCTGTGTTGTTAAGTGTATAACATGTCACATTATTGTCATGTAAGAAAAATGACGTAAATCATCGTCGTCGTTTCAGCCGTATGACGTCCACTCCTGGACACAGGCCTCCCCTAGAGATCTCCAATAAGACAGGTTGGTAGCGGCTTGCATCCAGCGCGATCCTACTTGACGGATCCGATATATACGGATAGATAATAAGGGCTCGTGGTCGAAGTCGCGGGAAACTTTCTTAGCGAAGTGACTAAGGTTTTACATCTTTAATTTTCACCAACGTTCCAGTTTAATTTCGCCTCTGATAGCTTAATTAAAGCCCTGCCTGTGTTGTTAAGTGTATAACATGTCACATTATTGTCATGTAAGAAAAATGACGTAAATCATCGTCGTCGTTTCAGCCGTATGACGTCCACTCCTGGACACAGGCCTCCCCTAGAGATCTCCAATAAGACAGGTTGGTAGCGGCTTGCATCCAGCGCGATCCTACTTGACGGATCCGATATAGCCCAGCGGATTGGCAAGTTGAAATGGCAGTGTGCAGGACACAAAAAGTTCTCAAGTGGAGTACATGTAGGTACAGGCAAGCTCAGCCACAGTCGGACGTCCACCCACAAGGTGGATGAAATACCTCATAAAGACCGCAAGAGGACGTAAATATTAGGCACAAAAAACAATAACGCTTATCTCTTATGACCTATCCCACAGCCTAAGTAGCGGTGTCAGAGCAAAGTGCTTGCTATTATTGGTAGTGAAAGGAATCAAAATATCACATATTTGTGGTGGTACTGATAATATTGTGACGGCGCAGGCGGTTATGTGCACCTACTTAGCTTGACCACAAGGAAATTTCATAACACCACAATCTTATGTAAAGTAGGCAAACAAAACGTAAGTGTCACAATTTGGATCCAAATTATAATCTTTTCCTTTAATTAAATACGATAATAGCGCTTACATTCAGTTGTTTTTATTTAACAAAAGAACAAGTAGGCTATTTAGAAAAGCTAAAAAAGTTAGGTATTAAAAGTAAGTAGTATGACTAAACTTTCTTGTATACGGTTGCCGCTCCGTTTATTTCGCTCTTTTGTATGCCTATCCGGATGCATAGCCAGGCTATAACAACATTCATTTATCTAGTAAATCCCTTGACAAAAAAGTACCATTACTGGTACTAGCAACGTATACATTATCTTATGGCTAAAACGATGATGATAATGATGACATTGATTGCTTATTAGACATTAACATAAGCTTGCTTTAGCCATTTCCTTCTTCGATTGCGACAGATCATGGCATTTTAGACACGTCGTCGGTTACACAACTGATTGATCGCTCGTTAAGTTTAATCAGAGATTAAACTTTTGTACAACCTTCTTTTAATTATTTACATCTTGCAATACCTGTGGTCATTAATCAGTCGTAATGATATTTACTAAACATTTATGTCTCAATATTTATTGATAATAATAGTTGTAGTACAGAAACGTGATGCCACGTGATGTACGTGGCATTTTAGTAGTCTATGTTTAGCCTTTCTGTATTTCAGTTTTCCTTCATCCTCTATCCGCTGTTTTCCAATTGTTTGGATCTAAACTTCCAATTGTTTGGATCTAAACTAGATGTAGATTGGAGTCAAAAACCTCAAATATATAAAGTAACTCAAAAAAAATTTGGACATACCAGGTACAATAAAATAACATACACAATAGTTTTATTTAAGCCAATAAAGCTTTATAAAGCATGGTAAAGCTTCGCCCTGCAAAAAGACACATCAGTCAGGCTAAAACAAATAAACAAAGTTTTTTACTATGAAAATTTACGTGGTTTTCACACATTTTAAACTATATATAACGGGACTAAACTCACGTGTAGGGATAGTCGTAACGACTATAGTTTCGGTCGCATTCGGCGACCTTTCTCAAGTTGGCGAGTGCTAGCACGCGGAGCCATTGTGCATTGCGAGACGGCTCCGCGTGCTAGCACTCGCCAACTTGAGAAAGGTCGCCGAATGCGACCGAAACTATAGTCGTTACGACTATCCCTACACGTGAGTTTAGTCCCGTTATATATAGTTTAAAATGTGTGAAAACCACGTAAATTTTCATAGTAAAATAGTAAACCTCTACGGGGAGGTAAGACTAAAACAAAGTTTTATTAGACACTTTTTTAGGATATTTTGATTACAATAATCAGTAAGTCCAGAATAGTCTCTTCCTGATAGAATTATCACCACGTATTTAAATGTTTGAAATTCGTAACAAAATATTTGAAGATTGGAACGATTTTGCTCTATCGTGCGTAAATATTAAGTGGACGTAAACGTAATACCCAATAAGTGGCATCGTAGCAAGTGGCGGATCTCACGTCCCGCTAAAAGGCACGTATCGGTCCATTGATGAACTGATGAGAAGCCAGCGAAAGCGTGACCGATACCTAATGCAAACATTTCTATTAATACACAAAAACTATTGTGAATTTTTAAATTATAGTTGCCAGCTATTGTTGGTACAATAAGTTAATTTCAATGCAACTTTTTATCGTTTGTTTGATACATTACATTACTCTGCTGATATAATAAGGTGGCTTTTTTATTATTTAGATTAGATTGAATTTTTAAAGTAGCTTTAAAAAAGTTAAAGATAATAGCTACTCCATAATAATAACATCATTTACATCTAGTATTTAACTGAAGACGCTACTAATTTTCTTACTTATACCTATTTATTTTATAGTTTTAGGTACAATCCTTTTATAGAAATTGATTTATTTTTCTACTAGATTTTTCCCGCGGCTCCGCCCGCGTAGTATTTTGACTATTGTGCTATCCCGCAGGAACCTTTTATTTTTTCGGGATAAAAAGTAGCCTATGTCACTTTCCGGCCCTTGAACTATATCCCATGCCAAAAATCTAGTCAATTTGTTGCTCCGTTGCTACGTGCAAGAGGAACAAACCAACAAACTTTTCGGATTTATAATATTAGTTTGATTTCTCAAGAAAACAGTTGTTTAATCACCAATTTATGTTTGTGAAATAAATGACGTCTCATTAAGTCTAATATATTTAATACGTAAAGCAAAGTTCCAAGAAAAACTGAACTGTTTGGAACATTACAAGACGCTGAGCATCATACAAGCATTTTGTTAGCTTTTTAATGTAATTGAGAAATATTTATGAAACTAGAGCTATTATAAGCTAAGTATATTATAGCACCTTGAAAGAATAGCTCTATCCTATCAGGGTGCCACAAAAATATACACAAATTTGGTCAATCTTTCGTTTCCTTCACGGTATACGCGGTTCTCTTTCTACGCACGGACGGCGACTTTTTACGCGTCTATCTTTTTAGCATTTTGACGTCACCAACTACTGTTGATGAATCCTCTAAATGAGTTAACAAGCTATCTCTATTGCGTAGTGTGACAAATCACACACAAAGCTTGAGGAAAACGACCCTCTGTGAGCGAATCTAAAAATAATTAATCAATTAACAGATCGAACGTAAACAGCGGTTGAATAACCTTTGATTCTAGAATTAGATTTTGTAAATTAATCAATCGTTCATCTGCTTTGAAGTTAGTATTGTTTATTTGATGTTAATTGATATGAGTAGGAAAATATAACGTTAGTTAGATGTCTTATTGTCGGAAATTAAAATAGTTTTTAAAGTTAATCAAGTT
Organism: Hypomecis punctinalis; assembly: GCA_949316475.1. NCBI lineage: Eukaryota > Metazoa > Arthropoda > Insecta > Lepidoptera > Geometridae > Hypomecis > Hypomecis punctinalis. Next base: position 23,644,342 of record OX438798.1, read on the forward strand.
AAGTATTTACCTGAATCTCAATTCAAATACTTTTAAAATAAAACAAAATAACCATCATCAAATCAATTTAACTATAAAAAATGCTGTAAAATAGTAATATTTATTCATAATTTTACCTCTCAAACACCTAATTAAAAAGTAATCACAATTTTTATTTGAATCTACGACATGATTCAACTTTTTTTTACCAAAGGATCATTCTCTGTAGGTATATATTTTAAACTAGTTTTTACTCGCGGCTTCGGCTGCATGATATTTTGATTTTTGACGCAATATCATTATAATTTATAACTTATGTGTTATTCTGATATATAAGCTATATTATTGCAAAGTTTCATCTCAATCCGTTCATTAGTTTTTACGTGAAAGAGTAACAAACATCCATCCATCCTCACAAACATTCGCGTTTATAATATTAGTAGAATAGTTATTTGACATCAGTAACCTAATTATTTAACTTGGTCACTAAATTCAATGTTTTGTTAAGCTATTTCAATGACTAACCTAATTTGCTTATTTCATTATCATAACAATACAGAATGTAGTATAAACAATAACTATACCAGCACACCGGGGTCGCTGACCGGTCTAACCGTGTTGTCTGTGTGTATACACTTATATGCGGATATTTGTATGTGAGTGTGAAATTTCACTTTCGATTGTGAAGTCCGAGACTCAGGCTGATCAATGAGTTATATACAGTAGGTAGAGAAGATTGCAGTGTTTGAGAACCTTATCGATGCGGGAGGAGATAGTTTTGCAAAAAAATAGTAGATTAGTAGCCAAGGGCTGTAAGGCATCAATTGCAGCCCGAGATAATTATATATATATATAAGCCTATAGTTCGAGGGTGCAGTTGGTGCTTACACCCGAGCTAACTATTCTGCTTTACACCTCAATATTACCTCGATTGTGAAGTAAGTAGAAAAAAACCGGCATTACAAGAATGAAACATTTAATGAGAGGTTATAGGACAAAATCAATTTATACATCGTCAAATCTCACCTTTTATTCACTTACGAAGTTACGAGTTCTCTCACTGTACATAATGCTGACGATAACGTTTCATCGACCTTTAATAGTAGATTACTTAGCGCCCTAGGGCTTTTCTAGCTACATTATTACCGTAGAGCGCTAATTAGTCACCATTTGGAGGTAATAAGAACCTACTTACCGAACATGAGAGATGTAAAACATATTTATCATTAATTAAGACCACTAGTGCAAGGTTTCAACGCTGGATTTTTAGTTAAATAAAACAACGTAAAACGGACCTATAATATTATCCATCAACTACACTGGTCCAGCAGAATGGTTATGAATTATAAACAATCTAGTTGCTGGTTAAATAAAAAATCTTAGATCAAATAAAGTGTTTAAGAGAACCACAGTGCTTAAAATCAACTAAATACTTTTACAGAGCAACTCTATCAGGCTTAAAAAAATCACTTTGATGACAGATTCTACTTTATTATATGGGGAAAAAATAGGTATTGTTAATTACTTCGGCGTCTTATGTTTTAATTGTCTATAAGTTAGGTTTATCTTCCATTAAAATAAAGTCACAGACTTCAAAATTATACTCAAGCTCATGGAGACTGGGACAAATCTATCAAGTAAATACAATTTTGGAGTAATTTCCGCATAAGGATCTTTTCTGAATTAGATATGACCAAAAAATAAAGCTTTTGGAATAAACAAACATTTCGAAATCCAAACGTCTATCCAAGTTAGTAGACATCTCCTTTTTCAACATCTTTTTATGCAACCTAACATAATAAAAAACTTAAATATGGAATGTGGCACAAAAAATAATAATAATTAATCAAAACGATAATAAATATTTCTATCAATCGGGTACTTTCTATTTTCTATGAAAGTTTGAACTTGAACCCGCGTATTATAATATTATAAATAATATCAGCTGATTTGCATGCTATTATGTAAATATTTATTAGTTTTATTCGCATTCTTGTGTTGAAATTTTTCGTCACAAACATTGCAGAGTTGGAGTTTGTGCTCATTATGCTTTCTAAAGAGCTTATAGATTATTATCGATTGATTACCAAACTTATGCAAAATGTTATAACTACGTGTAATCTTAGTCAGACTATTAAATTTAAATTAGCTAAATCCAATCAAGTCAATAGTTTGAGGATTTATGTACATAAAGAAGTCTATTATATTTATGGTTTGAGTTGAAATGAAATGTAAAAAATGTTGGTTTTAGTGTCATCTATTACTGTCCTTAGTCATAATAATAAATACACAAATACAAGACAATACTGGGTAAAATATACAATGTTATTATTATATACTACGGGACTAATCGCGCACTAAAATTACGAGATATATAAATACCTCATGTATAATACCTCAGTCTACCCGTGACCACGGTCGATGCAACTCGGCCGAAACGTCGGGATGATGAGGTATTTATTTATCTCGTAATTTTAGTGCGCGATTAGTCCCGTAGTATATAATAATAATGTGTTCAAATCGCGATAGTTTAAAAACAACATATATATAATGTGTTTGTCTACCGGTGTCGGTCTATGGCAAATTTTGAACAACTTTTACTATGAGACCGACTCTGAAAACATAAAAAAATCGATGTTCCATACGATTTTTTATAGACTTTTGACAAAAAGTATGGAAAAGCTGTTTTTTTTTTGTTTTCAGAGTTGATCCCACAGTAAAAGTTATTCAAAATTTGCCATATTTGTCACCGCTTAAGGCCCCGACACCGGTAGACAAACAAATTGTATAAACATACGCACGCATGTAATAGTTACCCAGTATTGAAACAATGCTGGCATAAATTATTATTTGATTTTTATTTTTGCGAGATCAAAGATCAAACCCTAATAAAAATCTTGCCATACCATATCGCTGGCTAGAAAAGAAAAGCTATTTAGACGTCCTTAGTTGCATGTACCTGAGTATGTGATCTCCCTTGATTCTATATTAATTAGTGTTGCGAATAAAGTGATACTCGTACTCGTATTCCGAGCAAGTTTCAAGTGAAAACACTTGATTTTTTCTCGGAAACCTTATTGAGCAATGGCTCAAATTGGCTCATGGCGAGGTTACTTCATAAGGACCGAGGCGACGCCAGCCGGTGCAGAAATGTTGTCTGATGGTACGACATCAACGAAAGTTTTGCAACCTGCCATAATATGTACCTACCTACCCATCAACTCATTTGTGACGGTTTTTATCTGTCTTGCAAAAAATAAAAATGTTCTTGCTTCGACTGCTTAGTTTATATTTTTTGTGTGTGACTTCTGTGACCTGACTTTTTAAGCCATTACCCCGTAAACAGACCAAAATTTTCAAAAACATAGGTACAATTTATTAAAATGTAACACAATTGCGAACCACTCTTTAATTTTACAGCTTATGTTTAGAAAAAAATTCAAAATAGTCACCATCAACTGCAGCCATTATTATAGCCACTGCTTGATATAGGCCTCTCTCTTACGGTGCCATTTGTCTCCGTCTTATGCTAATCGTGTCCAAATTCGACTATAAAATGGTCATACAAGATTTTAATTTACTTACGTCCAGAAATCCAATGCGTTACTTGTAAAGCAGTTTGATTTTGTTTAACTAACTAAACTTTGAGATTAACATTCATTTTTTAACTCAGTTCTACCGTTTTAGTAAATAAAAAAAGTAAATTCTCAACTCAAAGTTCTGTAATTACCTTTATATTTCAATGATACTCATTATTTATCTCATTGTTACAGACCGCAGATATCGAGTTACAAACAAACGGATTGCAATATTTTGTGGTACGCAGTCTACGTGACCCCGCCATCACGTGGCCAAAGGTAAGCCACTCAATATATCATACTATATACAGAGCGTTTTTTCAAACGACCCATGAATTCTGGGATTCGAGGATATCATAAATATTCTAAGATATCACTATGACTAACTTTTGATATAAGACCCACCGATATCGTGACAAACATCTGTATCCAAAATCAATTTGACGAAATGTGTTGTCGAATTTCATAGGATTTTTTGTACGGAATACCTGATTTTTTTTAAATTTATCGGTTTATCCCAAACAGTTATAAAGTCGGCAAAAATGACGAGTTAAATATTATCTTGCAATATGTGCGCCATCTAGAGATACACCTTCTAATTACTAGTATAAGTTCTGTGTCAGGGTAGCTTTTTAATCAGTAGGTACAATTCAAAATTCGAGATGGTGCTAACTTGCTATAGACATGCGTGACGCTTAACCTTGAGAAATCCGCCATGTCATCGAAATTACAAAAAAATCAACGCCCTGTATAAAACTTCAACATAGTATCAATGATTTATGATACGTTAATAGTTTATCAACAGTTAGCACAGTAACTTTCATTTAACTCTTTGGAATGTAGTGGTATTGTTCAAGGCGAGAAAAAGCCCGATAAAAACTCCGGCAGCTCTGTTGCAATGTACTTGCAATTGTCGATAGTATTGCGTGCTTTTTGGCATTGTTTTTAGTCGGGAAATGTCAGACGGAGTGCGTCTACGCAGCGTAGGCACGCGAGCGGGCGCGGCCGAAGAAAAGACATCAACGCGCGCGCGGCCGCTACGAATACGTATACCAAATACATGTTACAGACTGTGTTACATGCCGAGAACTAAAGAAAATGTTTATGTATTCCTGACGATAATTTATCTCTCTCTAGAACTGTTTAGTTTGTTTTTCGTATCAATCAAAATGTAAGTCTGTCCAGCTATTATTTTTTTTTATTGGCAGTTTTTCAACCACGATCCCATTTTTCTAAATATGCCATTGTTCTGCCAAGAACCATGTAGTTTTTTGAATTTCTGTACACGTATCGGGGAACTACACATTTTATATCAATACGTTAAATTGGATATAATCTGTGTAGATTTAATTATAACCTATAATGTGCTTAAACTAGTTCAGAAATAGCGTAGGTATAAGTGGCAAATAGAAAATGGTTGATGATCTGCAATTTTTTTATAAGATATCATTTCACATTGCCGTTGTTAAGCATGTTTTACACTATAATATTTTGCAATATATTTACATACTTTATATATTTGACAGATGATCTACATTAGATGTAATCTACATTGTAGTTTTACAAACTTTTAAATTATTATAATGGGTATGCAAAGTAAAACGTGAAGCTAGTTTCTTGGTAATTCATTCATTACTTGCGCAAGACGAGATGCATGGTGGTTCATTTGCAGGCAATAAATATGAGCGTCGGGCTGTCTGTCTGTCTCTACCTACTGAGCTTAAAAATAGTACTTGAACCAGTCTGTGATGAAATGAAGTGTTGTAAATATTAATATGTGTCTTAAAATGAAATGATCTCAGATTTTTAAATCAATTTGAAATTTTTCTTTAAATCTTTTAAAAAATATTTGATAATAATTTGTCGGTACAATACTAGATGAACATAAGTATAAAAACTAAAAAAAAAACAATAAAACTACATACTACTACTACCTACATAAAAAAATTTGGATAATCCATATTATGTTAACTTACGGATTAATATTTTGAGTACTGTATTAAATCTAAACATTAGATAATGTTCTATAATTTAATATCTTTACAGTCATAAAATCAATAAAAAAATGTTTAATCAATAAAATAATAATGCGTATAACTTATGTACCTACATGAATTTATAACTAAAACAGTCAGTAATAGACATTCCACATATATAAATAACATACTATCATCGATGTAAATCTAGGTTTCAGAACATCCTAACTCGAAATCTAATTTCCTCAGAGCATATACCGTAGCAAACAAATTACATAGCAATTATTATTGCATAACATAATTATAATAGTCATGAGTTATTAATCACTCCTTTCTATTTATCTCATATCCGACTCGGCGTCGAGCTGTCTCAAACACCGAAATAAGTAATTACAGACGTATTAAAAGTTGTATTAAAAATTACGTCATAGTAAATTTTAACACTTTATTGCAAGTCATATTCCACCTGCAGATTCATTTTGTTGGACTGAAATTTTTACGATTTTTGAAATACAATGAAAAACTTTGATTTCTTTTGTTTATATCAATAATTGTAACAATAAAGTTTATAATTTGAAGTCGCATTCTTGTATTACAGCTCTAGATATTATTTTTATTGAGAATACATTAGGTAATTCAAAAATCATCTTTCCCGGTTAGTTCGTCCAAGATAAACAGGGTTATTTCTAATTAATTAGCATCCTTTCTTATTCTGTACATCAAAACTAACAACTTTTGTTCTACGACTTAATTATTAATTCTCAAAAAAAAGTAGTTGTTCCATAGAAAAATATCGTTCACCCTCGACAAAATGTATGGAACAGCTGATTTTTTTTTTAGTTTTGACAAAAGTCGCAGAACAAAAGTTGTTAGTTTTGATGTACAGAATAAGCTCCTAAAAGGATGCTAATTGATTAGAAATAACCATGAATACATTTGTTTGAAGATTTATCACGCTGTACGCTCTTTAGACAGTTATAAACTTAGCCTTCAAACCATCAATATGAAATGTAAGACAGAAAAAATGTCAAGTCGAGGCGAGGCCTCAAACCAAATATTATACTACACCAGTTTTACACACGACTTTCCTACAGGATCTTTTATTTTTAGACTACATACTGTACCAGCCTTTTCAATAGTCCACTGCAGGACGTAGACCTACCCACGAAGGGTGATTGGGCCATATCCACCACGCTGGCCCAGTGCGGGTTGGTGGATTCACATACGCCATCGAATTTCTTCTACGGACGTATGCAGGTTGCCTCACGATGTTTTTCTTCACCGATAAGCCAATGATGTGAAATTCCGTACATAAGTTCTAAAGAAACTCATTGGTACGGGATCTGGATTTGAAACCACGACCTCACGATTGCAGGTCGGGTGTTACTACCACTAGACCACCACGGCTTTTAGACTACATAATCTTTATTATTATATACTACGGGACTAATCGCACAAAAACTACGAGATATTATAATAATTGCGATTAGTCCCGTAGTATATAATAATAATGTGTTCAAATCGCGAAAGTTTAAAAACAACATACATAATCTTTGTCATGCTACGTTCGTTCAACTGTATTCATGAAAATCATGTCGCTCAATTGCTGCGACAATGAGTAACAACCACGTTTTCGGATTTAATATATTAGTAAGGGTAATTTTACCAAAGTTATTCTGGGTAACTAATAACAAGTAAAGATTAATCCTCACTGTAGGCATTACGGTTGTTAATTGACCGAAGTGAAGCGAGGTCTGTGCTTTGATACGACAATTTTTGACAGGCTTTCGTCTGTCCAGATGTTGATTTTTGTATACAGGTCGAATTTTTTAACGAATCTCGACGAAACTTGATACCAGATTGCTATATATTAATGGATGTTATTATCATTGGCTATTTTAGGATTTTCCTCGAAAAGAAAATCGCTGCCGCGCTATTTATCAGCCGGTTTTATAAAATTTGGCAAGAATGTTTAGTATCGAAACCCTAACAAGAATTGCAGGTATGAACCAAATCGGTCAAGAGCGAGTCAAGATCTAGGCTTACAAAGATTCTAATCTTCACGTTTGGCCAATCGATGTGGTTGTTAGTTGATCTAAGTTACCGTCATATGTCGGCGCGACAGTCGCATCCGGCCGACGCGACGCGGCGCGCGGCGGTCGGTCGTCGCGGCGCAGCGTGCGCACGCGCAGGTGCGCTGATCAATTAGAGGCGATCGATCGCGGCGCGTGCGCTGACACGACTACAAGCGCGGTGGTGCAGGCCATGAGAACTAGCGGGAGACATTTTGAGAAGTAACAATATTAATGGGGAAGAACATGGTAAGCGATAAATATAGGCAATCTTACTCGAGTGTAAAGCGGTAACCTTCATCATAAGTAGATTTTTTGGTTATGATAAATTGTATCTGTCAAACGCAAAATATAACACATTAATCCAGTAATTGATCAGATATGGGCGCCAATAAAACTGTGAAGTTCAAAAACACACCCGCGGAACTGAAATAGGGCGACATTAAATATCAAATCATGCTTAGTAAAAAATAAAAAAAACATTTTCGTCCACATAGATTCAGTTTATATTTATTTTTATACGTAGATCAATTTTATAAACGCAAATCGCTCTATTCTTGAACCACAAATCAATGAAATAATTTATTCCCGTGCCATTCCAATCACTCCTGTTTGAGTTATGTCGCAAATATTATTTAATCTGTGGTCTGAGTGGCAGATCTGGCGATAAACGCAAACGCATCCATCGGCTTCACGCAAAAAGAACATTTGGCTATAGTAGGTACTGTAGCGCGCCGGCGCACACGTCTACTGCATCTGGTATGTGATCACACTACAATTTGTTATTTAACTTTTTTTAACTTTTATTGAGGGATAAACTGTGAATTCTTAAAAAAACAGCTGTACCATACAACAAGTTTATTAGCAGCTGAATTTTATCGCGATTTTGCAGGTCATCTCAAAAAGTCTTTATGATGAGGTTATACACTTCCGAAAGTCCTTGTATACTCTTGGGCAGGTCAAATTAATGAAGGTAGGTGGAGTAAGTTTCTGAAGAAGTGGTGGACGCGCCATAGGAAACAGAACCTCGGAAAACCAATCCGCGAAAAAGATGGTGCGATACTATCGACTCAAAGCATATCTGTCACATCTGGATGAGATTCGCGCAAAACAAGGAAGATAAGCAAAATAAAGAACAGACTTATGTCATGAAGATGGACGAATTAAGCTATTCATTATAGTAATGATGACGATTATACACTCTCGCATTAATAATATCAGTTGGATGCTGTAAGCTAGCGTCCAGTTACAAATGGCGGGCGCACCCCCGGGCCGCCATTAACGGGTCGCGCGAGGTGGCGAGCGACAACAATGGACGCGCGAACAATGCCGGCCCCAGGCTTCTTCTAACACTGGGGGAGAAACGTGGAGGAGGCATCTAGGGGTAGAAGGAAACTGCCGGTGCCATCATGTCAGTCACAGTACGTTCGCAGCTGGTCATACGTAGCCCTCTCCAAAAAACTACTGATACTGAACTGGAAATACCGGAGAAGTGAAAAGCAAGCAGAAGAGAAAATCTCTTGTTACGACAATGGCTGAAATATGGTACGTCTTATCTGAATCTGTTATTGGAACAGTACCTTAAATATCAACAAATTCAGTGTATACAAGCGTCTTCTACACCTGTTACATCTTAGACTGTATGTTTGATTAACATCAGGCAAGATGTAGTCGTTTGACTACATCTTGCCTGCAAGCGTATCATGAACAAAACTACGTTCTACAATTCGCTTGGCAGTGCGTTGTTATATCGGTGGTTTTAGTTCTTCTACATATATCTTCTCATTCCTTTTACAGTGCAAATAACACACTTTAACATTTTATTTCATATGAAAGTTAGGTAGGCACAGCTAGAGCAAACTTATCGATTACTCTCCTCTACACAAATCCAAATGAAAAAAATGTTATAAATGATCTGTAGTAAATAGTATATTACCCTTCATCACAGTAAATTGCAAATGCAGAATAACATGTTACATATTTAGTAGACTTAAACCGAGGAGCGAAGTTAGCAATTAATTGAATCCCGAGAAACATCTCCGGCTTATGCTTTTTGCACCGCTTTTTAGCTGCGTTCCATCTTTTTACTTGCATAAAACTTGTAGAAACGTCTCTTAAGCTGTATTTAAGCGCCTTACCGCAAATGTAATCGGAGCAACAAAGTATCAAGCGTAGTTAAGACTTAACTCTGTCCATTTAACATACTGGAAGTTCTGCACTGTAGCCGTAATTAGACGAGTACTAGATAACTTTGTCACAATTATTTAGCTATATTCCGTAGTACAACATAATGAAAAATTGAAACTGAATTTATTGCAACAAAGTTTTTCAACGTGTGTTTCCAGAATAAGTGTAAAGTTTTATTGATTTATTAATCATAATTTTTTTGCCGCTAAGGTGGCAAAAGAGACATAAAATTAAAATAGATAATGATTAAGGTGTAGATTCATAAATGATGGTATCTAACAGCACGTGCGTCTACTAATCGGAATGTGTCAATGCGCAATGGTCAAATATAATTTTACTATTCTGATGTGGATTTGTTATCCCAAAGATATGTGATGGTTTTGTATCATTGTTTTGCCAGAGGTTTCTGAAATATCTGAAATTCATATTAAAACTATAATTTTGGGTCCGAAATAGGCATATGTCAGACAATGGGCAGTATAAAGCCATAGTATGGTTAAAGCAAATGCTCATCGAAGTCATCATGCACCCAAATCCTAATAAAATATTATGCATTTTTGAAAATGTTTTAATTAAATTTATTAGCAGTCGTGATTAATTTATTAACCCATATTTTTAATCGGTCAAACGACTGATAATATTGTGATAAATTCCTCGGTTAATAAAAAATAATAATCATAAAATTTAAAAATTGCTGAAATAGTTTAACTTCAGGTGTTAGAAGTTAGAAAGATCCGGTGTCCAGATCCTCAGTTTCTACGCTCGGTGTGCGCTAGGCTAGCTATTAGAGCGTTTGGTAGACAATATAGGAGATGCGAGATTGTGTCCATTGTTCGTGACAAGGCTCTGGGCCGGCAGTGTGGTCCGCCACGCGGCGCACCGCGTGCTGAGCAGCATCTCTGCAGAGGAACAGCTTCAAGGGAAAATAGAGTTTGGTCGTACGTGGTCATTCACTGCGGGCCTTATGTGTAACTTCAAAATAGCCCAATATGCTATGGAGAGGGCGATTCTTGGAGTCTTTCTGAGACATCGAATCCGGAATGAGTAAATCTCCAGAAGAACCAGAGTTATCGACATAGCTCAGCACTAAGCAAGTTAAATTGCCGTGGGCAGTGCACACAGTTCACAGGATGGCTGAAAAATGCTATCCTGTTGTCCTCAAATGAAGACCATCCATCCATCCATCCATTCATCCATCAGCCAAAGGACGTCCACTGCTAGACATAGTCCTCCCCTATGTATCTGAATGGAGACCACGTACCGGCAAGCACAAAATACAGTGTCCACTAACTACGTGGATCGATAATATAATTACTAAGACTGCAGGAACGCGATGGACGCAAGGTACTTCCAACCAGGATTATGGAGGTCTTTAGGGAACATACACCTGTATAGTATAAAAATTAGAGGGCACAAATAAAAAAATACTAAGTAGGTACTATTGTACACGTCTTGAAAACAGTGGGTCTTGTTTAGAAGCTATTTCTCTGTACCAACACACAACGAACCTTTGCCGGGTGATCGCATCCGCAGATACCGCATTCAATGTACCTTACAGGATGCTTTATGACTATTGCGAGTAATATCAGCGGAATTGAATGGGCTGGTTTTGGCCGACGTGATAGCCCAAAACATCCGACGTAACAAATGTTCTAAGGTCGGACGAGGAATGTGCTCTATCTAATGCTCTATCACCTCCTTGTTTTCTGAAAATTATTGCTCAAGCTTGTATATCTTGAATGACTGTTGCTAGCTTATCAGCAATGTGGAGCGACGCTTGGCACAATTAGTCTTGAGATAAATTTCCGTGGATGGTTTTTTGAATTGTACTACCAAGTGTTTGTCTGCAAAATAGGGGTCTAAAACTCTCATGGGTTACATGATGATTGATTGACATGTAATTGCATAGACTACGGTTTACGTCCTTTTTATGAGTACGCGTTTCAATCTAGGTAGATACAAATTACCCTCAGACTATCAATAGATGAATAACGCCTTCTTAACATGTACCCATGTTTACCAACAATCTTCGATATTTGATAGTCAGTGCGTCAAACATTTCAAAAGGAAAATCTCCCGGAAAGCTTCGACCCGATTGACGAGACTGATACCGCTTGATGTATGGTAATCCAGGCTGACAGCTTTCCTGGCGGCTTGACGGTCAGCTGAAGGGCGCTGAAAGCTGACAGGCGTTCAGGAAGCAGCCGATGGCAAATTGATGCCAAGCATAGAGCCTGTACTGTGAGGTCTAATTGCATTACTAGGTTGGCTTGTATTTTTTATTTGAACGAGATAACATGACTGTCATGAATTACAATTATACTTAATTTGACTGCCCAAAACTAATTGTATTTTGTAAGGATTACATAATATTTACTAAGTTTGGATAAACAATTTTTTTTATATTTTTAGCATACACTACATACCCTTAAGTAATACCTATTTGAAATAAATGTATTTTTGAATTAGACATGCGTATCAAATTGCAATTCATACGTATTCTCAGCCAAACTACCTACCTTTAATTTAGAATCATTGAAACCATAATCATCTATTCACATTTTTGACGGGAATCGTTCAATGGATACCATGATAAGAAATGAACTGAATCGAATTGTTATAGAGTCTATAGTCTCGACTTAGAACAGAGAAAAGTAAGACCTCATGTGCACCGCAAACATATAATCTTCGCTTTAATAAATAATCTAAAAAGAATCGCACAAGCCATTAGAGATAGCTAATACCCACTTGATTGCGCCATATAATAACTCTCCCACACTTTCATCGTCCACTCATGGCCCATTGTGTGTGAACCAACATAACTATATCTCCATGGTTATTATTTTTAGGTTTAATTCAGAGCGATCTATATTCTCAAAGGGCTAATGGTGCGAGTTGAACGCAGCTTCAGTCCTTTTATGTGTTATCTTTAGGGTTCTCCCCAAATCTTAACTACCGGAACCATATTATTAAAACTTCAGGTTGTCCATCGATCTGTGCCTATCTCATAAACTAACAAACGAAATAAAATAAACTAATATATCATCATCATCATCAACTACTGGATTTAGGATTTATCCCGTATTGGATTTAGGTCTCCTCTTGCTTGTGCCATTGTTCCCTATCTTGAGCTGGTTTCATCCCCGAACCTGCAATGGTTCGATGTTGTTGACCGATGATGCAGATGCCAGGTTGTCTGTTTACGAAATATTCTGCTCTTGGAAGTCACTCAGCAAGGACCTACTCCACCTGTCGTCACCACACCTAACTTTCCGATCAACAAAAAAAGAATAACTTCAAAAGAAATCACTGTCTATTAAGAGATTCTTTACCGAAATTTGAATTATTTAAAAAGTCGTCGTCACCGTTTCAGCTACAGTTTTCAGCCCATTGCTGAACATAGACCAGGCTGGACATTAAAGTAAGAATGTATGTTATACCGTACACGATGGTACGGAACCTTTACTGCGCAAGACTCACGGTTGACTGGGTTTATATTAGTTTCATAATACTTGCATCGTCACGAACGTACCAATATTTCTTTTATAAATAATTACCAATCGCCTTGATATGAACTCTACTTTCTAGCACTAAGGTTGTTTTTAAATATGAATCAGTGATTTAGTTGTTTTAAGCTTGGGATATTGCAAGTCGTTATGGGAATGAGTAATCCATTCCCAGTCTTTGTATTGGAAAATTATAGAGCTTTTTAATTAGCAGGTCGCGGAGGCCGGCCATTTTTATTTTACTATGACTAATAAATAAACGTCATTATGGACCAAATAAAGCGGTCATTATGTGCATGATGATTTTTGTATCCCGCTGTGGTGATCACTGTTCCCGTGAACAAAGTTATTTAAGACGCGCCGCCCGTGTAGAGGTAGGTATCTCTTACGTATTTTTGATATGTTTTTGGAGATTAATAACATCATTGATTGATGATTAGAAAAATAAACATTTGATTCTGTTTAAAAAAGCAAATAGCCTCATGAAAATAAATTTTAACGGTGATATGAAATGTTTTAGTAAAAGTAAAAAAAAAATTGTAAATCATTTTGTATGTAACTCGCCAAAATAATGCTGGAAATTATTTCGGTTGCGTTATGGTATTCAGTGTTCAATCATTTTTATTTTTTCTTAAGAAACAAAATGTGCACCAAAGACCAAGAGCCAAATAGAATGAATGACCCGTGGAATGCCGCCGCTTCTGCGATCTCAACTTAATTATTTTATCTACACGTAGCGGCATTTTAGTACAGATTAAAAGTAGATTTATTAAAACGCCTGTTTATGCATTCTCACGAGACAAAGCGTCGTAGACGGCCATTCCGACAGTTGTACAAAATAATGTGACATTTTAAAATAATTACGGTTTTTGTAGTGAAATTCTCATTGTTGTTGTAAACGCTACAATTATGCGCGAGAGTTCTCGTATTCGTAATTATAATTACATAAATAATTACATCAAAAAGGAGTCTAAATCCGTAGCGCCTGTAATTAGGTAGACAATGCGTGTCGCGTCGTGTTGCATGTGTAGCGACCATAGATATAGATAAGTGGAGATGCCATGTCAGCTTTGAGCTAAACGCTACAAAAATTTCCTTAATATGTATCTGTACTGCGCTGTACTGTACCGGCCTTAGAACAGTCCACTGCTGAATATGCCTACCCAGGAAGGGCAACCAGGACGTATCCACCACATAGCTTGGACGCAATTTGGTAGACTATTGCTACACTATCTAATATTTTGAGTATTTTTACAATAAGCTCCAGCACGCAATACTCTTTTTATAAGAAGCTCTACAACATATTATTTTTGACCGACGAACCACCGGAGGAGGTATACAATTCGACGCATATTTATATTTTTTTATCTATAACTGCGCATAACTTTTTTCGTAGTAGTCCTATTTCAATGATTCTTTTTTATTGAAAAGTATATACTTCATTATTGGTCCTATTTAAATTTTATCGAAATCGGCGAAGCCATTTTTGATAAATCAACAATAATGTGAAAAATGTTACATCGATCCATGCGAAATATTCGCGAATTCTGTACACGGGTGAAGTCGGTCATGCTAATTTTTGCAAAAAATAATCTTGTATTCATACAGTTTCCATCCATCCACCCATCAGCCAAAGGACGTCCACTGCTAGACATAGGCCTCCCCTATGGATCTCCAATAAGACCGTAACTAAAATCACTCCATACAGTTTATAAAGTGATTTTAGTTTGAGCGGTGTTATATTTTGATTTGTCTATTTATTCTATAAAATAATTTCGATATATTTACATTTGCAGCGTTTATTTCATTGTCATTTATATTTAGTCCTTTGTAAAATTAATCATACCTATCTGACAAGAAGCATGTAGAACAATTGTTTTTATTCTAGTAACGCCTAGAATATGGAAATAAACCCATCTCTGTAGATTTCCCGTGGTAAAGAGACACAGACATGCCTGCGTGTGTAATAATTGGTCGCTTCTAGTGAAGGTAATGAGCCCTGAAAATTAGTGTCGTAAGTTTGTAATTATCGTATTGTATCCGTGGTTGTTCGGCTCGAATAATTACTACGATACTGAGAAAGACTGATACGAGGAATCCAGGTGGTCAGGCGCTATATTTTTAACTTGAATGAGGTATTTTGTCCAAATTAGACCATCATTACTTTGAGTGACATAGTATGTTTACTTTGTAAGCACATACGAGTATAAAGATGAAGAATTAGAATATTATAATTATTAGGTATCTAATGAATTCCTACATATTTTCTAATTTGGTTGTATAAGCATTTTTGCTTCTCTGTTCTTGTGCAATCGTGTTCCTTTATTTGTCGAAATTCTACGGTATGCTTGTCGGTCCGTAGTCTCTATTCAAGAACTTTACGGCTTTCAATATTAGCTACAGTAGTTGAGTGTGTGCCCTTCCAGTGCCAAAATTACTTTCTGATCTCCAAGAGCCATAACTACGTTGATAATTTTGGTGCATCTACGGTCTACGGACTTGTTCAGATTAGATTAACTCTCGAATAAATTTGTCAAGTAGCATTTTCTATCAATATTCAAAAAAATGCTGAACTAATAAACTTTATTGAGTAGTAAATCTATTACTAGTACAAATTATGATACTTGCGCGGCAAATTCCTCTAAACTCGTTCTTGTTATATAGCTAAGCGATATTTATAAAAACTATTTTCTAAGGAATGGCCATTACTTATTAAAACTAATCGATTAATAAAATATAAATTACAAATTAGAATGTGTACGCGGCAGTGTCCTCAAAGCTTGTCTATCTACCCTACCTACTTTCAGGATCTATCCAGCTTGGCATGTAGCAAATGTTTATGCCATATTTACACTCAGCCTGTGCTATCCCTCTTGCCGTCACCGAACAAGACCCTATATAAGTACCCTAAATACTGTTGCGGCAATATCGATCCGAGTGAGTTTGAAAACTCATTTGGGTTTCAACTACTTCTCATTATAGTTTTTTACAACAATAAAAAATTGTTGCAGAACGCGCAGCAGAATTGTGCATGTAAAATTGTGGTTACTCAGCATTTATGACTGCACTCTCAAAATATTACCTCTCTTTCGAATTATTCTCAATTATAGTTGTTTTACCCAATTTACCAATTTTTTGACTAAGAAAAACCGACAATCGAGAGAGCTGGGCAAAGGAAGCGCAAGGAGCAGTCATCGCGAGTGAATTTAAAAAAAGGTTGTATCTTTTGAAAAGCCGCGTACATGCAAATCAGTATTACAGAGAAACTTGCTCCAACAACCTATTTACATGCTTGCGCTGCCCACTTCCCAGTCCAACAAGGCCGAGTGTAAATGCGGCATTATAATAACAGGGGCATACGTCAAAGCGTCGCGAAGCGCCCACGCGCACGATCTCGGCAGCGTGTGAAACTGCGCAGATGTTCAGACTAGCCAGTGTAACCATGGATGTCTGAAGTTCGGATTTAAAGTTACCCGTCTTCGATAAATAAGCTTTGTTTTGAAGATGTCTGGAAACTATTAGGGAACCAACTCTTCGAAAGAAACTTTCTACTTTTCGTTCCGTAGCCACTTCTTGCCAGCCTTCCCATAATGAGTCAAAATGTAATTTTAATTTGTTAACTTATAATTTGATTGTACATTGATAAATCGAGTATTGCGGCGTTTCGCCCCGCAAGCGGTTCGGCCCGCCGGGCGAATCGCACATGACTCTTTTTGAAGGCCCCCAAAATCAATCTACGCTACATACTGACTTGAAACATCTCGACTACTGATATTCAACCTAAATGCGCATCCCCTTTTTTACATCCATAAGAAAAGCTTATATATCTATATTTTGAGTACTTGCAGTGCTTATTGCAAATCTAACGACTCGCCACTCGCAGCAGATAGCGTTTTAGATAAAATATGAGGTATTAGACATTAGGTTTTGCAAGCGTGCGAATATTTCTGATTTGAGCGTGGATGTGGTCTACGCAACCTAATTGAAGTTTTTTACGTGACTTCCCACGAAAGGAGTAATATCCATGAAAAGTATCCAATATGGCATATATGTGTATATATACACACCATACTTAGTTTACGGCATCCAAAAGTCGGCTTATTTTGACGTCTTGTTTTTAAGTGTTTATGGAACAAGTTTGGTATTTTATTGTGGTTTTATATTTAGGCCTGGAATGTTGTTTTTCCTGAACTGTGTAATTTGTTTGTTTATATATATTTTTGGCAGTTGTTTTGAAAACAAGCTTATTTTTAGTTTATATCTGAGTTCTTTCAAATTTGCATACCAAATGAAGTAAATTAAAAATATATATATGTATATTCAAGCAACGACGGCTCGAGACGTTAAATAAGGGCTTTTTGATTGAGTGTTCGTCTGAATAGCTACTGAATTTATGGTTATCTTTCAATCTATGTACTTTTCTATGAAAATGTATAGGTATTTGCTAGGTGTTTGGGACAAACTGAAAATTCAATTGTACACAAAGTATCGTATCAATGGAAATTTGTGCCTAAAAGGTAATGCCTGTAAAAAGATTAAAAAAAAATTGATTGGGACGATGAACGATCAAAATCTAAACTTCATCTGTGTCATATGATGTTGTTATACCTTCATTAAAACTACCGTGAGTATACATCATAACTATAATAGAATACGGCTAAAATTCACGTTACAATTTTAAGGTCGATAAGGTCGGTTGTATTATACCGACCAATTTAATAAGTCCACCGCTTAAAGTGATTGAGTCCTTTCAACAAGAAGGTTGGCTAGCGTTGTCCCACAAAGGCACTTTGGCTTTTATGCAGTTAGGACGAAAGAAAAGTTACTTCGTATCGAAACTATTTCGATCGGGCTGTAAGCTTTAAGCCAGATCACTAGGCTCCCACCGTCGGCCCATTTCACAATTGGGTTCTATACTCCGAACTCAATTACAATTCTCGCTGCGAGTAACTCACGGAATTATACGAATTACTGTAACTTTTCTGACGCCTCGTATCTTTCCCATCGCACTCTGGGAGGTACGAGTATTACGTAACCAAATCCCGGGGAGAGGAATGTACTGCTCAGATATATTCTATAGATTCCGTTGTATGCTTGAATCTCACCCTATAATATAAACCTAAATACTTACGGCATGTACCCACTGTACTGTACCAGCCTTTTTGATAGTCCACTGTAGGACGTAGGCCTACTCACGAAGGGTGATTGGGCTTATCCACGACGCTGGCGCAGTGCTCATTGGTGGATTCACATACGCCATCTAATTTCTTCTATGGATTATGCAGGTTGCATCACGATGTTTTCCTTCACCGAAAAGCCCGTGGTGTGAAATTCCGTACATAAATTCCAAAGAATTCATTGCTACGAGTCCGGGATTTGAACCCACTTCCTCACGATTGTAAGGCGGGTGTCATTACCACTAGACCACCACGACTTACGGCATATATTAAATTATTTGTTATCTGACTTAATCTAATACTTACCGCTTACGAACCATTTTAAGGTTCTACGACAAAATAGGAAAAAAGATTCTCTTACATTTACTCAATTTCTTTAGAAACATGAATTTAAAGTGATGACAAAACTTCCAAATAGGTTTACTTAATTGACTGAGAAAAAAAACATTTGTTTCTGTAATAAGGTACATAATTCTATGTGATTGCAACGGAAAATGTCATCTGAGGTATTTTAGTGCCTTTTCCTTAATCTTAAGAGTTTTGAAGCGAAACTATCGTAATACGGTATCTACAGTGAGTAATCCATTACTCAGCATGTCATCACGGGAGTTAAAATCCCAAGTAAAATGACGGTAATGTCGAGTAATCACGATTATCAACGGTGGTGTTACAATCGGGGACATTTGGCTGCCGAACGCGTCGGCGCCGGCGTACTCTGAATTACAAGGTGAGGCATTAAATTAATGCCGCTAGAGGCGAAGTGGATTAATTCGGAAAGGCAAAAATCGGGGCCGGATCTATCATATAGCTTTTTGGGCTTTAACCCAGGGCCCCGGGGATTCCAGGGAAGTCAAAAATAGACGATAATGCGAAAAATACAAAAAATCGTAAGGTTTACAGCCTTGCAAATCCTTCGATTAATCTGTACCAGCCTTTTAATAGTCCACTGCAGGACGTAGGCCTACCCACGATGGGTGATTGGGCCATATCCACCACGCTGGCCCAGTGCGGGTTGGTGGATTCACATACGCCATCGAATTTCTTCTACGGACGCATGCAGGTTGCCTCACGATGTTTTCCTTCACCGAAAAGCCAGTGGTGTGAAATTCCGTACATAAACTCCAAAGAACTCATTGGTACGGGACCGTGGATTTGAACCCACGACCTCACGATTGTAAGGCGGGTGTCACTACCTCTAGACCACCACGGCTTGGATTAATCAAACCGATTCAATTATTTTAAGTCAAGTCTAGGTGAGCCCCTAAGTAGTATTATCCTAGGGCCTTCTAAGCTCACGGTCCAGCCTTGGCACAAATGAATTGTGGAAGGTTAGTCTAGGGCCCTCTTAACTCACGGTCCAGCCCGGACACAAACGAATTGTGGAAAAGGAAGGGTAATTTCAATGGCCGTTATAGAAATTATTTTGAGGAACACTTTTTTCATTGCGTTTGTTTTGGTGCTCGTGTATGTGCAAAAAGAGAGCCGTCGTGGCGTTACTGTGAACTAACAATACGATTTTAATCAGCAGCCAAGGTATCGACTATACTTGATAGACGCGGGTACTGATGAAAACCGAATGGGTATTTTTAGTAACTGTTAGTCAGTAAGTCAATCTATCCAACAACGTATTCATCAAGAAATCCCGTGAAAATTAGTCATGCAGTACCTTGAGTGCCTATTATATTTTATTTCTATGCAGCCATCATAACCTCTTCCCGCTGCACTTTCTAAAGCATTACTGAATCATTAGATTACCCGTGCATAATTTACACAGTGACATGATGAAAAGAAACATTACGGAACTGCTCATCATGAGCATAAAACATGAGATTCCTAGCGTTTCCGCGTGCGCGGTAGATCGGGTCTCTAAAAGTACACAGATAATGCATTAGATACTTGTCACATAGATTGTATATGCGGAGTATCTGGGTACTTTACTCGTTACTCAGTTAGCTAGTTTGACGTCTGATTTGTGAATCTAATGTTGATTTTTGTCTAAAAAACTAAATATTTATTATTAGCATTTTTTTGATATTGTTACGGACCATTTTGATTGAAGGCTACAATACGATCTTTTATATATACGTTAGAAAAACTTTGGTCAAATTAATAGGTAACAATTCAAAATTATAGTGCCATCCGCCTCTTTCTCTTATGTTTTGTTATTGACATTGTCATTGTGTGAAAAAAATAACAGTTGAATATAACTAAAACTATGCACGCACAGATATGCACGGCAAAGCTGTGTTTCCTTCATAAAAACGAAACTACCATCTATCTCCATACCAGTGCAAGTTCCTTCTGGAACATATATCATCTTCTTGCCAAAGAAACAGTCTGCTCAACTGGCAAATATGAGTCTTTCAGAACCCGATTTACGCATATCAGCAGCGTGAAAATCGAATCACGCGCAGACGTTGTTAAACACCTCTCACTTTTCCGTGATGTATAAGCATTGGTATGGTTCCATAACTTTTCTACTATATATTTAAATTCTCCTTTAGATATAGAAACGAATGAAAGTGAAGGGTGAAATAAAGAGGAAAACTCGAAGGGCGAAAGCGATGAAGTCTTCCATACGTTTTAGTGCAACTTAGTAAGCTACAAGCTTTCAGATGCAAGTTGAATAAGTATGAATAAAGCTTTTAGCAATATATAGTCGTAACTCAAACAAGTAAAAAGTTTATGTCTGCTGATTTAGCTGATAGAGTCGTATGTCTGAGACGAAGGAAGCATGGGAACTTAGAAAGTTAAAGAAACTAAAAATATCTAAGTTAGTGAGTAGTGAAACGCAGTCATGTAGATTGGTAAGATGGTGCAAGCTAATATGGATATCTATTATGATAGAGTCAGATGACTATCTAGTTCCAGGATACTAAAAACAAAGCGATTAGGTTAATTGTATTTCACAAAATAATCCTATAGATATAAAAGTTCAAACGGACTTATTTACCTGCATGTTCAACAAAGGTACTTATTTATGTGTCATTCTATACTTAGATC
The DNA here is from genome assembly GCA_949316475.1 of Hypomecis punctinalis. Classification (NCBI taxonomy): domain Eukaryota; kingdom Metazoa; phylum Arthropoda; class Insecta; order Lepidoptera; family Geometridae; genus Hypomecis; species Hypomecis punctinalis. The sequence continues at coordinate 23,665,820 of OX438798.1, forward strand.
GAATTCTTTCTCAAGTAAACGTACATTATAGACCTCATTATGGTGTGGACAAGAGACGGCCTATTACATTTCATCGTCATAGTTTTAACCGTTGAATATGCAATTACCGAAAACACTAAATGTGTACTAGCAAGCCACTTAATTTCAATTATTTTAAGGTAACATACCGACTTATATGTCTGCTGGAATAAAAGAAAGACAAAGTACGAAAACGACTACATGTTAGGCAAAAAACGTAGCATGCAATGAATACGGTATCATCGCGAGCATATGGCGGAGCGTAGCGGATCACCTTGGCCAAATTGTCGTGACTGGTCCGCTCGACAAATAAACTCACATGCCTTGCAATGCCTTCCGAACGACCACCGTAGGCTGAGCTTTCGGCGACATCGACTTTGTATAAAAACTTAAGTCGACTCGGAGAGCAAACCTTAGAGCTTAGTATGATTGTGTCATCATTATAATATCAGCCATGGCAGTTGTACAACAACAAAATTTTCCGAAATCTATAGAAGATATATCTATATATACTTAGCTTAGGTGTTGACCTAGGCTTACCATATAGATTTCCAATAAGTAAGATCAGTTGGTAGCAGCTTGCATTCAACGTGTTCCTGCGGTCTTAATTTGGACGTCTAACAATTCGTTTTAGTTTAGTTCATATGGCAGTTGAGTTCTGTCTATCTGTATTTCCACCTAGTCGGTGGACTCCTGCGTTTGCCAGTACATAACCACCATTCCAGATATATAGCAAACGAAAACTATTATCGTTTTCGTGTGGTTCCATAATCTATTTTAGTCCTTCCTCGTTTTTACCATAAGCTGCGTCAAAATAAAATGATACAGAAAAATTGATTTAGGTAGTTAAAAGTCACAGAATAAGCCCTATTACTTAAAAGTTTAAATTTTATTAATTGGAACGCTCTACATCGTGCTTTAAAATTAGAAAAGTTTGATAAAAAAAAACATATACCCATATGCTTCAGAAAATAGGATCAAATCACTTCAAAAATATTTGTCGACTTAAAATTTCTTTAAAATGGCCAACAAAATTGAAAAAAATAAGACATATTTACCCAAGTTTTGCCGGTAACGAATAAAGACTCACTACATCGCAAGTTGTCTCGGAGCAAAAATAAAACAAAGCCACTTTGTTTACAATCAAAATACTTTACAAAGGTCCGGATACACTGGTCAATAACAGGATCTAAGCATTCAGATCCGCGGTAACTATATCGATTCTGTGGTCCAGCCTGTCCGTCTGTCATTGCAACACGCTACAGGTGCACGGATTACTGAGCTAATAACGATTTAACACTAATCTAGAGATAGTCATCGTATCGTAACATGTATTAATGCTTAGTTATTATGAAAGGAATACGGCAGATTATAATCTACCGTGTGAGTTTTAATGAGTAACTTCACCCGTCATTTTGTTACGTTAATCTCGTCTTAGATTATGATGAATGCGAAAGTATACGTAAGTATCTATTTTTATGTGTATTTACACTCATGTAAAGTGATAGATCATATTATTATTTATAGATAACGTAAACTCCTGATAACCTTTTCATAATATTCCTTGTGTCAAGGGTTGCCAATGCGACGAAACACAGCTATATTTATAATCATCAAAAAATAATGCCAAGTCGATGTTTATAATTCAGTAAACATCTGGATAATGCGGTATTTATTTATCTCGTGTTTTCAGTGCGAGTCCTGTAGTATACAAAAATAATTTATATTCGTCATTCAAATATTTTGCCGTCCGGGAATCGAACCCGAGATTCCTAGTTTCGAAGGCAGATTACTAATATTTTGTACAATATATCTTACATTTCTAGCTACAAATAAAAAATACGATGTTATTAATAGTTCTACACTAAAAATGCAACAATGCATCGTCATGCATATACCTAGATGTCGTGCCTATACACATTGCATATCTAATGTACCAATCACTCGAAACAAAAGTCTAGTCTAGATAAGTCTACCAGTTCCGGTATCAGATCTTTTTTCTGGAAATACTTTCGCTTTTATTCCTAAATATTCATCGTGTGTTCAAGAAAGTGGACAGAAACCGCAAGACGAATGTCCGCGCACCGCAGAGATTCCCCGCTGACTATCTGACTCATCGGGGTGTAGACGCACTAGGACGCGGTGTCGTAGTCTTTGCGAGATATTATATTGTGTTGGATTGACAGTAGACCGTTTTAACTGACTTCCAAAAAGGAGGAGGTTCTATGTTCGTCTGTAAAAATTTTTTTTGGGTGTGTTCATCCATATTTTCGCCAAATATTAACCCATTTAGAAAATATTTAATAGTTAGATAAGGTTCCGAAGTAGACCCATTTAAATATTACTGAAATCGGTTGAGCTATTTTAAAAAAATCCGAAAATGTAAAAATTGTATAAATATCTTTTACGATAACAACATCACTATCTCCTCCAAAATTCAAAACGTTTGAAAGTATTTGTGTAAGCATTTACAACGCTCTACCACGCATGTACATTATACGTATGTAGGTACTGATACGGCCGTCAAATAACTAGTTGAGCTAGGAAATCCTTGGGTTACACATTAAAACAATATTGTATAGGGCGGGCCATGTTGTCATAGAAGATCTCTACATCGATTCGAGCGAACTATACCAATTTTGTACACGTTGGAAATCGGTTATGCCATATATGCGGAAAATAATTATACTATGACTGGTTTGGTAGTAAGTTAATTATTAATATAACCATCATTTACAATAAAATAAACAAAAATGGAGAAGATATACATAAAATCCAAAGTTTTAATTTTCTTACTAAAACCATAGACAAGACTAAAACTAAAAAGCCCTGTCGATTTAGCGTCAAAAAGCCTTATTATCGTAGTGCGGTGTTCTCAAAAAGCCGCACACACCTGTCCCAGCAAAAGCTATCACTGACATCTGCCGCTATTTATCTATAATCACTCCTTAAAAGGTTTCAATCACGGAGAAATAGACAATTTCAAAAGTTATGCAATTGTTGCTGAAGACGCCCGTGGACTCAGCAACAAACCCTATCAAACTAAAAGACGTGTATTGTTATGCCGAGTGCTATCATAGTGCGGTATCATCAGAAAGCTGCACACACCTGCCGCGGAAATAGCTCTCACAGTATTACACTAAATGCGAAAATAGTTGTTTTAACCGCATAAATGAATTTAATAACTCTCTTAATAATATACATTTTATGTGCATATACACATAGTATACATTTAAAAAGGAGATTAAGTACATAGAAAACATTACAATAAGGCGTACCTATCTTGGACTTAGGACTTAGTGACAAACGTTGCAAAACCAACAGCCACATATTACGTATCGTGTCGTGTATTATCGTGGTGCGGTATCATCACACACTTGCCGCGGAGAAAGCTATCACCGATATCTGCCGCACCTCGCACAAAAATGCGATGACACGCCACTTATGGCGCTGCTTTATCATCGAACCTGCTTGCCATTATGTAAGGCAATTATTCGCCCATCTGCGGTTATGTCAGCCCAGTGTGTACAGAGCTATTCAGGACTCTGACCGGTATTTTGATGGCTCTTGGTATCTGTGTCGTCGATTTAAAAACATGTCGGTGGCTGTTTACTTATTTTTCATTACACTATTTTGACAGAATTAGTTGATTTATGTAATTATTTATGGGAAGTATCCACGACGTGCGGTTTTACTGGTTTATTTTAATCCTGGTCATAAATTTTCCGCCGAGGTATGTTTTCAGGGATAGTAAGTTGTCCCGACAGACAGACAGGTTCGGTTGCTTTTTCAGCCTTGATTTGTATTCAGTATTCAAATAGTTATTGCACCAAAAGTAACTTAAAATATTTACATACACAATTGGTAAATGAGTAATACAGAGTAAACTTAAGGACCCTGTTTTATATATATAGGTCGTCGCATATTTGACTTTATGATAACTTATCTCCTTCTTCATCATGAGCATATCAAAATTTTCGTGATTTTCTTTCTGATAAACCATAGTGCATTTGATATTTGTTTTAGGATATTATAGTTTTACATTATTCACTAACCGATTCACAAAGGTTCAAACTTGGAGTCTGCCAAAGAGCAATGGAACGCAGCGTGCTTGGTATCAAAAGAACTGTCCAACAGCACACTGCGCTTTATGACAGGGGTAGTTGATGTCGGCCGAAAAGCTGCCAAACTAAAGTGGGACTGGGCGGGACATGTGTCGCGGATGCACCCCGATTGATGGGTCAGAATCGTCACGGAGTGGGTGCCTGATGGACGACGCAGCCAGGTAAGGCCCAATAAGCGTTGGCGCGACGATCTCAACTCATTCGAGAGGGGTTGGCAAGAAGTTGCGATGGATCGAGACTCATGGAAGGAAATGGGGGAGATCTTTGCCCAGGAGAGGTTAACCTATAATTTAACAAAAAAAAAATCTTTGGAGTCTTTGGAGCCTTAGCCAGAGCCGGAGCATCAAAATCAGTGCATATGACATTCACACTTCGCAAATTGACTGTATTTGCGAAGTGTGAATGTCATATGCACTGATTTTGATGCATTGGCAATAATCCACCATTTGGCTAGCAATCCTTCTAATTTGTCTAAGCTGTTTTGTAATAAAACAGTTTAAAATAAATTAGGTAATTAAAATAATAAGTACAATCACTTCAACGAGAGGGAGATTCAATGAGAGGTACTTTCCTTCCGACAACTTTTACAATTTAGAATCTTCGTTCATTTTCACAGTTGAAAGGTAATTTAAATAATATGCAATCATTTTCCTGTTTCGGCACTTCGTAAACACAGGCTTACGTCCAGTTAATTATAGTGAACAAATATATTTTTTTTCCAAAAACTGCATAATATCCGAAAGTGGTGAGTTGCGTAACGTCAATTTGCGATGTTTATTCCACGCTGATGTAATAACAGGCACCTTTACCGCATTTAAAATTACTTACTGTACTAATTTGATCACCAGGCAATTTGAACTTTAAACTTAATTTAACACAGTTATTTCCTCTTTGACCTTTCTCATGGTAGCTACCAGCTACGTACTTTATGGTTTGCTGATTTATAGCTGGTCACAAAATGGCTAGCTGCTCAGACCGGATCCTAGTGAAAAATAAAATTATAAGTTAAATACTTTCTGCATATACACACACGTACCTACCTACCTATATTTTTAATGTAACTTAGTTACTACAGTATTGTAAACTTAATATTCTTAATATTAGTAAAATAAAAAATGGATTAAGGTTTACCCGCGAATTCGCCGGCATACGCAATATATCATTATAATTTATAGCCTATGTGTTATTCAGATATATAAGCTATATTATTGCAAAGTTTCATCTCAATCCGTTTAGTAGTTTTTGCGTGAAAGAGTAACAAACATCCATCCATCCATCCTCATAAACTTTCGCGTTTATAATATTAGTAGGAAGTAGGATGTAACTTAGTTACTACAGTATTGTAATCTTAATATTTTTAATATAAGTAAAATAAAAAGTGGATGATATTATACCTTGTAAGTACCGTTCTGGCAATTTTCTGCTTAATTAAATTATCAGGTGATAATCGTGAACCAAATTATAGATAATCAGGTTCCGCGTTTTACTCCATAAATGAGTGGTCGTCGCACGACATGTGGCATGAGGTAAAAAACTATACGTGAGTATTTGTTAATTAGCTAATTTTGTAATTGATAGTAGCAGTTTTAATTTTACTAATACGATACCAGACGAGGTACAGATACACCACTTACAACCAATCAAAAATATTTGTCACTTTTTAAATTGAATTGATTAAAATTGAATTGATATTGATAAGGCTATATTTATTACAGCGTTATAGAATATATGTAGTTCAGAATATCAAGTAATGAGATTCACGTATAGAGCTTGAGTTTGATTTTCGTACCTTCCTTCGTCGCTGAGTGCTCTGATAGAAAGGAAAATGTAAGTAAACGTCTTATATTGTCTTGGAGCCTATAGTATCGATGTAGTGTGTACTGAATTAGTGATATATCTTGCCTTGTACGAAACCAAATAGAAGTAATTGCATCTAATTTTAATATCTGCTATTAGAACTATGTAACCAAGTTTTAGTTTGGTTTAAAAAATTCAGTTATATCAAATCAAATTTTCTAGTACCTATAAGTTATACAAATAATGTAATAAGAATAACAATTTGGTATGTTCTTAGTACTACAAGGCCGTTTCCTTTTCCTTTTAAATATAATTTAAATCGAGTATTTCGGTAAAGTTTATTTGAATTGAATATTTATGAAACTTGTCAATCTTACTTGTAAATTCTTGGCACAGAATATAGGCCAAATACCTGTAGGTATATTATTAAGTTATTTACTAAAACAAAGCATATAATACTTATACTTATTCGTATTTATCAACCTGTCCGAATCAGAAAAAAATTACAAGTCGATAGTCCAAATAAATAAATAAATTTTCAGGTCTGCTATTTACTTTAAATTTAAACTAAAATTATTGATTTCAATTTGATGCGTCATTTTACTTACTCGTATCAAGTAAAAAATAGATTTTATGCAGTTTAAAAAATTGTTGCAATTTTCTTATCTAAAATGAAGAGTGATAATGACGGATTTTTTTTAATAGAACTCACGTGTTACCCACACGCGAATTTTTATTTCTGTCAGATTGGCTGAGTTATAACGAGTGTGTTACTACAAAATTACCTCATGAAACCAAAACGGTTATTCAAAAGTTCCGTTGAATCTATCTTCAAGTCTCGAGCAATAGCGTGCATTATTAGATACATTGAGATTTCTAAAAAAATAGCAGCTCTATCGACGTCCATGAAATGACAGACAAATAAACATACGTAAAATGTTAATTAGTTTAGTTGTCTGTGATTCATAGACACATCTCAAATGTTTATTATATATCACAATAAGAAGACGTATCTCTAAACATCCGCGAATTGAGACTTCACGCATAGCTGTATGTTGTCACAGAAACATAAGAACCATTTTTATGACATCAGCTTCTCAAATAAATAATAGAACATCGAAATTGGTCTAAGCTTCATAGAGCTATAAGATCAAATCATAACACCCTTCTATTTTTCATTGGGGGATTTGAAAAACCACTTTGCTATATACCCAGGTACAGAGCGTAAAATAAACATCGTTCAATCAGTGTAAAAATTGGTTGCAAAAACTCTAATGACATCGTCTCAATCTTGAAATAATCAAGCCTCCGTTGACAACCATGACGCGAAATCGAGCTATAATGCTAACTATAATGGCAACTATAATGCTGCCGACATTCCGTAAGATCATCACCACTCAACGCGCGAATTATTAACATACAAAATGATACCATAATACACGCTCTTCGCTTCTCCAACATTAACAAAACATCTCGCCGCAAAAAGTTGCAAAGTAATTATTTTTTTACTCAAACACTGTACTACTTTTGAGTTTGTGTAAAGCCGTGATCAGATGCTACACAATTTTATAATTATAGGTAGGTATGTAGAGTAGCTACATATATTACATTTGACCAATGAATGTTCTCTAGATTTGATTTTAATTTTTATTGTGGAGCCATATTACTGATACAGGTTCTACAATCTACATATTGGTCAAAAAGCTTTATTTTTAAAGAAAGAAAAATCGATAATTCATTTAGTTTTTCATAACATCGGATTGGGGATACCAGGCAAAAAAAAATAATACCATATCTTTTTGTTTTTTACCAATTTGACGCCCTGTACTTAAGGCTTTCAATGTTATGACATGTTTATATCGAAATTATAGTCTGATATGTAGATAACACGTGCTAAAGATAAGCTTCATGAAAATTACCATACATATTACATCGCACATAATCTGCACAGAGCTTTATGCAGTAAATTTGCGCCCATTTAACTGCCATTAGCCCGGTTGCTCTATTTTTACCGCGTACATCGTAAACACCTCCGACTGTGGCAACACCGCTCGTGATTTTTGCAACTTTCCTCGTATTTTTAACTGGCAATGCAATATTTAACGGCCCTTTATCCACCACAGCTATCTCACTCGCACATTTGCAAGTTTGAATACAGGCGTCAACCAAAAATATATATTGCATATATCATAACTGATACTCTTTTCAAAAAAATTAGTATGAATTAAACAGATTTAAAAACGAAAACTACTAAAAAATATTCCGGTATAAGATTTTATTTGATCTTTATTTTATAACCAATAAATTTAATCTCTAAAACAACTACATATCTAAAATGCTACATTTTGTGAGTTACATAGACACCGAAACGCCGGAATGTACTTACGGGTAGTTTTCGATATTACCTATTAATTTGTGCGAGCGAGACGAAAGTTGGCATATAGATACAGTCCCCTTAACTGCAATTATCCAGAAGGGTCACAATTAGTGTGCTAACGTGGATTGATGTGTTTATTTAGTTGATGTTTTGCGCCGAGACGGCGTACAGCTCAGATAAAGCTGTCCTTCGTTTAAGTGGCTATGTAAATAGAACGTTAAACGTGCCCGGCCAGTGCAGGCCATTTGTTACTGCAGCCGAGTACCAATTATACCTTTGCGTAAGATACCATGAGATTAACAAATGGGTATGGTAGAGTCTGCGCCGATCTTTTTAGCCGCTCAAATTTTCCGACGCGTTGGATCGTTTAGCATTTAAACACGGAGTAAAAATTATAGTAATTGTAAATGAAATAATATCTAATTTGATTGGTGCGTCGGACTTCCAAGCAACTTAAATTGTTTTTTGTAGCAACTACATCCAGAACAGATGAGCGTTCTTAATGTATGAAGAAATATGGTACATAAAAATAATTAAATCATCTTATAACACAAAAACGAGAGGAAAAATATTTTTGTTCCTTTTTGGGCTCTATTTTTAAGCTCTTTTGTACATCATAAATCTATTTTAATTGTCACGAAATGCGCAACTCTTTCTTAACGAACTAATGCTTTAACGAATCTAACATCGTCGTTAGAGTATGAACTGTCAACATTTTTAGTTTATCTCAGTTTCAATTTCATTGTTTATCTAAACTTAAAAATATTACAATGAAAATAATTTTAATTTCACAAAAAAATAGAGTAAACATCAGAGCGACCAGAAAAATTGGCCTGATGTCTAATGTGGTTTACTTAATTGTTTCTATTGCCCATGGTTTTGAGAGGTTTATCGCTGATCTAAGCCATAAACAATAATCATATTTCGCGGCAGATCACGACACTATCGGCACCTGCGCCCGCGCCGGTCCGCATTGCTGCCAAAGGTCAAGCGCATACTACATTAACCTTATAACTATTGGGTGGTTTTGTAATTTGGTAGCCACGAACAATATCACGGATATACTTTATGGAAACTGTGAATGTGCTTGCCACGGAGATTTAAACAACATAAATACTAATGTGTATTTTTAAAGTATTCTCTTCGAAATCTGCAATACAATTATAAAGTACATGACATTGCATCGTAATGATCCTGTATTTATTCATTGATAACGAGGGTGATGTACTGAGGTGATGTATGAAGAAAACAGGACTTGGTTGTACATAAACGACAGGTTTCCACATATTCTTTTGATCAAGATCTTAGTTTTGTATATACCAGGGATTAGAATAGGTCTATCTAACGCATAAAAATAAGTAGGAATAGACGTATATACTGGTACTTACGACATAATACCTCGTTTCATCTTGTAGAACAAATAGAGACAACCTTATATTTCGTGTTAGTTATCTAGTATTCAATTTTATCTAAATTACTTATTTCTTATTGCTTTAGTGTTTCATCTGAGTTAGTAATTTCTTAGTACTCTAGTATTCCGAACGGAGGCAGCGCGTGTTCCGCTAACGGTCGCGTCGGCAAGTGCGCGTGAGCCGGCCGGCCTTGCGCCCACGCCTACAAACTGTATACATTTTACCTGGGAATTACTCTAGCAGCTATTTCTTACGCTGTGGCTTGATGGCTGTGCCTAGGGCACTTTACTGCCTCAACAGATTTCTATGCAGTATTATATATGCTTATTATAGTGTCATTATTTCGGTATGAAGATATTAAACTAAAATTAATTAATCATAGTCGCAAACAAACAAACAGCGTAACCGCAGTCTTTACGGCGGGAAGTTTGTGAATTATTGTGATATGTTCAATTTGTAAATGTTGTTTCTTTTTAATAGATAATTTAATCCCAAAATATTCTTTTTTAAGTAGTGATCGAGTGTTTAAATTAAAATAGGTAAATTTTAAATATCGGTATGTACCTAAGTATTTTAATAACTGTAAATAATAGATAAACATTCTTATTTTTTGAGATAAGTGCATAATAAACTTAATTTGTATATTACAAAGTGCTATGCTAAAATAGAAACAAACAAATTACACTAATCACTTCAATCACCTAGGAACCTAACGTAATTTGTAAATCCACCTTTATTAGCAATTCGATACTACAAGCTGTACTAAATAAACATGATTAATGAATATAAAAGGCGCATATTTGACAGCTGGTGGCCACACCTATGTAGTTCCGAAAGACAACAACTAGGTACTTAATTCAGACAGGGGCGTAGCCAGATTAAAGGTATGATTCCGATCTCCGCCGCAGGTAGCAGCAGCAGGCAGCAGCAGCAGCAAGAAGTGCTGCCGCAGAACTACTTTTCCTCATATTGCTGCCGCAACAATGCTGCTTAGCTCGGAATGTCATCTCATATAAACTCAAAGAGATTATATGGGGACCAGTAGTGCTGCGGCAGTACTGCTGCGGTGTTGCTGCTGCCTGCAGCGGAGTTCGGAATCATAACTTAAACCAGTAGAATTAGTTCCTACAGTCTTGTCAATTTAATTAGTCATAATATTTTCGTTTTAGAAAAAAAAATGTAGTGTTATTAATAAAGAGCAAACTTTACACATTAGCGTAGCTAAATTTTTTCTCTGTTAAGAGCAACTGTTTTTTAGGGTCGACAAACAAAATTATAGCTGCGCCTTTGAACTGACAACAGAATAGAACTTCCAAGTAAGGTATTTCAGTGAGAATATTGATAACCTTACACTCTGATGTACCTAAGGTAGGAAATTAAGTGTTCATTGGTTTCTATTGATTTCGTAAGGTTTTCTAAACAATTTGGTAGGTAGGTAGGTTTACAGATTATAATATAGTGGAAACTCACTGAATTTATTAAAAAAATACAGAAATCATGTGTTTCGTTTGATTAAAAACTTGAAATGCAATATTGAATCTTATCCCTTTACTAAGTCCGCCCATTAAAGTAGTGGTTTAGTAACCGCAAATGTGTTTTAGTAACGTTGATATAGGGCTATCAATAGGGGTCATTGATACTAAAAGGGCAGAATAGGAATTTAGAATGTCCAGTTTGATTGTGGCTGATGTCCGGTAAATTTAAAGCTGTTCCCACGGTGTCGCTACGGCAAGTTGATAATTATTCAGGGGCTTTGGAGGCCATATTGGAAAAAATTTAATAAGATCTAGAGCGTCGTTTTGTTTGTTTGTTGTGCTATCGTTAGTATGTTTGTAGCAAATCACGCCTTTCTCTCCTCTCCTTACTCGAGAGGACTAAAACTAAATTTATTCATTCAAAGCTTAAACAAGGTCTTGTAGGTGGAGCAACGTCTTCACCTCACGGCACGGCCCTCTTCCAATAATGTTCACTCCTCTGTACAATATGACAAAGATGAAACAGCATGTACAATTTTTTTTATCAAATTTCAGCAACCTTTTCACTAAATACTGTTGAGTATTTAGTGAAAAGGTTGCTGAAATTTTTGCATCCACTAGTAGATCTGGTAGTTTGATAACTTCGTCTAAATAACAAAACCAACCTATGCTTATCCATAGTAATATTGTAAATACGAAAATGTGTTTGTTAGTTTATTGGTTTGTTCCTCTTTCTCGCAACAATGGAGCAACGGATTGAAGTAATTGAAGTGGCATGGACATAGTTTGAAAGACGTAAAGTGGCATAGGCTACTTTTTATCCCTGGAAAAATAAAATCTTTCAATCATTCTCATGTGATAACACAAAAATTAAACTACCACGCAAGGAAAACCGCAAGCAAAAGCTAATTACTAAAAATTAATTATCATATATATTTAGCCAACTCCTTCTGAATTAGAATAAAACAACACTGAGTTGGATTTCAGTTATATTATTCTCGTCTGAACTAACTCATGAACTACTATCCACAAGCAGCCAACCCATTCCCAGCTTTAATATCAAAATCAAAACATCCTGTAAAGATGGTATCAGACAGTGCTAATTGCGAGCACGACTCATTGAATTCCTTCGTTAACCTTGAACGGAATCTGCAGAGCTTTGAAGTGTTCTCCGGCGAGCATAGCCCATTCAGTGAGCACCGATTGAGCACTTGAGCAGTGAGCAGTCGCGATCTCCCACGAGATTGCGCGCACGCAGGTGCGGGCGCCTGCGAATAATTGCAATGAGCAATGACTGTTGAATCACTAGGAAAATACGGATGTTGTAAAGCACAATGGATATTCAAATACAACAAAGAAAATAAGCTCTGAAGTCCTTTAAACTATAGAGCATTACGTATAATTTATTATTTGTTAAGGTTTTCAAGGTAGGTTATCCTATGAATGGAACATTTTTTTATACGTTAAGCATAGCTATAAAGGTCATGACATCACAAATGGTTCGCACTACTAATTTTTGATTCTAATCTTGCCATCGCTTTAGTTCTGCACCGAAATGGACTATAAAAGATGTGCATATTTTTATTTCAATAGTATTTAAAGATGTAATTTTTTATTTTCAATAGTAAATCATATCTATCTGTAAATTTCGTAATATGAATAACTTCAGAGAATAACTTTCATTTATTATGATTTATGAATGGGCATTGGGCGGATCGTAAAGAAACAAGCTTTTTAATTCCTTAAAGACAATGTAATGTTTAGTTTTAATTAACTCTTGAAACATTTTAACTACGAGTGTTATTTTGTTCAATTGCATGAATATTTCTCATGATCATTAATTTGATTATAATTATTAATCAACCTTCGGCATGGCCCTATGAATATTCCTAAGGTAGAATTCTAGTGATATTTTATTGGTCCCATTATTCTCAAGGCGTTTTATTGAAATTTAATAAACCCGACACATGCCATTACATGTCAAAATGTGTGAATTTATGTGTTTCGACACGCGCTCAGATTGTCAATTAAACTTGTAAGTAATTAACATGTTTTTTTATTTTTGTTGCAGGTCGGTGTCCGTGTTTTTGGTTCATTTGTGAAGCAGTAAGTTTTATTACGTTTTCACTAATAAATTTAAATTTTGTCATGTAACTTCGATATTTCAATATAATATTATCTAATCCATTGGATTTATGGTGCACTAAGACTATATCAAGCGGTGAGATAAAGAAAGTTGCGAATGATGATGATAATTATCGGATTCATTCGTACATTGAGGTATTTATACAGGGTGTGTAATCAATGAGCATCCTTTTAGGGGCTTATTCTGTACATCAAAACTAACAACATTTTTGTTCAACGACTTATAACAAATCTCAAAAAAAATGTTGTTTCATAGAAAAATATCGTTCACCCTCGACAAAATATATGGAACAGCTGATTTTTTTTAGTTTTGACAAAAGAGGCAGAACAAAAGTTGTTAGTTTGATGTACAAAAGAAGCCCCTTAAATGATGCTTATTGATTATTATACATATCTAGGTATGTTTAGCTAGTTAGATCAATGGCTAAACTGATTTCGGTGCTTATTATAATTCATGACATCAATTCCCATAGGATCTTATTGTACTTCCAAATATTTTACAAAGTCGTGTAACTATAAACCGGCAAAAATCAAAAAGTTTTGAAGAATTCTTCACTCACATTACTTCGAAAGCAAGTACCTCCCTAATCATGCCGTAACATCACCATTGTACCAGCCGTAGAACGTCCACTGTAGAACACTAGTAAAGGCCGCGCCACACAAGTTTGCAAATGTGAAGTTAGCTATAAGCTACGAAATAGCCAATCAACGTAGGGCTTTATGTGAGCTTCAATCAGGATTGGATATTGCGCAGCTTAAAGCAAACTTCACATCCGCCAAATTATGTGGCGCGGCCTATTGATACTATACTAATATTCGCATTAGCCCGGTAGTAGATACTTATGCATCTTGCATCCAACGCGATTTGCTGCGTAGCTCCCTATTATCCAAGATGCAGTACAACCGTAATGGCTAGGCATGTTATCAGCCCTGCGCAACTCCAAATCCACTTATCCAAGAATGCACCAATTTGTGTTCGTGTTCGAATGTGTTGCCTAATTCGGCCGGCATGGGCCTTAATTTGGAACGCACGCCGCTCCTTGGGCGGCCCAAGGCCGAACCTTAATGGCCTGGCCGTTGAGGAGATTAACAGAAAAACAACTCTTCAAACCCTTAAGCTGTGTACTAGTACATAACATGCTGACCAGACCGGTTCTAAGTCCTCTAATACGAGTATATTATAGATTCAAAATTGGCTCACTTTGGATTTTACTTTGCTGCGTCGATTTTAAAATGACCCACCTCTTCCTTCTTAATTCACTTCAGTTCTTTAAGAGTAAAACGCTATACAATCTCATAATATACACGGTTATTGGTAATCAATTAGCATCTTTTTAGGGACTTATTATTCTGTACATCAAAAATAACAACATTTGTTCTGCGACATTATTCAAAACTAAAAAAAACAGCTGTTTACACGGAACAGCATTTTTTTGAGATTTGATAAAACTCGTTGTACAAAAGTTGTTAGTTTTGATGTACAGAATAAGCCCCTAAAAGGATGCTAATTGATTACCAAAAACCCTGCATACTTAGTAGATTTTAACCCTTGGTAATTAGGTGAACCTTTATTGCCATGATATAGGGCAGCACGACCCAAATTGAACTATGGTTTCAGCAAAAAAAAAAAACTTAAAATCTTATGTTTCAAAATGCTCGTAAGCATTCAAAAATCTTTCAACTATTAAACGCCGCCGTTTTAACGACAACTTAATGACAGAGTTGCCGAAAAATATCACATCACCTAATTCAAAGACTTACAAACTCGGACCTAACCCGACGACAACCCATCTAAAACTCCATTAGGTCATAGCATCCTGATAAAATAAAACTAGCCATTACTCTGTCGGTTATGGTACTCCGTGATTTGACCAAATTGCCCTCGGGCGTGCTCCCAGTGTCACGATACTCATACACAGACTGACATGCATTGTATGTGAGGAGATCGATTTGAGAAGGTCCCTGCAGGCCTGGAGATGATTGACAACTGACAGCTTTGGATATTATATGGATCATAACGTATATGGATATATGAGCATGAAAGAAATAAAGATTGTGAAAGCTTACAATGTCTGACGATGCGTGAAATCACGAGCGGTATATGAAATTGCTTTTCAGTATTATCGTCTGGTTAATTTTACGAGATTTTCTAAGATTTATGCGAAGAGAATGGCACACTGCTATACGATCATTATTTCAGCTATAGGACGTCCATTGTTGGGCATAGACCACTATTTTTTTTATTTTTGGCAATTTCGACTTTTTTATTGTATCAAGCCAATGATCTCTAGTGTAATTTTTAATTTATTTTAAGTTACATCATTATTTTGAATTCTAATATTTGCTTAATTGTCAATTGGTTATTTCTCTTGAGAAAAGCGAGTAAGTAAATTTCTATCGTGTTGACATGTATCTAAATGAAATATTTTATAAATAAATTGAATATGAATATTTCGACTACGGTGTAGATTTTGTGAAGTTAAAGTGAGGACGTGTAGAGTTACAATCTTGGCTCTATATGAGATCTCACAACTATATAACTGAGGTCTTGTCACGTCGGTATATATCCACACGCGCCGGTGCATGGTTTGCACCAGTAAAACCAGTAACAGGTTATGGACTAAAGACTAAAGTTTTCTCAAGGTTGCCTGTAATAAATCGCCATGGGTGATAAGGCCGCCACTTTATAATCATATTTTTTGGCATAAATAGTGTTCATTTTTAAATTGTGGTTGCAAATAAAGAGTTTTGTCTGTCTGTCTAAGTAAGGTCTGGGTGAAGACGCTTTCAAATATTTTTATTGTGGAGGCCTATGTCTGTGGACATCCTACAGCTTATGTGGTGATGATTACGGCGAAACAAGTAATATCTCAAAACAGCCACAAAAGCTGGCCACCGCGCCGCCATGCTACAGCTAATTCAACAAAATGTCCCTTCCCAAGATTGGCCCACGCTCTATAATTGCACCTTTATTCCCGGTGCAATTAAACTAAGAAACGGTACATTGTACAGTTAACTATTTTGTTTAATCGCCAGAAGAACGAATCGTGCGCAGGCGCAGGCAGGCGCACGCAATTTGTTTATTGTTGGCATTGTGCAAGATACGTAATGAATGTAGCGACGATCTATCATCGGGCGGGCCGATTTGTCAGCAACTGTTCTTTTTATCTGTGTGCGTTTTGACCATCTGGAGTTTAAAATACTCGTATTTTAATTACTTTTTCCCAAAAAATGGCATATAACCGACTTCAACCGTGTACAGAATTCGAATAGTTCGCACGGATCGTAGTAGTAATTTTCTCACTATTGTTGAATTATCAAACATGGCTCAGCCGATTTTAATAAAATTTAAATTAAACCTCCTTTGAATTATAATCTACCAAATAAAAAAAAATCGGACCACTTTGTAAAAAGTTATGTGTGGTCAAACGATACTATCTTTGAATAATCAATCATCCCCTGGTTTGCTACCCTAAGGGATGTTTTATTTGTAATTTAAATGAAACCAATTTTATTTCGAAATTTAATACTCATTACAATAAAAAAAATATCGAAATCTAACTACTATGCAAAAAGTTATACGTGGTGCCGTGGTAAAATATAAAAAAATAAATACCTATACACGTCATATTGAGTACCTACCTCCTCCGTTTATTTACGTATCAATACGTTCATTTTTCTTCACTGATTTTATTTGATTCTACGCCGGATCTATTTGAATCTTCATTGCTCTGACTCGTCTTGTGTCTGATCAACTATGGTCCTTATTGCTCTGATCACTGATCGTAGTCTAGTCTACTATGATATTTACTGCTCAGTTTTATCATACTATTAACTGGTCTATCATATCTTCACTGCCCTGAAACGAATCTCTTCAAAATTCATATTAGGGATATGTATTATTTATACAAGGATATTCTAAACACACTAGGCATTTTCTAGTGGTTTGGCGCAATATCTACATCGTTTCGATCACATCGCGTCTGAGCTCTACGTTATTTCTGAATTAATCTCGGGAAATGTTATGCTACTTTATCAGTCCTCACCTATTCGTCCTAGAGAATTTTTTCTACATTTTCCTGAATAGCCAAAATGCGAAACCAATATATTATTTATGCCATAAAACGCACTTGACGGATTTTACGCTATGCTTTTGTTTTGACTGACAAGACGATATCAGCGTGGTCCTGTCAGTCAAAAATGTCTTGTATGTATAGGCACGCTTCTCGATCTAATTCGATGTGAGACCATTTGTAACGTTGTGTAATGCTTTGACAGCTGTAATTAACTGTTAATCATATTGCCGCCGGCTCCCCGACTAGCGTGATGGTAATACGCATGTGGTTTGGATACTTTCATAATATTTCGTGTGAGATAACTCTCTTTTTTTGTGTAGCATCAAATATTAGTTTTATATTAGTCATCACGTGTCCATAGTTTAGATGATTATTGAGATTTTTCCAATAACATTACAATAATATTTGGAATACGGAAAAAAACCTTAAAGTTAAACATTGAAACCAAAAAAAGCTCATTAGGTAGTAGTTAGCTCTCTCTGTATTTTAAAGCTGGTGAAGGTCGTAAAACAAGTGCATCTGGAGAGCCCCGGATTGTTTCATGTTCCATTCAATCAACTCGCTATTGAGCATCGTAAGAAATTGACACTTCTAAAACTTGACACTGAGAATTACAGAAATAATGCGATGCCAAAGTTATAAGGAAACAATTTAAAAATGCCCAAAACAAACCACACAATAGTAACAAATACGTAATTGAAGCATTACCTGTAACAATAACTTTTCAAGTCAAAGACTTTAATCCACAGTAGAGAGAAATCTAGTTCTGATATTCTGTGCTGTGCTCTAAACCACATAGTTCAGGTATCTGTGCTTTAAACCATGCCAGCAATTGCCATGCAATTATCATGCCAGTAATCCAATTTTTTTTAATATTATCTAAACCGGTTATTTTATTTTTTAATGTTTTAAAAATATTATCATAAAACCCAATAAAGTACCTCGATACCGCTAAAAGTGCGGTGATAACACGTATCCAAGCCTACTATTAGGACTCAGCCCTAGAGTTACGCTGGCAACATCACCACTGATAGGCAAACTTAAACTTCCTTTTTGCGTGAAGCAATGGGCCACATCCCATTGCGTTCAAAACACTGTGAAGCCCCCGTATTAAAAATTATTTAATGGTGTCATAAACACAGTTTTACTCGGAGATACCATCAATTCTAGACGGGACTGGAATTATGCTCAATTTTTATTTTGGATTGCTATCTGCAAAAAGGCAAAAAGTCTTGGATAAAAATGGATGTCGGCTCAAAGCAAATGGTACTTGTAAGAAGCAAGACCTTGCACATGGACAACAACTTAGATCGTTATTTTCGTCAAAAATGGTATATGCAACTTCAATTCGAAAATTTTCTTACAAAATCAGAATAGTTTGCTTAAAATCAACAATAATTTAATAATTATTATTGATTTTTCAGATATCACTCAACCGATTTCGATAAAATTTGAATGTGTGAATCAATATCAATTCATAATTGGCGAAATAATCGCGTAAAATACACACAAAAAAGACATACAGTTAAATTGAAAACCTCATTTTTCGTAGTCTGTTGAAAAATGTTAATGTAAAAAGTGTTCACAGAAAATCTAATATTAGGAAATATTTAGATCAAGATTACTAGTGAAACTTCGCAGCGTATTTGTATCGGATTTAATGAATACCTAAGCCCAGATTCGATTTCATCTAATCACCAAACGGACGAGCCGATCATTCCATGTTTGAAATCGGCGGATGAAGTTATTAGCACATTTCTTCAACGGATATCTCAAAATTACTCCATCTTAGCGAATTCAACCAGTTTTCAGACATATAGCGTTGTTAAAAGATTGTATTTATAGTGCGACTACTTAGAGAAAATATCTACAGAGGTGGCTCTATCCCTGAGTCCCTAAGTAAAAGTAATAAAAAAACGTCCGAACGTCGTCATACATACCGACATAGATAATTATAATTACATTAAATAATTCACAATGTCCCGTTTTCTTGAATCTCGACGTTGTCACCTAATTAGTACTTGTAACCGAGCACTTTGGCATCGCGCGGCGTTGTAGTCGGCTTGCAATCGCCTTACGACTAACTAAAGAGCCTGCCCACTAGGTAGCTTGTGCAGTTTTGGTTCCAGCTTGGGCAGACTTTTTTTGAACGATAGTGAACCTCAACCTACTCCCTCAACCTATTCCCGTTAAGGGTGTGTAGTTTACTTTGTTTCTGATTAATTTGACTATGAAATACACTATCCTAAATAAAATAAAAAACAGATATTTGAAAAAAGTACTTATAAAATTCCCAATTAAAACGTGTATGTCGTATTATTATTTTTATTTGATTTTTACATGTATAATAATGTTTTATGACCTCACTCACTACCCAATATTGTCCGTAAAATTAACCTTTATAAAAAGTATTTGAATTCAAATATCTCGAAAACTGTGAGATTTAGGATATGGTGTTTCATAGTCAAATCAGTCAGAAACGTAGTAAACTACACACGCTTAACGGGAATAGGTCGCCTTAGCCTGTAACCCTATATATATGCGACAACCATTAATTAACACCATTAATAGGCATGCTGACTGGGTAAAAAAAAAAACATTATTAGTCCGTTAGTTTATCGAAAAAAATCTTTTGTCAATCTAACAATAAAATAAATAAATAAATATTAGGGGACATCTTACACACGGTCTCACAATAAATGACAGAGATAAACTTTGTCAAAATTTGAGAGCCCTCGTGACGTCGATTCTCTGTTAAAAGTCTTTACTTTTGTAGTATTTTTCGTTACGTTACGCGGAACTTTAACGGGCTATACTAGTAACTTTATAAATTTTTGTTTGATTAACAAAAGTAAAAATCGTGTCAAATATTTTTTGTTGATCTATCTGATGGACTATTTGTATTTTTTTAGTCGTCTAGATTATTGTTTACAAATATTTGTGTTCTCTTCTTTTTCTCTTTCTTTTTTGTTTAGAGTAGTTATTTGCTTATAGAGTAGTTCAAGGTTAACTATATTTAATTAATCTGCTAATTTACTGATGGCTTAAAAGTACCACAGAGCTACTATCAGGTGGCCACGTTGACTATCAGGTGGCCACGTTGACTATAAGCTGTGTCGCAATGTTCGTTTGTACATACTTCACAAGTTACTCTTCAAACTTGTCTGCAGATGGAAAATGCGTCAATGAAAGTAGTTTCACATCCTATTTCATTCGAAGAAAACTAGTAATTAGTGGTTTTATGAGTTAACTTATCAAGTTTGTAATTAAATAAGAAAAGCTTGGAATTGCAAGTAAGTTTGTCTCAATTTATGACTTCCTATTAAAAAGTGTTTGAAAGCTATCTGTCTGTTTTTGTAGTTAAATACAACATAGAAGATTTTATAAAGTAGATGACTAGAAGGAGGAGGAGGAGAAATATTTTTCTAACCGATTTTAGGATTTTTGAAGGCTACATTGCATTTACATACTAGGTATTTATCTAAATGGTAATAATTTGGTTAAAGTGTAACTACGATTAGTTTCGTGGCCATTTCAACAGTATTTAAGTGTTTTTCATACTTTATAGTAAATACTTTTAACCAGTGTGTTCTGCGCACCATGCCATGACGTATGGTGCCGAGACATGGACACTTACACATGGGGCTGTGAACAAAATCAAAGTTGCACAGAGAGCCACGAAAAAATCCATGCTCGGCATTAAAATCCAAGACCGTATTCGCAACACGGAGATCAGACGTAGGATGAAAGTCCGAGACGTCGGAACCGTGGTAGCGAATCTTAAATGTAGTTGGGCAGGACACGTGGCAAGACGAAGTGACGACAGGTGGAGCAAGGCGATAACAGAGTGGTGGCCTAAACACGGTAAGCGGAGTGTGGGTCGTCCGGCACCAAGGTGGGTCGACGATATCGTTAATATGGAACCTGGACACGATTGGCAAATGACCGCGGCAGATGGCACTATAAGAGAGTGGCCTATACCTAGCAGTGGGATTAAGAAGGCTGTGGATGATGATGATGAAGAGTTAATACTTGGGCTTTAAATTTCAATGACCTTTTGAAAACAAGCCCAAAACAACTCAATTACCAAACCTCCGATCCTAAGCAAACAGGATAAGCTCTAACAAAGAAACTAACATCAAACAATCGTCCAATGTTAATCAATAAGCTCGGCAATACTTTGTTTGTTCACAAACACGCGGACGGACAAACAAACGTGTGTAAATACATCGAGCAAACGAGTCGTGTCAGTGTGTCACAAGGGCGAGCAAAGATGGGTGAAGCTGGTCAGGAGCCGAAGGCATGTAGGCCACTTCGGATAATGACAATGAAGACACTGCTAAAATGCGTGGTTTGTGAAGTACAATTTGAAATTTATTTTGCTGAACAAATGATGTGACTATTTCAAGAAACAAATGTCGGCTAAGTGCGAAATG
Source organism: Hypomecis punctinalis (assembly GCA_949316475.1). Classification (NCBI taxonomy): domain Eukaryota; kingdom Metazoa; phylum Arthropoda; class Insecta; order Lepidoptera; family Geometridae; genus Hypomecis; species Hypomecis punctinalis. The sequence continues at coordinate 23,687,680 of OX438798.1, forward strand.
TACATGCGCACGAAGGGTTTCGTACCGCATAGGAGTCTTAGTCCTATTTCAACAGTTTGGTGTTATTAATATCTAGAAAAAAACCGGACAAGTGCGAGTCAGGTTTGCACACCGAAGATTCCGTACAAATCCAGAAAATTTCACAAAATTGGGAAGTAAGTTGTTAAAATCTTTATAGTATATAACCATCGACCAAAAGTTTTTTTTTTTCACTTTTCTCGTCATACATCGAAAATTACACATTGTTAAAATAATTAAAAACCTGTTTTATCATGTGCTAATGAAGTTCTTTTATATGATACCTTACATGATACGATTTACTCACTTTGACTTTTGAACCCATATTTAGAAAATTTTGAGGCCCTATTTTTTTGTGATTTAAATAAAAATGTACAGTTTTCAGATTTATTCCTATATGTGTACTCCTAGTCAATGCTTCTCACCAAAATTCATAGTTCTATGTCAACGGAAAGTACTCTGTAGGTTCAGATTTTTGTGAGTGTCGAAATATGCAGTTTTTTACGAGATAAATGGCTCTACTTTTTTAAACGATAACTATAAAGATATACGTATACAGTTTAAATTTCAACTCGATATCTTTACGCGTTCCCGAGATAAAGAGTCTTGACATTCACACAGACGGACAGACGGACAACAAAGTGATCTTATGAGCCGTATAGGAGGAAAAACGGAACCCTTATAGTATAAGGGTTCCGTTTTTTCCGTTTGAAGTACGGAACCCTAAAAACGGTAACAAATAGCGTTTGTAGTATGAGAGTCCCTTTTAAATATTTATTTCTTGCTATGTTTAGCTGTCGCGGTTCATGAGATACATCTGGTGAAAGACAGACGGACGGTAACGGAGTCTTAGTTCCGTTTTGGTCCCGTTTTTACTCTTTGGGTACGGAACCCTAAAAAATATATTATTATTTGCAGATACTTTTTAGGCATTTTGTAAGTATCTCAAGGTACTCATGGGAGCTCTTGGTTACTTTGAGTTTGCGATTTCTATTACCTGTGGCTTCAGCACTTCGTTTAAGCTTTTAAACAATATGGTTATAAGTTTTCTGTTAACCACCCTGAACATAAATGACAGTAAAATCTTAATCTAAAATCAGTTCAAAATAGAAAATGTAACTTAGAAAAACAATCAAACATTGTAAACTAGTAGTTAAAATCAAGAGTCTAATCACAAAACTCCCTCGAAAGCGAGTAGGAAACCCATACGTCATACCAAATTACCCCCTTTCTCGTACGCCTAGTTATCCCACAAAAATGTTAATTGAATCGGTCCGCGAGCCCCTAATCCCGGAGATTACTCGTATGATTTATACGGAGGAGGTGCTGGCCATAAATAACGATCAGCCTGTATCGGATCCTGGTGGTTGTTTATTGACGTACGGTGGCGAGACTGCCTAGGATTCACGGAAAACTGTAGGAATGGAATGTGATCTAAATTGAATAGAATGTACTCATGTTTGCTTCTCTATACCCCGAAGCGTAATGATAAACTCATACTAACGTAAGGTTTTTAGGTAACCTTTGGTTAAAAACAGTACCGTTAGGCAGATTGATTTGGGTTCCATTTTTAGGTACCCTTTTGGGTAAAATGGGATCCTATTACTAAGACTCCGTTTTCCGTCCATCTGTCCACCTGTCTGTCACCAGGATGTATCTCATGAACGGTGATACTAAGACAGTTAAAATTTTCACAGATTATGTATTTATGTTGCGAATGAAACAGCATAGAATAAATATTTAAGCGGGACTCCCATACAACAAAAAATGCCATACTTTTTTAGGCTGATTTTTATTCAACTTTGCGTTGTGCTTATGGCTCATGATGTTTTCGTCGCCTTCTGGTAAAGTTCGGAAGGTTAATTGGTTGACACAATATAATTTGTTCACCTGCAGAAACGTCGCCAGTTTCCAGTCAAAGAAATTAAAATATCCCCACTCAGTTTTTAATTATAATCAAAAGAAGAGGTAATTTTGTGCTGGTTACTCCACGCACTGAAGCAGTAGCATTTTCTTGTAATGTACCTACACGGTATCATCTCTCCCATGCAGGTCCAGCGGTGTATTCATTCACATAATGCCATCGTTTTTTTTTACGTGCGCATGCAAGTTGCCTCTTTCTGTCCTGATTCCCTTAAAATCATGGTAAACTCTCCTAGAGAAGAAGGTGCAGTAAATCATGCGCTGGTGTCAGCGAGTGTCCGGTGTCGGTGTCGGGTATCGGTGTCGCTGAGTGTCGCGGTTCTCGCCGAGTGTCGCGAGTGTTGGGGATGTAATTACACAGCTGCTTTATATTCATGACTTTAGCTTAGCGACGTCGTTGATATCAATCAATTGAGAAATAATGTGGGAACAAGATCGGGCTGAAACCGCTTCGAACAGTATCAGGGAAATTGTCGGCAAATTTGAATGTTATTACAAAGTAGCCAGTCGCTTTTGTAACTTGTAGACTATTTAAGGACATTGTAGCAATCTGTGTTTACGTACCGGTTCGGCTAGCAACATGCTGAAATGTGTGTAGTACCTTTCATCGAGATATTTAACTACTTTTTAGAGTTGATAGGATTTAGAATTTTAAACATTTCTCCATAAAATTAAAAAGCTTACTAAAAAGCTCCTTGTAGTGTCGTTTAGTTAATATTCCTCCGAATATGGTCTTGGAGAAAGATGTTGAGGAATTAGGATACGCAAGGTACCTACATCCTTACAGCAATTAAAAAAAACTAGCAATTACTGTTAAAAAAATTAACATTCGATTACGCCTTATCCTGCTGCTGATGCTTCAGTGGATTGCATCTCAGTTTAAATATGAATTGTATCTGTGTATAAAAGTATTATGTTATTGGAAAGAAAACAATGCCAAATCGATGTGTAATTGCAATTAATAGCAATGCTTGCAATACAATGCAAAACAGCAATAGTTTTACTGATATTGAGCTTGCTCTTTGAATGTTTAAAAACAACCGTGTCGATAAATTAATACCATCACATGCCTTTCATACATTTTACAACACTTTTAACCGATGTAAAAACCTTCGGCGACATCACGGACCACACATTCGACGCATCGATAAGTGTTTAACTCCTTTATTATTGCGGTTACGGTTACAAATTAGCTATTAATTTATTCATAGTGCATTTGTATACGGTTTCCACGAGCTCTCGGAGTCCTGGCTTATGGCAATTATATTTACATAATATTACCCGACAACAGACTCATGCAGATTGTATTTATGTCTGGTTACATTATCTGTGCGGAAAACGCGCCGGCGACGCAGTTTGCTAACTATTGAAATAATTGTAAATGGATATAATGGATTGTGTAAAAACTAATGTGAGCTAAACGACTGTGCTATTTAACTGCAAAATTGGGAGTCTATATTTAATGCTAAAAAACAAGTCGATGTAAATAGGTAGGTAAGTAGCGCACGACGTTTTTCTTTTAGATTAGAACCTTGTTATGCATATTTTTTACCAGATTTTTAAGTACATAAGATGGCGAAATAACCAATTTTTATATTTTCTTAGGTAAATTAAAACATGACAGATTAAAAGACACATTATTATTATATACTACGCGACTAATACCGCACTAAAATTACGAGATAAATAAATACCTCATCATCCCGACGTTTCAACCGAGTTGCATCGATCGTGGTCACGGATAGACTGCAATTTTAGTGCGCGATTAGTCCCGTAATATATAGTAATAATGTGTTCAAATCGCGAAAGCTTAAAAACAACATAGCAGGTCTCTGTTTTTTCAGAGAGGTCATCGGAAAGCCGCGTCATCGGAGGAAAGTTCAATTAATGCAGAGATCGGAATTATGATGAGTAGAAATGAGCTGGATTTCTACTTAGATGAGAGATGCGGTTTTGCGACGTCGTTGTAATCTGCTTTATGGAATTTCACGTTATTGGTAAATGGGCTTTAAGTACTAGTTAGATTTGTGAACTAGCAGAGCTCTGCGGTTTTTCTTGTTATTCTAAGACAACAAATGTTCTGGAATGAGACATATTTCAACGTAGACAATCTACACTGTAGATTGTCTACGTTGAAATACGATGAAGAGATGAGAGAGACGAGATGTGAAGATTTGGATAGACCCTGTAGCTATCCAAATCTGCATACCCATACAATAGGTTATTATAGAGATTCAAATCCAACCCCAGTTTTCATATAGATATTAACTAGTTTCATTATTTAAAACAGATTTATTTATTACAGTTGAAGTTAGTTTACATATGCATATTGCACATTCTACAAAACTGTCCTTTATCTGTCCTTCTTTCAACCTCCAACTAAGCATACAGATTTTACATCTACCCAAACAATTTTCAGAATCGTGTTACTTTTGTTCGGACTGCTGATGTGTAAGGAAAAATAATTTGTATAAATCAAAAGCCTAGTCAAATGACACATAATATAAGAAACGTCTTTGCTCTTTCATCTATTAGTACCTTACCTTACCTATTAGTAGTAATCATTTCGCCTAAAACATCTGACATATCCATGACTAATGTTATTCCCATACATTTTCGGATTTATTGTCTACTAGCTTTTGCCCGCGGCTCCGCACGTGTGGAATTTGACTTTGGAAACTTTTATTTTTTCGTGATAAAAGCCTATGTCACTTTCCGGCCCTTGAATTATATCCATGCAAAAAATCAAGTCGATCCGTTGCTCCGTTGCTTCGTGAAAGAGGAACAAACTTTTCGGATTTATAATATCAGTATGATTAACTTTCCCGGCTCCGTCCGCGTAGTGTTTTAATTTTTGTGCTATTACGTGGGAATAATTTATTTTTTTCGTCTTTCAAACTATAAATTCCCCGTTGCTCTATTGCTTCGTGAACGAGGAACAAACCAATAAACACAATTTCGGATTTATAATATTAGCAGTAGAGTGAAGTATTGCGTGAAAAAAGAATAAACCAACAAATACATTTTCGGATTTACAATATTAGTAAGTACATATTAGTTAGGATCCCTTACATTTTCGTATTTGTTTATTTAGCGAATTCGTTAATGACATGTGATTCTGTCTGAGTTTGATCCACTGTAGAGTCTCGATCTTTGGTACTGCATTTTCAGTTACCCACAACCGCGCCGGTGGCGATCATTAAATCGTTAACAGTTACAACCGCGCACCGAGCTGCGGCGCGGCGCGGGCGCGGGCGCACGGACGCGGAAAATTATTCGCAGTGCGCTTCCGCGCGCACTTGCCATCTTGGGAACATCTCGCTGATCTGGCGATTGCCACTCACTGTGACTTGCTTGGTTTCTCAGCTGTGTGAGTTTTGATCCCCTCAATGCGCCTGATATAAATTTAATATTTTTATACACAACCGTTGTCGTTATACACAACGTTAATCATCATACCTACTCCTAAAAACGGCCTGATGCTTATGAAAAAGAATTGTACAAAAATGCACAAATGGCGATGCTTTCATAACACATACGTACTCTAGGTGGTTATACCAAAGTTGTGTATTCAAATAGTGATTTATCTAATTTAATAGTATCGGGTTGTGTTGCTCATGTAATTAGAGATTATTTTTTACTTTACACCAACTACAAGTACAACAAACAGTCATATAGCGATATATTTCATGTCAAACGCAAAACACTACAACAATCTATTTATCGCCAAATATTTTATGCATTTCAGCGCCAAACACAGAAAAACACGCCACTCTTGTTTTATAGCTACAAATATAAGTTTCTAACATCTCACAGGTCAAATGCTGTCGTTCTTACAGATGTAACATTTTGATTTCATAATATCCACAATCAGAACGAATAAGTTCATCGCTTCTCAGCTAGAGCACCGTCCTCGGTTCCCAGCGGGGACCACAATCGTTCCGCGGCTGTTTAATGGTCACTGCGTCCTAATTTGGCGCAAAAAACTGCGGTAACGTGACTGCTACCCATTCTGTGGTGGCTAGTTAGGCTAACGAAGCAGACAGATCGGCGTCAGGCATCCGACCGCGACCGCGGTCGTGGATCAATGGAGGCTTCGAACTTCGAGGTCTTTACCATCAGGTCTTTAGCCGTGTCAACCTTTTGATAATACATTGTTCAATATAAGCCTGCTCTCGAAATCTGTCTGCCTCGAAAACATGGGTTTGAATTCACGTTCCAAGAATGGGACCGGAATTTCAACTCATGTTCTCATGACTTTAAGGCAAGTGTTCTCTTCCTACACCACTACGGCTTACTACGGACTAAGTTTGTATTGTTTGTTTGTTTATGTTTGTGTTTGCCCGAGTCTGAATAATCTGGTTTGAGTCCTTTTAGTGCTCGTCTCTCTCTTTCAAAAATAGTAAACAAAACAATGTAAGAATATGGAATGTATAAAAACTATCTCTCCATCAGAATTTCAACAACTTCCGCCAATTAAACCTGCGCTAAATCGCTTTCAAATCCATCTCGAATAACTTAAAGATCTAACGCACTGGCGGGCGATAATACGAAATAATCGAGTTAGAATCGTGCGATCGGCTCGCGTGCTCGCCGCGCGCCGGTGGCATGCGCATGCGCAAGCGCACCTGTTCACCACACGCACACACATATACTATCTAAAAATATACCTACATGTGCACTGTTCGGAGGCATAGACAATACTGAAGGAGGTAGTTTACTGAAGGCGTAGTTTACTGTAAACTACAAAAGGCTATATAAGGTATATACTAGGGATTTAAATCCCTATATATATAAAGATAAGATAAGAGAAAAGATAAAGAAAAGAAAAGAGATAAGATAAGAGAAAAAAGTCCTCTATTTTCTCCTGTTTAATACACAGCGATACCTGCTAATGATATTCATAGGTCTAACAGATCTTTAAAAGCTTATGAAGCACTGCTCTAACTTTATGTACGTATAGGTAGGTATAACATTTCAATTGACAACATTTCAAATTTTTAACATAGTAATATTTATTTATTATCTGAAAAAATATTGCAAAATAACGTATACGTATTTTTTATTTTTCCAATACGACTTATATTTTCCGTAAAATAAAGTTTTGAAAAGTATCTTATTCTAAAAGGACGTAACTGCAAAAGTTAGGACTCATAAACAATTTTACTGAAGCCACATAAAAAAAAATAGGTGCTAGCGTTACTGTCACTGTCAATGCCAATCAATCCGTCACAATTCACAACAAATAGGCCGGGAGGTCAGCGCAAAAAGTCCACTATGTAATGTACCGCGGTATACTATTGGAAGAAAAATATAAAAAATGTTTAACAACTGCCAATCACCTGAAATATGTAACAGGGTCTGCCATAGAGGCTTTAAATTAGCACCACTTAAAAGAAGAAGAATAAGTAGTACTAGTTCCAAGATACTTTTAAAATTCAAACAGATTCTTCCACCAAATGCTAGGGAACCCAGCTGAGTGACTCCAGGGTATTGATGTACACCATTTTGATAACTTTATACCAATAATTCAGCTTTTGGAAAGTATTTGCATTATTTGCGTTTACCTCTCGGGCTAAAGCAAAATAAGTGATTTGAAAATGACACTGACGTTTTATTTTTATACTACATTTTATGTGTCAACACTGTCAGTGTTAACTGTCATTTTATATTGCTAGTATTTTTTTTATCATTGGCAACTGAACTTTTTAGTATAAATCCCGAAACGGCTTGGGTAAGAGTTTTTATCTAATATCTTAGCAGTTACTGCACTAAAAATTTTGGAAAAATAAGCATAATGGTTAGCATCCCGATATCTCGAAATGGTTTTGGAATTTCATAGCCTTGTGAAATATGAAAACTTGTCAATTGTTGAGTATCTTTGTTGACTTTACCTTTCGCAGGCAGGAACCAACACTTTCAATAGAACTAACCTATTCAGAGTTACAGATGTGATAGGATAAACTTTTTGAATGCTTTAGCTCCTTTTAGTAATTGTTACTCTAAAAAAAACCATACCTACCATGTTGCCTCAAGCAGTTGATTTTAGACAGACAAATGGTAGTCTTCTCGGAGCAGTCTCATAATCTGTTGCTCTAGCTAGAGTGTAGTCAAACTTGTGGAATTACTAATTTATTTATTCAATGAAATCCCCCTAAACATGAAATACGTAGCTCTAACACATAGTATCTTTTCGTCAATCTGCGGTAATCAGAGCGTGAACTCTCATATGACATTTCATTTGAGATCGGGCACAGCAGCGATTGTACTCATTGTTTCAACGATACTAGTGTTTATCTAATGAGAAAGCGCATTTTTAATGTTTACAACAAAATAAACGTGTAATTAATTCCATAGAAACTAGAAAGTTTTGGAAATGGACGATAGGTACTTAAAAGTGTTCGTTAATCTGAGTAACTGATCACATTCGGTGTATGCTATAAATTTTGCTTTAACCATAGCTATAGCAAAATTTATTGATGTAGAAAATCAACCACCTTTTACACAACATCATTAAGTACAGTATAAATAATGATTTTGGAAATAAGTTCCTAAACTATAGCCTGATATTGAATCAGGAATTAATACACACCATATTACAAAACAAGCTTAAACTAGAAAAAATAAATAATACCGTAGAACAATGGGCGGCCTTATCGCCTGCAGCGATTTCTTCCAGGCAACCTAAATGAAATAATTTTAAGATAATTATGTTGCGGTCGAAGAATAGGGAAAGATTAAAGAAATATAATAAGTTAAGATATTTTAAAATCATAACCTATGTAATATAGTATTGAACCTAATAAATATTTATCACTTTTATCACCAAAAGATCACCCAAACTACATCTTTACAGACTTTCGAGAATTTTTAAACAAAATTCTTGATTATAAATCAGGTTATCGAATCAAACAATAATTCGAATTTAAATAGAAGTCGCTTCTTCCGACTAGATCCATCCAAATGGGCAGTTATACCTTGTTTGTGTGTCACAGGGCCAAGGCATGCTAATAGGCCCTGTTTGCCCAAACGCCGCGAAGGTTAGGGCAACAGGTTCCTCACTGGGTTAAAAGGTTTCAAACTGGAATTTGACGGAATTCGGCTCGTAGGGTCTGCTTTCACTGTTCTACTAGTTTCCAGTGACTTTTTTCTTTGAATATACTGTAGAGTATACTGAGGTTGTCCTAACGTCGCACTGAAGTCTAAAGAAAGAAAATTACTAACATCCATTTTGTTTATTTATTTATTCAATAAGTACCGCATGCACCAATGACACTAATGTTGTTTATTGTCCCTTTCTTTCATTCATGTAGAACAAGGAAAAAAGTTTTAAATTAAAACAATTTGCACCAGATTGCACCTATGTGAGAAAGTTTGTTAAGCCTTCTCCCAACTTTTTCCAAGTCAGCATAAGAAGTTCAATAGGGCCACACCACTGATCTAGTATCTCGATGGGCCACACAAACACACCACGTATTTTCCAAACTAAACACAGGCTAGGCACGCAAACTCTCGTGGGTTCAAACAAACTGTTGACTGAATATTTAAAACACATCCTCTCCGCGTGGTGATCAGAATGGATGTGCTATTACCATAAAGAAAGTGGGTGAGCGCACGCGAGGTGAAATTGGCGATCGCTATGCACTTTTACCTTCAGTAAGGGGTGTCGGACGTATCTGCATTTTATTTTGCATAATATCTCATCATATTTGTTGCATAATTATTGATTAATTGACAATCTTCAACTACGCGTTATTGGGATTTTTTGTCAATAAGTAATGTAACAGATGACTTCTGGTTTATAGCAAAGTCCTCCACATGAGTACTTTGAAAATCTTTTGGAACTCAAAGTTCCAACCAAAATTTTAGTATTGAAGAAGTTGAGAAAATAACAAAGTCTGAGCTAAGCTATCGTAACCTTATATACTAGGATCCTCATCATCATCATTACGTTACGACCACATAAACTGTGAGACTAGACATGCCTTCCCCATATTTTTTTATATCCAGCTAGCTTGTCTTTAGCATCTTCCTGAAATTTTAGTCAGATAATTAGTGAACCTTGTTGGTTAACGTAGGTACTACGCTATGCTTACCAGCTCATGGTCTCCATTCGAAAACTTCGAGAGCTACTTCGGCCCCATCAGCCATCAGTCATCAGTCATCATCATGGCAACCCTGGCGAGCAATAAATCTGCAAGCGTCACAACATGGTGGTTCGCTGCCAAACCGTTCATTTCTCTCATTTTCATTGCAATTCCTAATGGCGTCCACTCTGGGTGCTTTCATGTGGTCGCACAGTTTCTCCTCTTACTTTCATGTGTTAGTTACGGACGATAATAGCAGGAGAAGACTTGCTTTATTACGGGTTTTACAGAAATGGTCAGCAATCTGATCTGGACCCGCACCGTGCGCGTTTACCACGACTCTGAATAGTTACTGTTATGGTTTACGTCTCGCTACCTTAGATGTAGATAAACCAAGACAAAGTTAAAACACTATCGATGTTTTTTTTCTGGGAATTCATGCTACAGAGTCAAGTTTTGGAGTCACTAAATATGTAAACCTACTAAAAAAATATTATTATTTTCAAAATGAATAAAAAAATATTGGTTTCCAAATCAATTATGTAGTAGAATTAGTAGAAACATGTAATTTACTTGCAAATATTGCTAAACTATATTGAAATATTTTGATCTACATGATAAATAAATATCTGCGTTGAAATAAAAAATACCTTTTAACGACACTAACCCGTGTTATAAATTGATAAAAAAGTTGAGCGTACTTTTAGTTATTTTATCCGAATTGATTATCCGAATCAAAATTAATGTGTGACGAAAGCTTTCTCTATCTAAATAATCATAATTCCTCTGACTCGTAATTATTTTACTGATCACAATCTGTTGACTACTGACCAATGTAGATTTACCGCTTACCATAGAAAAGGTCCCTCTCTATTATTAAGCCTCTTTAACGTCTAAGCGTTATGAGAGAATTTATTACTGTACTGTTGAGGTTGTAGACTTGATAGTGTAGATAGTTGATGGAAACCGATAATAAATTGTAAACGAACGATTGACTAGCATAGTGTATGAGAATGAACGCACAACTTTCATGTTAAGGGCGCAGCAAGTCCGGAGCGTTTGCACACAGTTCTTTGCGACTGGACTTATGGCACTCCTGATACTAACGGTAATTACGTTGCCCTAACTGAGAGACCTGTCTGATTTTAATTCAGAGGTTCTAAGTTCATTTTCCAAGTCACCTCTGCCCTACAGATTGAAACGGTGATGAAAAACATCACGAGGGAAAACTAATTTAAAGAAAACTCACCACATTATCAAAGATATGTGAAATCTATACAGGATTCATCCATCAGCCATAATAAGTCCACTGCTGGACATAGGCCTCCCTTATGGATCTCCAATAAAGCCGGTTGGAAGCGGCTTGCATCCAGCCCGATACTGCGGTCTTAATGAGGTCATCCGTCCACCTTGTGGGTGGACGTCCTACGCTGCAGTTTGTTTTGCGACTTTTGGTCAAAACTCAAAAATAAATTTAAAATTGTTTTTCCATAGAAGAATATCGTTAACCCGCGACAAAATGTATGGAACAACTGTTTTTTTTTTATATATACAGAATATGCCCCTAAAAGGATGCTAATTGATTAGGAATAACCCTGTATATTCGCATTTGGCTAGCTTTTTTTTTCTAATTCCCTATGGGTTTGCGTTTGGCTACATACTGCATGATGTTGAGCAGATATGCGGTCTAGGGTGTAGCATGCTTACCTAGACTAGCTAGCTGTGCGGACTATGGCTGAACTTTCGCAGAGACAAGAGACCTCCGACAGCTCGATTAATATTTCCCGCACGAGTAAAATCTGGCCGATACCAACAACCCAGTAGTAGTATAATGTTAAAAAAATTGTACGACTAGTAAAAATATTGTGGTATAAAACAACATCACAACAATATGGTATTATTTTAACAACACATCAACTGCCAAACGAATGACACAGTCATCTTGTTAGTTGCTTTACAACTTTTACAAGCTCAATAAAATCATAATGATCCTATAACATGTTAACCTAACTAGCAGCCTTGACCTACCAGGGGTTATTGTCCCAAAAACAAACTACTACTTAGTTAGTAGCTTTCTATCATAAATCTGAAAGTCCATTCTATGAGACATAAATTACGTAAATTATTGGGCCTCACGCGTCCACGCCCCGGGGATTACACGTAGAGAAAATGAAATAACTTGGCTCCTTAATAGAAACATTTCACTAGGGCGACCCACATTCCAATCTTGATTAATGTTCAGTTTTCGAATTTTGTCATAACTTTTTTAACTGGATAATTTATTTTACCTTTACGGAAAATAAAGTTTAGGGCGCCCAACTGCTCGTCACGTCAACATGTAGTATAAAAATCGCGTGTTGAACCTGGACCTGGATAAGATTAGCATCGGGACGAGATGATCTGGGTACATGAAGAAATACGGAACACTAAAAACAGTATACTGTGGGCGATTGAGCGCTTATATTAAAGATAAAGATGAAAAATGACCCCCTAAACTTCAAATATACGCTGCATCTAAGACACTTTTTTAAGTAAAGTTGTCCTTTTTGCTATTAGCTGACGTTATAAAAATACGCAAGTATCTAAAATAAGAGCAAAAAATGAAATTTTAAAAGATGATTTTCCTAATAAAGGTTTTCTTTAATTGCAGATGAAGGTGACGGAGTAGAGCGGAGCAGGCGGTCGCGGCATGGGCCAGGCGGGCAGCCAGCCGGCCGCGGCGGTGCCGCAGCGGGCCCGCCGCGCGCACACTTTGCCGCACGAACCGCCGCGCGCCGCGCCTAAGGTATTACACTCTTTTAGTTTACACTCGGCCACTGTCATTGCTCTAGATTTTTCGCCATACATATTTTATCAATACGCACTATATTTGCGACTACTACGGCAGCGCCATGAGGAGCGATAGCACGAGACCCATTGACAAGGTCGCATTGTTCACTCACATTGTTCCACGCCCCTGTTCACTTTGATTTCAGCGTGCATGTGTCCTGCTGCTTGCTTTTGCTGATGTTTGGAATTTGTCACAGATCGGAATACCTAGCCTCCGTCATTGTTTTCTGACTATTACAATTTAATCATTTCATTATCAAACTTCATCTTCGGCTACAACTTCGATTTCCATAAGGCGAGTTAGTGGCCAAATGTAAAAGTGTAGCCATATCTCGCATAAAAAAATGTTTTATAAGTCATACAAAAATGTAACATATTGCCAGATGTATTGCACAAACTCACAACTTCACAATTTATTTGTGTTTATTGCAGGTGCTGCCATCGCTGGCGGAGTCCCCGCGACTGCGGAGCACCGACAACGGCGCGATCCTGCACTCCGGCGGCACCATCAGCGGCCGCCGGCCCGGCCCGCCACACGACCTCACCCGGACACCCAACGGACATGTGGTACGGCTGTTGGCAAACATTGTATAGTTGTGATTTCAAGCTGGCTTTTGGAACTTTGAAATCTATTCATCTATTCATGTACCGGTATACGGTATCCGATACGGTAAACGGCTGAAAACTGAGGAATTGTACTGTACTGTACTGTACCAGCCTTTTTTATAGTCCACTGCATGACGTAGGCCTACCCACGAAAGGTGATTGGGCCATATCCACCATGCTGGCCCAGTGTGGATTGGTAAATTGACATACGCCATCGAATTTGTTCTACGGACGTATGCAGGTTGCCTCACGATGTTTTCCTTCACCGAAAAGCCAGTGGTGTGAAATTCCGTATATAAATTCCAAAGAACTTATTGGTACGGGACCGGGGATTTGAACCCACAACCTCGCGAGTGTAAGGCGGGTGTCACTACCTCTGGACCACCACGGCCTTGGAGAAATTGGACTGGTCTGTTAATTAATTTAATGCTGAACAGAAATCGTCCACGAAGAGCGATTGGACCATATCCAACAGGCTTGCCCAGTGTGGGAGGATTAACATACGCTTCTGAATTTCTTCTACGAACTTATGCAGGTTGTCGCGCTGACACGAGTGGTCTGAAAATTTGCTAACACTTAATTTCAAATAACTCACTGTTACGGGACCAGTTGTTTCTTAAATCACTCGCCATTGAGTCGTCTAATACCCTGAAAAGTAGAACAGACATGAGTAACACCTGTGTATTGATGTTCCAGCACTCCAACGTGTACCGGTCCCGGTCGGCGGGCGCGCCTGGAGACAGTGGCGAGATGCGAGCGAGAGAGCGCGATCCTTTGCACCGCTCGCACACCAATTTGGATATTAGACTTAACGAAAGTAAGTTGCAATATTTACATCATCATCTTCATATGAGGCTTAGGACGTCTACTCTTGGACATTAGCCTTCCCAACGGATTTCCGATATAACCTGTTAGAAGCGGTTTGCATCCAGCGAGTGTTTGCAGTCTTGGTCAGATCGTGTAATGAATAAACCGATATTAAAAGAAAATTAGGTATCCAAGTTTTATTAATAATAAGCTAATGATGATAAATTATTAAAAAAATATATTTTAAACAATTTCTACTGTTCATTTTATGGATTTAGTAATGCTCGTTTAACTGATACAGGTATACAGGGTTATTTCTAATCAATTAGCATCCTTCTAGGGGCTTATTCTGTACATCAAAACTAACAACTTTTGATCTACAACTTTCGACAAAACTTTAAAAAAATATTTTTTTATTCCATAGTAAAATGTAGTTTGCCCGCGACAAACTGTATGGACAGCTGATTATTTTTTGAGTTTTGACGAAAGTCATAGAACAAAAGTTGTTAGTTTTGATGTACAGAATAAGCCCCTAGAAGGATGCTAATTGGTTAGAAATAACCCTGTATAGCTACCAAGCTAATCATAATGATGAACTCTTCCAGGTAACTCGAGCGTCAACAAGAGGTTTGGATCTGAACCAGATTTAAGGATAGAAGAAGAACAGAAATCAAGAACAAATAACAAAAACTTTAGAAAGAAGTACCGAGCACCCCCACCGCCTAATAACGACGTGAGTATATGAGTATAATAATAAGGCAACAAAATCTGTAATAAAAGTAAGAAAGTAAACTATGTAAATGTTTGGTTACAGCAATTCGAGGGTTCGTCGCCAGATTCCAGCGAAGGGAACGCGAGACCAGAAGCCCAAAGAAAACTGAGACTATTCAAAACTAGAAATGAAACCAAAAAACTAAATGGTCATGATAATGGTAAAATTGCCTACAGAGCAAATTATACCGAATACAAATCACTAGAAGATAACCAATCGTTTGAGAGGCGATACAGGTCGCCTTACAAAGATAAGGAACAGCATTTCAAGTATCCCGATAACACAGACATGGTCCAGAGCACGGCATCGTTAAAAAGAGAAGAACGATTATTGCAAAACAGACAAGATTACAGAAAAACGAGAACTGATAGAGTCAGTGGATGCAGAGCGAAAACATCTAAGACAAACGAACAAAGTGAAGCATGGAAAACGCCATTATTGAACAGAAACTTCAGGCATTCAGATAGGTTTAGAAAAGAAGACAGTCAACTACCCACTCTTAGGAGAGAAAAGACTTTTGATGACAGTCTAATCGCGAGTGAAAGAGAGAGCGAGTCTCCCAGAGCAATGCATGAAAGCAGATTAAAAGCAATCGGTGAGCAGCTGAAAAATAATAAAATCAGTCCATTAGCCGAAAGCTCTAAACCACTGAGAAAATCTCTTCCTTCACTATTACAGAAGAATAATGAAGAAAAAGATGAATTTCAAACAGAACTAAAGAAAGCCACGAGTAGAATAAGAGGAGAATTAGGCAATAAAAATAATTTAAGTGAAAACAAAACTAGTCAAAATAATAAAACGAGTGTGCAGAAACCAAACCCAACGAAAGTTCAGAATAAAGTCAAAGAGTCTAGTCTAACGAATTTGAACAAACAAGATACTGCAGCAAACAACCGACGACCTTTGAATAGAAGTAACGATGTCAAACCTAAAATAACCGCGTCAAATAATGCTCACGAGAAAATAGCTGCCAGCAAATATAAAGCCACTAACAAAGAAGTCAGTAGATCAATGCCTGATAGAGGTCAAGCTTCAGGCAAAGAGTCGACACCTGAACATTCACCCACAAGGAAAAAAGAAGCCAGTCAAATAGCACAAGAAAAGTATGTCATAACTTTTAGCTTTTAAAAATAAAAATCCGTATCTTTACTAAAAATCAAATCCGAAAGTGTGTTTGTTGGTTTGTAACTCTTTCACTCAGCGACAGACCAACAAATACGACAAGTTTTTTGGCATGTTAGGTACATGCCAAAAAACTCATATATAGTGCAAAAGTTGGGGAGCGACATAGATTTTTTATCCCAGAAAAAATAAAGACAAGACAGAATAAACCTCAAAATATATATAACGCGTTCAAAGCCGCAAGTAAAAGCTGGTATCTTATAAAAAGTAATCTTATCAGTATCACTTCTGTAAGTAGATGAACAATAACAACTTAATTTTATCTTACAGACAACAGCAAGCCCCACCGTCCAAGCAGTTCTATTTTGGCATGATAGAAAGCAAACAAACTGAGCCTCGTGAACATCTAAAAGAGTTCCCAGGTCTGGGAAGTCCCATCATCGAAGAAATCGGAGACTTTAGAATTATCGAACAAAAGCTGCTGGGATACCACGATGAGGATGCTGAATTTGAAAAATTCAACGCCAAGTTAAAAGAAGACTGTAGAATAAAAAACTGTAAGTATCACTTGCGCATGATTTACGTTTTGCAACTAGCTTCACTGTTGTCTTGAATTTAATGATACAGTATGTCTCGAATTCAATGATTATATGATGAATTAATGATACAGCATGGTCAGCATGTCTTGAATTTATTTATAGATGACAAATGATTTTTTTATACTTTTTTTTTTATCTAAACTGAACACTCCTGGGCAAATGTCTCCCCCATTTCTTTCCATGAGTCGCAATCCATCGCAACCATTTTTTATAATTAACAAGTTTTTTTTGTTTTAGTATCATCAGAATCAGCGCTATCATCCGAAGGCTCCGAGGGAGAAGGTTCAGAAGGATCACTAGGAATTGCGCTCCGGTTGCGCCCAACATTGCCCAAAAAGCAACCGAGCATGCCTCGGTTTTCTCCTGCAGCTGCTTGGAGGCAGCTTGCCAATTTAGATGCTCATCTGGCAGCTGGTACGATGCTTGGTTTAAAAAAATTAGAACAATAAAATAAATAAACATGTTATTTAAATCTACCATATCTTCAAATATGAGTAATAAAAGTAACCAAAAAAATATTTTAAAAATATAAACTATTTTTAACCGATTTTTAAAAGCCGTTTTAAAAAAAAATGTATGGAAATTTTATAAATTGATTGATTTTTCCAGAAACTCAACCATTGGCTGTAGAAACAAAGATGTCTTCAGAGCACCAGATATCCCCGGAATCATCCCCGAGATCTGAAGAATCCGCCGACAAGTCGGGAGACTCGGGAATTAGCGGAGACCACGCGCACAGCGATCACCGATTGGATTCGCCTCCGAGACATCACGTAAGAGAACTTTGATAATAATGAACTAAAAATAAATTAATGTTGAACTGCGATTGACTGTTTCTGGTTTCGATTCGAGAACTTTACGGACCTTTCGGTCATCAGTTCATCTAACTATGTGCCCTGCTCACTTTCATGCCAGGAATCTAATCAAGACCGCAGGACCGTAGGAATACACCGAATGCAAGATTTTTCCAATCAGTCTTATTAAAAATCCTCATGGGATGGCTGTGCCCAACAGGGGACGTTCTACGGCTGAGACAAAAAAAATGGCTATTAAACATTTTAGTGAAATTTACAACAGTCGAAAATTAAACGTAACCAACATAATTATAATTGTGTTCATTTTAAACTTTCCCCATTCGAGCACGATTGCGTTCCTTCGAAACAATCGATTCTTTTACTACAGGACTAATCGCGCACTTAAAATAAGAAACAAATAAATCCTCACTAACGACGACGTTTCGACCAAATTGTATTAATGGTTGACACGGCCCACAAAAAGCTAATACGACGCCGACGTGATACGTAAATATTTTCCCCAGGCTCAAGATGGCAATCCGATCCCATGGACTCCCCAGCAAGACCTCGGCGACAGCAGCTCGGACGGCGCGGGTACCAACACGCCGCTGCACGCCGCCGCCGTCGCCACCTACAGCCCCGGCTCGCAGCCCTTCAGCCTGTCGCTGCCGCGGGACAGTCAGGACAGGGTGAGTGGTTGACAGCTTGCAGGGAGGTTAGGGAACAGGGTTTGATAGTTCGTTTTTGGTGATAGTTACGTAAACTTACTACACATTAGATGGTAGATATTGTGGCCAATTTTGATGGCACCGTCGTAAATTTAATAGCAATTTAAAATTTTGCTGTTTCTTTTTCACTTTATGAATTTGAAAAAGAGAACAAAATTTTAAGTTGCTCTTTAAATTTACGATGGCGCCTTCAAAATTTGCCACAGTGACTGCCTAAATACACATGCTGTGACTTTCCAAATCGCAGGGACTTTTAGAGGTAGACAGATATACTCATCGTTTTGAACAAGTTTTACAATGAATCTAAGCAAAAAATCTTGAAAAACATCGGCTGTCCCATAAAAAAAGTTCACTGATATATGGAACAGATTATTTTTTTAAGATTTTGGAATTGATGATAATAGTAATAGATATTCATACTAATGAGTATAATATATTATTATGCTTCTGAAAGTTGTTTCTGCATTTGAAAAGCAACACTTGTATTTTGGAAGATAATCTTTGGTTTTAAGGTGAAGGAGTATTTAGTGGAAGTTTTATTTTTACCAAAGTATTATTTTATATGTAGCTAACTTACTAATCCGTTCGCCTAACCTCCCAGGATTTTTATTGCTGAGGAGGAGTAAAGGTAAAGGTTTTAATTTCTCTCCTGACTTTAACTTTGCTTGGTTTAGTGGTATAATTGTTTGCATGCTATTTTGCTAACCTATCGTACTTTATTACTGCTTATTTATATTAATGTATTTTTACATTTACGTTAGAGTCTGGCTAACGAAAGTTGATACTGACAAAGCGCGGCAAATTTAAAAAATATCAGTATGGTAGCCCTAAACTGAGAGGGAGACACTTTCTCTCACTCACACGATGTAGCATTGTTACCATACTGCGATTTTTATTCTTCCAAATCTTTGGGGGAATCGCAAAAAAATCTTTTTTCAAGCTTTAACTTGTCGTGTAGGAGTTTTATGTTCATTATGTTAATTTTTTTTGTTTTTTGACGTTATTATTATGTCAAATTGAGGCTTCGCATTGCTCTCCAAATGATCCAAATGATTTCAACGCGTACCTACCTACTTCGTTACGATGAAGATTATAATAATATAATGAATAATTTTGTTCAGTTTAGTACCTACATGAAGTTTGAAAAAGTTTTTAATACAAGGTAAAATACCCCAATTTAAAGGTAAATCCACGATGGTAGTAGCATCGTGTGTTGTCATTTAAAGTTTACGAAAAATTCCAGTATCAACTTTCGTTAGCCAGACTCTAGTAAGTATATTCCATTTACCTACTTTCTTTCGTATTTAGTTTAATGTGTTTCAAATATACATAGCATATCACTTACTATCTATTTATTGAAATTCCTAATAGTTATTTAATTACAACAGAATCTCCTCTCGAATCTATGATACGTTCACTTTACCTTCTACATGCAGCAGTATATATCTTTTCACTGGTAAATGCCTTACCGATCTTATTACATAGTTTATGATACATAGTATATAACTAAAATTAAATGTATTTGATCTGAATTCCTCGTGCTTTAACTTTTGCTCTTCCGATTGCAACCTGGCCTTTATTCCTCGTCAGCGTACATCAGGACAACCAACCCCGGCTAGTTTAAAGCGATGTCGTGTTTCTATGACTGCTTCCAGGGCAAGCAGCTGCAGCAAGGCTTCAACAGCTTGCAAAAACTGAGAAAATCGGTTTCAGGAGCTTTAGGAGCCGCTTTGGGATCTAGAAGGTAATTGCTGGACTAATCCATATCCTTACTATCCTCACTTTATATTACGAATCAGAAAGTGTGTTTGTTGTTTTTTTTACTCTTTCAACAGAGCAACGGATAGACTTGAATTTTGCCTTAGATATAGTTCATAGGTTGGAGAGTGAACAAAGCCGCGGGCAATGATATTGTATGGTAACATAGTGGTAGTTTAGGAAGTAAGCCACAGTTACAAACATATTTTTAATTAAGTTATGTTCCACTCCATTTCGTATCCAATCCATTTCGAACTGACAGGCCAAGTTGGATAATTAATCCATCAATCAAAACAAGTTATTGTTATACCGAAGCCGTACTCGAACCGAGTGGGTTGGCGCGTGGTGATGGCAAAAGGCCTGACGGCATGACGCTGGTCCCATGGAAGTGTGGACGGCCCTTAGTATACGTAGGACGGCGGGACGCAACTTGCGTCGATACTTTGGCACCGTCACATCTTCCTGAGACTCAGAGTAGGGCTGGAGCGGCGGCCAATTCAGCTGAGCAGCACAAGCGGCGCAAATATGCTAACCTCGGTAGTGGTTACATATTTGAGCCATTTGGAGTTGAGACTTTGGGTCCGTGGGGGCCGGGAGCTCATCTCGTTTTCAAAAGTCTTTCTGAGCGTCTGGTGGACGCGACGCGTGACCAAAATGCTGGTGTTTATTTGGCTCAACGTATAAGCATTGCCATTCAGCGTGGCAATGCACGGTGGTCCCTTCATAGGACAAAATTAAAAAAAAACACAACCTCGAAAATCGCACAAAAACAATGATAACTAGGCAGTCCGATAAACAAACTAGCCATAGGTATAAATAGTTTAGCAATCCTATATAATTATCATTTATTTTTTGACCTTTGAAGTGAGTGCATGTGCATTATTGCAACTTGTCGTTATCAGTGACTCATTCCTTTGGTATTTGACGAAAGCATTTCTCAGAATTCAGTTGTTTGTTTCCAGTATTTGTGATGATGGAATTCCAAGAACAAGGTGTGTATTTGGTTACCTGTTATATATTACGCAGATATTTTGTTTCATAATTGCAATATTTACGTGCTACGCCGCCAGATATTATTTTTAAATATTTTAGTCGCATATTGATTAATCATCGACTTACAAAAATTGGCAGGCACGGGCCGGCATTCACACTATATACAAATTAAAGCTCTATTTGTATATTTTCAAAATAGAAAAATTCAGCTGCCTCTGGTTGCCTCTCTGGGAGTTATAGGGTCATTTTGCCGTCGTAGCTACTGGCGTAGAACGGTCTACGAAGCCGTTGAATTAACTAAAGTTTTTATTTTCAGATACATCAATCAAATGCTACTTTTCAAGATCGTTTATCTTTGATATTTGGGTCAAAGCTGATGAGAATACAAAGGAGAAACCTAAAGAAGTATTAGAAACCTTACAGGAAAGCTTCGATACCACCTATAACGTAGATATAAGTGCTTTAGGTAAACGAGTTTCTAATTTATGTAAAAGTTTAGAGCCATTTTGGAAAATAGTAAATGGAACTAAATCGAAATTATTATCAAAGTATGCAGATTGGTTGGCGATAGTCGAATTTGTTGATTTACCCAAAAATACTGCGACATGTACCACAAGCGCGAGTGACGAGAGTACGGTTGTCAGGCTCGTCACGCGGCGTAGGGCGACCGCAGAAAGAGTTTTCTCAATTATGCGGTCGTTCAAAACGTAGGCGTTTAGAAAGATTATCTCAGTTTGACGAGTCTGCTGTAAATACATTACTTTGCAAAAACAATGCGAGAAAAGTAGATTTATGTTTGGTTTATCGCCCCTGCATTCATGGATCCGTTTCTTCGAATTTTTTCATCTCTCTTATAGGACTGACATCAAAAAATGGCAGGTTAGGTCGGAAAAAGATCAAACATTGTTAAAAGACAGAAAATTGTATATACAAATCTAATTTAGGTCTAGGTAAGGCTTAATCGTAGACAAACCACGAAGTGGCGGAAGCGGAACATTGAACGACGGCAATACCGCCAGAAAATTTTGCATGAAACCTGAAATTTCAGCTGAAATCACAGGTTTAAAAAACGATTTTATAGATTGTTGCTCGATTATTTTACAAGTTTTGTCATCAGGATTTAATATTGATTTGGAATTTAGAGAGTATGCTTTAGAAACGGCTAGTTTTTTAGTTCAAGAATATCCGTGGTACTATCTCCCGGCTTCCGTTCACAAAAACCTTATCCATGGATCTGAGGTTATTAAACATGCGATAGTTTCTATTGGGAAACTGTCTGAAGAAGCTGTTGAATCAAATAATAAAATTCGCAAGGCTTGTAGCCGTGATCACGCTCGAAATATGACACGAGAACTCACAAACACGGATTTAATTACTAGGCTTATGCTCAATTCAGACCCTTTTATAACAAGTCTTCGGAAACTTCCTCGGAAGAAAAAGAGCCTGTTTTCATTCAGGTCAGGTTTTAGATTTACATATTGTTTAGGTCATTATAAAATAACATTTTGGTTTAATGTAACTATTAGTTTATTAATTTAGTTTATTGAAAATTTAGTTTAAATAATTTTTGAAGGTAGATGCATTATATTAGATCTAGTTTGTTAGTTAATTTTATTTTTTAAGACTTTGTACAGCTAGTTGTTACTGTTATATTTAGTTTTATTATTAGTAATTTCATGTTAGAGTTAGATTTAAGCGTCATAAAAATCTAGTATTTTTTACATGTTTTGTTTTTGGTAATAATATCATGCTTAAAACATAATATACAAATGAGTAATTAATAAATTATGATTTTTCGATTAAATTATGTTATTATTTATGATTTTAAGTAATATTTACACAACGAATAACCGCTAATTAGGATTTAAGTAATTTTGTCCGCCGTTCTTAGGACGCGGTACTACCGTGCAATGCTGCCAGCATGCTGGGCACGCTGCCAACTGGAAGTGGGCTTGAGCACTTGGATTATCTTTAGACCTTCAAGGGTCTGTGGATGATCCAATTGCTCTCTATGTAGTAGGAGTGTAGTATTGTCATTTTATATTATAAAAAAAAATTTAAAAAAAAAAAAAAAAAAGTTATTGTTATTGTCTGTCGATTATTAAGCAGTCAGAGTAAAGTGAGGAGTGATGGTGTTTCTGTGTTGGTTAGTATAGATTTTAATTTAGATCTCAATCAGTCAGGTGAGTAGTAGTTGTGATGATAAGGTTTTATTAAAGCGGGTGTCTCTCTCTTAATACAGGTAAATTTGGATTATTGATTATTTATTTATCGTAAGCGTCAGAGTGTGGTCTAGGGTTATTGCTAAAACATAGTGTTGGAAACCCAAGTATCAGGTATATGCAGGATCAAGTACAGCGATCAAGACAAATTGAATTGTTTATTTCAAAAAGAATACTTTGAAATTTGGATAATGTTGAAATTATTTTTTTATCGTGCTTCACACTCTAGGTGTACAGAAACTTTATTTTTGTGATAAACATTTTGGATATTGTTTTCGTATTTCTTTTAATAACTGACTAGGTAAGGCTATATATGTTTTACTAGGGCAAGTGGCTTTATTAACTATTACAAAATACAATACTACTTACCTATTTAAACTAAAATTAAATAGGTACTTAAATTACTACTACATACTAAGCAATTGGATCATCCACAGACCTTTGAATGTTTAAAGATAATCCAAATGCTGAAGCCCTCATAATGTTTGTTTTATAAAATGTTCAGGTTTGACCTGGAGCACGAGCCGATGCTGCCGGAGCCGGAGCAGAACTGGTTCCTGACCAAGTCGGCGCCCAACTCGCTCTCCAACCCGCTGCTGTTCCAGGCCCGGCCCAAGGCGGCCGACGATGACGTCATCAAGGAGGAATCTGCGCCACCTTCTGAAAAGGTAGAAGATTTAACACATCTTCTACAGACTAGACACTCCTTCCACTCTCATTTTTAATCAGGAATAAGTCCTTAACCACCAACTGGCCTGATGGTAAGCGACGTTACGATCAAAGATCATAGTTGGGTATAATCTCATGAAATGAATCTAATGAACGAAACATGCTCTCTTTCTTGCTGTCGTTCATTAGTGTGAGATCCACGTTTCTGAAACACGATTCCGTTGAAATAAATTTCACAGTTTTAACTGAGCACCAAATATTTATCTGAAACGAAACAGAGGACTGACCAGTCCAAATTCTACAGTTGTTTCCGTATGGCTCTATACATTTTTGTATAGCGTCCCTGACGGAAACGAGGAAGAACTAACCAAAATGTATGGAGCCACAGGCCCACACGCAGTGACGAGGAAATTGAGAAATAGGTATTTGGACTAAACTATTGCCGTCGCGATGCGCCCAAACCAGGGAGCTTCAATGTGTGTGGTGATGCAATTGTATTTGTGTGCGTACTGCGCCCGAACTCTCCCCGCACCCTACCTGCGCCCCAACGAGCTCGCTGGCCGACCGATATTTTATTTTGAATTGTAGCAAAATATGATATTACGTAGAGTGCGCGCAAAATAACTCTGCGCGCGAGTCGTGGCGCCACTTACGTTATTTCATTAGTATTCTGTATTCCCTCGCAAAATTGAATTGGTTCCTGATTTTGGCCGTACGTAGAGCTATCCTGCGCGTATTCTACGTATGCTCTGGTTGCCTAGTAGGTATGGCGGATAGGCGATAGCAAACAAAAATATAAAAGATTAATTATTTTAAAGATTATTTATTTTTCTGCCATTAGGAAGCTACAGTATTTGTGACATGGGTTAATTTTTCTTTATAGGCTAATTTATTTTCTTTTAAATAATTATTGTTTGACAAAAACGTAATAGGTATATACCTAACTAACATCATATACAATTGGCTATTTGATATCCGTAGGCGCTGCAGTTTACAAACTATATTTTTACTGAAATTACTTCTTTCTAAGTATAAATTAATTATTTTTTTATGGAAATGTCTTACATTACGTCGTTCTTCTACGGTCTCTAATAAATATGCCAAATGCAAGTGGAACTCGGGCTCGAAAGGTTTCATACCGTATGAGAGCCAATTATTTCGATGCAATTATATATTTTTTAAATTGATACATTTATATAAATGATATATTGATATATTATATTACTAAATATTCTGAGAATATTTCAAGCGTCTACCTTTTGTGTATATTAATAAAAATTGTGCAAAAAATCACGTCTGTTGTATGGCATAAAAAAATATTTATTTCATTCTATTTTTTGACCGACGTAACGGAGGAGGTACTCAATTTGACGCGTATATTTTTTATGTATAACCAAGCGTAACTTTTTACACAGTAGTCTGATTTTGATAATTCTTTGTTAGAATTTTTTTCATTGGAAAGAATATACTTCGAAATTGATCCCATTGAAATTTTATTGAAATGGGCTGACTTTTCTGTCACCGCTGTCCGCTTATGGAATGCCTTACCTGTCTCTATTAGAACTTCACAGTCACTGCACATTTTTAAGGAAAGAGTTAAAGATTTTTATCTTGATCAGTGTTCAAAATGATGAAATTGCGTCTTTTCTCTCTCTTCTCTTTTTACTTGTCTGTTTTATATCCTTTGTATGCTACTTCCTTTTTAGCCTTTATCTCTCTTTTCCTTCTCAATATTATTATTATGTATTATATTATTATGTATGTTTGATTATTTATATTTTTGTAGTATTGATTTATGTATTATATACATTTATAGTATAATTAGATTGATACCTCCCATTTATACTCTTGTTTGTGATCTCTTTCCGTTCAGTGGTTGCCTGGAAGATATCGCTATCAGCGATAAGGCCGCCACTAATTGTGGCACTAATTTAATTTAAGATAAGTTAAGTATCTACTCTGTACTTAGTGCACACAATAAAGAGTTCTATCTATCTATGACATAAATACCTATATATACACATGAGATCATAATTATCAGTCAGAATTTGTACATTCATAATATTATTTCATGCTATATAAGGTATTTTCAGCGAGCCATTTTTTAAGCTATGTTTAAATTTGTTTGCATCTATAAAAATTATGTGAAGAGGTAGACTATTGTACACTTTTATGGCTGAATTAAATGAACTTCGATGATACAAAGTATTATTTCCTTGTACTACACGAATATTGAATTTATGTTGAGGACGTAAAATTTGCGATCTAGCTGATTTATTACCAAAAAAGTAGTTTTGGTTATTTTTAACAAATACACAATCTTCATCTCTTAAAGTAAGTTTTTTTTTGGAAATTCTTAATTGAAATTATGTTGCCATTTTGATAATTGAGCATTCCCAAAACTAACCATGGTGAGAATTGGGCATTCATAGAATAAGGCATTCGCATTCCCGGATTAGTTGGGCAATATGAGAATTGGTCATTCTGCACCTAAACTATTTAGATGTCTGCCGATACAACACGATATATATATACTAAAAAATTACTACACAGAATTGTGTAGTCGCTGCAATAAGTCGCAGTAACTAAATGCATATATTCCATACATAAGATCTTTTTATTCAAAAGTAACAAAGATACATCGGTAAAATTACAAGATTTAAAAAAATTACTAATATTTTTAATAAACATCGATATCGATGGACATCACTAGAGCATCGACAAAAATATCGTCTATTGCTACATCCCTAGTGCATGTGTATGTATAGGTTTGAACCTCCCTCACCTCAACCCTACCTCCGCATCGTGCGATAGGGACAATTGCAGCTCAGAGCAATTTATACCTACAAAAATCTTGGCAAGACAACGTTTCGTATTACGCTGTTTTCATCATCAATAACTAAATTAATCAAATATTTTTTCATATCAAAATTTACAAAAAATATGTGTTTATGATTATGTCATTTCATATTTTGTTAGAAATTAATAAGTCTATTCTGGTGGGTCTTTTAAGGTGTCGGTAAAAATGGTGAATTTTTTTGAGACTTTGAAGGATCATATTTTGCCTGATAATTAATTTAGGTATCAAAAAAATGAAAAGACAGGGTAGTTTAAAAAGCTAAATTTAATTTTATGGCAAAAAATTGTAACTCTAAAATTATTTTCCAGAAAGAAAACAGCGTAATACGTTTGTATGGAAAATTACAGACCACCTCAGCTCTTAAGTAAACTACGCAAAACCTGGACTAAGGGCTTTGACGATTGATTTTACTCAAGCTTTAGCTATGGAAACCTGAGTAGCTGAGTTAGCTTTTCTTTCAATAACGTGGAATGTTTGCAGGAAGAGACAAGTCCGTGGCGGACGGGCGCGTCGTACCTGTCGTGGGGCGGCCACGTGATGTACCTGCCGCCCGCGCCCGACCAGCCGCTCTCCATGATGACCATCGAACGCCCAGTTAGGTAAGAACAACTACCACCACGAGTTCGGGCTTTAGCGGCAGCGGCGGGGTCTACGAGCGCTCGGAACGGGACGTCGAAGCGTCATTCGAACATTTTAGGACATTGGTACTTTACAGCTAGCCGCCCCGCGCCGCACTACCACTCATCTATATTAATAATTTCGTCAAGGGGTACGGTAGACTCGATCGAAACCTTATCTAAATGATAAAACATAAAAAAATAATGATTTCGAGTCGACAACATATATCCGGAAAATTCGGATTATCGAGTATTTTAATAAATCATAACGGTGTTGACAAACAAATCGCAGTCTCCATATTGTCGGGCACATGACATATCTTGAGCAGTCATTTTTCTTCTTCTTTTATGTTTTGGCGTCGCATTGTTGTGCATTTGCCAGTGTCAAGTATTAAGTTATAATAATTTTTGATAATATTTTATCAATAACAATTAGATTATAGAAGGGTATAATCCATCAATATGGAATGTAAGAAAAAATGCCAAGTCGATGGTATAACCATAGGTTCCAACGTGCTATGGAGAGGGCTATGCTCGGTGTCTCTCTGCGGGATCGAATCATAAATGAGGAGATCCCTAGATGAACCAAAGTTACCGGCATAGCCCAGCGGATTAGCAAATTAAAGTGGCAGTGGGCAGGGCACATTGTTCGAAGAACGGATGGCCGATGGGGCCGTAAAGTTCTCGAATGAACCACGGACCAGCAAGCGCAGCGTAGGATGTCCACCGACTAGGTGGATTAACGATATAATAAAAATCACAGGAACACGATGGATGCAGGCAGCTTCCAACCGGCCTTTTAGGAAATCCATGGGAGAGACCTATGTCCAGCAGTGGATGTCCTACGGCTGATCTATCTAGATAGATAACCATATAAAAAATAATACGGGTTAAAATCTTTACAGTTGAAGTTGACTTTCTTTACGTAATATAAGAATGTACATTTTCAGTAGGGACCTACTTAATCATTTATTTTTGAGTAATTTTAATTTTGAGCACAACATTTTACTTTGGGATATTGTATTACACAAACGTAAAAAATCGTGAGTACCTATTTCTTTAAACGAATGTCTTTCATTGATCTTTTATCATTGTTTTGCTTGATGATACCTACATCATTTAGTTAACAGCTGAATCTCTTTGCATTTGGTAAACATTCTCATAATTGTAGAAAATGGATGCAGCGAAGGGCTCTTCGTTAAGATGGTGATCGAGTAACAGCATAATTATTATCAGTGTGTGTATTATGAGTAACATTTCACCCGAGCGAAGCCGGGTTGTCATCTAGTCTATATTAATAATTTCGTCAAGGGGTACGGTAGACTCGATTGAAACTTTATCTGAATGATAAAACATAAAAAAATAATGATTTCGAGTCGACAACATATATCCGGAAAATTCGGATTATCGAGTATTTTAATAAATTATAACGATGCTGACAAACAAAATCACGGTGTCCATATTGACACCGGATGACGGATGACATAAATTGAGAAGTGTTGCCAACACCACAAATAAAGAATCTGCTAAAATGGTGTTAAAATTGTGACAAAATAATGCTATATAAACATGCTAAAAATTGTGATAACATTTTTCAATATGAAATGAAACGTAACATAATTATAAAACTATTATTATTTAACAAAATATGTGTTTTAATCGACTATGACCTATTATTATGTTATCAAATAAAATGTAAGTATCTTGGTCTTCATCGACCACTAATGAGCTTGAAGACGAGGTTGAGTCATTGCTTAGACTGTATAACTCCCCTTGGTACCTACAGAGCGTAGTGCGTTCTCTGGAACTGCGTAAGACTAGCAGCATTTCCTTGCCCTTTTTAAGTCGAATCTTATAAGTATAAAATAGCATTTAAAGTTTTTACCGACAAACAATTGCGTAGCATAATTTTTAATACATTCATTTGACTAAAAGAAACCCGTCCAATTTCGTCATTTGAAAGTAGTAGCGTTAAAAACGATATTGCTGACATAAATCTGCAATTCTGCATGTAATTTTAATGGTAAAAAACTTATTGTACAATTTTACATGCTAAAAATAAAACGTATGCTAAATTGCAAATAAATATGCTAAACAAGATGAAAATATGCTAATTTAGCATAAAAATGCTAAATTGGCATCACTGATCTTGAGCAGTCAAGTTTTTTATGTTTTAGCGTCGCATTGTGGTGCATTTGCCAGTGTCAAGTATTAAGTTTTAATAATTTTGGATAATATTGTGTTAAAATAGTCACTGTCGTAGTCACGTTAAGGTCCAACCTTTGGTTAGTAGGTACCACAAATATCTAATATACTAGGTTAGTACCTAACCGAAGATTAGGTACCTACTTAATGTTTTCAATGATCCGAAACATAAAATAGGACAGGAGTGTAGGCTATTAATTTTGTGTATGTAGTAATCAGACTCCACTGGAGAAGCAAAGGATACAGGCTACATAAAGTACATCATAATATATCACCAACCGGCCTTATTGGAAATCTATGAGCCTTATGTCTAGCTGTGGACGTCCTACGGCTAATAGATAGATAGATAATCATAGAAAATATAATACTTGCCATAGAATACCTAATCTTTAAAGTTGACGTTGCCTTTCTTTTCGTTTTATCAGAATGTATAGATACATTTTCAGTACTTATTCATTTAGTTTTGAGCAATTACTTTGGGATATTGTTTACACCCATCATTCCGAAATTACCTATTTTTTAAAATTTATGTCTTTCATAATTGTTATGCTTGACCTTCATCATTCTGTTATCAGCCTAATCTCCTTGCCATAGATGAAGGATAAGTTTTCGCTCAGAGCGAAGCGATCCTTCCTTCATCTATGCTCCTTGCATTTGGTAATCATTGTCATGATTGTAAAAAAATGATGCAGCGAAGAGCTCTTCGTAAAGATGGTGATCAAGTAAAATTATGATGAGTGTGTGTGTGTATTATAAGTCATATTTCACCCGAGCGAAGCCGGGTTGTCATCTAGTAGTGACATAAACGTGCGCGGCCGAGAGGTAAGACAGGGACAGGGATTTATAAAGAATAAGGAGGGGACGTAAGGATCTATTTACAAAAGAGTAGGCACTCCTTCCGAACTAAGTGTTGTGCTCGAAGACAATTACCTGACAGTGTGAAGTTAGAACTTGTGTTCATTGGTTTACAAGCCACTGTGGGTATCGTTTGCGCAATGCAGGCCCCTGCGCGTATTGGTAGACGGGAGTCGTATGCAGTGAAGTTAGGTATTCGCTGCAGTTTTAAGTCTAAAATCTAAATCATGATGTAAATTATGTACTACAAAGTGTTGGATAACACAGTTTTAAAGTCGCCATTGTAAATTTAATAGCAACTTTAAATATTGCTGTTTCATTTTCATTATAGGATCATTAAAATAAATAAATAAAATAAAATAAAAAAGCCCTTATTTCCCAAATACGTTTACAAGTTCATAACTTTAAATCTTACATTATTAATATTAAATATTTTATTTGGGCATCCGAATTCGGTAAAAGGCCTCCTCGATACTGTGCAATGAATTTCGATTTAGAGCATGTCTAGTCCAGGTCGGGCCCGCTGATTCCACTATGTCATAGGACCATCTTTTTCTGGGCGCGCGCTCTCTCTCGGGCACCAGTGGACGATGCGTTTGCTCCGTCTGTTGTCCGTAATTCGCGCAACGTGTCCCGCCGATTTTACGTTGTTATTAAAATTACGATGACGCCTTTAAAAGTGGTCACCTTTGTACCTAACTTTAATTTAAGGATAATAATACATATGTAATTTTAATGAACCAGGAGCAAATCGAGCGGGTGCCTGGAAGTAGCAGCTCGCGCGGCCCGCGCCTCTCTCGCCACGGAGATGCGCGAGCGGGAGCGCTCCGGCTCGCCCGACCTAGCCCGCGCGCTGCCCGCCCGCGTCGAGCCGCCGCCCAGCGTGAGTACCTTACCTAAGCTATCAGGAACTCAATCTAGGCTATCGATATAGGCGCTCGCTTAACTCATATATGCATGAGCGAGTGGGACTTCGGCTCACTAAAACTATGAGGAATAGTAAATTTAATCGAATTATTATTTAAAATGACACTACCGACGTCAACCGTGTACAAAATTGGAATAGTTCGCATGAATCAATGTATCATCGACGTCGTAATTGTCACATTATTGTTGAATTTTTGAAAAACGCTTCAGCTGATTTTGATAAAATTTATACAGGATGTTTTTTTTTTCAGTGCACATACTTTGCATACGGAGAGTATAATAAACAAACTATTAAACCCTTACATTGGTTTTACTCACGTTAGTACAAAAATATTGAAATAACTTCAAGAGAAAGTAAACAGATAAACGGAGTAATCAATGTCACCCTACGTCTGTGTACCTACGCCTGAGACGTTTTGGTAGGTAATTATTGTCTAGAGTGTAGGGTGCATGCAATATAATTTTCTTTGGAATAGTTTGACAAAAAAATTGATTAAAAAGGTCGATCTTTTTATGAGCTAAATATGTTCTATTAATGATATCTATTACGCGATAAAAATTTGTGCACTGAATAAAAAGTCATGCTGTATGGGATCTCTGAAGTATGATCTAACAATCAAAATCATCAATAACATAATATGTTATTACTCCGTGAAATAGCAACCGATTTTTATTGTGAAAAATTATGAAAAACAAACATACAGACGAATGAGAACTTCCTTATTTTAAGCCGGTTAATAAAAAAAATAGTTTCTAGGAAATAACCTAAATGTAACAACGAGCGCGGAGAGGTGCGTGAAGCTCGCGTCTCGCATAGCACGAAGATGCTTTCAGCACTGCACTAGAGCGCTACAGTCGTCCACTTTTTAATACCTTTGCGTTTACTGCAGATACTTTTTACTACAGGTATTCGTACGTAAGGTACAGCTTTCTGAAGCTAAAAATTTGTGGAATATGTAACGGGGCAATTATTTCAGGAATGTGTATAAAATTGAGTAGATAGTTTTGGTTTTTAACATAAGATACTTATTTATTTCATTGTTTTTTTAAATCCTTCACGATTCCTAAACACAAGGCTTATCTTTTCAACCGAAGTTAGTACCACGAGTAAGTCACTTTTGCAATCAAATTTATTGTCTTTTAATTAGTAACGATTCTAGTTTCACACACTCCTTCATATTGTACATCTGTGAGCAGCATAAATCACTTACAAATGACCTACAGTTTACATCACTTCGTTTTGTCATTGATACGAAACCTTTTCTCGTGTTGTACTTGGTCCTTAATGCGCGCCTCACGCCTCGTCATCACTCATATTTGCAGCGTCTCTGCAGCCATATTCATAAAACAATATTGTGTAACATCTGAGGCCTTTGTCTATATAAGCGTAATTGTTTAACCTGTGTACCCATTTATAGTAGATTGAATCACAGGCCTTGGGCATAAACACGGAGGGTACAGAAGTAAACTTTATAATTCTCATTAAGTATCGTTTATGAATACGAAATCTCGTAATACCCTATGATTACGCAGATGGTTGTCAAATACTTGATTCGTCAAGTTTTACACTCGTCAAATCTATATTTGGCACATTCTCGACACATCAAATCCTAAATTTGTCAAAAAAGAGACTAATCAAAGCCTATGTTTGTTAAATAATCAAAACCTATGTTTTTTGTTTTTCTGATTTACACCTAATGATATATTCTTAGACTTAGTATTTTTTTCTGTTTCAAAGTTTCAATTTGTGAACAAACCATATTTATTTTCATAGATCAAAGCTAGGCAGCGTATTTACCAGAGATGACTGTAAATAACAAGTTTGAGAGTATAAAATCCAGCAACGTATTGTAATGAATTTTATTAGACTCTCATTCCATCAGATATTATGATGACGTTAGATTCTATTGGTAGTTTTATTCTGGACCTAGCGTTCATCTAGACATCTATCTCATGCCTGATAGAGAAGCAGAAAAAAAAATATATAAAAATAGCCCACGATTGCGACACTACCGCCACTCGTAGTTACAATAAAGTACGTGAATTTTACTTCTGTACTCTGTGTGTTATGTGGCTTGGATTAATTGCTTGATCTGTGCTGTGACCTGATGGAGATCAATTGTAACTATCCCATTAGCTAAAGGAATTCCCTGTGTGAAATTGCTATTTTTTGTGGTCACATATTACTTTACTCAATTAGATTATCTTGTTTTAGTAACAGAACCAAAACATTATCTAAGATGTTATAGTATTCAATTCAATTCTTTTTTATTCATATAAAACTAAATAATATGACAGTGTTTAATACTAAATCGTTACTTATTTATCATATCTTACACAATTGACAATATTTACGAGCACGAGTACTTCCATATAACAAAATAAAACAATTTGTTTGAGTATAATGTATTTACAACAAGGAGCATATCAGGAGCATATCATTGAGCTATATTACTACGTAGTAATAATAGCTCAATGGAGCATATCTGGTTATTATGCTCCTTGATTTACGAGCACGAGAAAAGCAGAGCAGAGCGTGGATACGCAAAGAGTTGTCTATAAATAGAATCTGCTGCACATATTATTATGCATTAACGCCTACATAATTTGTTTATCGCAAAATAAATCTCAATCTTGAGCAAATCTGAGCTTGTGTCTTCTTTTCGGCTATAGTGTTACAGACCACAATGGCGGAGCTGCCGCACAATTTCGATCCGCTTTGGTGTCTGAGCCTCATGGCTGAACTTGACAAACTACAAACAACAGGAACCTTTATTCAATTAGCTCTACGTACTTAATTGCAAAAGCACACAGTACCGTGTCATCATCACCGAATTTCTTCACCTTGCAACGGGTTCCCACGCTTTAAAACATACCTAAACAAACACCTATTTACTTACAAAGTATGCTTTGGCTTCCGTGTAGGTTCCTATTCAATTGGGAGCTATAAACGTAAATCGAAAAGATTTATATCTATTTCAGCATTTTTGGCCTTCTTAACGTCTACGTCTTCCGCATTAAGATTATTAATGCTAAGTCCTATGTTAGATTGAATTGAAGTTATTGCATTGTAAAGTACTTTAAAAGGCAATAAAGCAATAGATAAATTAAATATCGTTTATTACTTTATAGACAAGTGGTACGTATTTTTAACTGTACCTACGTCGATAAGTTAGCGAAATAAAATAGGTATCTACATGTAGATGTATTTATTTTTATGAAGAATTCAAATAAAATTACTGGTCACACAAAAACTAGGTTTCCATGCACTCATATAGCTGCAACCAAATTCTTATTTAGCGTACCTATTTGAGATCTTGTTTTAAATTAAAAATGTGTAAAAATGTTATTTTGCAGTAAATCTATAGTCCTTATAAAACGCAACGGTTACTTACAGTCTAAATATAAAAAATATTCACTATATAATGCTAAGCCAAGATGTCAATATCTACAGTAAGTGCCTTAAAACCCATGTGCTTTTCCACTTTCGAAACGAGCAATGTTAATTTTGCATAAAATTATACCGGTATACGCGGTAATATTCACTTTCATTTCTTGATAATCATACCAGAAACAGAATTAAATTATTTTTTTCCCAACTACGTCTTAATTAAAATACCTTTGTACCACTTAATTGATGTTTTCAGTAGGCCGAATGTACAAAAGCAGGACATACCTACATTCCTTATTCAGATTGTATTACCGCATATTTTATAATTCTTTGTTACTCTCGTTCTCATTGAGTTATGTCACTTTCTCACGGCTCTTTGTGGAGTATAGATCGTAATTAAAATGTCCTAATTTAATGGAATCTCAGTCGTAAAGTTAGTAAACGTTGCATGTACGGAATTTTTCCTAATGCTATTGTTTAGTCTGCTTTTACATTCTTCAGTTTCTTAACAATGTTATTGCATCGTCGGAAATGTATAAGTAGACGTACTTGCCTAATAGGTGCTTAAGTATGTATTCTAGGTCCTTTACAAGACTTAAGCCTGGCACAGATAAAACATCGCAAAGAAGGGTGATCAGTGCCTGCCCAGCTTTACTCTTGTTTGTGCAGCAACATGCTATTTTTGACTATGTAGAAGAAACCACTCAAATATACAGTGCTCGACAGGTTCCATGATGAACTTTGTACCTAACCTTTATTATTGACATCTTGTGCTGTATGGAAGCATAAATAAATGAAATGAACCAAAAACTGACCTTATCGTCTTCCTATTTACTGATCTCATCGCAAATTTCAACACCTGTTCTATCCGTTTCGCTCATTTAACAAAGTTTTTGTCAATACCTATAACTTCTCACGCCAAACATAATGTTTGTTTCCATTGCAAAATCTTGCATAAAGCTTTGAAATAATCCTGATTTTATCCCAGCTCTAAGTTTTGTTTATACTCTACATCATCACCAAAAATATATAAGTACAAGACGCATCGCAATGTGTTAGGTTCTACCCTCAACCCACAGTTAATCGCCAATATACAATTCACGTTTACAAATCCACGCAAAACACCTGTTATCTACAATCTACATACCGATCACGGGCAAAATAATCAATTTCGTCGAATCAGTATGCCGTAGAGCAGGCCTATTGTCTGCGTAACACGAAGCACGCTTATTCTTATGACGAACAGCGTTACGGATCTAGTAGTCGTGATCTCTACGCCACTGAAACATGATCTGGGCATGTCCTATTTGTTAACCAGTTGGCCGCGGACCCAGAACTATTAATAGTCCACTAGGATGTATTCTTCTGATGGTGAAAGCTCTGTAGCTGGTGTGTTTGCTTCACATATCGCAAAACGTTAGTTTATTTCCCAGTGAATATTTTATGACAGAAACGTTACTACCAGGTTGAAGCAGTAAAATAGTCACTAAAGGTACTTATATCACATTAGGTTTCAGGACTATATCACAAATAATACAATCTTTTGAATATAGTGACAAATACTTAGGTCATAATTATTATTCATTTAGTTCTGAAAACTTTTTATCAAAACGACATATTTTAAAGCAGCTGGAATAATTTTAAATTAGTGACTAACGGAAGCGTTTATAGGATTAGTATTTATAAGGATATTTCATTTTTTTTGATAACAAGCTGCCCGCCCCGCCATACATGGGTACAATTAGCTAAAGAAGACAGATTTTATAAGTATTATATACCTACCACGTAATGTAGGTATGGAAGTTTTTGAACCCTATTTTTTTGAAAATATTAGTCTGCCAGCACTGGTAGCACGGCAAAGGGAGAAAACCTTTTTATCCATTTTTAATGCCAGTTGTCATTGTCAATCCATACTTTATTTCCTCTTCGAGGGGATATAATAGTGGAAAGACAATTTGTCTCTTTGCCATGTTATCCGTGCATAGATTGTGTAGCTTTCCAACAGTAACATAGTTTTTCAACTCGGTTCAGTAGTTTCGGAGCCTATTCAATACAAACAAACAATCAAATATTTCCATCTTTATATATAATGTTGGTACAGATTACTCTAAAGGTTATCTATTCTAGATCTAAATAAATAAATAGTAGTATCCCAGGTCCTACGCGACACCCACGGAGGGTCGTTAGCACCGCAAGTTCTAACTTGGTATTCTCCTGTAGCCTGGGCGATCCGCAGTGGAATCCGTAGCACTTCGTAGGTGCCAAATCACGGCCTTCTCGAAAATAACTGTCACGCATAAACAAGTGCCTCCATTTAAATCAATTCATGATTTTAATGTACCTTGCTTATGCGAGAAACAAAGGTCTTTCACTCCGGGTGTTTAGTAGAATACAAAGTCAAGTTTCTCAAAACCGGCGGGGTTATAATTCCCTAAAGATCAGTGCCCATCGTTACTACGCAACTTAACGTTTGTTTGACATGGTTTAAAAAAAAACAAGCTATTAAAAACTACTTTAACGATAAAAATAAGTCATAATTTTGTTTTAAGAACAAAACTAATCCTAAAAAGTCCTCGTAGTTATCACTATTCTGATAAAATCAGAAGCTTACGATAAAAATGTGCTTTACCTTAAAAGACAAAAAGGGACGCCATAGTTTTTTTTCCCGAAAATTGACTTACTGCTTGTAGCTACCTAACCAGTTTTGAGAGCATAAAAATTCACTAAAAATGCCTCCAACTAAAGGAACTCTAGTAAACAGCGCCTAAGATTTTCTCGCGAAAATTGGCCCAGTTTTCCGAGCGTTCGCACCTACGTTTGTCTAGGTGTGGTAGGGATCGCGCCGCGTAGTCTGCGCGCGCGCCGCCACCCGCGTGCGCAGTGTCGCCGCATCTTCGCGCCTCGCGTCACTTGTCGCGCTCCCGGCACCGGTTCCGACTACACTTACGACAGATCGATCTGTGCTGTACAGCTTGGATTTTGGAGTCGGTTCGTATTTTAAATAATTTATATGTTATTTAAGCGGTTTAGGAGCTGGAGTTAAATTGAGGCTCTTTTAATTTTGGAAAAAAACTATACATTTTCTGTGTAATTTTGGCTGTAGGAAATATATTAAACACGTCATCTTTACGATAACTCTGCAGCCGCAGAGAATTTTGCACCTGTGCACTTGTTATACAATGTAATATAAATTTTAAAATTATAAAATTTTCATACATACAAGCGACAAAACTATTCTTAAATGATCAAAATTTCACACAAATCTTTTAAAATAACTAATATATTAATTGTAGCATCAAATTATTATTATTTATTACTCCTGTGAGTGTAATTACACTCACAGGAGTAGACATGAATAAATGTTACCTTTAGCAAAATTGTATTGTGTATTTCGTTTTAGTGCATCTAAATTAGATGAGTTACTCTATATCCACTTCTCGTTGACTCACAACAGCAGGGCATTATGATATTCCGATTACTCGATATGTTTACGGTTAAGCCACTCTCAGTGCAGTTCTCGGCGTAGCACATCTACGTGTTTTATAACCCGTAGCTTGGTTATTTCTAGAATAATTTTAAAAATCTGATTCTATAAATCCCTATAGATCTATTCCCTCGCCACTGTTCCATGGCTCTACTAAGTTTTTCTAGATATCGAACTGCTTTCAAATTGTTAATAAAGTAAACTCAAATAGCTAGTAAATAAACTCTTAACCGCATGCGGAAATAACAACCTCCGGAATTCTTGAATTTTATTTTCAAGAGTCATATTTTAACATACATAAATAAATCCAATTATAATGCTAGTTTAGCAAAATATAACTGACTTTTGTTTTCATTCATGTTTACAACTTTTGAAACGAATTTCTTGTTTTTCTCTACATTTTAACCAAACAGGAAAACAACATAAAATATGGACATTAGACATAAACAACACTATACGAACTTGATGTCTACTTAAAACACAATGTAAAAAAAAACTATTATAGTCTTGAGTTAATCTCTTTATTTATAGCAACAAAACATAAATTATGATTAATGTGAATGCTGGAGCTTATCGCAAGTACGATACTTACATCTGAACGTAGAACTTATCATTGACTTTTTTTTACTAAAATGAACTTTGTCTCGAGTCCTATTAGGTTAGTCTAGTTAGAAACTTTGTCTAGATATAGATAATTGCGTATTTACTCAG
The DNA here is from genome assembly GCA_949316475.1 of Hypomecis punctinalis. Classification (NCBI taxonomy): domain Eukaryota; kingdom Metazoa; phylum Arthropoda; class Insecta; order Lepidoptera; family Geometridae; genus Hypomecis; species Hypomecis punctinalis. The sequence continues at coordinate 23,726,657 of OX438798.1, forward strand.
ATTTTATACAAACAAAGATTGTTATATTTATGAATGTAGTAAATTATAGCCTACAAGTAAAACGCGTAGTTTATTAGCTATAAATTCGATCTAAATAAAAAATGTAACACGCAAACTTTAATTGTTGTAAAAATCGTTGCTCATTGAAGTCTTATTTTGAAACATGCTAACATTCAGAGCGTAGGTTTGCTTACGTTATATTGGTACTTTATAATAATGTATGTTATTATAGTAATTAATTTAGTAGGCTGTCTAAAAACTCCACAAGAAGTCCAGATAGTTTACAATCTTCTGAGATGTTATAATGATACGTAATACGCTATATGCGTTCTTGATGATTGGTTTATCAGAGTTTTTATTAAAAGAAGTGCAACACAATCATCCTCAATTTCACTTTATTTTTTAAATCTTACGGTAATGAAAGTACTTAATCCCAGCTACTTTAATTTTATGGCAAACTTACGTAAGTTAGTGAATATGCGCTTGCAAGTCACAGTCGGATGCGCGCCAGCGCGCGAGGAAGCGCACGTTTCCGCGCAATTATCGCTTTATTATAATAATTCATTAATTAATAAGATGCTAATCTTCATGCTACAATGAAAGGTAAAAGTAAATTTAGATGATATGTTTGTGCGTTCAGGAATAAATAGAATAGTTTGCAATGCAACGTGTGTGATGCAAGGGGCATTTAAGGTCTGGTTGCACCCAATATATGAGCAACAATATGAAACTAGCACAGCGCTGACGTTATTGATTTTATTTTAATTGCAGTTCATTAAATGAGAGCTAAGTTAAGCTTCTTAATTTTTGTTGAATGTCTGATTGTAAATTATCACATACATAATTTAATACAGAAGTTCAAGGCATATCCAAGAATTTGTTGAGATTATTGCTTACGACATATTTTGGTTCAATGATTTTTCAGTTTGTCTTCTTAGATAAAATATTAAAGTAGGTAATTTTTTTGGAAATTGAAAGCGTCTCTTGGTATTAGATAGAAAACTTGATTTATAAGTTTATTAGTATACTTACAGAATTTTTTTGATAAAACGCGAAGGATTGTTTTTTTTGCACCGAGCTGGGCTGTCTACGAATTATAATAATTATGGCTTAATATGCAGTGTTCCTTATAAGCTGTTATACTGTCCTTGCTGTACTTTATACAAGCACTATAAACAAGGCTTATAAATACTTCAATTAACAATTACCGGTAGCATCAAATAGTTTAATTTATCGTCAAGTTGTGTGATTTTAATTTAATTTATTGATAATCTCGGCTGGCCATAATCTATAATTGAGTGTAGAGGGCGTCCTTGCGCACTAACGAGAAAACACCATCATTGTAACATAAAACCGCCGCCAACATCTCACATTTTTATTACTAAACAATATACATTGCTATTTCATTACAATATCTTGTGATGTTCAAAGTAGCTGGATGATATTTACAGTTATGTTTACCTAATATTTTTTTTTAGAAGTGGTTCGCAGAAAAACCGCGAGATATAGAAACAAAATTACAAAACTTTATTGGAAGTTAGTTAAATATTTATATAATTTTTAGCCCTGTATTACATGGACCCACTGCTTAGAAAATACTTCTTTATTTTTATTACGAAGAAGATTGTATCTTTATATTCCACCACTTAGCGGAAAACTCTCAGATTCAGATTTGCTTACAATATTTTTCCTTCACCGTTTGAAGCTAGAGGCGAATAACAATTCGTACTTTCCTACATAGGTACTTTCAAAAAACGTACAGTGCGTGATTCATGATTCGCATTTAAGACCTTCGGACCAATATTCAAAAAGTCTCCCAATATACCTTTGTAACTTCAGGGCATCGGTGGGATAAGCAGAACACTTTGTCTGCCTGTGTGTAAGTTCCGAAAATAACATATACATATCTATGTTTCGCACTTAAGAGAGTATGATTTACGAACTGATGTCACGCTCTCAACCTTAAGTAGGCACCTACTCTAGTAGAGTTATTCAATGAGCAGATAATCCTGTTTATAGTAATGACCAGCTGACCGGCCCTTGTCAACCTTGCCAGTTACAATACATACATGGATACTTGCATGAATGGTGCATGACACAATGATGTCATCGGCGCATCTGCCATGCACACTGCATCATTATATGGAGGTGGACCATAATTATACTTGCAGTGATTGATTTCTGCCGCAACAATAGGTTTTAATTTACTGAAACATAAGCTAGTGTCTTCGATTTAATTATTCGGAATTTATTTCAGTGAAACTTATATGTCTGTTAATACAACTTGCGCTCATACACCCTGTTTGAAAATTCCAAAAAATATTCGCCAATCCATAAATTTTACCCTCAAGAGTACTGGTAATGCACTAGTAATGTCATTGGTATTGCAGTTATTCATAGACTACGGTGACTTTTTGCCATTAGGAGCCTATGGGTTTATTGAGCACTTTATAACATAAAAAAAAACAAAATATATAGTCATAAACAAATGACTTACGACGCTCTACATTTTCATACATCATAATCCAACAAACTGCTATTTATTTATTTTGGTCGAGACCGATATGTTTAGTTCTACACAAAACATATCGGTTTCAAATATATCCATACCTTTAACAAAAACATGCCACAACAACTTGTAAATCTGTTAGTTCACGAATATTTCTTACTCACATCAACATAATCTTAGAGTCAACTCTCAAAGTCAACTAAATAAGCAAGGAGTTATCAAAACACACCATTAATTTTGTGTCTAATAATGTGGAAAAAACAATGTTTTTACAAGGTTCAATAATATCTTTGACCGACCTTGAAGACCATACCTACATTATGAGAATGTTTTGCCTAACTGATGTCATGGCGTTGCACAGTTGTTAGCACTCATAAATTATTCATAATCGTTAAATATAGAATACACATAATACAAAAAACCAGTAGTTTTGAAAACAGTGAAATTTGATGGAAATAATATGTAAAATAAGGGCTATAAGTTACACAAAAGACAGGCTGTTTGTCAGATTGATATTATTAACTTCCCGTCTTGCGAAGAATTCATTTGCATTTCGCAACAAAAAACTTTCATAAAATACATAAAATCCTAGGTGTGCCATTGTATTTTACGTAATTGATTCTAAATATAAAATCGTATGTTTACTTTTGTTAACTTAAGCGATACCTATCACAACTCAAGTCATCTTTCGAACTTACCACATTTAGGTACTAAAATCGAACACAAAATGTACTCATAACTCTTAAGTATATATACCCCATCAGCGTCGCGTAATGATGGCAAAATGTGTAATGATTGGTTAATTTGATATTCTCATTCCAGCTCTCCATAAATTTGATAGCGAATATTTTTATACATCTAAAACATTCCTGGTTAAGATTTGGACTATAAGACCGCACACAATTATAGATATTCTTTATTGCTAACATAAAGAGCACAAATAACACAGATAACAAAAACATTAAAACTATAGTGTGTAACAAGAGGCGGCCTTATCGCTAATAGTGATCTCCGCCAGGCAACCTTTGGATGTAATAAGAATATAGAACAAGTAAAGACGAGGGTGTGCGTTAACAAAAATAAATTCGTACTTATAAAACAAACACATACATACTATGTATTTCATGTGTATGTAATATGTATATATTACATACACATGAAATACATAAAATTACCTACTTAATTATATTGTGTACATAAATAAATAAATAATTAATATTTTGGGACATCTTACACACGGCCTTTGACCCCAAACTAAGCAAAGCTTGTAATATGGCTACCAGAGACTGATATTCTACATATACTTATTATTTTTAAATACATACTTATATAGATAGTAACTAAATAACACCCAGACACAGAGCAAACACTTATGTTCATCACATAAATATTTGCCCCGGGTGGGGATCGAACCCACGTTCATAGTTTGTATAATTGTACAACATCAGGTGGGTGATTCTGTAAGAAAACAAGCGTGTAACGCGCTCTAACGTGCTCTTTGTTTTTAAGAAATTCGCATAAAAAATGTTTATTTTTCTAATATCATAACTTAAACTCGGTATATTATTCATTTTAACGTAATTTTACATTTATCAAACATTTCTCCAAACGAAATTCACGGAAATAAAAGAAATTCTTACCACGTTACGTTACGTTTTGTCGATAGAGAATCAGGCCCCTGATATACTATTCTTAACGTAATGAAACGGAACCCCAACTAACCTATTGCTTCCTAAATCCTCGAAAATTAGTGAACAGCAGTATGAACGAGTACACAAACAAACACAAGCTCCTATTTGTAGTCATAAACGTGTATCTGTGCTCCTGCGCCGCGTGTCCGATCTATTCACACGTGCCCACTAAATGCCGTTTGGAGGGATTATAAATTATATAATGGGTAGGCTATTATGGCATCCGTGGCTGCCTCTATGGCTTTAACAATCTCGGCCCGCTGTTTGATCTTCCTAATTTGTTTCTGGATTTGTTTCCGATTGTTTTTTTAGTGTTTGTTATTACTTTTGGCTATTTTTCATAAAGAAAGAAATAAAATATTTATTTCGTAGCAATCACAGAAGTACAGTGTATACACAGAGCTATTACAACTAGAGAGATAGCGCTGTTATCGCTTGAGTCTGTCAAAACTGTCAAATATGAATTGGACTTTGACATTACTGAGAAAAAAATCACGGTAACTAGCTACTGAATCGAGATATTTTTCATGTCTCTTTCTAACTCATGTCATATTAAATCATTGCATATCTTTCTTTCTTTTCTCAATCGACCACATTATCTCTCTGGTATCTCTGTGAGGGTATATTACAAATTATTACATATCTAATAATATACAAATGGCAACTCTTTGACGCTAAATAACTGAATGCACAAAATATGCTACGTTGTTATAAATAAAATACCACATATCGCCTCCATGTCAAATTTCATTTCATTTAATTTATTTATCATACATGACATACATATAGACACAAATAAAAATATAAATAAATAACTGACAATAGATGAAATAGGTATGAATTAAGTACCTAGATAATAGGCTATCAAGTACCTAGGTAAGCAACGCACTTTTAATTACATATTAATAAATACATTTTATAATTACGCTAAAAATATTAATTGGTGTGTCAATAAAATGTAAGAGATTGTGCCTCTCTGAAAAGGTTTCAAAAATCAATATGCCCTTTTAGAGTGATGCCCTCGATATGTTTATCTGTAGAGCATGAGCATAAAATTACTTAAATATTTTAAGCGAATTTCATTGTGCTTGAACTTTAAGCGCATAACCGGGCGACAATGAAATCGCGCACTTTAAAAACCTGTAAAGTAGTAATTTATAATGTCAACCTTTTCAATAATTACACGTCAGTTTGTCAGTCTATCTTGGAGCCAACTGAAAAAAATAACATTTTTGTTTATCGTGAAATAATAAGTCCAATTTGTACTGTTTTCTGATAAGAGATTACTCTAGCCGTAGTTTTCGATCATGCTTCCGTTACTTATTTTTAACAGTTTATTTAATAAATATGCATTTGTGTCAAATAAACGAACATCTTTCGTTTTAACATCTGTTACAACAAAAATCACAAAACAGCAATCAATATTAAATTTAGTTATTGGGAGTAATATCTGCTGAACTAGGTATTAAGTATAGCCGTGTCTTCTTACGTTTATGGAACGTTATAAAAAAAAACAATAAAAGTAAGCTCTACCCAGACCTTCTACAAATTGGCCAATTTTCCAGAGAGTCTGTATGTGGATCAAAAAGTCCGTTATAAAAAACGTCTCCATATCACGATCTACGGATGAGTCCTAACTGTCGACAATTATACATTTGTCGTGGTTGCCTCTACAAGTTACCAGTTACTGCAGTTACAGCATCGCGGTAATTGCTCTACCAATTATTGTACACGTGTAGGGTGTCGGTAGAGTAACGGGAGAGCGGTACTGTCTAGAGTAACTAAGCGATCTTTAAAACTAGTATGTCTCACTATGATATTTTTTACAAGCACCGTTATCAGCTAAAAGTACTAAAATTATGTACTCTTTTAAATTTATCAACTTATTTTATAAAAAATATTCAAAAAAATATCTTTTTGAGTTTATACGATTTTAATATAACAACGCTGTATTTTTACAAAAAAAAATCACATATATTAGAGAAGCAGGTTGCAGGTTTTAAGTACTCTTTTTACACTAAAACCGTAATACTTCAACTCCTACACCAAATATGTACAGCTAAACTAAATTTTATAAAATAAAATATCATTCTAAAGACATGTATTGTTTCTCGCAACAAACGAGGTATAGAGAATTACGCATCATCTAGGGTATTTCGGCAAATGATCGTCTATTTTGGTTTCAAAAACGTAATACAGTAATGGAGTACAAGCAATAAAATCTTCATAATTTCATAACGTGGCAACTAGAACAGCAGTAATTGTATACATTAAGTCTCGAGCTACCAGATACTGTATACCTACAGATATTAATATTCTCCTCACGTTATAAGTTTTTGTTTACATGACTTAGGCTCAGACTCCACCAAAGCGGAGACGAGCAAAGACATGCGAAGCTATTCAAAGCGATAAAATACGTTTAGGTGTGAGTGTGTCAGGATACAAATTCACAGCAAGTGTTACTCCCGTAGAATTGCGTTGCATTGAACTAGGTAAAATAAAGCTATTTATTCTATTAGTCATTTAAAAAATCATCCCCTGCTGCGCATCCTCACTCACCTCTGGTAAAAACGCAGCCTTATAAACCGTGAAAACATTTCAAAAATTGGAAATATTTGCTTGGTAAGAAACAATATGATCGACCGAAATTTTAATGTAAATATGATGTTTTTGCAATGGGCTCACTCACAGTCTACAATACTCTACTCAGCTTCGACATCTATGCTTCGGTAGAGTCTGGACCTTAAAGGCTCCTCACATTCCGTGTTACGTAATACCTGTAATGTACGCAGTTTGACGTGATTCCATATTTGTATGAACTCAGGTAAACTATTGCTTACATCATGATGTTAAATCACGTATTCTTGACCTCTTCCTTTTCATTAGTATGCTGGTAGGTTAGGCAGGGTATTTTTTTAAATTCCAGTGTAAAGTGCCAGTCGCTTATGATGATGTACGTTAGGTTTGCCCTCATAAATCCTCTCTAAAGTTTTAACTTTGAATAATTCAAAACTATAGTGGGGACTATGTCCAACAGTGTACGTTCTGGGGTTGAAAAGAAGAAGCATTTTCATACAGCACTGTGGTAAAGCTTTTGTTTTTTTTTTAGTTGTTTTTTACACATACAAACATACAATACACATACATACAAACTATTTTTACAGCTCGAGGTTGTTTTGTTTGTTTACAATTTAACATCAACTTTAACAACAGAATAACGATATAAATATGTCACAAGTTTATTATGTGAAAAATTCTTTCGCATCATGAATATTAATTGATACTCGACAAGTATTTGTTTTATAGATAATATTATACTCTAAAAATATAGGCCTATGCTTTCTATTAAGCGAACCCATTTATATGACCAACCAAACAAATAATATGCAAAGTGATATCGTTCTTGCATTTTTATGCATTTCACATTCCATTTTGAACCGAAATTCCGTTATAAGCCTCGGAACTCACAAACGACGTAATTTACAATACGAATGCCCGAATACTTTGACTCTGCGACTATTTATATTTTAAAGAATACGCGTGTCTGTCTGTTAATCGTCTTTAACGACGCAAGAATTAACTGTTACTTATTTGAAAATATTTAGAACGGTTTTTTATGCAGTAGGTAAGTTAAAACTGCCCACAAGACATTAATTGCAGTTTTTAGGATTTCGTACTTACCCAATAATATAATTTTATTTTTAATTTAATGTTAAGAAATGTTCTTTGACGTGAACACAGAAGTGAATAAATTATCTCAGTCATCATCATCTACAGCGTATACCATGACATGACATTTGTGTTATGTTTTCCAGAAGAATATATTTGGAGATACATCAGTAATGTAATGCGTCAGGTGCTTATTGTAATTGCTAAATATAAGTAAATGTTGGAAAATTCCTGTATTTTTTTGTGATATAACCTACCGTACTTAGGTACAGTAGGTTATATTGGAAGACCACTGACCACTGGTCTTATTGGAAGACCACTGATAGATAAATGGATAGTAGTAGGTACCTACATTTCCTAAGGCCGAAACACACATAAGGCGGGCGCGGGTCGGGCGCGATGCGGGTCGGGAGTACGGCATGTCTATTAGTAACTGTTTCAATAGACGACAAGAGCGGGGCGCCCGACCCGCACCCGCCGTACCTATGTGTGTTTCGGCCTTTACCTAGCAAATTCCAAGTTTGTCACGTAACGGAGTAGGTACTCAATTAGACGTGTATATATTTAGGTTTAAAGATATTTTTATTCCCAATTAAAGATAATACATCACTTCCATGAGAACACAGCTAAATATAAGTAATTATAAATCACAGTTCGTCGTCGCTGAGATAACAATTTTTAAATAATGCAAAAATTAACAACTTTTAGAACAGTTCACACACGCATACCCATCGACCACAATATAAAAACAAGTGGAAAAGAAAAAATATATTTTTTATGTATAACCGCATAACTTTTTACGTAGTTGTCCGATGTCGATATTTTTATTTTTATTGAAAAGAGTAAGTATACTCCGAAATTGGTCCCATTTAAATTTTATCGAAATTGGCTGAGCAATTTTTGCTAAATCGACAATATTGTGAAAAATGATACATCGATCCGTGCGAAATATACGCGAATTCTGTACATGGTTAAAGTTGGTCAAACCATTTTTTGCCAAAAATAATTATAAAGGATTGACTCTAAGATACCCAATAAAAAACTATAATTGCAGTCTAAAATGTCACTATTGTAGAAATATTTATTGACAGTGCGTAATATTTGATTGCTGATTGTTTATAATGGCAAAGTATTTTTGTGTGTCGTCACGCAGTTTTTGCAAACAATAGTTGGCAACTTTTAAACTGTCTTGTTGCCAAATAGCTCAGTGACCTGTAGAAGGGACTTTGCAGCTCATTAAACACGCATAATAATAACTAAAATAATGAAAAAATAAATTTTGTAAGTAAACTAAAAAATAAATATAAAATTAAGACGACCCCTTACAAAAAACAACGGGCTGCACTCCAGCTCGGGTAGCACGGCGAGGGAAGAAAACCCTTTTATCCACTTTTAATGTCAGCTGTCATTGGCAATCCATACTTTATTTCATCTTCGAGGGGATATAATGGTGGAAAGCCTATTGGTTCCTTTGCCGTGCTTCCCGTGCAGGAGTGCCGGCAGAAGTGAAAAATTGAACGTGTAAAGTAGGTACATACTATTATTTATGTAATAAAATACAATATCACACGCGCACACTCGCGCAATCGCGATGTATATAATACATTTTCGCCGCGCGGTAGAATGAGAGGGGGATATTACTTCCTCTCCTAAAACCGGACCGGACCGCCGCACCGGCGGTCTACTCTCTGTCCCCATCTTACGAATTTTTGATCATAACACGTGTCCTGACGCGGGTTAAAATTTTTAGCCATTCCAAATAGTGTACAACGCCGCTAAAGACGTTTTCACTTCAAAATAGTATTTAAACAAAGAAAAACAACATTTAAATAAAGCTTGACAAGAAACTTGATTGAAATATAGGTGAAAAAAGTCTTTACGATGCCACAGACAGGTTTAATAACAGTCGCACATACAAACACATATACTTCAAACTTACTACTTCAGGTCTCAACAACCCACAAACACCTAATCTAATGAACAAATCTCTACAATCAACTATCTTATTACGCTAATATTAGAAACATTCGAAAGAAACTCATCACATTTCGTTTTTATTGAGCACTCAGCATGTTGCAAGATATCTTGACAGGCAGCTGTCATGAAGTCATTAAATCAATCGAGAAGGATATCGCCTTAAATACTCGTATTAGGTATCATGCTTCACAGAATATTAATGTCCTATTCTGTATCTAAAGGTCAAATCCTAATTCGAGTTTAACACCCAAATACATGCAATTTTGGCCTTGACATAAAAATACACAAAATCTGCTAACCATTCTAATTTCCTGGCTAATAAATTATTGGAACGGCGCGGCGTCTCAAACGTGACCAGTTTTGTTACCAGCTTTACTTATTTTGTAAGACAAAGAAGTTTTATTCCTATTTATGAAATATTTAGTAAACTATAGAGCTAAATACTATGTTTATGGTTTCACCAACTGGACTGCTACGCGCTGTGAAAATTCTGTCATAACGATAAGTAATTAAATTTAGTTTTTCTTATAAGTAATTATATTATTTAAAGCGTTTTGCAAGTTTTTAAAATAACTAGTTAGCCGTGATATATTCTAACTTTTCCATTGGTGGCGTGCAGGTAAGTTTATAGTAGTATCTATGATATGTCTTAATAAACGTTCCGGCTATTACCGTTCATGAGATACAGCCTGGTGAAAGACGGACCGCGGAGTCTTAGTAATAGGGTCCCGTTTTTACCCTTTGGGTACGGAAGTCCTTAAAAAATAAAAGGTTATGGGATAGCATAAAAATCTAAATATCACGCGGGCGAAGCCGCGGATAAAAAGCTAGTATAACATAATGCTTTTTAGTAAAACTTTCTTAGTAAAGATTTGAAGAAGTAATTTGAATCTATTTTTTTAGTCTGCATAGAGAACATTTCTAATTACTCGAGACAATTTCAACATACTTTGTGAACTCATTGTTATGCCTTATTACAAATCCATGCTAATGAAAAGCAAATAGACGCCAAGTTCCGTGTTGGTACCGAGTCGTGCATGCGTGGTACACCTGTACCAGTTTATCACCAGATTATTCTTAAGATACCCTATTTTCTTCCATAGGTTACTCCCGCTAGAAAGAATGTTGTTGTTAACACAACCAGTATGAAATTAATTTAGCGCTAAAGCGTAGACAATAATACTTTGAGATATTTGAACTTAGATAAGTATGCTTACTTTGAGAATTACCTGGTTTTTCTAATCTTCATTCTGGCCAAAATGAACTTAAACTGTGAATTAGTTAGATGTTAAAATCTATAGTGTGTAGGTATTACTTGACCTTTTTACTATTATAAATACGAAATCTGTAATGGATAATCTTTGCAACTCTATAGAGTTGCAATTGTTTGCGTACGTTACTTAATGTTGGTTTAACAGGACAAGTACTAAGAAACATTTAGGATTTAGATTGTTTAATAGAAGATCCACTCATTCGAGAGGGGTTGGCAAGAAATTGCGATGGATCGAGACTCGTAGAAGGAAATGGGGGAGACCTTTGCCCAGGAGTGGGACAGTATAGGTTAATAAAAAAAAAAAAAAAATAGAAGATACGTCTGCCTGCGTCAAAAAGAAGTCTCTGTAAACCGAAAATCAATCTCTAGAGAAAAGTATCAGAATTTTAAAATGCTTAGGCCAAGAAAATATTTTTTAAAACATGTTCTCATCACAAACGTAAGTATCTTTCAACGATAGGCTCTGTATCAGAACCTTTGCGTCAGGTTGAATCCGCTAAATGTTTCATATTTGTTCGTAATCCGTAGCTAATGTAAGCCAAACAAGATTCAGGTTCTTTTGTAACTAAGTCGAGCACACACAGAACAGCTGCACACAGTTTGCTCTGTACGTTGCTCAACGTGTGCTGGGCCTCACGAGGTTTCGGTATTTCGACAGTTTTATTTGACTTACCAAATATAGCTGGATTTGGATAGGCTCATTTGCGAGGATTTACATGTACATACCTTTTCTATAAGGGCTGTTGTAGCCTATATTTACGACGGACGACCAGCTAGGTCTGTAATATTTGGTAAGTTTAGAATATTTTTAACAAAAATAAAATTTTGCAAAATGCTTTGTAATGTTTACTAAATAAAGCTATTGGTCTATAGGACTATACTATCCAGAAGTAGATGTTTATAACTGATTTTAAATTTAAAAATAAATCGACATTCATATCGACACTAGGTACACATGAAACAATGTAGTATAATATGTTTTATCGTTGTATTATTATGTCTTCTTTGTTTTTGTTATGAAATTGAAAGGTTGTGCCATCGATCGTATAAGTATGTAGGAAAGAACTCGCTAACAAAATTTGAAGAAAAAAATTAACTAAGTACAACTATTACATTTACTTCCATAATCTAAAATACAAGCTCATTTTGCTTTTTGGTATATGTTCTAAGTATCTTGTAGTGCTATAAGGGCTTGGTATATGTTTATAAATCAAAATGAGCATTACTCATTGAGTTGTAAATGCCATCCGCGGTCACCCATTTGAAAACTAATTTCATTATAGTGAATGTAACACCTAGACAAGTTACGCTAGAGCGGTATATATTGAGTGCGCACGACTTAAGTGCAAATACGTCATCAATCAGCCAACACCTCCAAAATTTGTTTACCAAGATGATTATCGCCAAACCCTTATAATAAGCTTAACCTCCATTAGGAATACCAAGTACAATAGAATCAATCGGAAAGTAACACATCGCTCCACATTGGGCTCCCGATCGATTCTAATGCGCGCCGCGTCGAAGGAGCCTGCCCATTGATAGCACAATGCCTGTCCTTGCCCGGCTGGCGACCGAGGAACATTACGAGTTGGAATATGCCATCCTCGTAGAATAGTCATTTGACATTAAACGTAGGTACAAATATACCATCCTCCTAGAAAAGTCGTTCAGTATTACAGGAATAGGCCAAATGATTTTTTTGGCGGCTGTGAACACGAGGCGAGTGGTTGCGCAGTATCAATATTATATTCATATAGAGAGGGGATATGCGCAGCTTTTAGCTATTTTGATTTAGCTTATTACAGTTTTATAGACAAATCATGTAAAACTCGTAGAAAAGTAATTCCGTTATGATTTTACTACACCAGAGCCTTGACCACTGTTGTAGCATTTCGGACAATATAGACTATATCTTAAAACCCTATGAAATACAATGTTGTATTAAATATTGCAAAATGTTATAATATAATTTTAGTACGTACTACAATTTAATAATACGCTTCAAATGATGCAAAATGAAACAAAACACACCCAAAACCAAATCAATACCTTTAATAGACTGCCTAATAGACTTTTTAGACTCCCTCGGTGGCTCAGTGGTTAGTGACCCTAACTTCTGGATCAAAGAGGCGTGGGTTCGATCCCCACCCAGGGCAATTATTTATGTGATGAACATAAGTGTTTGCTCTGTGTCTGGGTGTTATTTAGTTACTATCTATATAAGTATGTATTTAAAAATAAGTATATATAGTATATCAGTCTCTGGCAGCCATATCACAAGCTTTGCTTAGTTTGGGGTCAGAGACCGTGTGTAAAATGTCCCAAAAATATTTATTATTGTTTATTATAATATCCATTGCGGTCTCTACGAATATGTTTATAATTTTAATTGTCTCTGAAAAGAGATAGATAAATTATAGACATAGAATATAGAGATAGAGTAATGTCAGTTGGTTTATTTATCAATATATACTAAAAAATAAACCAACTGACATTTTATCCCATTCACAAAGCATAGTGGTTATTCCAGCAGATTTCATCATTCCATGGCGTCTAGTGTTCCCATTCTGAGTACGTTGTGTTCGGGCGCGTGCGTTGGAGGCTCTTCATTATGTTTATGTTTATGGACAGTAAAGTCGCGTGGATGTTTATAGTCCACACGATTTACTACTCATTAAATTACCTGACGACTGTCATTAAAATGTAATAGTCACCTACTGAGATAGTTTAACGTTGGTAGTCCTTGTTTTGATGCTTTTTAAAATAATTAATTAATAAGATTTTAGGTATCATTTTAGTAGAGATAGTACAAAGCAGTACATCATAATAATCCTTCTTATAAATCTTTCTAGGTAAGTGTGATGCTTAGACTACCCTACTACTACTACAAAGACATACCTACGTAACATCGGGGAGGATATAGTCACATGCATCTTCAATTGAGAAAAATAGCAATTAATTACTCTAAGCATTACTGGTTCAGCTAATCTTGACGGCACTGCTGGGTTTGCCATCCTTGTAAACGGCTTGCATCCAGCGTGATCCAACGGTCTTAAGACGAGGCATCGGGCCGAGAGACACGAAAACGAGTACTTTTGAATGCGCAATGTGAGAAGACGAATGATATTGATTCAAATTTAAAAATATCATAGATAAGGAATTTTTTTTAAAAATTTAATAAACCGGACAAAATTTTGAAAAGTAACCGACTTTATTAAAAACAAAAAATTACAAATTTCTCACCAAAAAAAGTTTAATAATTCGAATGCTCCGAATTATCAGTGACAACAGTCATTATTTTTTACGAATAAAATAGCCAGACCGCTATTCTATTGAATAGACCGAGAAGTTATTTTTTTAATGTGTCAATTATGAGTAAATAAATAAAAACTCACTGCCGCCCGCCGCTCTGGCGCGATCCCGTCGAGCGCGACCGCGTAAAATTTGTCCAAGTGAAGGGAGAATTTTCGAATGTTAGTACTTATATATTTAGTAGATTTATTTATAGAACATTTACAATATTTAATGTACCCTGAAACCTGAAAAACACACTAGGCCAAAACGCCTGTGCTGTGAGAATTCAGTGACTTTCGATTTTCTATAAGTACTTAGTATAATTATTTACACAAAGCGGTATATTTTTCTTGATGCCGATAATCTCAGTTATGATACCGGAAGAATGAATGGAGTGTTTCGGTATTATTATGTGGTGACAAATAAATATATACATGTCAGAATATATGTATATATGCTTACATCGTTTCTTTGATGAGCTTAATTTCTGCTGCGGTCAATTAAAAGTAATCTTAGAATCTTAGTTTAGTCGTTGGGATTTTTCCAAATCTTCTGTAATTATTCCCTGTAGTGTAGCAAAAAATGTAATCTTTTTTGTTTGATGGACAGTGACAAATTTTATAATTGCCGTCCAAAAAAAAACAATATCACGTAGCAGGAAGTCATATCGTGTCTAATCTTTGAAGATCGCAGTCCGAAATTACATTGTCGTTAACTAGAGGCCAATTTAGCCAATGTATTTAGTTGTACAAAGACTGTTTGTAAGCGAGGTAATGTTTTAAAAATAGTGGGTAACTATAACATCTTCTGGCTTGCCTTTGACTTACCTATCAGTTTTTGCAATCTGAAATTTACTATTTGTGATTGTTCGTAATCACTAAGAATAAAAATATGTTGCCCAATGCAGAAAATACTGTAAGTTTCATTTAATTTTCTGTAAGTAAACAAATTAATATAGGTAGCCAATAATAATGTTAAAGACCACCCGGTCAAGAGGAAGAGACACCCGCCTTACAATCATGAAGTTGTGGATTCAAATCCCCGGGCCCGTACCAATGAGTTCTTTGGAATTTATGTACGGAATTTCACACCACTGGCTTTTTTATGAAGGAAAACATCGTGAGGAAACCTGCATACGTCCGTAGAAGAAATTCGATGGCGTATGTGAATCCACCAACCCGCACTGGGCCAGCGTGGTGGATATAGCACAATCACCCTTCGTGGGTAGGCCTACGTCCTGCAGTGAACTATTAAAAAAGGCTGGTACAGTACAGTAAACAAATTAAAATTAATTCAGTAGAACATTGAGTCTTTTGAAATATTTGTATAACATGCCTTGTCCAGTACCAGAAAACAGTACTGTATGTCTGTTTGGTGCATACACGTGTATCATCATCACCCTCATTTCAAAGTTTTCTCACGATATTTACCTTCACCACATCTCAAGTTCTTTGTCAGGGCTGTTTAATGGTCTATAAAGCTGTAGATGTTTTATCTGTCCTTATACTTATTTCGTGGGTATTTGTCGGTACTTATTAAGAGTTGTAGTACTTAGTATGTAGCAGTGGGTAATTGTTTGTTCCGCGGCACGCTATCACGCCGGCGTGCCGAATGAGCCATGACAGTCGTTTCGCGTGCCCAATCTGATGCACGTGACGATACACGCCCCGGTTTGCTGTCGTGAAGGCAGCGAGCTGGTCCTAGTGTTGCGGATTATTGTATTCCAGCTAAACTTTGAGCACGTCATCTTGAACCCTAGTATTCAAGCTTAATGTGATCAAGTATTAATCAAGCTTAATGTAGAAAACGGTAGGCAACATCTTTTCAGTTAAAGGGAGAGTACGTAAGGGAGAAGGAGAGTAGGTACACTTTCGTAATATTTTTCTGTTGTTTTGAATACCTATCGTTAAAAATTAAGGGAAATGTTGTGGTTCTAAATTCATATAAAATTATGTACGAGTTTTCAAAAATAAAAAGAAAAGTTATTTTAATTTTTATTTCGATGTATCAGTTTATTGCACTTTTTTGTTAACTACAAGTTACTTTGTACTTATCAACTCTATTCACCCACTGCTGGGTATAAACCACCTTCTTCTTCTTGCCATTCTTTCTGGTCCTGCAGAAGTCGTATCCTAATTAAAGAAGTTATTTTGCTGATTGATAGACAATTAGACAACAAGCTATGCTATGAGAGCTACTCCTACCTGTCCGTAACTTCCCAGAGTATGATTAGACCTTAACCGTCAGTTAGTTTGACCAGAGATTAGGATCTACGCCGCCGGCGGTTGGTTAACGCCGCCGCACGTTTTGGCAATGAATTCCGCTACATTAGACGCTGCTTTATTATTTCAGTGCCTCTGCTGCGTAGCCATAGTATTTTGTCAGTTTTAAGTTTCTAAACGTGATATTTTTGCCATCGGTACATTAATCACGATATGCGACCTGTGCCTAGCAGTGAGTAGACACAAGCTGTATAGTTAAGTGAAACGTGATCTTTCAGACTGATTCAATTGTCATTACAGATTATAAGAGTTGTAAGGGACCTTAAGGTGCCTAACACTTATTTGAGCCAATTACAGATAACAAGTATTACTTTTCTAGTTAAACAGAACACTAGACTATCTCACTCAAAAAAACACTAAAACATAGTTTTTATTATACACTAGCAACCCGCTCCGGCTTTGCACAGGTGTATTATAAATATAAACGTTCCTCTTAAATCACTCTATCTATTAAAAAACCACATCAAAATCCGTTGCGTAGTTTTAAAGATATAAGCATACATAGGAACAGACAGACAGGGAAGCGACTTTGTTTTATACTATACTAGTTTATACCCGCGGCTTCGCCCGCATACGCAAAATATCATTATAATTTATAGCCTATGTGTTATTCTGATATATAAGCTGTATTATGGCAAAGTTTCATCTCAATCCGATCAGTAGTTTTTGCGTGAAAGAGTAACAAACATCCATACATCCATCCATCCATCCATCCATCCTCACAAACTTTCGCGTTTATAATATTATTATAGTAGGATAGTGATAGTGATGAAGCAAGGTTGGAAGTTTTTAATTAAGTAATTATTTAAGTAATTTACTTGACATGAGCCCACTCATTTCTGTATTTAATGAAACGTATAATATTTTCAGTAAACACGGTAAACATTGACCCCTTTTTCGGTTTTCCCGAACAAATGTTTGGTGCATTTTACTCGGTCCACATTGACGAATCCCTGTCAAGGTGAGCCCTGTCGACAAACATACCGACGTTTCCTTTGTCTCGTACAATAACGGCTGTAACAAAGACCCTTTCAGTGACCAGCCGCAATGTCGCCAACCTACCAACACCATTAGTACTAAAATTATGTAGCGCTCGTAGCGTAGTTTGACTAGGTGTTTGTCAGCGATCACCGAAATTAAGCAACGTTCCGCACGGTCAGTATTTGGATGGGTGACCGCGGGTGGCATTTTCCAACTGAGCGCTACCGTGGCTCGGATGACACGTTAAATTGTAGGTCCCGGTTGTTTTAACCGTTTAACCATGTCAGAAGCCTTCAGGCGGCCTAAAAACTCTGACACAAGGGCCAGCCACCCGGCCTATACGAACTTACTTACTTTTTTTTATGTAGCGCTAATTGCGGTGGTAGCACAGAACAGAAAGTAATGCAAGGAATTGGAGGAGACCATTGCCCAGCAGTGGGGCACTACAGGCTAATTATAAAAAAAATTGCACCCCCTTATTGTACCTGGTAACTAAGATTACTTAGACTTTTTGGGACATAAATTGGCCTAAGTAGGTATTCAAAAAACTAAAAAAAAAAGAAACAAAAATTTTCCACATTAATATAATCCTTATTTTCTTTGGAGGTTTTGGGTAACGTCCCGCATGGGGTGTTTTGTGCATTAGCCAGTCCAGTGCAAAACACGCTTAGGAGTAAGTAATCATAATTTTCATCCCGGCATTGATTCGGTTTGGCGGTTTCAGCGTAAATATGAATAAAATATTTTGATAAACTTTTGAAATTAAAATAAGAGTGTTATTAGATGATAAAAAATACTATGATAAAAAATATGTAATTGCGTGATTATTTTTCTTGACACTTTACTTTGTATCGTTAAAAGCCTAGAGCTGCTAAATAAACTAAATCAGAGGCCTCTAAGGTTATCTAAATACTAAGTATTTTAAGTATTGTAGATGTAGAGATATATATAATGATGAGTGCAGTAACCTTATTCTGGCCACGTACAAACAAACTTTGATATCCCAGTCGTCTCCCCCGGCGCCCCTGTACCGCGCAGGCGAGGACTAAGTTAAGCGGTAGGATTATAATTGTTGCCCCCAGACAGTAGGGGCAAGACGCTAATCAATTTAAAAGACGCAGACCACAGAGAGTGACAAACAGTTTGTTTGCATTTCCGAGCAGCCTGCGTAGCCGAAGTTGGTAAACAATGAGTGCGGATGTGTGCCCACAAATTCGTAATCAAACAGCAATTCATAAATATTTGCCCAGCGGACTGGTGCGGAAGAATTGAGTCCATCAATGTAGTGCACGAGCAAACAACCGCCATGAATTAATAGTAAGAATAGAAGTTGTACCTATAATAAGTCTTCATTAAAGTGTCATAGGTAGGTACATAATTATATCATCAATATACTAAAAAACTGTCGAAAAGATTCATAAGTTTATACATCGACTTGGCATTTTTTCATGAGTGAGCCTGTATAAACAGGCTGTTCCTGAACTAAACCCGGAAATTCAAGCCGGAAATGCTGGAACACCCTGTATAAATGGGCTCTATAACTGGAAATATTGGAAACCCCACCCTCTTGGTTTTTGAGATTTGGTCAATTTTAGAAATGTGACCAAAAATGCCACCTTACGGCACTCCATTTCAAGCCGTCCCTTGAGCTTTCAACATTATTTAATTGTAAAGGAAGTTGCCTAGCTTTTCTGAAAAAAATTTTTTTTGCCAGATTTACACATAAACATTTTTTGTTTCATGTTTGTGTCGTCACGCTGTAAAAAATATATGAAAGTACTAATGACAAGTTATTACAAAAGTTGGCTCAATTTATGTCATTTTTTAAAATGCTATCATACTTGGTACCGGTAATTTTAAATTAATTCTTTTTTGACGATTTCTTGATAAATTACCGCATTGAAAAAAAACAAAGAGTCTTTTTTTTACTAGAATTTCTATCAACTTATTGAATAGGCTTATGTTGCGTAATAAAGAGATTCACTTTGACCGATTTTCACTGAGTGTATGCACAGTTACCTAAAATTCATGCAACTAAAATGTACTCAAAAATACACACTGCATATTGGTGCGTCGGTATTGGACTAGTGTTATTTGACCAAAAAACACAAGACCGGTTTGATGCCTTAAATGTAACATTTAGCACATTATCGAATAAAAACAAAGAGTTTCGTAACATAGGCTGTTAGCTTGCATTACGCAAAAACAAAGGATGTGTTATGCGCCAGATAAGATCTATGCTACCTCACATCCTCGCCTCACTCTACTTTGTACACCTACCGATATTAGGAGGTTACCTGCTACAACACTGTTTTTAATAGCTTAGAAAATAATAATTTTACTAATTAATATAGAAGTGCTTAAAACTTAAAAAACATAGCGTTAAGAATAATATATGTATATTATTGTGAATTTATTATTCGTCATTATGGCATTGGGTCTAATTTTGAAATGATTGAAAAAATATCGTTGTTCCATAAAAACACAATAGTTAATCGACATTGCTGTCTCGTAAATTGACTTTCGGTACAATGTAACAGGTAATTTTTCTTCCCGCTTTCAGGGTAGGATAAAATCTACCCATCATAAATAATTTAACACTGGCAAAAACACAAAAGTAAAGTGATATCTATGACGCCGTAGTTTGATGGAGCAACTTTTACTTTACTAAAAGTAACAGTAAATAAAAGTACAGAAAGTACTTATAATAAAATGAGACTAAATTGTCATAGCTTTAAAATGAATCTCTACGTACGCATCTAGGCCATTATTATATTGGCGGTTACACCATAAAAATTCTAATCATTAAACGAAAATAACATCCTTTCTAACACGAAAAT
Organism: Hypomecis punctinalis; assembly: GCA_949316475.1. Lineage (NCBI taxonomy): Eukaryota > Metazoa > Arthropoda > Insecta > Lepidoptera > Geometridae > Hypomecis > Hypomecis punctinalis. The sequence goes on from OX438798.1 coordinate 23,747,173, forward strand.
CTCGTTTTCCAACTTGCTCCATCATTGCCTATCAAGGTAATCTGCTTTTAACATATCAGTGTTAATTTCACTCTTAACAAAACCCAATTTTATTTAATTAAACATTTTCGCAATAAATTACAACCAACTGCTTAGCATATCTATCAGTTTATGTTAAAAGAGAGCGTTGGAGTTGATACTTTATTTTTATAGCGGTAAAGTTGGATTTGAAGTAAAGGGTAGAGCTATAAAAATCTCGTGTCATGGTCTTATAGAGTAGGTACGCTATCTCAGGCATCATAGTTCACACGCTCTGAATACGCTGGCAGTAGGTACATTCAGAATGCTTATTTCAACGCAGTTTCCAACAAAAGATGAAACCTTTTACTTTCAATGTAAACTTCTTTAAGGTGTGAATCATCCCCATTATAAACTTTGAAACATCATTATTGCGACCGAAATGCTTTGAGATGGTTAACAATAGATTTAAGTGCGCGTTAAGTGATATCTAACGGTGCGTCTACCATTTTTTCGGTTTTGAAGGTGTGATTTATTTCTTGGTTGAACTGTGACCGATTTATCTATTTGAAATTGAGTTTTAAACTGTAACTCGTCACTTCATCTCTAGATGAAAAGATTAACAATGTGTTTCTAAGAGATGGATGTTGGATGCATCCTCGCATCGCATAGGTTTTTGAACTGTTACAAATATTTTAATTCATCTAATGTAGATAACGTTAAACTCAACTTTCAACTCTACTAGGCTAGAAACTCAACTGGTCAGTATAAGAGTAAATATCTAGCTTTTCATCACTTAATTATATAAAAATCAATATGCAAACGCTCACTACTTACTATGTAAAATTAACGAATAAAGCAATGTCAAGCCATAGAAATGGTCAGTAAATGTCAAGAGCTGCAAAGGTCGGTCGCAGTGACCTATGTAAAGTCAGCGGCTCTATAAACCCTTGCTATCAGCATTCTAGCCATCGGGCTATCAGATCCTCCGAGATAGGTACCACATAATGAGACGGGCTTTATGAAAGCCCTTAAGGCCGACCCTCCACCAACGCAGAGCTGGGCTGAGAATAGCAGAACTGTGTGCATTGTCTGTAATCTCACTGAATAAATACCATATTTGCTGGGACTGCATTTACTGTATCAGATTATTTGATAGTCCACGTCTACAGTCCATGAAGGGCAAGTAATCCATATCCATCACGCTGCCTGAGACATAGTAGGTACGGGTTGGTATATTATTTATAGACCATTATCATCGAAATTTTTGCGGCTGCGACAACTGCTCTACTAAGTGATTTTCAGTTAGGATTAGGTTAGGGTTTATTTATTTATCCGCAGCTTGTAGATAATATCACAGCCGCGAATAAGTTTATTCGGCCTGTAGATAAGAAAACCTCTGACCTGCTCCACTCCGCTCACGACTGTACTTACAAATACTATACTTACAAATTTTAGGTATATTTATATTTCACGTATTATAAGACTTCGCTTTGATGGAGTCTAATCCTTAAGAGCCCGGCCTTTAAAGGGCAGTCGGCTAATAAAGACATCCTTAAACCTGGACTTATTAAAACGTTACGTACTCGTAATGTCTGCATTGTCCTCACTTCATGCAGCTCACGTCGATTTGATAAGGATTCTGGTTGTAAAATGTATTTTTAGCTCGGTACGGCCGGGGCTCGGATTCTTTTGTGTTGGTGGTTTCGTATCATTGCTGGTTTATCTGGTTTTAAATGAGCGAGTGATAAAGGTAGTAAGGAATTGGTCTATTTTGAAAAAGAAGGAAGATCTATACGACGTTGCAATATTGTCGAAGTGTAGTGTAATGTACGGAGCCGGGAATTACCTACTAGACTTGTTAATAATATTGTACATTAACAATTAAAATACATATCAAACAGAGTTATTCTGAACTTCTCTAGATCTTCGTGACTATCGACGTTGCCCTTTTTGATTAAAGAATGAATGGAAATATCATCATCATCATCCACAGTCTTCTTTATCCCACTGCTGGGTATAGGCATCTCTCTTATAGTGTCAATGGAAATATATTCATACTAAAATAGTGTAATACTAAAACTGTTTAGACACTGACCATCTTACTATAAAAATTTTACGCACGATTTAGACAATTTTAACAGTAAATGGCACGGCTAAACAGTGCTTAAAGCGTATTTAAATCTTTTGTGGTAAGGCAGTGACTACCTAGACTATAAAAATCTGCATCAACTAATCCAAAAATAAGTACAAATGAAACTAACAAGAACATTTTTGTCCATAGAGAACATCCAACGCTGCCGGGCGAGGCAAGAGATTTACATTCCAGTCGACAGTGCGGCAGCTGGAGAGGCGGCGGCTGGCGGAGAAGCTGTCCAAGGAGGCAGACCTGAAGGAGCAGCAGAGGAAAACAGAGCTGGAGGCTATGAGGAGGTAACTACGTAGCCGATTGGTAAAAAAAAATATCTCATGAAATGTCAAAACAATGAAAGTCGCACTAAGATAATTGAACGGAGATCGAATCACAATAGTAGAAAAAGAAACAAAATCGTCTTAATTTTTGCGGATTAGTTATTTAACTGAAGATAGGATCAAAATAACAAAAATATCGTAACTTTGCAATCTATCCAAAATACTGTTAGTAGATATACTATTACTATAGCATGTCCTGTCCATCACAAAACGTGGCTTGTTTGATCGATGTTGTTCACTGAGTCTCAGTATAATTAAACCGTTAATTTTATTTGCAGGGTAGAGGAAGAGTTCCAGAGGAAGCGAGCCAGAGAAAAAGCTAACATCAGACAACAATTAAGGCTGGTCAGCAGTGGCGCAGCCAGCATGCCGGTTACCACACATCAAACAAAGGTAGGTATACCTACGTAAATATGTTCTCATTTTATGACTCATCATATGTCTCACGAATCACAATTACGGTGAAGAACTTTTTGATCTCATACCATTGCCATTTCACAATATTTCAATCTTAATGCTGTATGTTCCAGAACCGCGACGAGCCGGATGGCTCTTGTCGGGAGTCCCCCGCGCCAGAGCGAATCCGCGACGGCCGACAGAGACACAGCAATACTTCCTCAGAAATCAGTGGAAGAAGCAAAAGCTCCACGCCGGTATGTTGTATGCCTATTGGCTCTCAAAATTGAATGTCTAGAATGTTTTTCGGTACCTGTTACTTTTAGTTTTAAAGACCTCAATCAAGTTATTCCGTATGCGAACCCAACAAATACGCCGAGAGACAACTTTCTATCGGTTCTCCTTTTACTTGAAATTATCGACTAGCTTATATTAAGTACGTAACTGCAGCATCATGTTAATCATTTTTACGAGTATACTCTATAAATCATGCTTACCGGAACTACACAAGTAAGGGATATTTTGATTTTCTTCATGCTAAGTCAGCTGACGTACGCTCACCGCTCTATTGATTGCTGAAGTGAAGCTTTATCTTTGCATGATTGTTTTCATGGGTCTCCATGTATGCAGATCCGCTGCGTGGAAGTATCAGACTGGCGCGGGAGCGAGGCGCCGCGCGTGTACCGCGACTGGGCGGCGGCCGCGGCGCACGCGCACCCGCCCGCCTGCGCGCGCATGCCCATGTCCACCAGACCTCTTTACACTGGTGAGTGTCCCGACGATACTGCAGATTTAGATCTGCCAATAAGCTTTCAAACCATGGTGGAGGCGCTGTCCTTTCTACACTAACACGCAAAGTAAAAACGAAAAATGTTTCTAAGGTACAGCTTACTTGAAAAGCTTCAGTATGCTCCCAATCGTTTTAATTAAAATGGAAGTGACATGTTGTGTATGTGTATACGCAGACAGTAAATATCAGTATCTCTTTATGAACTATAAGAGAGATTCTAAACTGCAACAGAATTTGTAACGCACACTGAAATGTATATCACGTAAACGATTATAAAGATCGTTTTAATAAAAACGTCTTATTCATGGATAGCCAGTAGCAAAGCTTAATATTCTGTATGTACCTATTATTTATTATATACTTGCAATCATTGTAATTTAGCAAAATACTTCAGCGCAATAAACACCGTTAGGTACTGGTTGTAGTAATGTATTAAGGAAAACTCAATGCCATTACCATAGATACATGATTTTGTATAACACATGCATTGTAATTTAAGTGTCGGCAACCATAAACATTTCAAAGTACGCCCAATTTTACAATGGCACATACTTAGGAATCGTTCTGCATTGTTACCGCTACTAAAGCATTCTTGGCTTCGCGACAATGGGCTGCTTACAATACGATGTGCGACCGTCTGGTCATTTGCACTCATAATGATTCAGTGGACAAATTCTTCTATGGCAGACAATGAAGCAAATTCCAGTATCAACGCATTAAATTTAGGTACTACTACAACGTCGCTAGAGCGCCAAATTCAGCCATGAAGAAAACCGTACCACTAATAAACGGTGTTCTTAAAACTTAAATAACACCTTAATACGGCCTTTGTCAGCAAACGGGTGCTGATAAATGCGGATTTTCCTAAACTTATATGGAAAGCTGTTGACAGTATTCAAATACGCGCTGTCTATAAGTAGGTACCTATTTTCATTCTCTGTTGGTGGAGGATGACAATAGAGCTAAATATCCTTTAGCGAAATAACACGGAATTGAACTCAATGAGCTAGTTTGCCACGAGGGAATTTTAATGCATTGTCGAGTCAGCCCCTGGGTTTTATGCCCTAGTGCATAGCATCTGGGTCAAGTCACCATATCCGAGCCCCATCGGGACACTTACTGGCCCAGATTTCCCAGCCTATAATAGTCTAGTCTAGACAAACCGCTTGCGGTTAGATAAGCTAATTGATTAAAGCGAGCATAAATTGAAGTAGTGAAAGTTAGCGCAGACTTTTATCTTTTGCTATTTTTTGTGTTAAAATGACGAGCGTGGGTCATTTTAACACTGGGTATATAATGTTATTTATCATAATATCTCAGAAAAATAGTGAATGCCATGTGGGCTTATTAAAATTTTACGAAACAGGCGAATGATGAGCTTTCTTATACAGTTTGACCCTCCACATTTATAGGCAGACTCAGTCAAAAAAATAAAACATTCTCTGTACGGTTAGATGTAAAGGTACATGACATTTTCTGCTCATAAAGCACACTGACATTCTATCAACAACACAAAGCACCACGTGTAGAGCTCCCTATCAATTTGTATACCAAAGTGAACAAACCTATCTAATTATAATACATCATAAGCGTGTGACAGCGTGATAATAGCCATAGACATCGAGCGGAAGTGCATTACGGCGGCGGTGGCACTGTAACCCAGTGACACAGCCACTGTGGGCGCGCCGGCCTGGGCTGGTCCCGGCCTTGTCGACCCACATTTCTAATGGGAAAGCTTGGTGGAGCCTATTTGTAAACATGCTGTTGTAATCGCTCGGATCGACATGAAAATCCATTTCCACTGTCTATACATTTTGAACGCTTGTAGGATTTGGTAATGTACCTAATACCATACTAAGTATTAGCTAAAGTTTGATGGGGTGGGGCCTATTTGTAGTACTAGCACGTGGGCTACGAGCTCGCGTGCTAGTACTGCAACCTTGAGAAAGATCGCCAAATGCGATCGAAACTATAGTAGCAGTTTTCTACTAAAATTAAGCTAACTTAACTAAGATTGAGTAACACCTATGCTTTACTTAATTAAAATCTAATAACAATATTTGATGCGTTAGCAGTTTCTTCGTCTTCAAATAGGTACTAGTTATCATATTCAACTCTCCTTTCAACGGCTACATTTGAAGCATTTTAGTAACAGTCTGGTTCAAAAAGTATCAATTCCAGATTTCTCAATTTGAGCAACTAATTCATAAAACATAAAGCTCATCCGATTGTTGGGATCGGATCTATCAACGTCTGTTCTTGTCTGAATCACCACCAGCTACAGTTTAAAAAAGCCGCTGTGCCATCGCTGCGCACACTTCGCTTCACTATACATATTTCTCTCTTTCTCTACAGCAAATACCTGTGTTATTCCAGCGGTAGAGACAGAAGCGTTCAGCGGCAGCCCTCGCTCCGACAACTACCGGCTAGAGTTCGCGCGCGGCCGCTCGCCCCGCTCCCCCCGCACGCCGCGTCCGCCCCGGCTGCTCTCCGCGACGCGATCACCCTCCACTTCGGGGTCGGAACTCTCCCTGCGACAACCCATCAAGATCAGGTAAGATTTTAATGAACTTAATTGTGCTCAGTAATTAGTGCCATTATTGAATGAGTAGTCCCCAAAGTAGGATAGAGGCTTAGAGGTTCTGCAAAAACCACAACACGCACGATCTAAGATGCCAAAGTGATTAGTTACCTACCATTGTCTTGTAATTCTAATTCGTTTTGGTATAGTCGTTTGTTTCGTAATACTACGTACATACTTAAAATAAGATGTTTCCGCATCTTTAATTGCGCGTGTCATAAGACAGAATACAGTCACAATAAAACACCTATTTTGGATTTATTATAATCAGATGATAACAGACTACATACCTAATAATCCTTATTAATTAAATTCTAATAAAATTACCTCTGAATTAGCTTTACAACTGACCCTTGTGTAGGTACCACATTTTTGAGCGAGCATTTAATATTCCGATCCCAGAAATTTAACTGTAACTTGTATGAAATGCATGGTTTTAATGCTTGCTACAAAATTAAAAAAATAGAGTCTACGCCAAGTTTTATGACCATTCTCACTTTTTGCCATTGATAAGTACCGACAAAAATATCGTAGTGCTTTCGCTGTCCTAACTCTTTGGCAAATAACGATTTTATCCACTTTCTTAAGTTAGGGCGGTCATAAAATTCCCACTGGTATTGTAAGTAGTTAACCTTACATTCGTATGTTCCCGAAGGTGGTGACCCGGTAGAGCTATTAACCCCTTAACTGCCTTGCGCGCGCGCATACAGGTGAGTGCTTGCATACGGCTTTTTGTACCTACCCACATTATTTTTGTAAAATGATTGGTTAGACGCATGGATAATGAACATTGTAATAAAAGTTACTCTGTGCGATAATTATACCTAATAAAGCATGAAAGTAGACTGAAAACTGTAATTTATATGGATTTATATGATGGTTTGCTTTAACATTTTTAGGCATAAAATAATCATGATTTCGTAATGCTTACTTTGGGTTTAATTTTATATCCCAAAAACGTAATTATATGAAGTCAAGCCATTTTTTATGAACTGCATTTTTATGATATTGTAAATGGTGCACGTGATTTAACTATCTCTTTGACTACATGTTATAATATATTTTGCCTAGTAAAACATTTGTAAAAAATGTAATATTTCTGTGTGAACTGACTGTGTATGCCTGAATACTGCTAGTTAGCAACTAAGCTAGTTAAATATAAGACAATAAACAAAATTTGTCAAAAATGCTAATCAAACTTTTTTTAACGTAATTTTAGCAGTATCAGCAAAGAGTCCACGATAGAAGAGCCAGAAGAACCTGCCATCGTGCCCACTCTGCGACCCTCGGGGCCTTCTCGGGCCGCTCTCGCTGCTGTCTAAAATTTTTACTCAAGTGACAAGTAGTTAGCAAACCAGAACATTAGAGCGCATGCTAGCGTGAATAACTACTACCCTCTAGAATATGACGTTATGATATGTTTACGGATTAACCAAACGCACCAGCTACCTTCAATGAGAACCAGCTCTTGAAGACCACTTATTTTAGACGACCACAATATAATCAAAAATTCAAAGTTTACCTACTATCAAATATAAGCTATAGTTTACTTTTGGGGAAGAGAAGTATACCAAATAGTTCTGGAAAATAATCTAAATATACCTTACAGTTTTACGAAGTTGATCAACGGGTATGTTACTTTTTCCCAAAAGTAACATGTAACTGAAGATTTTCGATAATTTTTAAAAAAGTTTTCGCAAATTATTATGTTGTAATCATTATTAATTTTGTGTTAAGCGGTGTGCTTCATTTTTATTACAGGAAAGATTCGTTGTTTTAATGCATGTTTCAAAAATTTTAACATTGCTTAAAAGTGGTATTTTTAAAAACAAGAAATTATACTTACTGATGGCAAATGATATTAACAAAACTTTTGTTAGTAAATGTATTTTAAGTTCTTAGATATAAAACGTATTTTATTAACTGTAACAATAATTAAATCTATCGTCTTCCATTAAGCGAAATACTGAAGCTTTAATATAGACATAACACTAGAATTATTTTACATTAATACAGGTGCTAAATTATAGTTCGTTTCTTATATTCTGTTTGGTAGATATACTTACTTGATTTAGATGTCAATAACAACACAGAATGTACGGAGTGAACTATTATTATTGTTGTTCTATTGATTACTTATTGTGTCTAAGAATTGCATTTGTGTCTTTGTCAACGTTTAGTTTCGTTTTGTGAACTATTTCATTTTGTGTTAATGAGTAGCTTCGAAAAAAAAATGCGTCAACTGTTAAAAACAGTTTACTCGAACATTAAACTTGTTTGTAATTATCATCTTCAGCCTGTACATCGTCTACCGCTGGTCATATTCCTCTTTCCTAAAAGCTGCTCAATATGGTCCAGCGCTTGACTACATGTTCGCTCTCAGATCGAGACTTTTGTAAGAATAAATTAAAAGTTAAATTAATATCATGGAATCACATTTAATTCAACTGCATTCGTTCAAAACTACCACTACACAAGCTTAACATAAACAATAGGCAATTTTCCTTACATATAACATGCAAATTGTCACTAACAACCGTATACGTAATTTCTCAGAAAGCTGCCATCAGAAATGCCTAACATTTACGACGCCCTCGCATTTCCCGGCGTTGGGTCACCGCTCACCCGCTGACCTTTCGGGTAATCAATCATCTTCTATCCATTTATCAGCCGGCCCTAAACCTGTGAATTTGGTATATCCGGCCTATTGCCAGTTTATACGTGACTCTGTATAACAAGCTACACAAACATGAACCACCCTGAATTCTCACTTTAGTAATCTTATGGGTAATTAGTTATCTTTTTGATCAATAGTTATTTTTTAAACATCTGAAACAGCTGTGCTATTTTATTAAATTATTAGGGAAAATAGAATCCTACAAAAACATTTTCATGTGAAATGTAGCCTCAATAAGATCACAGTTCGCACTTTCAAAAAGTTGTCAGGTCTCATGTCATCTGAGATTCTAACTCTACACGCCCTAACTCTACAAGTCCTTACTCTACAAACTCTACAGCTTACTCAGTATATGTGACTTGGCCGTTTCGTTACAACAAGGACTATTTGTGTAACAGATTTAATGAACATTTAATAATTAATCTTCACTTTACGCCCAAGTGTACTTTACGAAACAGCCAAGCCGCATATATTGACTGAGGTGTAGAGTACCTACACGCGTTAGTTAGCATTGTACATAATACAAAAAATATTTTTGAAAGTTATCAGTATCGCAAGTAAAAGTGAAAAATACATAAAAATACCAAAGTGAAAATAATGAGATTAAAGGATGGTTACAATCCTTAAATGGAGAGCACAACAAGACCGGAAATGGCTAATTATATGAAATAAACTGTCGATTTTAAAACTAATCCTTCTAAAAAGAAACATTTTCTTTATTTTACATTTAAATACCTGTTTAATGTCACACTTGTATAAAAACATTAAATAATAAAGAATGTGGGTCAATTATAAAGCTGTTATCATCAAATGCGGATACACGTAATAACTGGGGAAGGCTCGGTGTAGAAAAAGCAAGGAGCGGCTTGACCGGGTTACAGTGACCACGGGTTAAAGCGGACACGAACTTTGATCGATGGTAGCTTTCATTTGTGGGTGAACTTACAAAAACATTGTAAGGAAACTTGTACCTGGGAATATTAGTTTTTCTTGTTAGTAGTTTTTTACCTATAATTTTTTAGGCTACAAATTCACCAGGCTAGTGATAAGATGAGTAGCAGGATGCGTAGCGAAGCCAACAATGTGGCGTGAGTTAAACGGAATTAAAATATATAAATTTAAAAAAACCTACGCTAAGTGATTTTGTTTGGCCCGCTGCGCATCTACTCATCTTTAATGGAACAGTTTTTTATCTCTTTGACAAATTACAATTCATGTAGGTATGAGACACATGAGGTGACTCAAAATTACAGTGACGATTTAAAACAGTCTTGTTTAGAAGTTGTAGACAAACTTCTTGACATATCCCTCTATTTTTCTACCTTTCTTTTCTCTTATGCAATGAAAATGTGATTAACCTGGATGCATCCCTAAAATACTACCAATTCTTGTAAATTTATGAGATGAAGGAAAGTTTGAGAAAGTTGCTTACTATTCCAAAATACCTATTACTGAAAATGTCTAATAGGACTTATCGCGCATTTAACTATTCGAGGTTCATTCCTAAGTATGAAGTAATATCCCTAATGACTTTAAGACAATATAGGTAAATTGCAAAGGTCACGAACTCGCCTCAAGTTCCATTAGACATTATCAAATGTTCAAATACCGAAATATCGAAAAATCTATAACCCACCCACTTTTTTACTAGTCGGGAAAAGTCATTTAAAGCTATAAAAATATTGGTGGATAAAATAAATATGCGTGACAAAGACCGACCAACAAAACCATTTTCATTGGTTCAATAAAATCATTTGGTTACAAATGAGTATGAAAAGTGTGTATATTATACTGGTACATAAATAACTAAGAGGTGCAATACAATAATATAGTTATTATACATACTCGTATATCGGAATATTTTAATTTAAATGTATGGTGAAAATAATGTTAAACGCTCAATAAAATGTAAATAAGATTTTTTTATATTTACTTAGCTGTATAATTTTTTTTACATGATTATTATTAAAGAACTTATATATTCGGAATAATACCTTATTTTAGAAATATTGAAATAATTCGTTGAGAATAATGTACATTACTCTGTATAAATGTCTGCAGATAAGTCTGTATATAGCGCATAAGCTGTAACTCTTAAGGTGCATGTACATATTATGAGAAACTTAAGTGATTGTTTATTTTTATTTTAATAAACATGTGTATTTCCAATAAACGTTGTATCAATTTGATCCTTATCATCCTCATATTACGTTATACCTAAATAGGACCTTCGCAAATGAATATCCGTCTTCTCGTAACTTTCCAAGAAAACCAATCGTAAGCGGCTTGCATCCAGCTATCTTGCGGTCGTCACCACCATCGATTACGATATTCTTTGAATATTTATTTAGGAAGAATCAGTTTCACCTAGACTATATTTCTATGCTATGTATATGTAAATATTATGCCATATTTCCGTGACATCCTAATATAAGCATGTGTGCTCTGTGCAGCATACAATAAAATTACTGCAACTTTTTTCCTGCATCAAATCAACAAAGCAAACATATTTTGGATAAATATTATTGTAATTAAATTAATAACAAAAAAACACCTATTTACTCATAAATGGTAGGTAAATAAAGTATTGAGAACAATTAACTGTCACCATAGATAGAGACGGTAATTAAATCAATGGTGGTCACTCAGAAGTTTTTGTTTAAACACATTTTTTACACAAAAGAGGTTGTTTATGAGCATAACTATTTCAAATCACGCTTGCCGTCATGTATTTGTGAGCATCACGCTATGCCAAGTTGAAAGAGGTCAAAGCTCTGTGCAGGACATACTTTGTAAAAATGGCTTTAAATAAAATATCTACCTATGAATAGGTTTAGTGAAAAAGTAAGGCTGCGGCCCTGGTAGCCGAAGAAGAATAACAGAGTGTTCCCAAAAACGTACTTGGAGAAATAACATTTTTTTTTTTTCAATTATATCACAAGCTTTGCTTAGTTTAGGGTCAAAGGCCGTGTGTAAGAAGTCCCGAAAATATTTATTTTATTAAATAAATAAAATAAATATTATATTTATTTTATTAAATAAATAAAATAAATATTATAAACTAAATTTAATTTTGAGAGCTACCATGGGTCGGATGACACGTTAAATTATTGTAGGTCCCGGTAGCATAACCCGTTTAGCCATCACAGAGGCCTTCAGGTGGTCTCAAAACTCTAACACCAGAGCTAGCCACCCCGCCCTATACAAACTTACTTACTCGTTATTACTAAATAAGAATGAATCAGGCCTCTACGAAATTTACGAGTACGAACTCATCTAAAGCGGCTTAAAAATACGGCGTTGGTGTATGACGCCTAACCACAGTTAGCAATCCAGAGCAAAAAAAGTCGATGATCCAGGGATAGCCTATTATACGAAGTTGTTTACATAGAAGCACTTACGATACCACAAGGAAATATAGTCCACTTCACTGGACAAATGGAAGTTGACGGGTTTCTCCGTAAAGAAATGTTAATATATTTTTGAAATTAAATTTAATAACCATTTTGTAGATAAACACATTTAAATGCACCACGGATCGGAAAGATTTTCGTGAGTCTATCTATACCTATCTACATATAGGTATTTAATTGGACAAACAACCCACAATAAACCAACCCCATAAGCAATTATTCACATACCTACCTACATGCATTAACGTAGTAGTTACTTACGAGCAGTTAGCCACAATACAAACAAATAGTTTCCCAAAGTAGGACATGCGCAAACCGCCCGACTTATCACTGAGAGGGAAAGTTTTCAGTTTCAGCGCGGGCTTTCAGTAAAGCGCAGTTCTGAAGCCGCAATATACTAGAAATTTTAGAAATAAACAGAAAAATATATATTTCTCGCTAAGTATTTCATAATTTGTCGTTATTAGCGAAGTGAACTCTACAGTTTCTACGACAACACATAGTTTAATTTGAAGAATCATATTTTAATTCAAAGAATCATATTTAAAAAAATATATTTATTATAGGCGTACCTAACAATTTAGTACAAGAAACTTACTTAAATAGTAATTCTCGGCTAAGCATCCTCAAAAACTATTACAAATTTATCACCTTATTATACTAGTGCAAAAATATATTTCTCATTTAAAAAATCTCTCCAAAAGTTTGTGTGTAAAACTTAAGGGGTCATATTTATAAAGCCGCGTCTACACGCCTCGATCGTGGCCTTTGAGGACGTCCCGCTCGGGTCCGGCGGGTCCGCCGTCCCGCTGTCCCGCGCGTCATCCCGCCAGTGCCTCGCGTGCGCGCACAAGGCCCGGCTGCCGGTGGTGCCGGAGCCGACATCCGCCCCGCCGGTGCTGCCGGACCTGAGAGAGATCAACTCGCCGTTGGCTCGGATCACGCAGCCGGCACGGATGAGCGCCAAGCCGGAGAGCGTCCGCGAGGCGCTCGAAGATCGGGATCCGAATAACTTGAATCAACACATACAGGTAACTACGCTACGATTACAATCAAATCTGTTAAACAAAAAATTACAAAAAATGGATAACACGAGTGTGTAAATAGCTCTCTAACTCGGTCACTGCCAATGCTACTGCGACTGCCGCTGCTCGTTTGGTAGGTAAATAGCACCCCACAAGGTCCGGCTGTCGTTGATGCCGGAGCCGACATCTGCCCTGCCGGTGCTATCGGACAAAGATATCAATTCGCCACTGGCTCAACCCAGATGAGTGCAGAACTTCGGGAACCGAATAATTTGAATCAACACATACCTACATCACATGGACACAACTTGGATTACCTCTTTGTGTTGCAAGAACCACCTATCCGTGACCACGATCGATGCAACTCGGTCGAAACATAGGGATGATGAGGAATTTATTTATCTCGTAATTTTAGTGCGCGATTAGTCCCGTAGTACATAGTAATAAAGCACATACATTACAAGTAACTTAGGTGTATAAGCTTAAAGTAACTACAGCAAGCTTAAAGTTACTACATATCCCAAACCTCGAAAACTTTCATAGCTCATGATAGAGACTTGAACTTTCAAAAATCTTAAGAAAGCTGTTATACCAATAAAGCTTCCTCCGGCTCTTTCTTCTTCTCTTATGATCCGACTTTTGCTTGCCTCTGAAGCAAGGTGAGGATGAGATAAAAAAGCTCTTTCCGTTCAATATATCGCTTTCCATTGCCGTCATTTTCATCGTACATTTATTTTTGGATTTATTTTTGAATTTCAAGAAACGGTTATGGTACTGAAATGATGTCACATTGTACAATACTTGCCCATCTCGAGGTAGGTAGTTAGGTACCTACTCAATGCTAAGTTTCCATAAAGGATTTCTTCACTACGCTCTACAATAAAGGCTAAGTATGATAAACGAGCCTTCAAAATACGTGACTATGCAAAATTTATCGCCGAAAATAGAATTACGCCACATGTGTTCGCCACAGGAAATGTCCCTACATATTAAATTTCTAAACACCATAAATAGGTGCCTAACAAAATGGCCGGGGATTGAAAAGGTCACACTATTTGTAATTGGTAATTACCATAACACCAAAATAATTTTCGAATAGCCCTCTTGAAATTCAAGTAGGTATAATTAATTTAAACTTTAGCACGCGACTGTTCAGACTTTTGGATTATGTTTTAACTTACACCAAGTACTACTATAAATACCTAGTAGGTATGTATATGTCGAAGCTTTTAGTGGTTATTTTTCAGTAAATATTTCATCACAGTAATTAGTCAACGTCTCTGAACCAATGAACTTTATTTGTACCTTTTAGGCATCGCCGTAGCCAAAACATACCAGGTTATTAAGGTTTGGTAAACTAAATGTTACTAAGTCTCTATATTAGTCTTGAGGTAAATTTTCCATCAGAGTCATAAGTCAACGTCTATGAAACAATTACTTTTATTTGTACCTTTTATGATCGTAGCCAAAACATTCCAGTGTTTATTAAGTTCAGTAAAGGTAACTAAGTCATACATTGGTCTCGTGTGGTCTAGGCATTAGGTAGGTAGGTACGTAAGTGCCCCATAAGCACTGCCATGCTAAAAACAATTACAGGGCAGTGAAACGGTTGATATGCAAATAAGTCCGAGGTATACCTACTTACTCATATTATTTTTGTAAATGCGTCATGTGTTGTGAAGTAAAACTTAACAAACCTCACACCAAATAATGATGTTGAGCAATAGTGCAGTATATCTCATAGCCCAGTGGATTTTATTACCAAGTTGATATGTCAGTGGGAATCGGTCAGATGGTAATGATCGGTAAGGAGCACCAATGAGCGATAAAATCTCTGTGGATAAAATCAAGAAGTTTTCGAATCCAACCATCAGCCTTAGGGCGTCGACCGCTGGACATAGGCCTCCCCTATAGATTTCCAATAAGACTGGTTGGAAGTGACTTGCATCTGGCTCATTTGATAATGATGATATCAAAGGATATAATGAGTTCATTATGATCAATACTGCTACGAAGCATACTAGAAAATAGGTGGCAAAATAATAAATTCTGATTACCTCAGCCGAAGATGATATAGCAATAGCAATAAATACTTTATTGAACTCAGAATACATACAGGAATTTTCTATGGTAAATTAATAAGATATATTAAAGCTATTGTGTAGATAAATACTTAAATCAAACGTGAATTAGTACCTAGACAAGAAAATCTGAATACTGGGCACTAACGTCTTCCACCGCGTCAGATGTTATGTAGCTAAAGTGAAAAGTCCACACAGATTGCACAACGAAAAACTTTAAATTGAATTAAACCATAATAAAAGGTTGCGAAAATCCTTAACGATATAACATGGAGCCCATAATAAAATATGCACCTACTCTACTTTTGTTTAATGAATCCCCTTTTGTGAAAAAACAGCATGAGCCTCAATAAAACGTGTAGGTATTTCAAATCACACACAACCTAACAAAGAGTCATAATTTCAATTACAAAACACAAAAGAATAATTCATTCGCAAAAGAAACCAGTGGCGACATAACGATCGCGTGACCACACGGTTAGCCAAAGGGGTGTGTATTGAGTAAGCTGTAACTGCTTTAAAATACCGACTATTGTTTCACATCTTTGGTACCTGTAACACAAAGCGGTAATCCATGATTCGTCCATGTGCTTATAGTTTGACGATACATAAAATACACATTTTTAACTTCACCTGTTCGTATTTCTTCTAGGAAAAATTTACATGCAAATATTTTATGTGGATGTTTGTGTACATGATACCAACTTGCAATTTCATAATAAAAATTACATCTATTTAAAAGGAATAATAAATTGTCACCGCATCGAAAGTTTTTGTAAACAAAAGCTTGATGTGTAGGATATTTTTTTGTTTTATTTCAAAGAACAAGGTTTATTTCGACAACTTTGGGGGAGGGGAAGGCTACTAATAATGTTTAAAACTCAGACCAAAAGGCGTAGTTTTGCCGGATTCATTTATTTCTTCACAACATTCTGTCTAGATTTTTTTATTTGGTCTGAGGATTACAAATATTTCTCAGGTTTGGGTGGGTCTCAGAAAAGTTTTGCGCCGTTTAAAACCGGTTATTCAGTCCTTGATTCGTAGCCATTGTACCAGCAAATTGCCTACTACTGAGGCTTGGACTTCTCTAATTAGAAACACGGCAGGGTGCTTTCACCCCGTCTGGGCTCTTATCGGAAAAGGTCAGCCGAACTCTACTGGCCTTTGGGCGCCCTTTTGAGGTAAAAATGACTTGATTGCAAATATTATGGACATTACACATCACACTACGAGTATCAAGTCGAACATGCTTAGTTATATTTATTATACAATAAAAGAGAGCTGCCAAATAAGTTAATTAGATAATAATTATGTCTTATGCAGTAGGATGTCGCCGGTTTTATAATATGTCTGTCGCAGGCAATTTGTATGATTCCGCCGTTTACATACGGCGTGGTCAGTTTAAAAACGCTCGCGTTATGTAAAATGCCGAAGGCAAAATGTATATTGCCTTAGCATTTTATATTATGCCGAAACATTTGATTGACAATTAAAACGCCGTATACATAATGCCGAGGCAAATTGAAGTATTTAGTTCTGTTTCTTACCACGCGCGTCGCTGTTGATCAAAACAAACAATATGGCGTCAAGTACCTAGTGGTTTTATGACCCAAGAAAATATTGAAAATACTACGTGTACAAAAGGCTTTTCGCAAAATACTTGTGATTTTAAAGACATTTATTATAGTGAATTAAAAAAAAGTTACGATTCTTAAACGAAAGCAATACACACGCCGTGGACATATTTCAAGGTTTTTCGGTACTTAAAAAATGCTAAGGTGTCCATAAAATCTGGTGTTCCGAGGACTCCTGAAATATGCAGGAGTCTTCCGATTGATACATATCGACCAAAGTTAAAAAATTGTCAGAGGATATCATAAGAGGCTGACCAATTGAAGTCGAAATACCTTATAGATAAGTGCTTATGTTGGTTAGTTAATGTTAGAGTATACATATTTAACGGAAGGTCCTGAACTCGTAATAAGGACATATTATTTTTGGCGCTTCGCGGCACGCTCGCTTCGCTCGCTCGGCTCGCGCGTTGTTGTCACTGTTCAAACCTAACCTAACCTACAAACTTTATATAAGTTTGACTTAAGGTCACTAAGTTTGGTTCATTTATCCTGGCGTAAAAGTCAATGTCAGTATTTCTCCACCCATATACTCTCACATCCCATCGCATTCCGAAGATCGCGGTTTAGGCAGTGCCCTACACACGTTTTCGTTTCGTATACTCCAACCGTTAAACGAACTATACTTATCTCGAGATTATAATCGATCTGATTGATTTGAATTGTCCAAAATTTTTATCTGTCAATCTAATTTTTCTGAAGTGTGTTTTGTCATGGTCACCCTAAAACTACAACCGACGTTGAAATTATTACAATTGAATGAGTTGTCATTTTGCCTTCGGCATTTTACATAACGGCGAGCGTTTTTAAACTGACGACGCCGTATGTAAACGGCGGAATCATACAAATTGCCTGCGACATGTCCACAACTAGTCGTATCGTTCATAGATTTACAATACAATAGATAAGAAACGCTGACGTATGTTACGTACGTTACGCCACGTACACTATGCTACGAGCGCTACGCCATGTACTCTACACCACGTAGGGTCGTAGGCTATGCTACGAGTACTATGCCATGTACCCTACTACACTAATGCTACAACCGACTCATAGGGCAAAATAGACACTCATATACACATAGATATTAAAGGCAATGATATTATTCATTAATGAAAAATACCCTTCAAAATATTTAGGTTAAGAGCAGTTAGCAGAGCGAATGACTAAGAATGACTTTTTAAAAGCAAAATTGGAAAAATCAATCAATTGGTGAAACAATAAGTTTTCCGGTTAGTTATGACATTGACACACTGAACTGTTTTCAATCAAATAGCTGTACACGTGTTGGGTTTCAAGTTTGTAGGTATGAATTTTACGAAATTGAATCGAATTGAATCTACGAAAAGTATTACTTATAAGTAGGACATCAGTCAACCTTCAGTAAACAGTTAAATAAGTTGCTATCACTTTACCTCTAAATGCACATTCATGTACCTACCAATCATAAAATCTGCAAAATATACAAAGACCTATATACCTCATGCATTATTTTCCTAATATAGGCCGAATCAAAAAATTAATTGCGTCTGTGAACAAGACGCAAGTCATTGCGCAGTATTAATTTATTCATAATAATATGTCAGCGGCGCAAAGAGAGGATTTGCGTATTGCGTACAGCTTGCACTCAACTACATGGACGCCTTGATATTTGATTCGGCCTATATCTATCATAAATTAACAAAATATTAAAATAAGTAATTTAACGCAAGAACTGAAAAAAAATCTTACTTACCTACTTCTGGAGAAAGTAGTAAACCCTCTAATTATAACGGCACTAGTTAAATGTTATTAAGTATACACTAAAATTCCACTATTTTAAAGCCCACGTAACGTACCGACGTAAAAAAAATATTTTCAATATAAAAAAATAAAACCATAAATCTACAAAAATAATTTCCGACGCAAGAGAAAAATCAGTCATATGCAAGGATTTTGTATATCTATAGTATATGTAATATCGTCATATGTAATAAAAACATAAGAAGATCGAGTTCGAACTCAAAATTTATTCTTTATTTAAAAAGTGTGCCCGCGCCACGGTTTGCGGCGCAATGAAATCGGACGCGTAGAGCGACAAGGAGGCCGGTAGCGCAAGAGAGCGCGAAGGTTCGCCACACGTCCCTCGAAAAAATTATTGCATGTTTTTGAACGTGACAGTAAAATAATCGGCCAAGTGCGTTTTGGACTCCACAGAACAGCGAACTACTTTAATCTCTTCTGTGTCGGACTCACACACGACGAGCCTCCTTTATACGAGGAGCCCCTTTATTTATTTTATTTCAATTTATTTATGACTAAATATATTTTCAAGCGTCTACTTGTTGCCGCTATATAAATCGAGCAAAAAACTAAAAAAAAATACGTTTGTTGTATCTATAGGAGCCTCCCTTCAATATTTATTTTAATTTAATTTTTGTTATTAAATATGCAACTAAATATTCTATGAATATTTCAAGCGTCTATCTATTGCCGTTATTAATATCGAGCAACAAACGGCAAAAAACACAATATATTTATATTACATAGGTACCTATTACATTTTTAGTATTTGTTGTTATACTTCTTCTTATTTTATGTTTTGGCGTCGCATTGTTGCGGATTTGCAAGTGTCAAGTAGGTATTAAGTTTTAATAATTTTTGATAATATTTTATCAAAATAGTCATGTCGACATGAGATGCAGCCTGCCCGGGTAGCACGGCAAGGGGAGAAAACCATTTTATCCACTTTTTGTGTCAGCTGTCAATGCATAGGTACTTTATTTCCTTTTCGAGGGGAAATAATGGAGGAAAGACTATTAGTCCCTTTACCATGCTTCCCGTGCTGGATTACTTGAGACAGACAGACGGACGGACGAACAACGAAGTCTTAGTAATAGGGTCCCACTTTTACCCTTTGGGTACGGAACCTAAAAAATAAAACATGTATTTGATAGGTACCTACATTAGGTCATATATTTTTTAAATTCATTGACTTGTTTGTCAGGTGGTATGGGACGACATAATAGGCGAGCCGGAAGGCGCGCGAAGCCCCGAGTGCGCGTGGCGCCTTGCCCACGGCTGCTTCCGCCACGCTCGCAACTGGTGCTACACGCTGCTGGCAGTCATCATCGCTCCTCCCTGCGCCCTGATATTGGGCTGCGGCTTTGCGTGTCTTGCTTTTGAAGTGAGTACTTTATCAGCAGTGGAGGAGCAAAAAGTTTCTGATCAGAGAATTACAGACTATTCACATTAGAGTGCAGACCTCCTTTGCAGCATTGATTTTATTACCAACATCTAGTATAAAGGTTGGTTGTGACCAAAAGAACATTTGGCAATCCATTGAAAAATAATGTAGAAATACTTAGGTATTATTCAGGACTACCTATTGGTATCATATTTATTTACCTACCTGTCTAGCCACCTACGAATAAAAGATAATAGACAATTTTACTAATGAACTTATAGGATTATGAACTTACATAATAATGTTCGACGGATCAAACCGGTCAAAAATAACAATACGAACGTTTCATAAAAATATGACTTAAAAAGAAACTGGCCGGTTTTTTTTTATAGAGAAACACATAACAGTACAAGCTCGAAAAATACTATCGGACGCGGCTTACGGACGCGACTGACAGCCGCGACCTAGACTATGAAAGTACACTGAGCCGTGCACACTATCGGACATAAAGCTCGAAACATACTATCGGACGCGGCTTACGGACGCGACTGACAGCCGCGACCTAGACTATTAAAGCACACTGAGCCGTGCACACTATCGGACTTAAGTCGCGGACGTCACTGTCGGACGACCTTGAGCGTTCGGACGTCCGAGAGCGATCTGGCCGACGGATGTTTTAAGACTGTGCACATTGCTAAGTCGCGGCTGTCAGTCGCGTCCGTAAGCCGCGTCCAAAAGTATGTTTCGAGCTAAAAGCCGGAAACGTATTGTTTACATAGCCTGGTGACGTCATTCATGACCACAGATTAAAATAATGACATCCATCGATTTCGTAAGATACGCGCGAAAGTTTTAAACTGTAATATTAAAATGCATTTTTAAAGCACTTAACGATTGATTTTTTTTTTTTGTATTTTTAGTGGTTTATTAGACCAACAGAATATAACTGAAATCCTTTTTAAAAATGAATGTAATACCCTATTGCCCATCGAAATATTCTAATCAAAAACTAGTATTGTGTCGCCTTGCAACCCTGAGTCTTAGAGCAAGAATATCTTGAAAAGTCTATATTAGAGACTAGTCGCAATCTCCTGAATAAAGTCACCTATTATTTGGTTGTTTCTCTAATTTCAGCAAATATGGTGCACCGCACCTTGCCTGCGCTGCGTGAAGATCTACTTCGCATCTCTGCGGACGTTCATGTCATCGTGCATGGCGGCCACGGTGGTGCCGGCGGCAGAAGCAGTCGGCCACGTGTGTCGGCACGTACGCGTCAACTTACGACACGACGCGCCAGACGAGCGAGACCTTCTTGTCGTGTAGACCGAGCTTAAAAGCGTGTAATCTTTTGGACATAAAATTATCAAACAGCAAAATAATCCCAACGTTTTCGAAAGAAGCGAATAAATGTCTTATTATTGAGCAAATATAGCAACTACTGCATTATCACAAATGCGAAACTTTCAATTTGCGTCTTCGTGTGCTAGCACTTACAATGTACGTCCTTATATGCCGACACATGTGCGTCAACTTGTGACACGACGCGCCGAACGAGCGAGATCTACTTGTCGTGTAGACCGGGCTTGAGGGACAAAATCAAACTTGGCGGCAGTGATGTTAGCTACATGCTGCTGATACTTACCCCAATCCTAACTGAAGCGCACAGCTGCACGAGGATTGGGTTGTCCGCAGCTTGAAGCTAACATCACAGCCACCAAGTTCTGTGTCTCGGCCTATAATAGCTTCGAAGAGTAAGATAGTCACGACGCCTCGACTATTCGACCGACGAAGCGACATAGCAAGTATCGTATTGTCGACTTGCAAGGCACGCACGTTAACTTTCGGCATGACGCTCTCGACGACCGAGTCTTTGTCGTTTTGTTATGTAGTGTAGATCGTAAATCCAGACAATTTTTTGTACATAAGTTAACTAGGCCCCCTTCTTACAACAAATGCTGACAACTTAAAATTATGCGAATTTATATTTTTTACAGCATTTTACAAATGCACATTCAATATTCATTTTCGTTTGCCGGCTCGTGGGCGTCAACTTGCGGCACGTGCCAACCGGTGCACGGCCAGTGTTGCCAACCCCAACCTAGACTACAACTGCAAAGAATATTTAAAAAGTTGTAAATTCCAACTTTAAAATTATAAATCTACAGTCAGCAAGCATGGAATCTTCAAATGTCATCATATCGGCTTATATAGTGTGCCGATATGATGACATTGAAGATTCCATACTATCTATTTCGCGTCATTGTTATGTTGTGAATAATTAATTAGGTCTAAGTACCTAATATTTCTTAATACTAGATCAACATAGGAATATTGTTGTGTTACGTACCTACTCGTATATCTGTGAGCATTATTTGTCGTGTGCCTATTGTTGTTTAAGTGTTTTATTATTTAATTAGATAAATGTCCAATGAAAAACGCATCGTACCATAAGTGCCTTTAAATTGATAAGTATGTCATTAATAATTCTTAGATAAATCCTTGTTTATTTACATTTTTCATGTACCTAGGTTTAATATGTTAGGTACGATTTTATGTCAGATATTTTTTTTGATTTGCGCCTAACAGATTATGTGTACCTACCTACCTAATTATTACTGTGTGCTCATCAAGATTTTATTCAGAATAATATTAAGTAGGTACCTATATACGTACTGTTATTTTTAAGATTAGGTACAATAAAAAAAACAGTGCTGATAAAAAATAAAACGTGATGTTAAAAAATACTCCAAAACATCTTTCCTCTAAGTACAACGTAGCAGATATCGTGGTCTTGTCATTAATTGTAGACAATTATTAGGTATCTATTTGTATTTGTTCTAAGTACCTACTAAATTATACAATTCACTCAAATGATTCAGCTTAATTAAAACACATTTTCCTATAAAGGGTTATCAGCTTACCCTATACCTACTAAATCGAAAGGGGGTGATTAAGACTATCATTACGAACGTTTCCTATAGGACCAACTTGGAATCGACATAATGTATGAAACAGCTGATTTTCTTTTTTCAAATGTTTATTCGGTCCTATCGTAAAAATTGTTCGTAATGGTGTTCTTAATATACCCTTTCGGCTTAGTATACCAGTTCTGAATATCCTTTTAGAACTGTTTTTAAATAATTCGTATTTTCTAAAATTAGGTCATTCATAATACCCCAAATTTTCGAAACTAACTGGCACCAAGGAAGTTTCATACAAGAACTGGAATGATTACGAGCATCCCAAAAACGTTCCGAAGAGTAAAGCACCAACATTGGAATATATCTCTTTCTACTAGTGTATTCATATAATAATTTCATTTAATAGGACAATCTACAAAACACTAAGTATATACCAATAAAAGAATGAGGGAAATCATTTGTATTTCAGGTGGGATAAATCTGAAATTCAAATATTATTAGGGTTATCTGCTTACCCTGTATTAAGTAAAAATAATTGGTTGATTAAGATAATTATTACGAAGGTTTACTATGAGACCAACCCGAAATTCGAGAAAAAAAGCAGCTGAAAGCAAACTGAAACTAGGAATCGACAAAATGTATGTAACAGCAGATTTTTTTCCTCAAATTATAGTCTAGTCTCAAACTATAGCCTTATAGTAAACCTCCATTCGGCTGAGTACATCAGTTCATTATAATATTATCTCTACACCATCATCTTAATGTCCTCAGCGCCTCCCACCCGCTAGTAGACATCTTTGCCGACGAATAGACAACAATAATTGCTAAAAATATTTTTTCATATTGCGAAGAAGTCAAATTGTGATCTCAAAATATTCCTAAAATTTTACGGTAGGTATAGTTAGCGTAAAAAAATAATAACACGTTGTTCTTATAACTTTTATTTCATGTTTGTATTTATTCTGTTCTATTTAATGTAATTTTTTAATTCGTAGTCTATAAGGATAAAAAATATAAAGCCTAGTATTAAGTGCTGTAAGTTACATTTTCTATAAATAAACAAATTGAAAATCTCGACTCGCTCTAGACCAGTTTTGCTCATATTTACAAATCTTGTTAGAATATACTAAACCATCTTGCGAAATATTATAAAAATTAGCTGATAAATAGCGCGACAGCAAATTATATCTACCCGTAGTTACCGAGCTGTACTAGTTACTAAGTACAACACCAGTTCATTATTTTGCTATTATACAAGAAAAGTGCATAGTTCATAGAAGTAGGTTCTTAATAGATTACAATGACTTACTAACGTACGTAGTATTAGATTATATATAAGTAGTAATTACTTCTCTCTACAACCTAACATCACATTCCCGAAATGTTTTGTAGTTATTGTCACCCTACACAAGAAATTTGTAAGTAAACCAAGAAACTTACCTAAAAAATGAAATTCCACAACCCGCATAAGCTTCACTATTACAGCCTTTAACGCAACAATTTTTCACCATTTTTCAACTTATAAAAATATTAAGCAGCAAGCAGAATGACGACTTTTGCATAAATTATCAGCCATATTGTTTTTGGAAGCGCTATAGGTGCGGCCGTGCGTAGTTGGTAAATTACTACTAATTCTACTAATACGAAAAAACAGTTATTGTATTGCAAAAATAATTACGTACCAATTTTAAAATCAGAACATTATCGAACTTATCAGGTTAATTAGAATACATTTTATACTAATCTATTTATCAACTTGTACGATTAAATGCGATTTAATGATTACCAGATAAATGAGATAATCTACCATCCAATAGTTTTATTAATACTGGTAAGTTTCGAGAAAGGGACAACGCCCAACAGTTGTTGCTGTCCTGCTCGGAATGTTT
This sequence comes from Hypomecis punctinalis, assembly GCA_949316475.1. Classification (NCBI taxonomy): domain Eukaryota; kingdom Metazoa; phylum Arthropoda; class Insecta; order Lepidoptera; family Geometridae; genus Hypomecis; species Hypomecis punctinalis. Next base: position 23,772,212 of record OX438798.1, read on the forward strand.
TTCCCATTTGATAAGTAAGAAACAAATGTGAACCTTTTGGCTATAGAAAGAAAGAACATTTTTCTTTTTAAATTTTGCTTCGTAAGCGTTCCAGTTCTCGTATGAAACTTCCTTGACTGGCACAAAGACAACAATAGACCTCTTTGCTCTTTTCACTGATAAAAAAACTTAATTAATTTAAAAAGCATTTTTAGCGGGAACGTTCTGGACTGGAGTCGCGAAATCAAATTAGGTACTGATACTAAACAAAAACTTTAATATAATTTTATATTGAAAAACTAAGTTGAATCATTATATTTAAATATAATGAGCGAGAGTAAGTCTGATGGAACTTCCACATCAATGGTGGCACGGCCGCAAGCCTCCAGCAGCAACTCGTCAGGAGCCAATCAACAGGACAGCCATTGTATTATAGCAAAATGTCGAAGGTCAGTAACCAATTTCAAATATTTTTCATCCAGGTATACACAAATACATATTCTATGCATATTCTAATGTAAAGTATGAACGGAAATGTAAATACATAAATGTATATTTTTAGAAACACTGAGGTGACCAGTAATTCCATTCTAAATGCGCAACAGGAATCAAATGAAGAATCTGACATCGAAGAGGTAAAAAAGTATAACGAGGACTACTTTCTGTTACCTACGCAATAATTACGCAACTTAAAAGAATGACGTCTTAAATAGTTCAATTTGGGATTTTTAAACCTTCCTAATTTCCCCATAGTTGTGGCAACAATCATATTGTACTTAGTCATGTCAGTTATAAGCCGAATTATACAAGTGGGCGGATGTGAAGTTAGCTACAAGATGCGCGAAGAGTTTTGGCGGGAACGCGGAAAAATCATATCGCCTCATTGTATTATTTTGTTAAACTTGTGTTTTTATCAGTGATAATTAGTGAAAAATTGTGGTATTTCGTTGATTATGAGCTGATTTATGAGCATGAGTGTAGGCAAGTGATATAATGTGACGTATCATGTTGTTCCGTGTTGTTACCAAAACTCCATAGACGCCTCTAGTAAAGTCTCCACTGCTTTACTGAGGTATGACTTGGACTATGTTTGGACTTGACAGCGACTTTATTGGACTAAGACGAGACTACGACAGGGACTATTTTGATAAAACATTATCAAAAATTATTACAACTTAATACTTGACACTGGCAAATGCAAAATAATGCGACGCCAAAACTAAGAAGAAGAAGAAGAAGATGCGCGAAACCCAATAACTGCGCAGCTGTATGAGAGCTTCAGTCAAGATTGGATATTGCGCACTTTGTATGTAACTTCACATCCGCTGACTTGATTCGGCGTTTACGACTCTATTCTTTTTCAACAATGGAAAAATAACAATTATATTTATTTAGCTTGGACAGAACTTTTTTCCGCTTTTTAACCGTCTTCTAAAAAGAAGGAGGTTCTATGTTTGTCTGTATGTTTTTTTTGTATGTTCATCAATATTTTGGCTAAGTAATTGCAAACCGTTAAAAAAATATTTTTAAGTTTGAAGGGTCCCATTTAAATGATATCGAAATCGGCTAAGCCATTTTTGAAAAATCAACACTAATTGAAAACATCGATTCCAGCGAACTACCTATTCGAATTTTGTACACGATTTAAGTCGATTGTGGCATTTTTGCGATCAATATTTGATCGACAGTTCAAACCCATTTTAATTTGAAAAACAACATTAAAACATGGATTGTCTGACAGATATTTTATTAACATAATTAACCATGCTTACGTTCAGAAATTGCTAGTGGTGGTGTGCCGCGCGGGGCGACTGGGCGCGGCTTACTACACGCTACAGACTGGAGAGGTGAGCCCCTACCATAACTAGGTACTTATTAACACTAAGATTTTTCTAGTAGGTCCATCCATCCATCAGTCATAAGACGTCCTCTGCTGGACAGAGATTGCTTATTGGAGATCCAAAGGGGCCTCCCATAAGCCTCTACAATAAGACCGGTTGGTAGAAGCTTACATCCAGCATGATCCTGCGCTAAGTTTTCTAGTAGGTACTTCAGTAGTGTAGGTCGAATCACACAACTTGGAGATTGCACCATTAGCTACAAGCTGTTTATAACCCAGTTCTGACTGGAGCTCACTTAACAGCTTCGCGAGGATTGGGTTATCCGAAGCTTGTAGCTAATATGACAGCCGCCAAGTTGTGAGATTGGATTTATAATAGTAATTTAATGGATCTGCATCAAGAAAGCCATATCTGTAATGGCTCCCTACAATTTTTATTATTTAATTTGATTCAGTACACCTAGTTAGCAAAAATCTTCATTTGTTTCCTTAAAAATCGTATAACAATTAATAAATAATATCGTAGGGGCGGCTTTGTGGCGAGCCGTCGGTGAGTGGCGACACCGCGTACCCTGATTCCCTGGGGATAAATGAGACCCCTGACTCCTCTGTTGCCTTAACTGGCCGGCTTGGAGTGGAAACCGCAAGAGCTAAGAACCTAAGCTCCAGGGTGGAAGTGTTAAAGGGCACAACGCCGCTAGTAGCGTCTTGTGAAAGCGCAGCACACCTCTCGACACCCTAAGCCGTCCACACCAATGTTGCCCCTCTGGCGCCAAATTACGGTAGCCTTTATGGGGGGGGGGCACATTTAGTGGATGGCAAGTCACCACCCGCCTAAATATTTTGAAATGAGGCATCACTTGGCGGGTGCCGCACCTCATTCCATAGACCAGCTTATAACCATGTAATAATTCATTAAAATAGCCTAAGAAGTACCTATTCCCCGCCTTTACAATAGTTTCCGTCTTCCTATCACCCAAAAACTGTATTTTTTTACTTAATAATTGTAAAAAGGTCTCTTGGTGTTGGTTTCGGCCCCATCAATACCCTTCAAAGATCCGGGGCAACCCGTGAGTTGTAAAACAAATAAAATAATATAGTCGCATTAAAAACTTTAAAATAAAAATATCGTATAACAATTAAAATAATACAGTTGCGTTAACACTTTTAAACTCAGCTAAATTATAGTAAGTATATCTGAGTCTTAGTACTAGGGTCCCGTTTTTACCCTTTGGGTTTAAAAAAATTAAGCTCAGTGCCAGACAATACGCTCTGACTACTCCATATTTTATGGCACCTTCTCCAGCTATATAGAAGGCTCTTTTCTCCACTCCAGCTATATATCTTAGAAGAGATAGTGGACAGGCCGCCCGAGTTCCAGATGTTCCACAGCCTTTTCCGTCAAGTAGAGCCTATCACGATACTCCTGGACGGCAAGTCGCAAGGAACCTTCGTACAAATGGTCAAAAAGACGGTCTTCGAAGGTACTGACGAAGCTAGATGCAAGCTGATATTTATATCGACTAGGGAGTACAGTGAGTACCTTAAAGCTCTTTCTAAAGAAATTAGTCGATTTTTTCATTTAGGTACCTACTTGCTCCATTTTACCACGTTCATCCTCTTTTTCTCCCTCGAAATATCTCACTCTTTTGTCGGTTTTTCTTAATTTCATACGTAATTTACAATTCCAAAAAGTAAACCCAAGGGTGGAGCATTTATACAGCTGTTTCATGAAATAACGATCATATTCTAGATTATCATTGTAATGTAGGTACCTACTCTACTACTATTATAATTATGGCCAATTTTCACTATAGGCCCAAAAAAAAATCGAGAAAATAAAGACACAGCTGTTTAGTTGAACAGTTCAAATGAACAGTTGCTTTTGTAAAAGTCTGTCTCAAGAACTCATTATTGTTCGTGGTATGAAAATTAACACGGGAAAATAAAAATGTCGGACACCAAAACTGAATACTAGTACAACAATTGTTGGTGTTATAGCTAATAGCAATCTCTTCCAGCACCCCTATCACTCAATCTATCAATAGGGATGTTTACAAAAAAAATATAATTAGTCCGTCAAACAGATTGTCAAAAAATATTAGACACGTATTTTTTCTTTTGGCAATTTAACACAAATTGATGAAGATATAGCCTGTTATAGTTCCGCGTGACGTCACTAACCGCTACGAAATGAGCCCCCACTCTCAAACTTTGACAAGGTTTATCTTAGTCACTAATTGTTTGATTGACAAAAGAAAAAATACGTGTCCAATATTTTTTATTAATCTAACTGACGGACTAATAATTGTAATAATGATTTTTATACCCATTAAACATCCCTATTGTCTTTCCACCAATTTTTTTTTATTCAATTTCTAAGAGAAAACTTAGGTTGGAATGGCATTAACAACTCCAAAACGGTTCATTGCGTTTGCATTAGAGGGGTTTGCTGTTTGTCATGCAAGGGGGGTGCAGGCAAAGAGGAGTACAATGATGCCTTACAATATGTTGGATGTTTAGAAAAACAGATGTGTTTCATCAACCAGGCTTTGAAGCATGCAAACGGCGAGTCCTAACGCTCTCCCTACCCAACGAGCCCCCGAACTGCTCGGACGAGGAACGCACCATGTTCATCAGAACTGTAGTAGACCTGAGTAAAGTACAGACGGTCCACGCGCTGGGAGCTCTATTACGATACCTCGACTTGAACTGGACGTCGTTGAGCTTCAATATGCAGAGCAAACCGCAGTTTCTGAGCCTGAGGATTATTTCACTGTAAGTACTTTGCAATCCAGTTTTAAAATCGACTAAATATCGCTGGTTTGCGAGAATACCGACGTAATTCAAAATTCTGTCAAATTGAATTCTGTATGCCAAACAATCATAAATCTTTGATATTTTATCGTGAACAGAGACGCAACGCCAATATCGCGCCAGCTTTCGTTAGAAAGAGACAGCGTCATTATTCACTTGAGACAAAACACTCGAAGCGTAATCACAAATAAAGACTCATCTCAGTTGAGCCAATGACAACAGAGTGAACGCACGGTCGATTCTCGAAAATACCGACGTATTTACAGTTTGGTTGCAACAATTGTTGATTTTTTTTCAAGAATAGTGACTCATTTAGTGATCCGTCGTTGTTCCTGATAAAAGTAAGTATCTTTTTATGTCTCATTTCTATTTACGCCTGTATTCTTGAATAAATATGAGTGATTGCTTATGATATTGTATTTTATACCGACTTTTTGTAACTTGAGTCTATATTCACGAAAAATAAACGGATTTTATTTTGTCGTAAATAAGAAACGTCCTTATTTTTGAAAAAAGTGGGCATGGTTTTGCTTCTTATTACGAAATGCGTCTGTGTTTAAGAGATTTTGGGATAGAAATATTGAGTTAGTTTTTTACATGGTATTATTTGATGATTAATTATTTACGTTAAATTATTTGTTTTAGATAATTATCTTTAACAGAATTATTCAAGATGGCAGAAAGAATGTTATTCTTGGGAAAGTTGAAAGAAGCGGCCAGTCAAAATAAAGGAAATGAAGATCAACATGATTTAACGAATAGTGAACAAGGTTAGCCTACAATTTTCGTATATTTGCAGTTTATCTCAATTTTATTTATTCTTTCAACTATTTAACTATTTAAAATATTTTAGGTTCCAATACACTTATAAGCAGTTTGCCGTTAAATGCAACAAGTTGCGATGAAAATATCGAAAATGATATAAATTATAATAACACATCAGGTAAGCAAAATAAAATATTTGAATTCAACCAGTCGAAAGATTTTTCGATATCATTTTTATTCCGATGTAGTAGTTTGTCCTGTTGCAAATAGTTTACGCTCACGCTAGTGGCTGATCGTAATCTCCTGGGTTCGATTCCCGGGAATTACAAAAATGTGAGTGTTTCTATTACATAATAGCTTGTTCCTCTGCAAGAAACCCGTGAAATAACTATTGCTTTTTGTATTTATTCTGTTAATAAATAAATGTTTATTGGATTTCAGGTAATAATTCAGAAGAAAATAAATTGATTTTGCGACAAAGATCACCATCCATATCGTCATCATCATCTTCTAGCTCATCTTCTTCGACTTCTAGCTCATCTTCCTCGTCTTCTAGCTCATCTTCCTCCAGCAATAGAGAAACAGAAGAATGTAATAAAGAATCCAATAACATTATAAATTTAAATGAAAAAGGACTCCACGGCCATAGCTTAGAAAATAAAACCAAAGAAAATAAGGTAAGTATAGAGTCAGTAAATGATAATAATAAAGATGAGACTGCAGTAGAAAGTATTTCACAAATAGAAAGTGAACCAAAAGCTGTTGAACTGACCAATATGAATGCTGAAAGTGAAGAAGAAAAGGAAGAAAGAGATTTTTCATCGGATGATAGTATCGCAGATCCTAATTATCACATTGAAAATCATGATTTATCGTCAGATTCGGTTGAAACAGTAGAAGAGAATGAAGAAGAAAATATTTCACGTAAATCAAACCAAAATATTACACGTAAGAGGAAAATGCAGCCAGGACTTTGGAAATCGAATGTAGCAAAACGTCTACGAAATGCAGGGAAAGAATATGTAGGCAAAAATAATAAAGTTATACGAGAGAGACGATTAGGACCAGGATGTACAGAAAAATGCAAGTTAAAGTGTAACACAAATAAATAACACAAAGTTTGATGATGAGACTCGACGCCATATTTTTGACGCATATTATAAATTACCTGATTTGCAAAGTAAAAGAACTTTTGCAGCATTCAATATGACCTCTATTGTCCCGACATATCAATATAAAAAAGGAACACGTCGAAATAATAACGCATTTTATTTTAAAGACAAAGATGGCGAAAAAATTCGGGTTTGTAAGAGTTTTTTTATGTCTACGCTGGATGTATCTGATAGATTTATTCGAACAGTTACCGAAAAATCAAGAAGTGACGTTTCAGGCATTATAGTGGAGGATCTTCGAGGGAAACATGGCAATCACAGTCGCGTAGATAATAATATTAAAGATAGTTTGAGAAATTTCATTAAGGCGATACCAAAAATAGAAAGCCATTACTGTCGAGCGGATACGCAGAAAGAATATATTGATGGAAGTAAGACTATTGCAGAAATTTATAGAGATTATGTGAAACAGTGTGAAGAAAAAAGAGAGAAAAGTGCTAATTATATCATGTTTAATAGAATATTTAATGGAGAATTTAATATCGCATTTTACCAACCAAAGAAAGATCAGTGCGAGGATTGTGTTGCCTACAATAACGCAACTGGAGAAGATAAAAATCGACTGAAGTCTAAATATGAGAACCATCTAAAAGAAAAAGAGCTTTCAAGAATGGAGAAGGTTAAGGACAAGAAAGAAGCAGAAGATAAAGAATCAACTATTGTAGCAGTTTATGACTTACAAGCTGTGATGCCATGTCCTAGGGGAGATGTGTCTAATTTTTACTATGTTTCAAAAGTGAATACCTTAAACTTTACGATCTATGAGATGAAAAATAAAAATGCGTTCTGCTACGTGTGGCATGAAGGAGAAGCAAATAGAGGAGCTATAGAAATAGGGACCTGTGTTTTAGAGTATTTAAAAAGTCTTGGAGATCTAACATCTGAAGCCAAACTTGATGTTATTTTTTATTCTGATAACTGCTGTGGACAGCAAAAGAATAAATTTATTATTAGTATGTACATGTACGCTGTTTCTACTTTAGCTCATATAAATAGTATCACGCATAAATATCTGATAAAAGGACACACACAAAACGAAGGAGACAGTGTGCATTCTGTCATTGAAAGAAGCATCAAAAAGACTCTGAAATCTGGCCCTATCTATACACCGGATCAGTACATTTCAATTATTCGCACTGCTAAAAAGAAAGGATCTCCTTACAAAGTCGTAGAAATGAGTCATAGAAGTTTTTACGAATTAAAGTCTCTAACTTCTGACATGGGTAGAAATTTTAATAAAAATACTGATAATGAGACTGTGAAAATGGCAGATATAAAGATTTTGAAAGTAGATGCTGACCACAAAGGGTTCTTTTTCTATAAAACATCTTACGGTGAAAATGAATTTAAATGTGTGAAAATTACTAGCCGTGCATCAAAAGCTTTGGACGAAAATTACAGATTGCAATCTGCTTATAAAAAAAGGAACGGAATCTCAGAAAATAAGAAAAAAGGACTAGTAGATTTAGTTAACAAAAATATAATTCCAAACTATTATCGTCAATTTTATGAGGGGTTGTAAAATAAATGATTTATTTTACTTAGATTTCCTTTTAAGAATTAATGTTCCTGTTTTAGATATTTTTTCATTACTTATTTTGAAGAATTTACGTTTATTTTTATTTCATTTATTTTGATAAACAGGGTTATAAATACCTAAATTTAAAGTTCCTATTGTATTGTTATAAAACTATTTTTTTGTTATACTTATAAGTACAAAAGTTTTAAACACTGTTGTAAGTTTTAATTTGTATTTTTAAGAGGCTTTAAAGCTAAATAAATGACATAACTTGATTTTTATAATTTGGTGTCTCATGAATAAAGACTGATGTCTGAAACCCCCCTTTGTATGACGATTTTTTAAATAATTTTAATAAAAGTTCGAAAATGTTTTTATGTTTTTTGATACTACGATAAATTTTCCTTTAATCAGTAAAGTCAATCCCTCAATAAATTATTTACATTTTGCGGTATGTACTAAAATATTTACAAAGAAATTAAAAAATGCCATTTTCTAAAATCAATCATTTTTAGTTCCGTCGCTATTCTCGCAAACCAGCGATATTATACCCATTACTTTGAGCCTATGAATCTGTATTTCTTCTTTAATTTACCTACTTACACACGAAACATTAAGGAATTAAATAACTTTTTAGTATTTAGCATTGTTACGTTATATTTATAAATATTCTTTATGACATTAACCTTTTTAAAAAATCTCTTAGAAAAATCTTATTGGAAAAAGCATACTACTCAATTGATGAATTTTTAAATGACAAAGATCTTAAATCATAAATATCTATATCCTAATAAAGAGTTGACATCTAATTATAATTCTAAACTAATTGTATTCATTTTACATTTTATTTTTGACTTATTGTTTTAGTTTCATTCTATTTGTAAATTAGCTATAGATTTTAATCTAAAATTGAAATCTGTGAGAAAAAAAATGCATGATACTGAAATATATTTAATAATTAAGGTGGATTATACACTAACTTGCATGCTTACTAACAGCTGATGTAGAGGACTTAATTATACATTAATATTATTTAAGACCACAATGTAAATTGTTCGACCTACTTCGCAAGAAATAAATGAATTATGAATTATTATCGAACCATTTTATCAGGCTTTTACATGGTGTTAAGATAGTCTTTATTAAGTTCGTATAGACCGGGTGGCTAGCCCTCGTATTAGTTTTTAAGCCGCCTGAAGGCCTCTAACATGGCTAAACGTTTAAAAGAACTGGGAGCTACAATTTAAAGTATCATCCGAGCGAGAGCGCTCAGTTGTAAATGCCACCCGCTGTCTCCCATCCGAAGACTGACCGTAGCGAACGTTGTCGCTTCGGTGACAAACACCTAATCAAACTACGCTATGAGCGTTAAGAATAAGATCGCTAAGATCGTTACTAAAATCAATGGATATGTATTATCAAAGTACCTATATAAAAGCAACTTGGGAAGTCGGGTATTATATAAATTCTTAATCTTGATAGCGACAAAACATTTAACAGATAAATATATGTTAGAGCAAAAGAGATACATAGTATATTTAGTCAAAATGAAAGTTTCACATCAGCATTTCAACCCTATAAATTACCTATCAATCCTAGTGCGGACATAGTGACAATAGACGAGGACACGTACCGCGGGCTGCAGATATTCAGTACGGTGGCGCACCCCAGCGGGTTCAAGAAGGGCGTGCAGGGCTCCAACAAGGAGGGCCTGAGCCTGTGCCAGCTGTTTAGCAAGTGCAGCTCGAAGGTCGGACAGAGCAAGATGCGGTAAGAATGATTATCCTACCCTTAAGATAAACAACATATAAGTATGTCTTGTGACGTGATCTGAAATGTGATCCTTTGACTGGAGACAGAATGAGAAAAAATAAAGTGCGTTTTCAAATCACATCGCAAGACATACCTACATATACCTACGTCGTCTATCAGAAGATGGGCTTTCGGCCGCGTACGCAACCAAAGTTCGCAACTGGTTGCGTACGAGGAGTTTTTCCTCTTCGAAGACAACTAGTTGCCAATGAAGAATATTATTTTTCGCATACACAACTTTTTTACATTACTACAGTACGCGAGATGGACTAAAATCAGCGCTTCGTTCGTTCGAAAGCACTACAGATTTTAGGAATACGAAAGAACGATTTGAAAATATATATTAGCGTAGCTCGAAGTTTTCTCTAGAAAACACAGCTGCTCCCTTTTGCTCACACCAACAAATAAAAAATAGAACGTATTGACTTTCAAGTTTACTGGAACGGGCTAAGAAGTTTCTAGGGCAAGCCAGTTAACAGGGTGGACAAGGCCTACCCCTACCCCTTCCTAGCTTCAAGAAGTTGACATAATTTACCAGGAATAAAACATAGAAAATAATATAATCTAGTGTTAGATAGAGATACCTAGATATTATATTTTCGTTAGGTCGATAATTCTAAACAATTTAGATAGATACGGTAAATATACAACACCCAAATTTTCCGACTTCTTTTACACATCGAGGAAAAACATATTTTAATGCAGCGTAAGAACTATCAATTTCAAGGTGTTTTTTAATCCTAGCATGTTTTGTAAATGGATAATTTCGAGACTAATAAATTTATAGGGTGTACCTTCAACATCCCACACGAGACCTTTCAAAGTTGAGGCGACGTCAAGACGTAGTAGCGTTCTTCATTCGGCCACAGAGTGACCCTATCATGAGAAATATCTGTTCTTCCCTGCGATTTATCAAAAACGTTACGGTATGTAGCTTCACTATTGTGATGAAAACGTTTAGCATTTCATAAATTCCAACTATTTGAGAACGAGACGTAATGTCTAAACATTTCTTACAGGGTATATTGGCTAAAATTAAAGCTTTGTCAGCAAAGGCATACCAGTGGAAATCACTGTACAATGTAAGTTGAAATCCGACGATCTTTATTCACGTTTCTCTTAATATCAATGCTTTCTTAAACTATTTCAACATTTCTGCTTTCAGACGATATACAACGCTGTTCTGATATGTGAAATCTGTGAAAACACAAGGTCGAACAGTGAATTCCTTCAAGAGCTGGCTTCTTGCGACAACAACAAACTCTACGAAGTACTTTCCCTAAACCACATTTTATCTCTTATGTTACACCAAATTGCATCGCCAAAAAATAACGTTACCATTGTTCCTACAGATGGCTATGTACATGAACAGAATCATAGACTTTGACCTGTCCAAATCTGAAGGAAAGTTCACAGTCAAGGCCGGAGTGGATTCAGACCTTGATATCAGTAAGCAAGCTTATCATCATCTTTACTTTAACTTTAGCACTGGAAGTTATCTAAATAAGGAAAAATAAGGGCTATTAAACTAATATAACAATACATACAGGGTTATCTGCTTGCCCTTATAGATAGATACCCATAGATCTCCAATAACGTAACGTAACGGCTCACATCCAGATCCTGCGGTCTTGGTCAGTTCATTCGTCCACCGTGCAGGTGGACGTCCTACGCTGCGCCTACCAGTACGTGGTCTTCACTCGAGAACCTTTCGACCCCGTTGGTCTTCAGCCTTCCGTGCTATGTGCCCTGCCCACTGCAATTTCGGTTTGTTCCCACTTTTACTACCATTTACCGTCCTTACTACTGGTAGTAAGAATGGTAGTAACACTGGGAACAAACCGCAATTTCAACTTGCCAGTCCTGTCAGGCTGTCGGTAACTTTTATATCCCTTTCTCCCTTTGGCATCATATCCCTAGTGTCGAAAGTGTCAACTCATTGTGGTGAACGAATTTTCCAGAGAAGCAAACCATGGCTTCCCTCCACACACTGATGTCAGAAACAGCAACGGTGGAACTGTCCCGTTTGCCGCAGTTCATAGAGGAGTGCAGCATGCTGTACATGCCACATCTGGGATATTTGCTCGGGGTGAAGGCCTGGTCTGATAACTTGACGATGGATCAGAAGGAACTACCCAATATGAAGTTTATGGTGAGGATAATAAATCAAATACAAAACGATCCGTGTCTCCATTATTGAAGAATACAGGAAAATCGAATATTAAAACAATTTTGAAAAAGCATTTTTATTTACGAGTAATTAAGTTGTTTAGCTCCGCAATCGTACATCGAGTTACGAGTAATAAAGTTGTTTAGCTCCGCAATCGTACATCGAGTTGTATTTTTCATAATCGAAACAGCAAGTTTTGAAAAACCTTTAAAATAAGTTTTCTCTCACAAATTAACAGATTCTAATAGCCGGTTTCCTATTTCAGTTCCAAAACAATGACTACATTCACTACAAAAGCAAGGGATGTGAAGGTAAGAAAAATTCGCTAACTGAAGTACCTAAACCCTTTCATCATTAATCTCAAAGCAAATTCGGGGTCCATCATTTCAAAATAATAAGCTATAGGTACTAGGGTCCATTTAATTGGTAGAAACTATAAACAAAGTTATTTCAGAACTAGACGTGATGATAGGCGACACTTATCCCGACATAGTGGCTCATGAAACTCGCATTATGATGCGACTGACGACTGTCATCATGGAAAACCTTCATACCCTAGCTGCTGTTATCGACAAATGCGCTGAACTGGACTGGTAAGATTGTAATGTTTATGCCAGACACTGAGTTTAACAATTAATAACAATTAATACGAAATATTTATCAAAACTACTAAAATTGAATCTAAATTAGATAAACTTTTAGAACTTGTCTAAAATAAAATTCAAAATCATTAAACTTTTAGACAACAGTCAAAAATTCTTCATTCAGCACCGCTAGGATAGTAAAGAGCCAAATTTTCTTTCCGCCAATTTTTATCTTGTTAGTGAAAACCACAAACAAAGTAAGGTCGCCCTTGTACTCTGTGAATTTACTTAGTCCTAAGAATGTTTGTATTTGTTTTTGTTTGGTGTACAATAAAGTATATCTATCTATCTATCTAAGTATAAATAAAATTGGCATTTACAACTGACATTAAAAATTGATACAAAGGTTTTACCCCTTTGCCATGCTAGGGGTGCAAGAAACCGTTTAAATGCCGCTTGGGGGGACTAGAAGTCAAATTTACGAAGATATCAATAACCCTATTTACTTCTTAGCCTCGTAGCAATATCAAAAGTATGCAAAGAGTACAATTACGTCCGGCCCACGCTGACTGAAGCCAAGATCATCAGCATCAAGGAAGGCAGGCACCCACTTCACATTGTGACGAGCGACAACTTCGTGCCAAATGACGTGGAGAGTAGCGGGGAGGCGGGCTGTGTAAAGATATTGACAGGGCCTAACTCCAGTGGGAAGTCAGTTTATATGAAGATGATTGGTATGACAAAAACTTATACTACTCGTCCACTATTTATATGCTATTTATCCTCTCCATCCTAATGTTGCCTGATCGCTATCAGCGATAAGGCCTCCCATTTTTACACTGTTTTTGTATTTCTGTTTCTTCTTATTGTTATTTCTTGGTGTGCAATAAAGCGTTTATCTATCTATTTATACTCTTGGGTTACTAAGGTAAACTTATAGACAAGTAATCAATATAGACAACAGTCATCGATTTTAAATTCATTTTGCTTTTTCTGGCCCATATCAGAAGCTTTACTTTCGCCTAAAAAACATTTAGCCATTTTAACCATTCTACGACTCCACTAACTTCGTTTTCCATTTACTTCTGTTTTCATAGAAAACTTTTTCGTGAGGTTTGTTCTTTTTGCCAAAGATGTAGCAGTTTTAATCCAATTTGAGATTTGGAAGTATTCTGCGTAATCAGCAGGTTGCCAATCGACATTAAACCTTATTCCTACACTCCAGGGTTGATAGTGTACCTGGCCCACATCGGCAGCTTCGTTCCGGCAGAGAGTGCCACTATAGGCGCTATTAGTCACCTCCATTCGCGTATACAGGCGGCGGAGTGTGTCGCGCAACACATGTCTGCATTCCTTATTGATTTGCGTCAGGTAATAAACATTAATAATAAAAAAATGTGTAATATAATACGGATTATAATTTGTTATTGTCCTTAAACTGACCTGTTCAGTTGCATCTGAACCTATATTCCTGTGTTTACCTGAAAGTTCAGGGTTCAGACAGGGAGGAGTTCCTCGTGGACCAACTGCTTTCGCACAACTACTAGTTGGACATCCAAAATACTTATTCATAGGCGTGGCGAGATTTTTGTCCCTGTACTGTACTGTCTTCTTCTCTCATCAGCCTTTTAATAGTCCACTGGAGTACGTAGGGTAATTGGGCTATATCCACCACGCTGGCAGTGCGGGTTGGTGGATTCAAGCCATCGAATTTCTTCTCCGGCCATATGCAGGTTGCCTCACGATGATTTCCTTCACCGAAAAGCCAGTGGTGTGAAATTTAATATATTCCAAAGAACTCATTGGTACGGGACCGGAATTTGAACCCACGACCTCACGATTGTGGCGAAGGCGGGTGTCACTAGCTCTAGACCACCACGGCTTATAATTTGTCCTTGTATTTATTGTTAATTCTACAATTTGAAAATATGTTTTGAAAGCTTGAATCATGCAAGTGTTAAAGATCTGAGATAACAAGCACTAAATGTCACACATTTGTAAATTAGTCTATATACACTCTATTAGTCCATACACTCAGCGTTGAACATTATTCAGATGGCAGTTTGTGTCCGAGAATCCGCTTCCAACTCTTTAGTCCTGATAGACGAGTTCGGCAAAGGCACGGAGCGCAGGGGCGGGCTGGCCCTGCTGGCTGCGTGCGTCAATACGCTGCTGTTCCATGAGGAACACTGCCCTCACGCCATTATATCTACCCACTACTTGAACATCCAGGACTTTGTGGTTGACTCGCCGATCGTCAGTTTTTTGGTAAGTTTGCTTTCCGAAGTGTGGCCTCCAACGTCTTAGTCCTGAATCGGGACTCCTGATAAACGAGTTCGGTAAAGACACAAAGCACACGGACGTCCTGGGCTTACTGTCTGTGTGCGTCAATACGCTGCCAGTTGAAGACTGCCCAAACACCGTCAATGTACATCAAGGTTGTGGTTGACTCGCCGATTGTCAGCTTTTTGGTAACTTTGCGTCCCCAAGTCTTGATTTCTTGATTGACTAGTTTGGCAAAGGCGCGGAGCGCAGGGGCGGGCTAGCCTTGCTGGCTGCGTGCGTCGTACGCTGCTGTTTAATGGGGAACACTGCCCTCATGCCGTTATATCTACCCATTACTTGAACATCAACGACTTTGTGGTTTGTGGTCACCGATTGTCAGCTTTGTGGTAAGTTTGCATCCCCAACTCTTTGGTCCTTATAGACGTTCGGCAAAGGCACGGACCGCACGGACAGTTTAGCCCTACTAACTGCGTGCACCAATATTCTGTTGTTTTAAACGAACACTGTGCTCACGCTGTCACATCTAGCCATTACTTGAACATCAAGGGCCTTGTAGTTGACTCGACGATTGTCAGCTATTTGGCAAGTTTTTGTGCAATGATAAAACTGTATTGTTGAAAAGATTCAGGTCTTCCTTACAATGATACCACAATCATCGCGACAAAATCCTGTTTCGCAATTCTAATCATGTACATATAAATTAGCAATCTCTAGTGAAGTTTTGCTTTTATTTAAAAATAACCATCGAATTTAAATTTTCTTCGTTTTCATTACTATCCTTCATCGATTCTTCGCTATCCCAAAAGCTGAAACGATTAATCACAAAAAGTCCTTTTGGAAATCTATTAATCAATCAATAGATGTCCTTTAAGAAATCTCTAAAAGAGGACTATTTGCAGTGCAGTAGTGAATGTCACACACCTTTATCAAACTACAGGTCATCTGTATGATAATGAATTCCGTTTCCCAGAGCTTCGAGTACATGATGGAGGCTGAAGCGCCGGTGTTTTTATTCCGCGTGTGCGCCGGACAAGCGAGCAGCTCGCTCGCGCACGCCGTGGCTCGCGCCAGCGGGATCGAGCCAAGAGTCATAGACAGAGCTAGAGAGGTCATGGATAAATACATGGTGACTATGGCGGTACTCTATACTCTAGACTAATATTATAAAGAGGTAGTTTGTGAGGCCGGAGTAATCTTTAAATCTATTGAACAAAATTTTTAAAATTATTTTTCCAATAGATACTTCTTACACATTGTGTCATAGAAATATCACACGGGCGAACCGTGGGCAAAAGCTAGTTCTTTAATAAAAGCAAGTTCGTAAAGGCCGGTTGGCTGGCCCTAGTGTTAGAGTTTATAAGCCGCCTGAAACCCACTGACACGGCTAAACTGTTAAAACAACCGGTACCTACAATATTGACTGATTTTCAGGCCATTACATTAAACGTAAAATTCCTAAATTTGAGCAATATTAGTACTCGCTGTTATTTATGGTAGATTAATTATGGAGTAAAATTCAACACAATTTTAATTTCAGAACAATACCCTGCCCCCGCCAAACAAGAAGATTATATCTAAGCAAAATCAATGCATAGAGAAGAGGAAAAACGACATACTTAGAGACATTTAATTTCAATAGAATTTATACACCGATATAAACTTGATATTTTCTTAGCGTTAGCACTAACAACAATATAAATATAAAATTCAAAATATATCAAAAAAATACTAGCGTTAACTCATTTTCTTATATTAAACATTTTATAGATAAAAGCTGGAATGCTCACGTTTCACAAATGCTTAGCCGTTTGTCATGAAGCTTTGCGATTACAATACATTCGATTCAAGCAACCGTCAGGTTTTAGATATGGTTTATTGTGACCATTATAATTTACTTTACTTATAATTTACTTTTAAACACAACATGGTAAATTTTCAAAGTGCCATCGTAAACTAGCAATTTAAAATATCACTGTTCTTTTTTAACGCAAACTGTAAAAAAGTGACAGAAATATTTTCTTTTGAAAACTTACCACAACATTGATGAAAATATTGCTTTATCTTAATACATTCAGGTCACATTTTTTCAGTAAATAGTTTAATATTTGTGTCAATTGTCCAATGTTTACACATTAATTTGTAATTCGGAACTTTTCATTCAGAATACGAAATAAAAGGTTTTGTAACTACTGTGGACAATTTTCAAGGCACCATTGTAGGTATAAATGAGCTTGCTGTCCCTTTTAGCCCGTACGATAGAAACGTGACAGCATCAATGTATAATTATGATTGATTTTATTTGGGGGCCTTGAAAATTGACTACTTGAGGGTTACGGACCACGCAGCGAAATGAAGGATAGAATAATAAATAAATAATTGTATTGTAAAGAAATAGAGTAATAGTGAGTAAAGAAATAAAGTAATAATTAGTGAGTGATTTATGGCGAATTACAGTACAAGACAGATCTTAAATACTATGTAAAAATATAGTTTTAAGATGAGAACAAACTGAATCGAATAATAGCATAAGTTGTCATGTATGTAGAATTGTAGAACACACGAATAAACAGTTATTATTAACTATCCTATCTCTCCTACTCTCACCATTATAGGGTGGTCCGCCGCATGGTTTGCGGACTATTTGCAAAGGCAAGCATTTACGTCGCATCGCGTAAAAAAAACGCTGGAGTGTCAAACACAACGAAATTTAACTCCTATTAACTGTACAATAGGAATTAAATTTCTTTGTGCACAGCTTGAAGCTCCAGCGTTCTTTTATATGACGCGACCTGTAGCTTAGGACGTTCACCGATAAGGTAGATCGATAGTCAAATCAAGATCGCAGGATCATCCGCCGCTTCCAACCGTATACCGGAATAAGACTTAGAAATCCATCGGAGAGGCGTATAGCCAGCAATGGACGTCCTACGGCTGATAATGGGGATGATTATACTTAATTTGCGCAAAAAACCGTCATCAATTAGTAGTGTAATACCGTGCGAGTTTACATAGACTTCATCTGCTGCATGAGCTCCTCGAGCGACAGCTCTGAGGCCGCCACCGCGCCGCCCGTGCTAGACTCCGGGGTACTGCTATCGACTGGGATACTGTACGCCACCTGTTAGCAAAAAAAACATTAATGAGACATATAGAGCGCGCCACACAAGTCGGCGGATGAGAAGTTAGCCGCAGATGACACTTCGTCGTAATTCGCTAATTATTGCGCATGTGTGCACAATGCCGACGCCGCGTGGTGTAGTGGGAGCGCGCGGGAGACATGAGGTTGGTGGGCGGGTGTGCCGGCGTCTCGTCTCTCTGGCTCCCGCGCATATCTATATTTTGCCTCCGCCGACTTCTGGCGCGGATTATAACAATGTTTGGAGCCGTGGTATTGGTTTTAACGCTGGCCTGTCATTCCTGAGATCATAAGTTCAAATCCCAATCCCATACCAATGAGTTTCTTTAGATTCATTGAACGGATTTTTACACCACTGGCTTTTTGGTGAAGGAAAACATCGTGAGGCAACCTGCATACGTCCGTGGAAGAAATTTGATGGCGTGTGAATCCATTAACCAGCACCGGGCCATCGTAGTGGATATGGCCCAATAAACTATTACAAAGGCTGGTACAGTACAGATGTTCAGAGAAAAATCTACCAACAGATTTCATACATACTCGTAGAGCTAAAACACATTTTAATGAATGAAGGGAACAACTTGAATGTGGGTATGGACCAACAATAATTTTATTTTTCGCCAAAAATGGCATAACCTATTTTAACCGTGTACAGAATTCGAATAGATCGCGCCGTTCAATTATTTTTTCGGATTATATAAATCTGTTCACAATTGGCGAAAATATCGATGAATATACACAAAAAAAGCAAACAGACGGACATAGTACCTCCTCCTTTTTGAAACTCGATAATTAGCCATTGCTGCATCGAGTTATGGTTGGTCACCTTAAGCTGGAAACATACTATCGGACGCGACTGACGGTCGCGACTTAGCAATGTGCACAGTTTAAATGCAAAAAAAAATTGCAATGTGCACGGCTTTATGGTCTGAAATCCGAGGTTCGCCTATTTCGCTCTCTCTGATAGTTTATTTGCAGTAATAAAATGTTTAATTTGAATTCGATTTTCAAGGTGAGCTTAATCTTTAAAACAAAACAACATTCCATTGCAAAATTTAAAAAATAACAGTTTCATAGTCTAACGAAATACTGCAATTACCTGAACTCCGTCGACTAATTTGAGATTGGTCGTGTCTTCTTCTTCTGGCGCATTTTCGTCCACTAAACTAATGCCTGTAACAACGAAATAACTGAAGTTACTCAAATCAGATAGACTCAGTTTTTCGAATGAGACGATCATTCTATACTTTTGTTGACCCAAAACTTAATTTTAAGTTAAATAGTTTTAGAAAGTCGAAAGCTACGCCGAACATTAACTAAATTTAAGTTAAACTAAACTAGATAATTATTAAAAAGAATTCAAAAAAGGACAGTCCAATATTAATATTGATTTGGTTTCTGTGTGAAAACTTTGCACACAATAGTGACTCATTTGTCAATCAGAGTGAGTCGTCATTGATTGGTGCATCAAAAACGTCTCCCAGCCTGTATCTTGACCGATTGGTTCACATTGATGTCACCCAGTTTGTAACTGCACTGTAGGTCAGTGCAGTTACAAACTGGCTGATTGGTTCACGTTGACGTCAGTCATCCTATACCCTCGCTGATTGGTTTACGCTGACGTCACCCAACTTATACCTTCGCTGATTGGTTCACGCTGACGTCACCCAGCCTACACCTTCACTGATTGGTGTACTTACCCCACTCGTTGTCGGCGTGCACGGGCGTGGAGTCCTCGGTAACTTCGGTGGCTATCTCCTCGACGGGCCGCGGCCGCGCGCTGTACTCCGTTTGCCGCGCGCGGCAGTAGCTGTCATCACACTGTGGGTTAGGCTGCAAAACAACCCCAATTATTATTTTTCGCCAAAAATGGCATTAGCCGACTACAACCGTGTACAGATTCGAATTTTAGCACGGATCGATGTAGTAATTATCAGATTTATGTTGAAAGGTCCCATATAAATTTTAACGACGATAAAATTTATTTGAGGTCTCTGAAGTATGACAAAAAAAAAAGAATCAAGTAACATACATACAAAAAAAAAACATTCGGTCGAAAAGAGAACCTTATTTGGAAGTCGGTTAAAAACTAGTATTGTTTCGTCAGTAACTTCGTGAAATGTAAATAAGAACATGCACTGTTGCTGTATTATACCTAGTCAGGTCATAACTATTGTCACACAGTAAAAACTTTTCTTTTAGAATGCTGGCCATAAAAAAGTTTATTGAATTCGAATTATTCATGAATATAAAAATATATGCTTTTAGAATTTTACTCATTTTTAAATATGGAGTGGACGCTTAAAAAAGTCCGTGTTGCCGTTATTGCGTTGCATCGTTGCGGTTATGCGCCAATTCAAATTTTTGACATACTGAAAAATTTGAATATATATATGTAACTAAAAGATTCGTTTATCGTACCATCAAACTATACAATGAAGACTCTAGTGTAGATGACAGGTCAAGAAGCGGTCGCCCTCGGTCTGTTAGGACTCCAGCAGTAAAAAAAGCTGTGAAGGCGCGAATTCAAAGAAATCCCAAACGTAAGCAGAAACTGTTGGCCCTTCAGATGGGGTTAAGCAGAACCACGGTGAAAATTGTGTTAAATGAAGACTTAGGGCTTCGGGCATATCGAAGAAAAACAGGACATCGTTTAAATGCTCGTCTAATGGACCTGAGACTGAAGAAATGCCGCGCTTTGTTGAACCGGTACGCGAGAAAAAATATCGAGAAATTCTTTTTTCGGATGAAAAAATTTTTACCGTAGAAGAGAGCGACAACAAACAAAATGATAAGGTGTACGCACACAGTAGTGAAGAAGTGAGCAACCGTATTCAGAGTGTCCAACGAGGTCATTTTCCATCCTCGCTCATGGTATGGTTGGGAGTTTCTTGTTGGGGCTTAACAGAGGTACATTTTTGTGAGAAAGGTGTAAAAACGAACGCAGTTGTGTATCAAAATACAGTCCTGACGAACCTTGTGGAACCTGTTTCTCATACCATGTTCAATAACAGGCACTGGGTATTCCAACAAGATTCGGCGCCAGCTCATAGAGCGAAGAGCACACAAGACTGGCTGGCGGCGCGTGAAATCGACTTCATCCGGCACGAAGACTGGCCCTCCTCCAGTCCAGATTTGAGTCCGTTAGATTACAAGATATGGCAACACTTGGAGGAAAAGGCGTGCTCAAAGCCTCGTCCCAATTTGGAGTCACTCAAGACATCCTTGATTAAGGCAACCGCCGATATCGACATGGACCTCGTTCGTGCTGCGATAGACGACTGGCCGCGCAGATTGAAGGGCTGTATTTAAAATCACGGAGGTTATTTTGAATAAACTTTATTGTCATAGTAATCTATGTTTTGTTAAGTTCATTTTGGTATATTTGGTTCAAATGGTTACATAATGAATAAACTTGTTTCAATTATTTTATATTAAACATGTGACAGAATTTATGACCTGACTGTGTATAATACTCTCATAAATTCATTCATTCATGTCAAATAACTTTTCACTTATTTCTTATTTAATGTTTTTTTGTTACCTACCCTCAAAAAGGGCTAACCTGAAAACCAGCGCTGAGTGTTCGGTTCCTACCTGCATTCAGCATAATGCTGAGGTGAGCTCTTTTCGACATTTCTAATTCCTTATTTTTATATCATTATTGTTTTTTTTTGTGCCTCTTGTATTTGTAATGTCGAGTAAAGTTTTTTCAATTTCATTCAGAAGCCTTCAATAAATGTACTAAAACTAAAACACTTTTTTTTTAGTTATTGTACATTTATTTAGTTTCTTTTTGCGTACAGCTAACAGAAGTCGGTGATTAATGAACTATTATTACCTTGCAGCACAATTTAGCTCATTAAACATGTGTGAATAAGAATGTTAGTAAATATTGAACTTACTTTTAATGCCATTGTAGGAAAGAAATCTGTTAACGCGCTGTAGCCTAAGTAGTGCGTCACATTACCGAATCCTAACAGGTATTTCAATGTGTTTTGTACTGAAACATGAATAAAAAAGCATTAAAAATTGAGTACTGAAATTCAAAAAAAGCATCTTCGTAAAGTATAGAATTAGACCTACCTAAAAATCCAGCGACTATGCCCATAGTAGTGGGAAGGCTGGCGGCGCAAACTCCTTCCCTTTTCAAAGTTCTCTCGTCTATTTTTGAAGCCACAACGAGAGGTGGTGCGCACTGGAATTAAAAACCAAATTACCTACAACAAATGTAGATTAAACATTTTGTATTCTTTTCCGTTCCAAGAATTTTTGCCTCTGCGCCGTCAGCATATTTGCTGTCATCTCAATGTAGGCGGTTTGTGGTATACTTGAACTCAATTCATATCAATTTGGTTTTTTAGGTAAGGAAATAAAGAAATAGTACACAAAAAAACTGAATATGACGGGGTCGATAGGACAAAAAAATATTCCTAAAAATAGATAATGGATAGATAATGGATTCAGCAATGGATCACCAAACGCTAGTATAGTACAGAGTGCCTAGACAGACAGACAGACAAAACTCTTTATTTACAACCACAGTTTGAAAAATAAACACAATTTACATAAATACGACAAAAAATATGATTATAAAGTGGCGGCCTTATCACCCATGGCGATTTCTTCCAGGCAACCTTGCACGAATATGAACAGATAAGAACAAGATAGGAGTGTTACAAATAAAATCGACCGACTTTTATGGTGCAGGTGCAGGTACAGGAGTTCCTATGGCCACCTACATCATCAGCTACAGATCAGCTCCATGGTACCATATTATTGCATTGTCACGCGATATACATATGCGTGCATAATTTTAGCTCAATCGGAAACCGGGAAATCGGTAAAAGGTGACGTCCACAAGTTGTATATTATTCAGAGAAAAATCGAACTAAGATGATATATACCTCATTTGAAAGCTTGTTATATACGCATTGTATACGATGTGAAGTTAGCTACAGCTGCGGTGCTCGTATCACCTAGCGGAGTGTGTGGCGGCACCATTACGACACGCTGACCGAACGCGTCGAGCACACATTCGAGAACATAATTGACTTAGGCGATCACAGACTCGCTTGTGTTCGATCGGTTTGGCGATCGTTACATTATTATTACAAACTTTTATTTAACTTGTAATAGATGTACCAAGTTCGGGTGGAATCTTGCAAGTTAAACTTCACCAATTTCCCGGTTTCCGATTAAGCTGAAATTATGCACGCATATGTATATCGTATAAGCCGTGGTGGTTTAGTGGTAGTGACACCCGCCTTACAATCGTGAGGTCGTGGGTTCAAATCCCGGTCCCGTACCAATGAGTTCTTTGGAATTTATGTACGGAATTTAACACCGCTGGCTTTTCGGTGAAGGAAAACATCGTGAGGCAACCTGCATATGTCAGTAGAAGAAATTCGATGGTGTATGTGAATCCACCAACCCGCACTGGGCCAGCGTGGTGGATATGGCCCAAACACCCTTCGTGGGTAGGCCTACGTCCTGCAGTGGACTATTAAAAAAAGGCTGGTACAGTACAGTACAGTATGTATATCGCGTGACAATGCAATAATATGGTACCATGGAGCTGATCTGATGATGGAGTCGGAAGGTGGCCATAGGAACTCCTGTACTAAACAAGATAGACCCGTCGTGTTTGGGCTCGTTTTACTTGTCTTGGCTAGCATTCAGCTGCTAGACTGATCAAGGATCTCAAAAGCTTGTATTTAAATAATTAAACTATTTAAATACAAGCTTTTGAGATAATTAATTATTGTAAAAAACTCGCACGCTATTCAGTTTTCTCTACGTGGCACAAGATAGCACTGTGCCATTACCATTCAAACTTCCACCAACTTCATCAAAACTTCAAAACCTCACTCAGTACATACATAACTTTAACATTTAACATAATTTTAACTGCCTCGGTGGCTCAGTGGTTAGTGACCCTGACTTCTGGATCAAAGAGGCGTGGGTTCGATTCCCACCAGGTCAAGCATTTTTGTGATGAACATAGGTGTTTGCTCTGTGTCTGGGTGTTATTTAGGTACTATCTATATAAGTATGTATTTAAAATATGTATATGTAGTATATCAGTCTCTGGCAGCCATACCACAAGCTCTGCTTAGTTTGGAGTCAGAGACCGTGTGTGAGATGTCCCCCAATATTTATTATTATTATTATTTATAAAACACTTACAGCGAAGCAAGCAGTCTCGCCCGGTATGATGAACTGTATGTGTCCGGAGACCGCATTCTCGCTGACTCCCGACTCGAACCAGCGCTGGGCGAGCTCGTTACACGCGGTGTTGATGGCCATGCGAGCTTCGAAGTTGTCTACACAGCTTAGTACAAGGTCTACTGGGCCGCAAGTCAAGCTGCCTGTTCTGAAAAATGTTAATTTCAATTAAATTTGGTTGCCATAAACAAAACAAACTTACAAACTAAAAGTTCCTATATCAGCCAAACTAATCAAACTTTGGCGTCTGTATAAGAATAAGAATAATTTATTTCGTGACCATAATGTTGTTCCTTAAGCTAATTTTAGTTAAATAAACTAGATTATTATTAATAAATATAACTTAAGATATTTAGATACATGCATTAATTAAAATTTATCGTTGATTAAATGAATTAAAATTAAATCAAGTTAGGTACACATTATAGGGTTAAGTATGAAAGATTTTATATTTAAATTTAAGCACAAACATTGTTTACTAAGACTTATTCGTATTTAGCTAGTTTTGAAGCACTAGCTTCCACGGTAGGATTCCCTGTGTTTGTGGAAGCTAGTTCTCTTCAGGGATGATTTAAAACAGGGAGTTAGTAGGAGTGAATTTAATAAAAAAAAAAAAAGTTTAATAGTGTATTTGGTGGTGAGTATGTGCAAGAGTTGTATGATTGTGAAGCTGTGTTTATCCTAAAGCTGGAAACATACTATCGGACGCGGCTTACGGACGCGACTGATAGGTATCTAGACTATAAAGTACACTGAGCCGTGCACACTATCGGAAATAAGTCGCGGACGTCACCTTCGGACGACCTTGGCCTGTCAGTCGCGGCTGTCAGTCGCGTCCGTCAGCCGCACAGGCCGCGTCCGATAGTATGTTTCCGGCTTTTTTTTTATCTTTATTTATTGGAAACTTCAGTCGCAACGCGACTATTGTTTCTGGCTTAATACTCGCGCTTCAGTTAGTATCTGGGTGCACGGTAGTGCATCCAAACACGCCGAGCAAAAAAGGGGAAACGGCTGTGCTGTAATCATACTTTCCCCGAAGTCACTCAGGCAATTTTCAACCCCCTGTAACTTTGTTCTGGATAAAGCTTGATTAGGTTCTGCACAGCTTGTGCACAGCCGCCAAGAAGTTTGATTTGGCCTATACCTGGCAGTAGTGCCAGTTGTAGCCACTTTCTCGACACTGTTTTCGGTATTAGGCCATTCATTGCCATCCAACACATTTAATAATAATTTCCTGGAGAAAAATTTAATGCAGATAGAAAAAGGTTTTAACAATTTAGATAAATTAAATCAACAATACATTATTTTTTCCCATAGAAAATAAGACTGCGTACGAGTCTTATGTTCTGACGTTCGGCTTCGCTTTTCCTCCCGTTCGCTCTCGTGCCGCGAGTAAATGGCGCAAGCAAGAGAAATAGCAAAGCAGAGCGTGTACACAATACGACCTCGGTTCTAGCATGTAAATAAATCCTTTATAATAGGCATGTTGACTGAGTAAAAAATCATTATTATTACTAGCACGTGAATTAGATTTATAAAAAGATATTGGAGACATTTTCTTTCTTTTGTCAATCAAACAACAAATGACTGTACATTTGTATGTGACTTGTGTACTAATAAAATCCAACAGATGCAAAACATGATCTTGAGAACTATAAGCGTTACACTACCAATACTGAAATCCACAGCAACCTGGAAATGGGCACAGTCCAAGAAGAGATTTTGAGCAACCAGCAAAAAATACAAGCATCGGCTGGAAAGACATCCCAATGAGCTGGCTGTGACACTCACAGAGCAAGGATATATACCGAGGCCAAAAAGAAAGCCTGTCATCAATTAAAATAGGATCAATAAGAGGAGATGCACTCACTGGAGTGTACACTTGACACATCAACTGAACACCCAAAACCGAAAACATATACTTAAAGTGAAACTGATCGTAGATTTCCAAAAGAAAAGGTATGTGTCTAATATTTTTTTATAACCCATCTGGTGGACTATATGTATTTTTTTAGTCATCATGTCTATTGTCTATTAAAGTTATAAGAAACCTACAAAAACCATATATACTTACTTGATAGTGTCACAAAACTTCTGGAAATTGTCCACAGTAGTAATGTTATAGTTGTGAGCCTCTATCGTCACGTCTGGGTTAATGTTTTGTAAAGTAGCTGCTGCGGCCGCCACCTTGCTGAGCCCAGCTTGGTGCGGTTGGAAAAACAGACGGTTCATGTTTGCCAACTCTACTTTGTCATAGTCAAATAGTATCAGCTGTAATGGAAAATACTGGGGTTAGAAAATACCATTAATTTAGATAGTAAAAGAAAGAGATTGACGATTGCAAGAATTTATTATGACGAGTTCACATTTTAGAGAGCTTTTTGATATGAATTGTAATCAAATTGCTAACCAAACTTTTTTCTCTATAACAATTTTTTAAGAAAAGTCATTTAGGTGCAGCACA
Source organism: Hypomecis punctinalis (assembly GCA_949316475.1). Lineage (NCBI taxonomy): Eukaryota > Metazoa > Arthropoda > Insecta > Lepidoptera > Geometridae > Hypomecis > Hypomecis punctinalis. Next base: position 23,798,984 of record OX438798.1, read on the forward strand.
CAGCCAAGCCATATTTGTTAGTTGTTTTTAGGAATTATCTATCTAAGTATGTATCGAAAAATAAGTATTATATAGCATATCAGTCTTTGGCAGCCATATGACTTAACTTAGTTTGGGTTAAGATAATGTGTGGTAGTCCCCTAATATTAGTTTATTTATTTCTAGTAGTTAATACCTCTCACATCATTTGATGATTATGCTAAGCTTGTTTATGCCTAGCCACATAATTATGGCAGTATAAATAGAAATAATCAGTAGGATTTGTCCCTGAACCGAACTGAACAGGCAGATTTGGTGAAACCTGACCTGGTGTTGGTGACCTTAAAGGTTTGTTTATAATGGATTCTTAAAAAAGATGCTATGATAAAGTCTTTACCTTTCCAATACCACATCGGGTGAGCATTTCAGCTGTGACACTGCCAACTCCACCCACACCCACCACAGCTACTGAGAGCTCCCTGATCTTCTCATAGTTATCCACTATGCCCATTCTCTTCAGTGCCATCAGACGGCTGCAATATTCACAAAGTCATTACCAAAACATTTCATAGAAGTTGATAGACAGAAGCTTGATTAGGATTCAAAATGGGGCAAGGTCCCATCTATAGAATAGAGAAAACTAGATGATTGGTGACTTATATTGTATGAGTCACAATTCTTATCATACAATTCTTAGTTAGCATAATGATTTGAGTGACTAAATATGTAAGTGCCAAATAAAACAAAAATGTATACCATTTTGCATATAAAAATAAATAAATTGTTCAGGTATCAAATTAGTATTCTTGCCAGAAGTTAGTATTTACAAAACCATAAAAGTTTTCTTCTGTTTCGAGTGTTCTCTTGAATCATTATAGTGTGCTCCTTGTAATGCCACAGAACAGTATTTAGTCTATATAGTGAGTGGAAGATTATTAAACGATAGGAATATAATAAGATTACTGTATCATAGGCAATTTCTTTCTACAACTCTAACATCAATAATGACGTGTAGGCTTACAGATATTCGAGGTATACACCGAAACATATTGCTTCATTTATTTAATGTTAAGAGCAAGAGAACACGATGATATCCAGCTACAACTATGAGTAATTTTGTCTGCTATGGTAATTAAGTGATTTAACTCTATATTAAGTAAATATTAAACGAGAAATAGGGTAATACCTGTAGGGGTTGGAGTCGACTACTTCGGACGACATAACTTCGATTTTTTGCCGGACGGGGGCTCCATCTCCCTGGATTGCTGCTAACTTAGCTTCTAGTTCCTGTACTTTCTTTTTAAGTTCTTCTACCGAGGCCATTTTCACACAATTTCTATTTAAATTATACGAAACCACAAACCGCAGCAGAACCACTACCCAGCTGGAATGGAAGCTGGCTGTCAAGTTAAGTGTCAAGTCAATTTGTCATGCACTCACGTCAGTGTCAATCAGATGTCAAAGTTTTTTCTACTTCATTTTTTTTTATTTTGGCGTCACATGGTTTATGCATTTGCCAGTGTCAAGTATAAGCAAAGAAGATATATCATAATGTATAATTAAGTTTTTATTTGTGGTATATTTTACATATATTAAGGTAATTTTGACAGTATACACAATATTCACAGAACTTAAATAACATAAAAATATAAACTTAAATAACATATCTAAACTAAAATAACTAATCCAAAACTTAAATAAACCTGTCTAAACTAAATGATCCTATCTAAACTAAAATAAAGTACCCTATCTAAATAGTTAAAAAATTAGACGCTGTTTAAACCTACAAAAGATTTAAACAGTCCCTAATCTCAGGCAACGTGCCTAAAATGCTGGCCGCATTGCCTCGCTGAATTGCGAGGCTGAGTTTCTGCCCAAAATACAGGCGAGCATTCTGCTTACGTGTGCTTTCTTTCAAACTCCCCGACAAATCTTTGAATATCTCTAGAGCACCCAGCCCCCACGGTCCAAATGTTTCTACCCCAAATGGCACAAATAAATATCCTCTGTCGAGAAATGAATATTTGCGCCGTTTGAGGGATTCCGCCGCACCGCTAGGCTGCCTTGATGTCTCTAGAAGATGTGACGGCGCCAAAGTATCTACACAAGTAGCATCCTACCCCAAGGGCCGTCCCATCTTTGTGATATCTTATCAAAATAGTCTCAGTGAGTCGTAGTCGCGTCATAGTCCAAAATAGTCACAATCAAGTCCAAGTCATACTTAACTCAATAAAACAGTGGAGACTACACTTTACTAAAGGCGTATAAGGAGTTTTGTTAACTCCTCATTATATCACTTACCTATACTCATGCACGTAATTTAGTCACATAATCAACGCAACACCCCCATTTTCACTAATTATCACCATGGATTTAGTGTACAAAATCCTTGATTATCACTTATAGAAACACAAGTTTTACAAAAAGTTTTTCCTCGTTCCCGCCAATATTCCAAAGTTTTTTATACATTGACCAATGGCCAGTGAGTTCATCTGTCATTAGGTACTTACCTATTAATTTTCAACAGTGCTTACTTTTCCTGAATATTATTTTTCAGAATTTTTATGCTTAACAAGCGAAAAAAATTCATTATCTATAAAGTGGTTTACGTACCTACCTACGATAATTTTACGTGATAGCGTCTCAAGAAAACATTGTTGGGTCGAACGCTTAGGCCGATTGTGCTCTATCCTTTGATTATACTTACTTAATCAAAGGCTCTATCGTTTATTACGCGCTCTCGCATGCATCCTCGGCTCAGGCGGAACGTGACACTTTTCGTGCAAACAGCCGGCGTTCGTAAATTTTTAAGTTATCACGTCAAAAATTGATAAAACATGTTTGTTAGGTACCTACCTACTTATAATATACAAGTTCGGCACAGCTCAGAGACGTGACCTCTCTCTAAGGGCCCACTATGGGCCTTAAAGTCTAGTTATACTAAGCGCCAGACAAATCGGCGGATGAGAAGTTAGCCGCAGATGACATTTCGCCGTGATTGGCTTAGGTATTATTGCGCATGTGTGCACAATGGCGACGTAGGCGTAGGAGGCATGAGGTCGGCGGGCGGGTGTGCCCCAGCGTCTCGTTTCTCTGGCTCCCGCGTATACCTATATATCAGCATTTGCGCAGCGCTTTGCGCATAACTTCCCATCCGCCGATTTGTGTGGCGCTTAATATACTGAAAGTTGGATCTGAAAACGCACGGCCACGGCAAATAAAAAAAAAACACTAGGTAGTGTTTCCTTCTCAGTTTGTGCAAAGATAGCTGATATTTTTCTAATTAGCCGCGCGTTTACAGCTTTAGTAACTTAACTTGCAGTAGCCAGACTATAGTTCAAATAGCCTGACGAGCTCTAGATTTTAGTCTATTTTAGTTCTTATACCACGCAGAAAATCCAAGATTTCCAACAGAGCCCTGCAGATTGGCAAGCTGGAACGGCAGTGGGCAAGGCACTGAGCTCGGAGGATTGATGACCGATGTAGACGAAAATTTCTAGAGTGGAGGCCACGTACCGGCAAGCACAGCGTAAGACATCTATACCCACAAAGTAAACGTATGACATGAAATATAAGAAGAAACGTTCTGATTGCAAACGGCATCTAACAGAGTTTTAAGCCGCCTGAAGACACATGGCTAAACGGTTAAAACAACCGGGATCTACAATAACTCAATCTACGGTTACGGATGGCATTTATACCATCCGTGATAAATGTCATCCGGAGACTGACCGCGCCGAACTTTCTTTATCTTTGGTGATCGCTGACAAACACCAGCCGGGCTAGTATGCGCGCCACGAATTATTTCGTCCGTAGTGTCACAACGAGACAGCGTTATGGCAAAGTATATATCTGTCATTTTTTCACACGTCGAAATGAGTTCATTTCGTGTCTTTTCGTGGTCGTAAGCTTGACTAGCTAGTCAAACTGATGAGCGTGACTGTTACAATAATCACAATATACGAGTAGCATAAAACAAAGTCGCTTCCCAACGGATTTTGATGCGATTTTTTTAATAGACTTTTTAATTCAAGAGGAAGGTTTATATGTTGGTATAATACACCTGTGCGAAGCCGGGGCGAGTCGCTAGTTATTTATATATTTACTGATGTATTTTATTGAATAGCAGTATATTAGGTACCTAGGTTACATTGAAACTTAGATGGTTTGCATCCAGCATGATCCTTCGGTTTAGCTTGATTACAATGTCGATCCACTTTGTTGGTGGACATCCTATGCTGCGCTATGGAGACCATACACTGGCAGTGTATGGTCTCCATTCGAGAACTTCACGGCTCCGTCAGCAATTTGTTGTACTTTGTACCCTGCTCTGTGCCACTTCAACTTGCCAATCTGCTGAATTGCAGATCCGCTAACGCTTATTCAGGGAAACAAAACTGTACCTAAATAGTAAAATCCTCAGAAGTAAAACAGTGCAGTACAAGGGATGGTTTCCTAGTTGACTACGAAACCCTAAACACTGCTCGCTTTTAGGTATAGGTATTTCCAAATATTACCCAGTAAGGTACCTTATTTCATTATTATTTATGCATAACAGATTAATAAAATAAAAGAACTCAAGGTCGACATAAAAACGTAAACTACCCATCACAGGCCTACCGGTCAAACCAGTCCGACGACATAGTTAAAAGCAAAAAGCCTACCTATTACAAAATCTGTGTTAGGTACCTGTAGTAATTGATATGCTATAGTTTTTTAAAACAAGGGATTTGATGACTTATGGCACAGAACTCACTATTAGTTAGGTCCAAGTAGCACAACAAGCTATGGACAAGACTATGCTCGGAGTTTCTCGACGAGATCTTATCGGGAATGTGGAGGTCCGTAGAAGAACCAAAGTAGCCGACATAGATCAGCGGATTGGCAAGTTGAAATGGCAGTAGGTAGGGCACATAGGACAGAGGACTGATGACCGATGGGGTCGAAAAGTTCCCGAGTGAAGACCACATACAGGCAAACGCGACGTAGGACGTCCACCCAAGAGGTAGACATAAACTTCTCAAGATCGCAGGGTTGCGCTAGATGACTTCCAACCAGTCTTATTGGAGATTCATAGGGGAGGTCTATGTCCAGCAGTGGACGTCCTATGGCTGATGGATGAAGGGACCTGACAATAGAATACAGCCCGTAGCAAACACTGCGAATCCGCTACCAAAACATAGGACAGATAAATAATACATAATATGTACGCATTATCAGCACCTTTCTTTTCTCCCGTATCAAAATCAAAATCAAATCAATTTTTTTTTATTTTCAGATACATAGGATCCATAATCATTAATCATACACATTCAAATTAGAAATTGATAAAAAAAAACATAATTTGTATTGCTAATTTTAATATGGCGATGGAATAATTACTATCGTTAAAATATCTCAGAAGTTCATCTAATAGCTAGTTTTGTGCAAATCTCTTTACTCTCTTTAGATTTTATTGATAAGTAAAGTTATGATCGAATTAGAATTTTTCTTCTCTGGATCTGGCGGCACTTTTACGAAGTCATGTCAAAATATGTAATGTGAAGTTACCGAGTGGAAAATCTGGCTTCACCCATTTAGAAGCGAGACCTTTCAAATAAAGATAGATATGTAGGTAGGTACAATACCACTATCTGGAATCTCGGTGCCGGAAAACACACACAAGAGAGGACAACTCACACCCAGACTCAGAGAAAATATTTACGAGTATATTCATCTTATAAATGTCAGCCCAGCCAAGAATCGAACCCAGAACCCCTTGCTTCTAGCGTCTACGCTGTTTACCAGTTAGAGGCCGTATCAAACTTCATGACAGCTGTGATGATAGCCACAAGTTGCGCATACCCCAATCCGGGGGTTATATTCTGGGGGAATTCCGTAGAAGTAGAATCAACCTTTTTATTACAAAAAAAATGCCTTCGAGCAATATTTAGTCTAAAAAGTGTTGATTCTCTTCGTAAAATATTTATAGAACATCAACTTATGACGTTGACTTGTATATTTATTTATGAAATATGTGTATTCGTAAAAAATAATCGGTATGATTTTTTCAGCTCTTCAAACAGAGCTGATATTTTACGTTCTAAATAGGTACTATAGTAACATATATATTCCTCAAGCAAATAACGCTCTATATCACAGAAACGCATATTTTACTGCAATAAAAGTCTATAATAATTTACCTACTGCTTTGAAATCTTTACACGGTCCTCTTTTTAACAAAAACCTCAAGAAATGGTTGCTCTCTAAAGCTTTCTATAATTTGAAAGAATATTTCAACGATAGTAAAGATGAATATTTAGTGTATTATTAACTTTGCTCAAACACTTATTTAATAATATTTTTATTACTTTATAACATTGTAAATAGTGGTTTATTATTATTCGTCTTGTGAGCCCTCTCACTATGTACATAATTATAATTTATTAATACCTATAAGTTCAATTAGGTCATATTAAATTACCTAAATAAAATGTATAATATATATAACACTTAAGTGTTCGGTATAGTTAGTTTGAATAGTACTTAATTTGATTATTCTCTAAGTTAATACATTTCACGTAGGTAAGCTTGTGTAATGTAATGTAATGTAATGTCTAGCCAAGTTACATTTTTTTAATATTGCACGCCCGTAATGGGTCCACTATTGGAACTAATATTTAATTTTATTATAACATCTTTGTACATAGTGTTGCAATAAACGATTTCTGATTTCGGACTGAAGCTCACTTAACCGCTGCGCGCAGCTTGTAGCTTACTTCACAGCCGCCAAGAAGCTTAATTCGGTTGGATTATAGTAAGCATGGATAAATGACAAGCAGGACGTTCACCCGATAGTTGACATGGCATGGGGGGCGTAGCAGTGGGTGTGGGTTTACCGAACCCACACCTACAACAACTATGCGAAATATATACTGTGGCAAGCGAGCCAGGTTCGCGTACAGTAAGTACGAGGTAGGAATTCCAGAAAGACAGCTACTGAGATGCGACGAGTTGCGAAGGCATCGCCCGTCAATCATATTTATGGTTTTACAGCAAAATTTAATTTACCTACTAAGAGGCAAAACGAAAATAAATATCAAGTCGATGCCAAGGGGATCTTCGTTTCACCACATATTAGTTTTAGAACTTCTCCCTTATTTAGAAATTGGGTGAAAGTGCCGTCACTCTACATTTAATTAAATTAGGGATTTAGAAATTGATTTACACTTTACAGGGGTATTGATAATCAAATAGCATCCTCTTAAGGGCATATTCTGTACATCGTACATCAAACAAGATTATTTTTTGCAAAAATTTGCATGACCGACTTCACCCGTGTACAGAATTCACGAATATTTTGCACGGATCGATGCAGCATTTTTCACATTGTTGTTGATTTATCAAAAATGGCTCAGCCGATTTCGATAAAATTTAAATGGGACCAATTTTGAAGTATACTCATTCCAATAAAAAAGAATCATTGAAATCGGACTACTACGACAAAAGTTATGCGTGGTTATACATCAAAAAAATATATACGCGTCGAATTGTATCTCCTTCGGTGTTTCGTCGGTCAAAAAACAAGTCTCGTGGGTAGCGAAGAACTTATACCCGTACCTACCGTGAAACCAACACTGAAATCACGAAAATAAATTGCTGTAGAAACGGCTGTTCCTTACAAAACGTGTAATTTTTTTGTGATTTCCGGCGGACCAGCTCCATTCATTTCATTTCATGAGTTTAAGTAACTATTGTACCTTGTACCACTCATAAAATTGTCTCATTAAATAATGACTTCTTAGTACTAGTTTATTGTTAAACTTAGCGTGTCGTTGCCAATCCCTATATATACCTATGCAGACTAGTTCTTCAGTCTAAACAATGACATTATTATGGGTTTCTTTTATTGTCTTCTCGTATATAATATATAAAAACCTGCTAGCTGTAAATCGGACTTCCAGAACTGAGGATTTTGTAAATCTACGTACTCTACCAAATTAAGGTATTTGAGAAAAAACTATCTTTGAATGCTTACTTCAATCATCTAATCATTCGACGGGTTACTGAACCATACCCATTTTTATAAAGTAGGTAAATAATAGACCCAACAATCCTATACTCTACCAACTTCAGGTACCAATTCGAGAAAAAAACTGTCTTTGAATGCCAACCTAATCATCATTGAGGATTCTAAACCACATACATTTTATCAATGGCAAACTAGCTCCAAGTAAAAAACATTTGTTTGTCAAAGCCTCACTCCAAACTATAATTACCAACCTATTGCACAATTTACTATCAACTATTACAGAATCTATGATCTATGAAGCCAAAAACAAACAAACTGGTTCTGGCTCTACCCACGAAGATTTGGCGCTTACTACATTTTGAACTAACCCTTAAGGTTCTTACGACATTTTGATGAAACCTCCTACTACATAAGTAAAGTACAACATTATTTATAAAATCTAATAGAACTTACACTGCTATTTATTACAGTTAAAATTAAAAAAGATTTGTTTCGGCTTCTATATTTAAATAACTCTATAAAAATTTAAACATGACGTTTGTAAAGTTCGAAATGCAAATATAAATGACGTTGTTTGTGTGACGTTAGGGTTCATTTTTCAAAGTTTGTGTTACATCCTCGATAGATACATTTTGTGTAATAGGCCGAGGCGTGCATTTAGTTAGTTCAAATCGTCGACCGCATGTTACGGTCGATTCTTGCGAAGCCGTGCGTCTATAGCCTCTACATTTTTTTCTTATAAGACTTTGTTTTTTACCGGCATAAGACGCATTAAACGTGTGCACCGGCATTATTTATTTAGTTAGTTCATGTATCGTGTTGGTAATTGAAGTTTAATTGTGATTCTTTGTACTTAATTTTAGTTTTGGTAAGTTTATTCTAAAATAAGTAGAAATAGTATCGTATAGTAGTAGTATAGTATCATTAGTAGAAAACTTGGGGTTAAAAAGTTAATACCTACTTAATGAGGCACATAAAACTTAACTAAAACAAGTAATAAATAAAAAATATTTCCTATAACTGCAACCAAATCTCATTTTAGATACCTAACAAAATAATATACAATACGTGTAGTTATAACCCAACGCAAAATTAATACATACATATTCCCCGCTGCGTTTTTAAATAAACCTAGGCTGGAAAACTCTAGAAATATGTACCTACCTAATCATTATGTAATGCGTTCCAAAAACGTAATAAGTAGTAAGTATAATTAGATTACTCTATATTTTGGATATATTGTACCTACTTCAATAAATGAAATAGGTAACAAACGAATAGGTAAAAAAATATTAAATAATAGTGCGGGATGTTATCAACGTTACGAAAATACCTGTTAAGCCTTATATTTTTCACTAACGGAAACAAAGTTTAAATTTTTAATATATATTTTGTTATTCTTAGTAAATATTTGAATATATGCCCCAATGATATATGATCATTTACACGTGTAGGTATAGGAAGAAGTTGCATGATTTTTTTCTTATTAAAATATGCACCATAACAAGGAAGTATCTAAGCGAAAAGATGGAATAAATTAATATATACATTTTTGGGGTTTCAGTCTTGATATATTAATTAAACCTTAATGATAATGTTGAATTCAAAGGAACCGGCTCAAAGCTTATTGTACCGACCAGGCCAATTAAAGATGATTTTTTAGGTCTTCAAAATTAAGTGAAAACGTATTTTAATTGCAAAAATACACATATTTATTTCTGTATTTCTGTTAATTATATTTTGGATATGTAGAGCAAACCATTTCTTCTCATATAATAACATGCTTTCCAAAAAAACTTTTACAAAAAAAGATACTATTCATGTGAATTGAAGGTTTGTTAATTGATTTATATTCATTCGTTTGTGATATTCCTAAGCACATAATAATCTAACATGTCTATCGAATAAATTATTTTGAGTTGAATACCTAGGTACCAGTTGATAAATGCTTTATAAAACAAAATATAATTTTTCAAGATTTTCTTTATTATTTTTAGTTAATGTTTCTGAATATACAAATACAAAGCTTTTTTAATGCCCTATAGTAAATAGTCTAATCTAATCTTGTACTTTCCTGACAAAATCTAATCTAATCTTGTACTTACCTGACATACTCTGATTAGACATTTATGAAAAGTTTAAATCCTTTACTCATTTTTTTTTAATGTTTTTTTCTGAATATACAAATACAAAGTTTTTTTAATGCAATATAGTAAATAGTCTAATCTAATCTTGTACTTACCTACCTGACAAAATCTAATCTAATCTTGTACTTACGTACCTTACATACTCTGATTAGGCATTTATGAAAAGTTTAAATCCTTTACTAATTTTATTTTTAGTTAATGTTTCTGAATATACAAATACAAAGCTTTTTTTATTTAATGCCCTGTAGTAAATAGTCTAATCTAATCTTGTACTTACCTGACAAAATCTAATCTAATCTTGTACTTACCTGACATACTCTAATTAGACATTTATGAAAAGTTTAAATCCTTTACTCATTTTATTTGCCTTAAATCCTTTACTCATTTTATAAGCCGTGGTGGCCTAGAGGTAGTGACACCTGCCTTGCAATCGTGAGGTCGTGGGTTCAAATCCCGGTCCCGTACCAATGAGTTCTTTGGAGTTTATGTACGGAATTCCACACCACTGGCTTTTCAAAAGGCAAAGGAAAATATCGTATGAGGCAACCTACATACTGCCGTAGAAGAAATTCGATGGCGTATGCGAATCCACCAACCCGCACTGGGCCAGCGTGGTGGATGTGGCCCAATCACCCTTCGTGGGTAGGCCTACGTCCTACAGTGGACTATTAAAAGGCTGATACAGTACAGTACAGTACTCATTTTATTTCAGCACAGTAACAATGAAAATGTAAAATATTACTTTGATATATGGGCAGAAAATGCCACCTAGAGCGAAAAAATAATCAGATCAAATATTTAAAAAGATAAATAATTGTCTAGTCGTTGTCAGGAAGTCGTCATTCATAATATTTAAAGATACTTATTCATAGATTAAGTCATATTTAGAAGTTTTATAACTCGAATACAATTATAAGAACCAGCGGAAGAAATCGCGATTCACGCTTGACTAATGAATTTCAAATAGGTATGCTTGGAGGCCTCGAGACGGTCGACAAAAAACATTTTTGTACATAATTTAAGTGACGTTTTATACCAACTTTATTTAAATGACATCGCCTGATCATCACATGTAATTTTATTCAAAGCTATAGGCCATTAATGACTGTTGTTCTTAACTTACTTTGAATTCAAATTAGAGAGCGACCGAGCTTAGCTCTGCACAAAAATATACAAAAAAAAACAAAATTCGCGCTTTCTAGGAGATACTACAAATTATATATAATAGAAAAGCTCTATATAAATACTAATTATTTCGAAAATTAAAGTTAAAGCCTATTCCGAGATCTTAATTTTGAGTAAAACAGACAGGTATATTTAACAAGTAACTATGTTTAAAGGAATTCTTTTTTTTTATAATTTTTTTAAGGAATTCTTGTTTATAAAGGTACTTAAGCTACATATAAGATAAAGACTTTTGTAGAGCCAAAAAGTGATAAACACTTTTTCAAAACACATATTTTATTACAATATCTGAGGGGTTAGAGTTAGACGGTTAGTACAAGTTTGAAACTTGAAATTTGAAACTACAGCTATTTCCGTATACATAGCTCTACTCTAAGGTATATATTTTTGTACAGCGGAAACGAGTAAGAACTAACTAAAATGTATGGAGCCCCAAGCGAACGCGAAAGTTTAAGTAAACTACGCAAAACCTAAGGGTAATGAGTAGGGTTTCTCATTTCCCGACTTTTTTGTTCCCGGATACCGAGACTTCTCGAGCATCATTTCCCGGGAATTCCCGAGAAGTTGGAAATTAGATTAATCTCAATAAAAATCTATGAAAAAGTTTTTAAAATAAAATAAATACACATTTTCATAATCAACATATGTTCATTCAGTTTTCCTCAATTAACCAAAAAATGTTATGCCTTCTTAATTTCCTTTATAATCACAGAGTTTTAAACGAGAATAAAATATAAGTAAAATCTTTAAAATTAACATAATATCAATCACATATATTAATTTCTTTTTTATAATTAGTTAGTTATGTAACCAGATAAAGAGAATACTTACTCGTTCGTTTTCAGTTGACGTATTATAGGCTTCACAGTCATAACGGCATTACATAGATTTTCAAGATCTGGCGTTCGTTTCCCGGTAGATTCAAATAAATGAAATTATTTTTTTATAAGGCTTTTGGTTAACTGGGCTTCAGTAGTATTTGTATCCGTAGACACGGTCTCAATAGCCATTCTTAACTGCATCTCAAAATAGATAGGATGTTGTTTGGACTTCTTGGACGTTCTCGTCATCATCCGGGTTAGAAACGCTTGGAAGCAGTCGGATATAGAGTTCTTCTGTAGTTTCTTCTGCTTTATTAGGTAGTACAAGGATGTAAAAGAGAATAAGAGATAGAGGATATAATTTGTGTAATAAGTAACATCGAAATTAACGTTAAATTACTATTTTTTTCAATTTCTCGGCTTTCCGGGTACCTTCTCGACTCTTTTTTTCCCGTCTCGACTAAGGCCAAATTTCCCGGGAATTCTCGCTTCGAGACTTCTCGATGAGAAACCCTAGTTCTGAGTCAGTAAAAAATTTAACATAATATGCTAGATAATTATTTTTAATCATTGATTTCTGAATAATAATTATTTTTTGACAAAAAGGGACGGCCATTAAATTAATTTACATTTTTATTTTTCTTTGAGCTTTATTTGCAATGTTGATTACATACCTAATGGAAACTGTATAGAAGCAGTTATCAATTTTGTGAACTGTTTAACACGTATAGTAATTGAGAAATGAATAATAATTACTATTCATTTCTCAATATAATTATAAATCCGAAAGTGTATTTGTTGGTTTATTGGTTAATTCCACTTTCGAGCAGCAACGAAGCAACGAATTGACTCTATTTTTGGCATGGACATAGTTTCAAAGACGAAAGTGACATATGCTACTTTTTATGGCGAAAAAATAAAAGGTTCCTATGGGATAGCACAAAAATCAAAATATCGCGGGCAAAAACTAGTATGCTAACTTATAACTTCTTAATTTTTAAAAATCATGTAGCATTTTGCAAGAAAAGACTATCTCACACTGACAATATGTTATCAGATCTCAAGTAGAGCCAAACTTTTAACTCTAGGTACACACCTTAGTCAAAATATGCGGCTTGACCGATGACTTTATACATATAAAGTTAAGTAAAATATGGATATTATTCCATTATAATAAAGTCCTGCAGATGGCAAAAAAAATTATAATCCAATGATTTTGTCTATTTGACGTTCTAGAAGTCTAACTAGATCTAAGAAAACATTTTTTCTCAACAAGAAAACTTGCGCGTGGAGTCATTTCGATTTGCACTCGAATCAGAATAATAATTGCAAATTCCGCCACAAATGTTTATGACGAAAAATATAAAATAAATGTCAAATTAAAATATAATATACGTGAGAACCACGTCCATTTTCATAGTGAAAAAAATCAGTAGGTAATAGTGTAGATACACCTGTTCTACGATTATACCTATTTAGTGGTGTATCCTGTAGTGCCGCACAGGCCCGCCGCAAGCGGGCGTGCATAGCGTGCACCGCGCGCAGACGGCACGTACCTACAGGATGCGGCAAATCTAGGCATCCATCACATAATATTCAAAGTTATTGTCATAATACCATTTTCTTTTTTTTTTATTATACCGTTAACATCTATTGGCATCCATTCAGATAAGAATTTAATTCATTCAAAAATTCAGATTAGGATTCAGCCCCATGGATCTTCGTGAACGCCCTGGGCGTCTGGCTTAGGCGTCATGACGCCCCCCGAGCCCATGTTGGTCTTTGGTCAAGTGGATTCAATCGCACACATCTCTTGTCACTTCAAATCTAACTTTCATTGATAAAAGATATTATGCGATGGCAAAAAATATAAAATAGAATGGTTAGGGAATAATTTCGCACGAATTGCTTTATTTATCAGTATAAAAGTACTATCAATTATATGGTAAAATACAATATCACACACGCACACTCGTGCAAGCGCCTTGCGCTGGTTAAACGAAAAAGCAGGAGTAGGCATACATTTTCGCCGCGCGATGTAAAGAGAGGGGGATATTACTTCCTCTCCTTCGCTGCGCCGGCGGTCTACTCTACCTGTCTTACGAATTTTCGATGAGGTCACGTGTCCTGGCGCGATTTTAACGTTTTTTACCCATCCCAAAAAGTGCACAACGCTGTTAAAGAAGTTTTAGCGCTCGCTGCGCTAACGCGTTTTCAATGTCAAATACAATGTTTTGAAATTAAAATATGTTTATATTGAAAAATATCGAAAATTATTATGCTTGCTGCACTCGTAAGACAGAATTATTCCTTTGTTCACTTCTATTTAAAAATATAAATAAATAAATCTTTATTCGGCCCAATTTTAAAAGTATAATAGCAACGTAAAATACTGTTCTCTCTATCAAATGCATATAGAGAAAAAGAAACAGGGCTACTCTAAATTGCTACTATAATTACGATGGCGCCTGTAAAATTGGGCCTATTGAACACACAAAAATAAAAAGAACAATAATAGGTATAACAGTGAAATTCTTAAGCTAGTCTAACACTAGGCGACCTTATCGTTGGAAGCGACCTCTTCCAGGCAACCCATATATCTATATATGTCTTAGATTTAAAAAAACCTGGAAAAATTTCGCGATCGCTGCGCTCGCGCTTTGGAAACGTAGATAGGAACAACTCATTTCAATTTTCCCAATATTGAATAAAATATCGAAGTCGAAATAATATTTATGTAGTAGTAGATTCGAGACTACTACTTTAAAAATCACGGCGCTTTTTCTATTTATTTTTCTTCAATAGGTATTCTTTTTAGGGTTCCGTCCCCAAAGGGGAAAAACGTGACCCTATCCGTCTGTCTGTCACCAGACTATATCTCATGAATCGTGATAGCTAGAACGTTGAAATTTTCACAAATGACGTAGGTATTTTGTTGTTATAACAAATACTAAAAACAGAAAAAAATATTTAAGGGTTCCGTACAACAAACCTGATTTTTTTCCCGTTTTTCGCTCGTAATTAATAAAGATGACAGCCAGATGGTTGAAATATTCACAGTATATTAAGTAGTAATTCCTTTCAAAAATAAATAATTAAATTAAAATATATTCTTTAAGGGAATTCTTTCTTCCATACGGTACGGAACCCTTCGTTAGCGAGTCCGACTCGCTCTTGGCTGTTTATTTTTATCACACCCTTATGTGACAACAATAAACAGCCTTTCTGATAAGCTCGTGGGAGTCATAGATAGACAGCGGCGGCATATTCGGTATTGCACACGGGCGTACAAATAGCTAGCGGCGGACCTGGTGCTGCACCTAGTGATACTTACATATTTTTTTTCCAAAAATAGATCCGCTTCTGCTTCATGTCATAGGAATTCAAAAATAAAACCATTTCATTTACATTTATTCAAATTTTTGAATACGCAATCTTATTTAAATGGAATGGTATTTTCAAAATAGGTACCTAATGAATTTTTTACCGATGCCTATCGATCCCAAGCGACTCGTTATGAATTTCAAGGTTACAAAACTACACAATTTCAAAATTAATAATACATAGACTTATATCATCATACATATAAGTTATGATTTGATGTAACTAGAAGCACTGGAAAGACTTGTTTTTTTTTTGAGAAATATTTTTTCAACTTTCTTCAGACTTATTTATAGGTATAGGGATCGAATCAGGAATGAGGAGATCCGTAGAAGAACCAAAGTTACCGACATAGCCCAACGGATTAGCAAGTTGAAATGGCAATGGGCAGGGCAGGGCAGGTGGAGTCGAAAAGTTTTCGAGTGGAGACCACGTACCGGCAAGCGCAGCGTAGGAGGTCCACCCACAAGGTGGACGGATGACCTCGCTAAGACCGCAGGATCGCGCTGGATGCTAGCCGCTTCCAACCGGTCTTATTGGAGATCCATAGGGGAGGCCTATGTCCAGCAGTGGACGTCCTTTGGCTGATGGATGGATGGATGGATTTATAGGTACCTATAATAAGTTTAACTTTCATGAAATGTGAGCATAAGTTAATCAAAGTGGTTAACTTAACATTTATCTTGAATTTTTAGTTATTGAAATATTTTGTAAATTTGTTTTGTAATTATTTTAATTACGATAAACTTTTCTTTTGCCATCATTGAATTTGCAATTTTAAAGGCATTCTTCGGCAAATTTAAAAAATCAAATAATTTCTCTCTTCAGACCATAACCTTGTAAGTATCCTTCCTTGGACTTTCGCATAAAACCAATAGAACTGACTTCCAAAAATGAGTTAGGTACAATATAATGCTTATGTGATAGTTTTTTGTATGTTGCGCAATATCTTCGCCTCATGAAAGAACATGGGCTATTTAGTATCGAAGGTAACGAAGTACCTACGGTATTGCGGCAACTAGTAATATTTGTAATTTTCGATTTATTTCGCAGGTGAGGATGCAGCGCGCATCGTCATCAAGCAACGAGCGCACGCCGCTCGTGGCGCCCACCTATGTCTACGAGTCCAGCATCTCTAGAAGCTACCAAAAGCGGCTACACACCTTCCAGTGCGCAGTATGTGTTGCTCTCATGTGAGTAACTGGTATAATCTCTCTACATTTCTAGTTCTTATAGGAGTTACCTACCAGAAATCGATATGGACCAGATAGGTCCATATGTTACAGTCAAAGTGATTAGTCCGTTATTATGTATAAACACTGGTTATTATACATAATAACTAATCTGCTTTGTAAATGTGATAAATTAATCACATTAACTAGTTATTATTCATAATAACCGGTCAGGGATAGTGAAAGTAATAACATTTCAAAGTGGCAAATTTCAAGTAGCAGAATGTTTTAGTTAGTGTAATATTCATTTAGTTGATTATTGGTTACCAATTGTTGTATCAACTGCCACTGCGGGGGCACGCTCGCTCGACTCGTGCATTGTTTGTCATGTTCTAACCTAACCTAACCTATTTTTTGGTTCACACCTAATCTATCATGGCAGTTCGGTTCTGGCACTTCGCCGGCCTGTGGCGCGGCATGCTCGCTTCGCTCGCTCGGCTCGTGCGTTGTTTGTCAACCTACGGATTACATCAGCTAACATTGTTTGTTTCTATTATTTCTTTTGATGTTGTAGAGAATGCTATTTAAATAACTTATTCAGCCAAAAGTATCAATAAAATTAGCATAGCTTTCTACTCCACAAGAGTTGCAAAACTTGCATGACATTCATTAAAACTGAACTTTCTTTTTAGAGCCATCCTCGCCATCTCACTGCTGGTAACCGTGTCGTACAACCTAGCGGACAGTTTATGGGGCAACGGCACAGATGCAGATGACATCGCTACCACCACTTCCCTCCCAGCCGTGCCTATCCCAGCGCCGAGCGAACAGTGGCCGGTGCAGCAGGCTTCGTTCCAGAAGTTGCCTATTCAGCAGTGGCCGGTCCAGGCACCAAAGCTAACAGCTATCTCACCGGACTTTCAACCTTTTCTAAACAACCACTGGCCGCTTAAAGGTTATTCATGATTAATATACAAATATGGTCAGAGTTATTTATTCTTTCTCTAAAAGTTACGAAGTAAAAAGTCAGTCTTTAATAAATTTAAAAAAAACTGTATTCTCTCGTAACCAGCAACTATATTATCAGTTAGTAGGTATATGTTTTTCTTCTACCGTAACTGGTTTCGAACATTGGCTGTGTACGGCCGAGAACGATCTTTTTAATATTAAATTAATAGGTAGGTAGATTACAACGAAATATTTCGAATCATTTATACTTTTCACGAGATTCATATTGAAAAATGACAAAAGCTTGACTGATTCCCCGAAATTCAAAGGTTAAAAATCATCAATGTCACAGACAAATACCAACCTTCATGGAGCGGAGAAGCCCTAAGTCCGCAAGAAGTGGCCCTCGCCGTGATCAGAGGCCGGGCCGCGATGAAGGAGCTTCGCAAGATGGAAGCCCTCAGGAAGCCCCTGGAGCGCAACACTCCAGCTATGAGGGCTCAGAGAGCTGCTGCCACGGCGAACGACGTGAAGCCGCTGGCTGATGCAGCTTATGGCGTGGAGGAGGCTACGAGGCAGTTGCTCAATGGGTAAGTGCTGTCATCAATGATCTAATATTTTATAAGAGAAGGATGATGTATAGTGAAGGACAAGGACATAGTAAGACGACGGTGTGACGTAACGGATTCAAACAGATTCCAGAGGGATAATGTGGTCGATCAAGATAGTCTGAAAGAGATGCATCTGCACGAGGTAGAAAGAGTCATGACAGATATCTCAATTCGGAGGCTGTTGCCATATTGACAACTGTTAATCTAGTCTAGAGTCTCACCACATGTTTGCGGTGAGAGTTGCCCTCGAGTGGTAACAGCGCCAGAATTCTAGAACGCTAGTTTTCTTTCACTCTTTGGACGAATAGGATAAAAGAGACACCCGGACGATATTGACATGCTAAACGATATAAACAGAAGCAAATTCAAAAAGAACGAGTATATTGCTTATTAATATATCTCTAAAACAAATTAAAATTCAACGTTCTTTCTTGAAGACGTTATGCCTAATTTATGTAATAACAGATACATATACAGCATCTTTTCTCAAACTGTAGGTTACGATCCAAGTGTGAGCTAACTTTGTAGGCGATTGTTAGATGGAAAATTAATATTTATTTCTTCAATAATTATTTAAAGTGCAGAATGAGGAATTAAATAAAACTTTTGAAACTCACTGCAATAAAAAACTCGATGACTTCAACAGATCTGTATTAAGGGCTTTTCAACCGGCAACAGCTACTTAACTTGCAAATTTGCAAGTTTGAGTACAAAAGCATTGAATTTCTAAAAACAAATATATGATTGATATTTGTTGATGATTGATAATTTAATAAACGTATAAAATTTCATTATTATTTTATACTACGGGACTAATCGCGCACTAAAATTACGAGATAAATAAAGACCTCCTCTCCTGTCAGTCTACCTGTGACCACGGTCGATGCAACTCGGCCGAAACGTCAGGATGAGGAGGTATTTATTTATCTCGTAATTTTAGTGCGCGATTAGTCCCGTAGTATAAAATAATAATGTGTTCAAATCGCGAAAGTATAAAATTTCAATCACAATATAAATTTATCAAGCGCAATTATGTTATTCAATTCAAATTATTTTATTTATTTACAGTAAAATATAGCTTTACAGATTACACGAACTCCAATACGGTACATTTTATACTTTACCTAAATTACACTTAGTTATTGATCAGAAGAGATCAAAAAAGCTCTTATTTTTTTGTATAAATCTATTGTCAAATTGAGAGATTTATATTTTATACTAAACAAAGGTACGAGTAGGTATATTATTTTTATCTAGATTAATATAGGATTGCGCGAACGAAATGGAAAATTGACGTACTCTTAATAAAATTAATATTACTTATTTTATACGCAGAAGTTATTCCTCCTATAACCGCTGATATCATAGGTACAGAATACAGATATATGTACTCGTAACTAGTCTAGACTGTAGACCGCTTAGCTGAGCTAATTCTGATATGGGAGGTGGGCGTGAGAAAATATACATTTTCAAATTTGACCTTTACGTTTTGGAATGATTCCTAAAATTAAATAAATAAATTAGTTATGTAACTCATATATCCACTTATGATTTTGAAAAAATACTTTTAATACTGACAGAGGCAATTAAAGTCGAAGCATATAAATTGATATTTTATTATTTTGCACTAAATTCAATTTAAAATCAATACATTTTTCCGAAACAAAATTCAAATTATGTAATTATAAATGTATATATATGTATATTTTTTTCTGAACTGCTGCTATGTTTGAACTTTAAATTTTTAATACATTTCACAAATGGTTACTTTGAAAATTTTGGATTATAAGTTCCTGAGCTATTATAGATAGGATAATTATGTACCTATGTGGTAATTAATACTAATATTATAAATCCAAAAAGTTTGTTGGTTTGTTCCTCTTTCACGTAGCAACGCAGCAACGAATTGGCTTGATTTTTGGCAAGGATATAGTTTAAGGGCCGGAAAGTGACATAGGCTACTTTTTATCCCGAAAAAATAAAAGGTGGGATAGCACAAAAGTTGAAACACCACGCGGGCGGAGCCGCGGGCAAAAGCTAGTTAATGATAAGTGTATTAAGAGTACACAATTCTAAATACATGTTTAGTACGAAATGTGCCATAAACATGTCACAACGCGTAAGTAAAGTTAATTAATCATAATAATATAAACAAATAAAAAAGAAAGGATTATGTTTGAATTTCGGCGGCGGAACCTACAAATTGGCTTTCGAATACCAAGCGAAATTTGTGGACGCTTGTCAAGCCTTGGCCATAGTTGGCAAGCATGGAAACGCACCATAACATATTTTGCAAGTAGGAAGATGGCAGAATAATATCTATCTCTGATTTTCTTATAGAGAATCGGGTGTGTCTTTGGATGTATACGAGTATTTTACTCGTTTCGTCAGTAATAGCTATTCGTTGCGCGTTGTAAAATTCACTTTGGCTAGAGTCGACGCAGGTTGAGTTAAGACTTTTTTTTGTGTTTTGTATAATAGGAGGACTGTGTTAAACATAGTCCTCCTATTTTATACTATATATAACGGGACTGAACTCACGTGTGGGGATAGTCGTAACGACTATAGTTTCGGTCGCATTCGGTCTCGCAATGCACTGAGTGCATTGCGAGACGGCTCCGCGTGCTAGCACTCGCCAACTTGATAAAGGTCGCCGAATGCGACCGAAACTATAGTCGTTACGACTATCCCCACACGTGAGTTCAGTCCCGTTATATATAGTATAAAATGTGTGAAAACCACGTTAATTTCCATAGTCAAATAATCCTCCTATTTTACGACAAAAAATGAATTCTAAGATTAACATAGATTTTGATGTTATTATGCTCTTTGCCTTCGAGAAAACCATCAACGGGTCTCACATTTACGAGCGTAGGTATTACTGTATCCAACAAAAATATATTCATGTGAAATGTAGCCATGACAAGCTGTGGTCTTGTGGTCTTCGCACTATCAAAAAGTTATCAGATCTCACGTAGAGAGAAGCTTCTAACCCTACACGCTTTAACTCTACAAGTCCTTACTTCACAGACTCTACACTTTATATGTGACTTGGCCGTTTCGTTACAACAAGAATTATTTGTATAACAGAATTAGTGAACAACAGTTAATAAAATTATTTTTTACTTTGCGGCCATGTGAAGTTAACGTCGTTATTTATTCATTTATCTATACATAATGAGGTAATTATTTATCTCGTATTTTTAGTGCCTACATGAGTCCTGTAATAATTATAACAATTACCTCGTGGTTCTTCAAAATCTTGCACTACAATAATAATTATTTTACGCCAAAAATGGCCCAACCCAACTACTTCGATACATTAACATTTCGCGCGAATCGATGTCCTTACTTACTCGTATCGTCGATATGTAATTTTTCGATAAAGACTGCAGTTTTCGATAAAATTGGGACGAGACCACTTCTGAAGTATGCTCTGCCAAACAAAAAAAGAATCGTCAAAATCTGTTCATTACTGGCAGAGTAATCACGTAACACGCATACAAAAACACTTACGAAGTCGAAACCCTCCTTTTTTGAAATCGATTAAAAATAAATGTGGTCAACGCAAGTAGTGGGCCATGTGTGGTATTAGGTGCATTATATTCCCTAGTATCGGGTCCTAGATAGTAACGTCCAATTTATCGGTCGCTCCAGTCTCGAGGCTTCCGGCAGATGATCCCTTCAATTGGTCGCCCATTACTGTCTGGAGATGTCATTAAGGACATGAATGTTAGTATGGTAGAGTCCACAAGATGCCTGTAGCTCACCTAGACTCGCCTTAGACTCTAGATAAATATAAGTACAAAAAAAACTAAATGTATTATTGAAATTATACATGAAATACAAAACAGGAATATGGATCTGATTTTTATTTAGAGTGCTTTCCACACTAGATTTTATCTCAAAGAGTTATAAGCATTTTAAAAGAAAAGAGTTTTGCTCAGTCGGTAGAGAGTCGGGCTAGTGATCCGACGTTCGCTTCAGATTTTTGAAATGCTTATCACAAAGATAACAAATTTGAATTTTGAAATTGTTGAAGTTTACAAAAGTCAGTACTTTTGTAAACTGTCGTAACCTGTCGACGATGGACTAGGCGGTTCTGGGGGTGTGTGAGTGGTATACACTACACCTACATAATATATTCGTACAAGGTTGTATTCAGCAACGTTCGGTACGGTTCAGTCATCGGATGGGTGACCGCGGGTGACATTTACAACTATGCGCTGCCGTGGCTCGGATGACACGTAAAATTATGGGTCCTGGCCGTTTTCATCGTTTAAACAAGTCAGAGGTATTATGACACCAGGGCTAACTATTTGGCCTAGATACGAATTTTTCATGCAATCTTTATTTTCATGAGCATGATGTTATGATGCAACCATAGTAAGTATTGCATTATTATTTGTATTGTTATCAGAGTTAGGTACCTACTTGAGTATACGAATCTACCACAGCTCGAGGCTCAATTGAACGACGTAAACTGGTTCAAAATTCAGATACAAGCTTTATATAAAAAAAAACCGGACATGTGCGAGTCATTCTCGCACACCGAGGGTTCCGTACAAATCCAGAAAATTTCACGAAATAAACGTATAGTAAAGTTTATTAACCAAAAGAAAAATACATAGCTACTGAAGTACATAAAGCGAGTAACCAATGAATACAGTTGATTTCGATTATGTTTAACATAACAGCATTGTCTTATATTAAAAATGATTTTCCAAAAAGATGAACTGTGAGCACCAAACTAAGCTCAAGGCTTGTGTCTTGGGGCTCGAGTGCAATATTGTCAGAATTCGGAAAGATTTAAAAGTATTTAAAACCTACAAAAATATAGAGTAACTGTATTTTTTTTTTTGTTAAAAAGAAATGAATAAGGTATGAAAAAATTAGTTAGGTAAATAATCAGAAGCGGTTTGGTATCATCCTGTTTGAAGGCCATTCACCATATAAGCAATTTATAAGGTGTTCTGTTTGAGCATAAGACAAACTCAATAGCCAGTCTTTTAGTTTCTTTTTGAAGGCGTATCTTGTGAGTTCATTGATTTCAATCGAAGACCTGTATAGCAACCTATATACGTTGTTATATGTGCATAAAAAAGAATACGCAGGGCTATACCTGTGTGACCCGCAATACTTAGATGGAGAGTTGGATCACCTAAGGAACATTCTTGAAAGCAATGGTTACAACTGGAAACAGTGTTGGCGATGGGCTAATAGCAGCGAGCGTAAGAGACCAGCCACGGTGGATCGGGCTCCGATCTATCTGCCATATGTAAAAGGAGTAACTGACAAAATCAGTTATTTCCTGAAGCGAAAATATAGTATTGGGACCTGGTTCCGTCCACCGAGTCGGCTCAGCCATTGGTTGCGTTCACCGAAAGACAAAGAGCCACTGAATGTTCCTGTCGTATACATGATACCGTGTGATTGTGGCAAATGTTACATTGGAGAGACTTGCCGCAATATTTCCACGAGGCTCTCTGAACACATTCGCAGTGTTAAGAACATGGATACGGTCAAATCTGCTGTAGCAGAGCATGCCCAGGAACCAAACCACTTCCTGAGATTTGATCGAGCTGCTGTCTTAGCGAAGGAGAGTTTCCTGGTTCCCCGGAAAGTACGAGAGGCCATAGAGATCGCGCGACATCCTAATTTCAACCGTGATGGTGGATGGACGTTGGCCCCGGCGTGGAAACCGGTTTTGAACAGCTCGGATCACGCTAATGTTTGTGAAAGTGAGACCCAGGACACGGTCAGTGTTTGGTGTGTAGACCCGACTTGCTCAGCACAAGGAGTGCTATCGGAGATTGACGTGGAAGAAGATGAACATCCAGCCCCTGAGACCAGCAATAAAGCGCGCGCTGCGCAGGCGCGTGCGGCGAGGGCAGCCGCGCGGGAGGCGCGGTCCATCGCCGCGCGGGCAGGCGCCGCAGACTTCAGTGCGCGCGCGCCGGTCGACGGGGGTGCGCATATTCCCTGAGGATGGAGTTCTAAATACTCTGAAACTTGTTGGATTCCTTGCGGATCGACCGTATAATTATAACGTGAGCTTTAGCCGTATTCTGTTATACTTATGATGAATACTCACGGTAGTTTTAATGAAGTGACGCAGGGCTACGTTTGCCTATCAGAGAACGGACGCGATGTAATAGTACTGCTAAGTCTCTATTGGATCTTTTCGTCAGCAATGTCACGCGTTCATCGCGAGACTTTAAATTCTGCATATAGTGAGTCTGTGGAGAATCGAAAAGATTTCCTTAATATTTTATCTATTATATAAAAGGCTTCCCTGAGTGACTGACTGACAGACAGCCTACAGCCCAAACCGCTTAAGATATGAGCTTGAAATTTTGAATATAGGTACATTGAACGACGTAATGGAGCACTAAGAACGAAAATTTTGAACTTTCGACCTCTAAGGGGGTAAAACGGGCCCTTTTCGTTTGTATGTAACTTTTTATTCCCTGTTCCGATTGACTTGAAACTTCGTATACATGCTTTTCAAACAAAGTAAAAGTTACGTTTTTTTCTGTTTTTCCGAATTTTCCTTATCTAAGGGGTCAAATAAGGTTCTAAAGTTGGTGAAAAAAGCGTCTATTACATCCAATCAGCTGAACGGTTATGGTTGAAATCTGGTATGAAGAAAGCACACAGCAGGTTTCAATACAGGAACTAATAATATCCAGGAAAAGCTGTAGGGTTCCTGAGGGATAGCCAATATTAATCAGTTTAGGTTACAGCCCAAACCGTCGATGATATAAACTTGAAATTTAGAATATACGTACATCGTACAACATCATGAAGCACAAAGGATGAAAATTTTAAAAAATCGACCTCTTACGGGGTAAAACGGGCCCTTTTCGTTTGCATGTAACTTTTTATTTCATGTACCGATTGACATGAAACTTTGAAAAGATGCTTTTGATACTAAGTAAAAAATATGGTTCTTCCTGTTTTTCTGAATTTTCCATAAAAAACTTCCCCTAAGGTCAGATAAAGGAATAATAAAGTTGGTGAAAAAGCATCGATTACAGCCAAGGAGCTGAAAGGTTGCGAATGAAAACGGGTATGTAGAAAGCACACGACATGTTTTAATGCTGGAACTATTATTATCCCGGAAAATCTTCAGGTTTCTTAGGGATAGCCAAAATTAATCAGTTATAATTATAATGTAAAGCTAAGTTAAATGGTTAAATAGTGGGGTCAGACAACGTCTGAAAGTCCTACAAGTGTCTCGATCACTTTTAACTGGGTGAACGGTTTTGGGCGAGATTGTCACAATATCTCTCGGGAAAAATGACTTCAGAATAATCGAAATTAAACTTAGTTCTAATGACTGAATGAAACATGTCGAATACATATACCGGCCCTAAAAATAGTGTACTACTGAACGTAGGCCTACCCGCGAAGGGTGATTAGTCCATCGGCCATATTCATCACGCCGGCCGAGCGCGGGTTGCGGAATCTATATACGACATTGATTTTTCTCTACGGATGTACTTACCTATACATTTTGCCTCAATGTTTTCCATCAATAAAAACCCAATAGTGTGAAATTTCTTACATTGACACTCATACAATTATTATTAATATTGAATTAATTACAGAAATTCAGCAATTTATCATTCAAAAATTCACGTACTCCGTAATAAGCTTTAGATACAAGTACGAGTAAATTAAATACGCAAATACTAAGACAATGCTGTTTTTGACCAGTGTGTGTTACCATTGATGACTGATGGCACAAAAACGTGGTCTCTCAATATGGGCCTTATTAGTAAGCTCCAAGTAGCCCATCAACAAGCTATGGAGAGGGCTATGCACAGAGTCTCTCTGCGAGATCGAATCAGAAATGAGGAGATCTATTACCAAAGTTGCCGACATAGCCCAACGGATTGGCAAGTTGAAATGGCAATGGGCAGGGCACATAGCGCGGAGGGCTGATGACCGATGGGGTGAAAATTCTCGAATGGAAATCACGTACCGGCAAGCGCAGCGTAGGACGCCCACCCACAAGGTGGACGGATTACCTCATTAGGACCGTAAGATCGCGGTGGATGCAAGCTTCTTCCAACCGGTCTTATCGGAGATCCTTTGGGAAGGCCTATGTCCAGCAGTGGACTTCTTATGGCTGATGAATGGATGGAGACAATGCAGGCCAATCCTTGGGATATTTTAGGCAAGTAATATGACAATAGGCCCAGTTATGAAGGCTCCATCGTAAATTTTATAGCAACGTAAAAAGTGTACTCTCGAGCTATTATTATTTTAAGTAAGAGCCTAAACAACGCAGACTAACAGCAGACAATCATAATTTAAGGAAGTATTAAGACAACGCGGGCCAGACCGCGAACTATTAGAAATTATTAAAAGCAAGTGTCAAAATAATGCGGGTTGAATCGCGGGCTATTATTTTAAGCAAGTAAGTACTAAAACAACGCGGCAGGCTATTATAATTTTAACCAGGTATTAAGACAACACGGGCGAAACCGCGGACTATTAGATATTATTTATAAGCAAATACAAAGACAACGTAGGTGAAACCGCGAACTGTTTTCATTTTAAGCAAGTACCTATGTACTAAGACAACGCGGGCGAAGCCGTGGGTTTTAAGCTAGTACTATATATAACGGGACTGAACTCATGTGTGGGGATAGTCGTAACGACTATAGTTTCGGTCGCATTCGGCGACTTTTCTCAAGTTGGCGAGAGCTAGCACGCGGAGCCGTCTCGCAATGCACTGCGGGCTGCGGCGCGTAGCGCTCGCGATGACAGCGGTTGCGGTGGTGGGGCGGGGGCGGGTAGAGAGGATTGTTGTGTCGGCGCGCACTGAAGATCCTCTTCGTCGGTATCCTGGTATACGTCGGGGATACTCCAGCACACTGAACTCACTATGTCTCCACCAGTTCCACGGTTAAGTCCTTTGGATCCCTGAAGACACGGTTTCCACGTCGGTGGCAGTATCCATCCCCCGTCTCTATTGAAGTTAGGGCGTCTGCTAATCTCAATAGCCTCCCTAACTTTACGGGGCACGAAAAACTTCTCTCGCGCTAGCACCTTCGCTTTGTCAAATCTGATGAAGTGCTGTGCATCGGAATCGAGAGTGTGTTCTACCACCGCGGAACCATTCCTATCCAAGTTTTTCATTGAACGTATATATCCGTGAGCCTGGTAGAAACATTTCTTCTTGTCTCTCCGACGTAACACTTCCCGCAATCGCACGGGATCATGTAGACACCGGGGACACCCAAAGGGTCTCTATCCTTAGGAGAACGTAGCAACTGTCTTAGTTGTCCCGGAGGACGGAAGATGGTCTTAATGCTATACCTTCAGCGTAATAAATTACCAATTCTGTCCGTCACTCCTTTAATATATGGCAAATACGTTGCTACTCTCTCAACCGATGCCGGACGTGTCCTTGGAGATGTTCCTCAATATTACTTTAATCAAAGCCCGTTGTGCTCTTTCTACTGCCAGGAAAACAGTTTTAATAGAGCAATCCCAAACGGAGATGCAGTATTGTATAATCGACTGACACAGGGCGAAGTGAATGGTTTTTAGAAGTGGCAAGGGTATAGTTGTTAAAATCTCTTATAATCATCGACAAAAAGTTTTTTCTTCACTTTTCTCGTCATACATCGAAAATTACACATTGTTAAAATAATTAAAAACCTGTTTTATCTCGTACTAATGAAGCTCTTTTATATGATACCTTACATTTTACGATTTACTCACTTTGAATTTTCATCCAATTTATTGTGCTAATCTACGCCCTATTTTTTTGTGATTTAAAAAAAAATTACGGTTTTCAGATTTATTCCTAAGATATGTACTCTGAGACAATGCTTCTCGCCAAATTTCACAGTTCTATATCAACGCGAATTACCCTGTAGGTTTTGTTTTTTGTGAGTGTCGAAATATGCGGTTTTTTACGACATAAACAGCTCTTACTTTTTTATACGTAAACTGAGAAGTTTTTCTTTTACACAACTGTAAGAAACCATAGATATACGTATGTGAGTTAAATTTCAACTCGATATCTTAACGTGTTCCCGAGATAAAGAGTCTTGACATACGGACAGACGGACAACAAAGTGTTCCGTTTTTTCCTTTTGAGGTACGGAACCCTAAAAACAGACTAATGTAGGTAAACATTTTCATGTTAAATATATAAAAAATGAAATTGTTAAATCAAGATGAAAAATTTTAAATATACCTAGACCTATCTACTTGTAACTGAATTTAACAGATCGATCACGGCCTTCAGCTACGCATCGCGTGATGTTAAATTTTCCAAACCAGTAATAGTTAAGTATACCTATCTAAGATCAAAAATACAAGTCTATAAAATTAGCCTATCAAGTGTTTCTATCTTTTGAAAAATCTTACCCATCTAGTTATCTTTTCGATCCAAGATAATACAACCGGTCTATATAAATCCTAAATTAAGATCCGCAATCAGATCTGTATAGATTTATATGTATGTACCTACCCACTAAAGTTTCACATACCTATACAGGGTTACCTGAAGCTTTAGTTAACCTTTTAGGGCCTTAAGGGAGTTTTATACACCAACTTCCATCACGCTCGTGCGAATACAAAATAAATTAAGACAAAAAACAGCGGTTTCATACAATTTGTCCATGAGGAGTTACAATTTTGTATAGAACCGTTGATTATTTTTTTCGTATTCCGGGTTAGCCTCATATAAAACTAGCTGCCCATGCTGGCTTCGCCCGGTTACGAATGAAATATAGCTCTAAACCTTTCAGAAGAAATATTCTAAAATATATCGAAAACCGCATTGCAATCTGTTGTGTAGTTTAGAAGATCTATAGGGAATACACAAACATACACATTAAAAAGGCGACTAAGCCTATTTTGATATAGCGCTCTCTTTTTGAGTAGCCCTGTACATTAAAATAAAACTTTTTTGTGTGTAAATAATTTCTACAATCAAGCAAGTTGATGACAAAAATTGAGTAAAATCGGAATGTGCCTATTCGTGCGCACTCGCTTTTGCGCACGAGTTGAAGAGTACACCTACGTAACGTAGGTAGTGAAGTATCTAATCCAACAAAAACATTTCCATGAGAAATATAGCCAAGACCACAGTTCGCACTTTCAAAAAGTTGTCAGATCTTATGTAGAGCCAAACTTCTAACTCTACACGTCTTAACTCTACAAGTCCTTACTTCTCAAACTCTACACCTTATTCAATATTTGTGACTTGGCCGTTTCAACACAGAGTTAAGACGTGTAGATATTTCTACATATTTCTTTTCTTATATAAATAGATGTATTTAATATTTTGTTATTATGCAGTCGTGTTGTTTTAACAGATCAACTTATATTTCCTGGCTAATATTTTGTGATATAGATCTTTCTGATCTCTATCTGAATTAAATCGTCGTAGTGGTTAATGTCAACTAAATTAACTGCAAAAAAACAAGATGAATTAATAAAAAGAAGCTGTGTTATTGATACTCAGAACTGGTAAAAAGTGCTTCTATCTGTGTAAAATCGATAACAATAAATTTAACTGATTTCTAATTCAAATCAATTTATCTGGTTCACACATTGTCATAAACGGGTGAGAAATAAAAATGATATAATATGGTTGTAACATCCATCGGTACATTTTTTTATTTTACTGAGTTGTCTTTTTTATAGGTAGATACATCTGAGTAAACTTCGACAGATCTATAATATTCAGAATAACTCCTGAGCGTCCAGTCTGGTGGACGCGACGCGTTACCAAAATGCTGGTGTTTATTTGGGTCAACGTATAAGCATTGCCATTCAGCGTGGCAATGCTGCCAGCATGCTGGGCACGCTGCCAACTGGCAGTGGGCTTGAGCATTTGACTGCCTCGGTGGCTCAGTGGTTAGTGACCCTAACTACTGTGCCAAGGGGGCGTGGGTTCGATTCCCACCCAGGGCAAGCATTTTTGCGATGAACATGGGTGTTTGCTCTGTGTCTGGGTGTTATTTAGATACTAAGCCCGATTACAGAGGCGCCAGCGTAAATTAAATAGCAGCGTAAAAAACGTTCTCTCTATCGAATGCCTAAAGTGAAAAAGAAACAGAACTATGCTATTTAGCTAATTTAGTGGACGCTGGCGCCTCTGTAATCGGGCTTACTTTCTATATAAGTATGTAATTAAAAAATATTTATAAGTAGTGTATCAGTCTCTGGCAGCCATATCACAAGCTTTGCTTAGTTTGGGGTCAGAGGCCATGTGTAAGATGTCCCCTGATATATATTTATTTATTGGAATTATCTTTAGAACTGCAAGGGTCTGTGGATGATCCATTTGCTTTTATGTAGTAGTAGTTTATGTAGTTTAAGCCTGTATAAGTAGTATTGTACTTCTACGTTCAGCCTTATCCGCCGACCATTGAAGCCTTCGTTCCATCGTTGCCGTTTCAGCCATAGGGCATCCACTGAAATAGATATCCTCTATTGATATCCAAGCTCCAGAAGAAGTGGCTTAAATTTCATAGAATAGCGCTAGACAGTGCCGTAAATAGGGCGGTGCCACAGGTGCCCAGGCACAGGGCGTAGACTCTGGGGGCGCAAGAATGGTCAAACCATGCAGGTCTAATATTTTTTCGGTTTGCCCTTCACAACTTCCCACTGCGCCCCTTAAGGGCAGATCTAGGGGGGGTCATGACCCCGCCCTCGCAATTTTTCGCGCTCTTTTCGCTCGCGCTTATTAAATATTCGATTTTCTTTGATTACATGTGATGTCACTTTCAATTCTAACTTCCACTGACGACTAAACATCGAAAAAAATTCGATCTCATTGCTCTAGTGCTCAAAAGGCGAGCATTCAAAGTTAGACTTGAAAGTGACATCAGATTTGAAGAAAGAAAACAGAACATGCGCGAGCAAAGCGAGCGCGAATAAATTCCTTTTATTTTTTTAACAAAGAGCCGCTTCTAAGTGAAGAAAAGGAAGAAAGAGACCTGAAAGAAAGGCTCAGGAGAGGTTCGTGAACCAAATGATACCCCCCACCCCCACCCCCTTTGGATCCGCGATTGTGCTCTAGCTAGGGGACCTATGATATCTAAAAAAAAAGGTCTTGACATACAAACACACGGACAGACGGACAGACGAACAACAAAGTGATCCTATCAGGGTTCCGTTTTTTCCTTTTGAGGTACGGAACCCTAAAAAGGGCGCAGTTACAGAAGCTCGCACAGGGCGCAGAAAATACTATTTAAGGCACTGGCGCTAGATACCAATTTAGCGCTATCCTATGAAATTCGGAGCCATCTGTCCACCTTGTGGGCGGGCGCCCTACGCTTGTCCAAACGTGGTTTGAAAAACTCGAAAACTTTTCAATCCCATCAATAAAATCAGTCCTCCGCGTTAAGCTGCTGTAATTTCACCTTGTCAATTATCTGGGCTATATGATATATCAGTTACTTTGGTACTTCTACGGACTGAAGGTCTAAGATCCAAAGAGAGTCTAAATGCTCAATCCCTTTGCCAGTTGTCAGCGTGCCCATAATGGTAGTTAACTTATATTATTTATTTTACTTTAACTTTAGTCCCTGGTTGTCAAGGTCAGCACGCGAGTTTCATTTTTGTTTTGTGTTTTTTGCTTTTGACTACTCATTTTGGGTTTATAATATTTTTTTTGCAAAAAATGGCAAAACTGTCTTGTGTACAAAAATTGAATAGTTCGCATGAAGTGATGTATACAATTTTTCCATTATTGTTGATTTTTCGAAAACGGCTCAGCCGATTTAAATAAAATTTAAATGGGGCCACCTCGTGAGTACACCCTTTCGAACTAAATGATATTTTTTTGATTCGCTTCCCAATTGGCGAAAATATCTATGAACATACTTACACAAAACAAAATACATAGGTACAGACGAATATAATATTATAACCTCCTCCTTTTTGGAACGCGGTCTTAAACTCATTTAGTAGCCATTAATAGGTAGTGTTTACGAGTTACATGCACCTAAAAACCAAATTAAATAGTGGTCAGTTTATGTACGAAAGTGCATCAGGGTCATTCTTTGGGACAGGGTTTTCAAGCGGCTTTACTTAAAAAAAATAGAAATCATAAAGTCAGCGAGCCAGTTTTTTTTTCGAGCAAAGCTTAAAACCTCTCTGAACTGGGACATTGATTATTATTCAATTATCTTTATAAATAAATATGGTAAAAAAATGAAATACCCCCATTCTTTGATTTTCGTGGAGTGTCCCAATCCCCGATCTGATCACTTAGTGAATTTTATATTTTAAACTATACGCTACATGGTTACAAAAAAAATACCACTAAGTCCTAAGAAGTTTAAAATGCTATAAAAAATTAAACCATAGTTCTGAAATAACTACATTGCCTACAAAAAAAATTAAATGTAACTGTCCCGAGGTAGTTACTGATTTGCGTGGATTTTTATAATTTCACTAGTATATCTCTTAATTTGCGGCCTGATGTTGCGTGATTCAAATTCAAGTTATAACTAGTCGCGCTCCAACTGCCGGGTAGAGTACTTGAGTGATGGTGCGTCGAGTTTTAAAAAAAAAGAGGTAAGAACCTTGTTGCGTGGGTTTGGTTTCTCAAAACTTTGATTTGCGTGGTACAATTATCTCCGGTGTCTGTGAATTTATTTATTTAGTAAAATATTGTAGCGAACAAATATGAAGTAACGTAACTTATATTAAAAACACAGTTTATTTGTTTACAAGGTTTTTGTGTAAATAAATCGTTTAGGATTTATTTTGATTTTCGTGGTCGTGATCTGCGTGGTTTACAAGGTAGTTTTGACCCACGCAAATCAATTTTTGCCCATCCATCCATCCATCAGCCAAAGGACGTCCACTGCTGGAACATAGGCCTCCTCTATGGATCTAAATAAGACCGGTTGGAAGCGGCTTGCATCCAGCGCGATCCTGCGGTCTTAATGAGGTCATCTGTCCACCTTGTGGGTGGACTACGCTGCGCTTGCCGGTACGTGGTCTCCACTCGAAAACTTTTTGGCTCCACCGGTCATCAGTCCTCCGCGCTATGTGCTCTGCCCATTGCCATTTCAACTTGCTGATCCGTTGGGCTATGTCGGTAACTTTGGTTCTTCTCCGAATCTCCTCATTCCTGATTCGATCCCGCAGAGAGACTCTGAGCATAGCTCTCTCCATAGCTCGTTGGGTTACTTGGAGCTTACTAATAAGTGAGAGACCACGTTTCTGTGCCATAAGTCATCACTGGCAACATACACTGGTCGAAAACTTTCGACTTGAGGCACTGAGGTATGTCGGACGAGAAGACGCTACTCAATTTTCCAAACGCTGCCCATCCGAGTTGGATTCGGCAATTGGCCTCTTTGTTGAAGTCGGACCTGCCTAACTGGACTACTTGTCCTAGGTAGACGTACGAGTCAACGACTTCAAGAACCGAGTTTCCAACAGAAATCGGGGTGTGTAAAACATGGGAATAACACATGACTTTCATCTTGTCCATGTTCATCTTAAGACCCACCTGTTGTGAAACCCGATTGAGGCCTTCGAGCATCGTGCTGAGCTCTTCCATCGATTTTGCCATGACTACTATATCGTCGGCAAGCCGAAGGTGAGTGAGATATTCGCCATTGATATCGATGCCGAATCCTTTCCATTCCAGGAGCTTGAAGGCGTTCTCCAAAGTAGTCGTAAACAGTTTTGGAGAAATTACGCCCCCTGTCTTACGCCTCTTTTTAAAGGGATCGCCTTGGAGCTCTCTTCCTGTACTCAGACCGACATAGTGGCGTTATTATACAAGCACTTCAACACTTCGATGTACCGATAGTCAATACGGCATCGTTGGAGAGACTCGAGCACAGTCCATGTCTCGACCGAATCAATGGATTTTTCATAGTCCACAAACGCTAAGCAAAGTGGCAGATTATACTCTTCGGTCTTCTGTATAACCTGCCGCAGCGTATGAATGTGGTTCATGGTGCTAAAGCCTTTTCGGAAACCGGCTTGTTCGCAATGCTGAAAGTCATCAAGCCTGCGCTCGAGACGGTTCATAATGACCCTTGAAAACAGCTTATAAACATGGCTCAGAAGTGAGATGGGTCTGTAGTTCTTCAAAAAGGCGTTGTCACCTTTCTTGAAAAAAAAAACAACACTACCACGCTTCTTTTCCATGCTTCTGGCGTGATGCCCTTGAGGACGACGGTGTTGAAAAGCTCCTGGAGGACTTTTAGTACCGGTGTTCCACCCGCTCTCAACAGCTCTGATACCGTCATCACCCGGCGCCTTGTTGTTCTTAAGCTGATTCAGGGCCATTCTAATCTCGTACAGGCTCATGTCCAGGATGTCTTGCTAAATTGCCCCACTCTCAGCTCATCATCGCTTCTTTTGCCCAACTTTGCGTTGAAGTCCCCCATAACAACAGTAAAGTGGG
The DNA here is from genome assembly GCA_949316475.1 of Hypomecis punctinalis. Classification (NCBI taxonomy): domain Eukaryota; kingdom Metazoa; phylum Arthropoda; class Insecta; order Lepidoptera; family Geometridae; genus Hypomecis; species Hypomecis punctinalis. Next base: position 23,833,656 of record OX438798.1, read on the forward strand.
TCTTAAATGTATGTATGGCCTGACTTACGTCTTCATACATAGTCTCCACTTCGTCATCTGGGTGTGACGAGGTCGGTGTGTATACCTGAATGACCTTCAGCGAATACCTCTTGGATATTCTGAGTATTAGATATACAACCCTGCTCGACACACTTTCGATGGTGATAACATTGTTAGCGAGGGACTTGTGAACGAGAAAACCGACACCACTTTGGGACCGCTGGTCACCTTCCCGGTAGTAGATCAGGTTGCCGGATTTCAGAGTTATCGTGTCCTCCCCCTCTCTATGGACTTCTCTACGGGCTATTTTGAGTCATTTTGGGCCCGCAATTTTTTTAATATCGTCTTCCCATCTTGTGTAGGATCTTCCTTTGTAGCGCTTACCTGGTGGTCCATTCCATGTCGTAACAGTTTTGGTCCATCTGCGGTCTACCAGGCGCGCTACATGCCCGGCCCATTTCCATTTTAATTTTTAAGCGTGGGATAGAGCATCTATTGCTTTGGTCTTAGATGTTATTTTCAAATGTCTAATTTTATCTTTTGTATTTTTTTATGTTTAACATGCTGCACTCCATTCCTCTTTGGCAAGTAGTTAATTTATTTTTAACTTTGTTAGTAAACTTCCATATTTGGCATGCATATGTGAGACAAGAGATAATACACGAGTCCATGACTTTTTTTGAGCTTTATAGGCATATCGCTTTTAAATATTTATTTATACCTTCAATAACTGTTACATGTTCTTTTGACTCTTCTCTCTACTTCCAGCTCATTATTATTTATGTTGAATCCTACTTGTTTTCCCAAATAAATGTATTGCTCTACGTATTCAGGTATATGATTTCCAACAATTATGCTTGACTTGGTGTGATTTGACATAACTTTCGTCTTCGAAATATTCATTTGTATGCCTACTTTTCATGCTAGCATCATGTTTCAATCATATAATGTAGTTAGTTACTTGACTCTGATAGCAACACTAAATCATGAGCAAATCTTAAGTGATTGAAATATTTGCCTTGAATATACAATCCTTGTTTTTTCTAGTCTAATAGATTCTAATATAGCTAGAAAAATTCTCGGAGAGATCGGATTCACGTTGTCTTACGCCTAAGAGGGAAACTTGGGCCAATGGTTTCAAGCTTAACTCTACCGGTGCTCTTTCCGTGTATTTGTTTTATTTATTACATGTACTGAATTTCCACATTTTGAGCTTCCAGAGTTTCCCATATGCTTTGGTGTGAAAATGCATCAAACAGGTTGATATTGTTCCAACGTAGGTCTAACCCGTACTGTTACAAACCAAAAATTAATTGCTTCTCCAAAAGCATTAATAAAAAAATTTTATAAGCAGCTGATTCCCTACATGAATCACGTTTCAAATATAATATCACAGCACAAATACATCAAACGAATAAAATACAATCTGAAACAAGACGATTGCATAATCCATTGAAACTTTGTTTGTGTGTGTATTATAGTAGCTATAAGATATAATACCTACCTAGACCTATAAAAATAGGTAATTAGGTATGTATTCACTATTCAGTAAAATATTGCACGCCCGAAAAGGGTAAGACTGTGATACTTCTCTTATAATTTTTTAACAACATATGTACCAGTTTTATAACAATAAACGATATTCTGATTCTGATTCAGAATTACAATGCAAAATATTCAAGAGAAATCCAAGCCGTTCACTATAGAGGTAGTAGAAATAGCTGACTCTGCACACTGTAGTTTTATACTACAAAAAAGATGGCAAAATGATAACGACACCTTTTTGCACAGTAAGCGAATCACTGCGACATGATGCACTTGCAATAAGGGAGCATCTTCTGCCTATCCCAAAATTTTTGGAAGATAAAGCGCCACAAGTTGATGCTCTTTACTTTGTATCCAATTAACTTTCTGTACAATACAGAGATGAAACTTTGATTATCTAGCTTATACGTCAGAATATCATATAGGCTATAATTTATAAAGATATTGCGGGAAACGAAGTTCTTTGTGATTTCTTTGACTAACAATAAATAATGTTGGTCTGATACTACTAAAAACGTTTTCTGCCTTAGTAACTTACCATTTTTTTACTTTATCATAACATAATAACTTTTTTTCAATATGAAGGAACAGTAAGTAACTCATCTGAGAAAGTCAAATTAAAATTATCATTTTCGTGGGGTGTTTTATGACTTGCGTGGCCTCCATTTTTTTAACCCCGATTATCTCTGTAAGTATGTGGCTCTTTGAGGTGCCTCTTCTACAAAACATATTCATTTTACATATCTTTTTAAATTCTGACAAGAAATTGAAAAAAAAATTGAATTCGAAAATTGCCACGAAAATCACCAAAGAACGACTTACTCGAAGAATCACCCATCAACTGATTTTCACCTTAGTTTTGCTTATCGGTAGAGCAGCGTACCGCCAATAAAACCATGTAACAAGTAGATTGACATTATAATATCAAATCGATTCTAATTTTAACACAATCGACTACAACTATTTTAAACATAGACCAAACAAACAAGAACATAATTAATTAAAATATGAAACGTTTATAACTAATAGTTCAGGTTGTTATTTAAAAAAATCAGTTTTCAAAAATGTTAATAGGTAACTACTTTGTTAATAAACCAGTCTGTGTGGTAGGTCGTTATAAAGGCCTGTTTTTGAAGTCTATTAGAATAATTCATAAATGATAATGATCAGTTTAATTTTATCAAATAGACAAGGTTCAAGCTTACAGCATTAGGAAATATACGAGAATGAAACATTCAACTGCGTCTCAACGCGATTGTTCATAAATAGTGCTAAATGTTGTTTTTAAACTATCGCGATTTGAACACATTATTATTATATACTACGGGACTAATCGCGCACTAAAATTACGAGATAAATAAATACCTCATCATCCCGACGTTTCGGCCGAGTTGCATCGACCGTGGTCTCGGGTAGACTGACCCGTCGGGATGATGAGGTATTTATTTATCTCGTAATTTTAGTGCGCGATTAGTCCCGTAGTATATAATAATAATAATAGTGCTAAAATTGCATGTATTTTTGTGTGATTTTAATTCATAAAAGCACATATAGTTTACGTTCATTACGTTACCTACGTCTACGTATTGTTTTGTATAGATAGCAAATCTTCTTCGTCGTTCATATTTAAAACAAAAAAAGTCAAGTCGATTTGGTCGTTACAGTTTTGAAAGCTTGGTAGAGCCATCGAACGATCGGTTTATTGAACTTCGCAAAGGATGCAATCCTAACCAATTTACTCTGTACTAATCTGTCCAAGCTGAATGATTTTTCTCGCAAATGTAAAAACATTTTATCTTCTACTTCTGGGATTTTGCTTCTATTTATTATTATTGTTATAATTTTTTTGACCGGGAAATGAGTAATGTTAAAACTTTTTTCCCCAGTTTGTTAAATTTAATTTCTACACTGTCAATCATCTAAGCCACAAGACAATGTTGTCGTATCTAGCTAATAGATGTAGATATTGTGAACTAGGTCGGTGTACCCAAGTCGAGGACAGACAGTAGAGTTAGCTGACGGTAACCCGAGACAACCGCGACATTCGACCCGCGCGGTACTTTGGCTTCTCTCGCACCACCGACCACATTCTCAATTGTAATAGGTATCGATTAAGTGGATATTATGTCCGCAGACAATACGTGAGAGTATTCATAGAAACTCTGCAGATTTCATTATCTGATAAGTATAAACTAGATACCATGTCGTTTCAGCCATAGGACGTCCACTGCAGCAGTGGACTTATAGGCCTCCCCTTTATAACTCCTATAAGACCAGTTGGAAACGTCTGGCATCCAGTGTGGCCCTATCCGCCCACTTTGTCTCTGTCTAAGTAGTACAGTCACTTCTTAGAACGCTTGTTCACGGCAATTTATTTCACCGGACAACGAAACGTGTGACGTGTGACGTAATGACAAACCGGACATCCATCCGGCGAAAAATGTAGGCATATGTTTATTGACGGTCTGTTGTCCGGTGAAAAAAAAAAACTCGATACGTAATACCCACTCTAGAACATTATTCGACCATTCGACCCCATCAGTCATATTATGACTTTAGTGCTGCACTGTGCCTTGCCCACTGTAATTTCAACTTGAAGAACCAAAGTTATCGACATAGCTCAGCGGATTGCGCTGAGCTATGTCGATAACTTTGGTTCTTCTACGGATCCCCTCATTTCTGGTTCGATGTCGCAGTGAGACTGCGAGCATAGCCCTTTGCGCACATCATGTTTAATTTCTGCGTTGGTAGAGCCCGTGTACCTATGTATACACTTGAAACTATTACACTTAAAATAATCGATAGTTTAGTAACCCATAGGTATCACTATCAACATGGGTGTCAGGTTACGTCGACAGTGGATTGGTCTCCGCTAATTAAAAATTGGATTTAGAAGGTGAACGACCTTCTTAGTTTACTTTACAGTAAGTATACCCCGAATCACACTTAATGACGTATTTCAAGTTACCTTGTAGGTGCGCAAATCCCCACTCATCGCCGCCGCTGGTTTATGAATTTGGTACGCAGACGCCATTAAATTTTATTGGGCCTATTATATAATATTATGCGCTGAATATGTTTCATCAAGTTAGCAGTTAGGCATCCCGCAGACAGCCACGGCTTTCGGCTGCAGCCTAGTCAAGTGTTCATCCAATAACGGAAGCCGAAATCGTAAATCAAGACATGTAATTAGTTGATATCTACTAGGCCAGTAGACTAGTAGGTTAAATTATCTAAATTCTAAGGGACGCTTTCATCCTTAAAACATCGGTGATACAAAAATTACCATGTTCCACAATGCACTAAACGAATCTAGAGCTAGAAAAAACTGTTTAACTTATCTTTTTGCGGGTAGGTACTTTTAACTACCTATTTACTTCAGTTGGTTACTGACACAATTCTCCATCTTTCCAGCACCGACTACGCCAACGTGGATAGCAGTATCGGCATCGGGCCGCTAATCAACGGCTCCTTCTTCGAGCCCCCCTACTGCAACGCGGACCCACCCCCGTGTCTGCCCTCCAAGTACCGAACACAAGACGGAACCTGCAACAACTTCGAGCACCCCCTCTTGTGGGGTGTTTCTAACACGCCCTTTAGAAGAGTACTACCAGCTCACTATGCCGACGGTAAGTACTATCAACTCACAAAACATTAACAGCTTTGTCTGCCGACTAATCAGTGCGCACAAGATGGTACCTACAACAACTTCGAGCACCCGCTGCTGTGGGGCGTCTCTAACACGCCCTTTGAAGAGTGCTACCAGCTCACTTTGCCGACGGTTAGTACTATCAAGTCATAAAATATCAACAAACTCGCCTGCTGACTAGTTACCACGCACAAGAAGGTACTTGCAACAACTTCAAGCCCCCCTCTTCTGGGGCGTCTCTAACACGCCGTTTAGAAGAGTGTTACTAGCTCGCTATGCCGATGGTGAGTACTATCAAGTCATAAAATATTAACAGTTTAGCCTGTTGACAAGTTATCGCGCTCAAGGTGGTTACCTGCAACAACTTCGAACACCGTTATTGTGGGGTGTTTCTAACATGCCGTTTAGAAGAGTACTACCGGCTCACTATGCCGATGGTTTGTACTATCAACTCATAAAATATTAACAGCCTCGCCTGCTGACAAGTTACCATGCACAAGATGGTACCCGCAACAACTTCGGGCACCCCCTCTTGTGGGCGTCTCTAACACGCTATTTAGAAGGAGTACTACAAGAACGGTACCTGCAAGAACTTTAAGCACCCTCTTCTGTGGGGGCGTTTAGATGAGCAAAAATGCAAACAAAAAAACACCACAAACTTGAATAAAAATCCCGATCTACTTTTTGTTATTTTGTACAATCTATAAATTGACCCAAACGCGCAGTAAATGACTGTGGCAACCAAAGTAACACTTGCAACAACTCCGAATATCTGTTCTTTGTTTAAATAACTATCACTTTAAAAAAAAATTGAACTATCCTCGTAGTTCTTATCCCTCATCGACTAGAATATTTTCTTACATTTCATATTGAAGATACCCCTAAACTACATAGTACACTATGCCAGTTTTCATGGAGCTATAGGAAAACTCCAATTATCTTCAGACTAGCAAAAAATCCCTTAAATTATGTTTAAGTACAGCACCCAAAACAAAGGCGCTTGCAACAATTGTAACATGTGCTTCAAGGTACGATTAAAACTGACATTTTTATAGGGGTGTTTTATACAATAGTTATTATAGGTATCTGTCTACTATCCAAACCGATAAAGTTACCACAACGTCCATCGCCACAAATTATTGTCCAATTGCTTTACGACACTGCATATGAAACAAGCTCGAATCTAAAAGCAGTAAAGGTGAAGTCATCAGTTTATGAACAAAAACTTGTACTGAGATTAATTAGGTGCCTAGGTCATAAAAAATAGGACATTGACCGATTCGAACAGAAGATATTCAGCTATCGAAAAAGCCGGACACAGCCACTATAGGTACTATTTACATAAGTACATTACTTGATCCTTCTTAAAACAGTAGAAAAAAGTAAAATGAATGAATTTATATCGTAGCTTACAAATGGATGAACACTTTAAAATAAATAAATATTAGGGGACATCTTACACACGGTCTCTGACCCCAAACTAAGCAAAACTTGTGATATGGCTGCCAGAGACTGATATACTACTTATAAATATATTTAAATACATACTTATATAGACAGTACCTGAATAACACCCAGACACAAAGCAAACACCTATGTTCATCACATAAATGCTTGCCCTGGGTGGGGATCGAACCCACGCCTCTTTGATCCAGAAGTCAGGGTCACCAACCACTGAGCCTCCGAAGCAGTCAAAAAAGACTCATGTAGAGCCAAGCTTCTAACTCTACACGCCCTAATTCTTCAAGCCCTTAAAAAAACCTTGGTCAAGGTCAAGAGGCTTGGTTATTTCGTTAATAGCGAAAATTTTAATGTGTATGAAATCAGTTCCTTGGATCTATAAACATTGTCGGTTCTGAAAAAACAAAACCAATATTCTTAGTATTCTTATTTATAAAGTAACTAGCGACCCGCCCCGACTTTGCACAAGTGTATTATACATATAAACATTCCGCTTGAATCACTCTATCTATTAAAAAAATTGCGTCAAAATCAGTTGCGGAGTTTTAAAGATATACTTAAGCATACATAGAGAGAGACAACGGGATGCGACTTTGTTTCATACTTTTTTTTTGTTAATCTATACTGTCCTACTTCTGGGCAAAGGTCTCCCCCATTTCCTTCCATGAGTCTCGATCTGTGGGATAAGAGGGAGGATTGCAGGCATGCCAAAGCTGCTTTCCCAGCCCTGAGCAGAAACATTACTAACGATCTGTTGAGGTTGCAGCGACAAGACCTCCGACTTTTGGTAGGGCTCATCACTGGTCACTGCAACTTGAATAGTCACATGTATAAACTGGGAGCCACCGACAGCCCACTCTGTCGTGGTTGCCTGCAGGAAAATGAAACGGTAGAGCATGTTTTGTGGCACTACAAGGCCACGGCAGAAACTAGAATCGCTTACGGGTTCCATGACGCTAATATTGATTTGTCGTCAGCATCGATATCTTCATCGTCATCGCCATCTAATGTACCATCCAAGCCACTGGAGCAGTTATGCCAGCGGCCCAGAGCCACACTCCGTTATTTTAAGGAGCTGGGCTGGCTCGGGTAGACGCTGGAGGGGGAAATGCACAAAACACCCCATGTGGGACGTCAGTGCAGGACTTATCGCCCCCACTTCGAATTAGAATGAGTCTCGATCCGTCGCAACTCCTCCCGAATGAGTTAAGATCGTCACGCCAGCGCTTCTTGAGCCTTTCAGAGAACTCCGTTTCATACTATGTAGTGATTTTAACTAGTTCTTCTCTTGGTGATTTTGCTACAGAAAATCAGGAAATGTAACCGAAAGTTGATAGGCATTTATTTCATACTTAGGTCTTGGGTATATTTTTAAGAACTCTAGATGAACGAGTTAAACTCGAATTTGACAAATTATGCATGTTGAACTAGGTCTAGAAAATATTATGAACATATAATTTTTGCAAGGAAACGAAATTACTACATATAATTTATTTTTAACACGTTTTGTTCGAATTTACACACCTATTACGCATATATTGCCTAGGCCTAGAAAAAAATATGTTGGTATTTCTCAAACAAGGGGGAGCTGTCATGCTATATTTCTGAGCCGATATTTAGTGAGTTCGTCGTTCGTCGTCGTTTCAGCCATAGGACGTCTACTGCTGGACATAGGCCTCCCCTAAGGATCTCTCATAAGACCGGTTCGTAGCGGCTTGAATCCAGCGCGATCCTGCGGTCTTAATGATGTCATCCGTCCCGTCCACCTTGTGGGTGGACGTCCTACGCCGCGCTTGCCGGTCCGTGGTCTCCACTCGAGAACTTTTCGACACCATCGCTCATCACTCTTCCGAGCTATGTGCCCTGCCCATTGCCATTTCAACTTGCCAATCCGCTGGGCTAAGTCGGTAACTTTGATTCTTCTACGGATCTCCTCATTCACGATCTCGCAGAGAGACTCCGAGCATAACCATTACGCTTAGCTTATGAGCTTACTAATAAGACCCATAGTGAGAGACCACGTTTCTGTGCCATATTTAGTAAGCCCGTTTAATATTTTATCATTTACCTAATCAAATCGGTCAAGAGCAAGTTGAGAGCCTATGGAGATTCAGTTAATCAGAGCCCGTAGTTTACTTAAACTTACTCGTTCGCATGTGGCTCCATAAATTTTGGTTAGTTCTTCCTCGTTTCCGCCAGGGGCGCTATACAAAAATGTATAGAGCCATACAGATACAGATGTACTTCAATTTATGTGTAAACCTGGACTAACCCCTGAGATGCCCTCGCATCTCAGGGGTTAGGTTAGTTAGGTTCTTCAGAGAACTGCTAGTTTTTAAAGTGATCAGGATGAGCTAGTTTTGTCAGAATTAAACGTTTGTAGACTTATTGGCTAGGTCTAGAAAAAAATGCACATATATTTTTGCAAGGCTAACAAGGCGCGAGCGACCAGTATCGCTTTGGAATAATAATCGTCACTGATTCAAAATATTTGCAAAAAATATGTTCAGGTTTAGACACTGCTGGTCTAGATGACCTTTAAATCTGTTCCGTGTATAATTCACCCCACTGTTTTAATGGACTTCTCAATCTTTTGATTGATTGCATAATCATTTTTGCTTACCAGAGTTATTAAAGCCATTTTTATAATTATTTTATATCGGTTGTTTTAACGGTTATGCATGTCAGGGGCCTTAAGGAGGCTTAAACACTGACACAAAATCCTAGCTAGCCATCCGTCCTATATTAACTTACATAATAACTTGTCCTACTTAATTAGTAGGACAAGTTATTAGGTTGTTTCGTTTGTTTGTGAACGAGTAACGTGCATCCATACACAGTAAAAGTAAAGTGAAAAAGCCTTTATTTAAACTACATCATTATTACATCATTACAATTAACATTAAAATTCCAATTTAAATTTTACTAAACGTTATTTCAAGTTTTATTTAATTTTTATTCTTCATGTCACGTTTTGTACTCGTCAATTTATTCCTTTAGTCCACATCCATACATGGGTACTCACAAACTATTGCGTTTATAATATTTTAATGTCCTACTAATAAGTAGGATAAGTTATTAGGTAAGTTAATATAGGACGGATGGCTAGCTAGGATTTTGTGTCAGAGTGTTTAAGCCTCCTGATATGGAGGTAGCTTAGACCTTGGATTTACACTTAGCTCGAGCTTGGATTTACTTCTTATCTCAAGCGAACGCCGGTAACGCTGCTAGTATTTTTATATTTGTTCGCGTACCTACTTACAAACTTTTAAACCCACTAAAATCGGCTGAAGATGAGATAGGTTTACAATTGGAAATATCTTTACTCCTATTCTTCCAGCGCCCATCTTTTTTTTTCAGGGGAAATCTTGGAATGGGATGAAGGAAGAAAACACTACTATAAAAATATAACCTATCGCGTTAATATTTGTGGTACAATCCATACTTTGTTTCTTCTCTTCTGATGAGATACATTGATGGAAATACAATTTGTCTAGGTATTTGCCATATGATAAAGGAGCAGGCATGCAGGCAACCATTGGATGGATAGGAGGTTTTATATCGATAAAAGACGTCCTCGTACTCGTCCCCGAGTACTATTAAAAGTTTATATATCGTCCGTTACTTTACTCCTTATATATTCTGAGGTAGGTACGCCGTAAAAAATATTATTAGTGACGGACTAATAATAGTTAAATTATTATTTATTTATTATCAAAGTAGGTATATCAGACACGTAATTTTTCTTTTCTCAATTAAACAAATACGGAATCCTAAAATGATGAACATATACCTAGCCTGTCAAAGTTCCATGGGACGTCACGCTATGGTAGACCTTTTACTCAAAATCACCAAAATACATTCATGCCTTTACTGTGAAATGACGTCACAAGCCTCCACTCCCGAAGTTTGACAAGCTTTATCTAAACAATTGCAAGTTTTGATAAACAAAATAAAAAAATACGTGACAAACATTTTTTCGGAGTCAGAGTATTTATTTGCATTTTGCAGCATTTTGTTATAAGTATATAGAGTTTGTGCAAAAAGAAAAGCGTTGTAGGTGAGGTCGCCCATGTGGCATTTTACAAATTTTGATACGTTGACAACACTGCTACCTATATCATTGCTAATACAACTAAAAGTATTTGATATTTGGTAGATACCAATTCGGTTTTCATCAGTAGACTCCCTTCAACCAAATAGTCGGTCCCTTGGCTGCTGATATTAGTTCACCGTAACTCCACGACGGTTCTTTTTTGCACAAACTCTAGCTGACGGAATAATTATAATAATATTTCTTTTACCCTGTCGTCATGCCTATTCTCTTCAAATTCTTTCCAGGCATCAGCGCGCCCCGCACCAGTAGCGATGGCTCCCCGCTGCCGAGCGCCCGTGACGTCAGCGTGACGGTGCACCGGCCGAGCTACGCGCACGACTCCATGTTCACAGTCATGCTGGCAGTCTGGGGGCAGTTCGTCGACCACGACATCACTGCTACTGCACTGAGCAAGGGTAAGGAAATTGGGTATGGGACCATCCATATAGCACGTCACAGTACACGTTTAGGGAAAGAGGAGGATAGAAGGACAACGAAGTGTAATATTTGGTCGGATAAGTGGGAGTGGTTTTAAGTTCTGAAACTACACATTTCAAAATATTATATAATAGATAAAAACGCTTAACGTGTTAAAACGCTTTTGACAACAACACAATCGGCATAAGATTTTTTAACGTATCCGATACCTCGAAAAATAAAAAATATTGTTACGAGATGGGTTCTTGGATAGTCAGTTAAAACGCCGATTATTCACTTTGCACTTTATTGCACAAAATCACAATACACACGACACAACTGTTGGCACAATAACTTCACACTGGCATTGTTATTCACACAAACTAGTCACTTCACAATCACTGGCGCTGCACTTGAACAAGAGATGTTTTCGCTTCGACGGTAAACGAAAAACTGGTCCCCAAGCAAGGGTCGGCCAGCGTATTTATATCCGTTATTACCAACAGTCTCGAACCTACGAGATAATTTGCGGCATTACTCGATCTAATAAACGCTATTGTGTTAACAAGCAAACAACTTAAAAGTTCGAGACTTCCCTATTATTCTCAAATTCGCAAACACCCGAAAAAAATAACTAAACACAACTAAACACACAGCAGACAAAGACTGATCCCGCTCGAGTCGTAAAACCATAAATCTCGCACTTAGGTGTAAACAACTCGCCGTCATTACCGCGGCCTACTGCGTCACAATATAAATATGTATGTGATATCCTACTGAGTCTCACAAATGAGACATCTATGACAACAACGGGGAAGAGCACAAAAAACAGGAAACTAGAGTGGCGTACTACTAAATTCATGACACCACACTACCTATGTATAGACCCCTAACGGGTAAGAAAAGAAGGTTTGCACGAACAAAAGCAATAATTACTTAAGTCATCTGCCCCGACTGTGTTCCAGGTCAAAACAGCTCAGCGTTATCCTGCTGCGATGACTCGCTGCCGCCGCACCCAGAATGCTTCCCCGTGCAACTGGACGTAGAGGATCCTTTCTATCAGGACTACAACATCACCTGTATGGAGTTTGTACGCTCCGCACCTGCGCCTACTTGCCACTATGGTATGCAGAATTACCTTCTAAAAAGCTAAATGTTTACTGATTGCTACACAAAGAAATGAAAGAAAAGAAAGAAAGACAATTTTTATTTACCAAAACGTGAATAAGTTAATAATTTCAATGTAATTTGCCTAATACCAGTATTGTAGTTAGTTATATACATAGTGAAATTTAACAGTGGGTCCCAAACTAGGCTAGGCCGATCTCTTGGGAGCCTAGTAAATGTAGGTACATTGGGTCGTTTCCGTATGTTTTTATTGTTTTGTCATCTTTTCAAATTAATCATCAACTTTTCCTCTCATCAGATCCAACTTAATGCCCATTTTTTTCACTTCACCGACAATTCTGTTTAGCAGACAAATCAGAGTTACCGACATAGCCCAGTAGATGGGGAAGCTGAAATTGAAGTAGTCAGGGCACAAAGCTAGAATAAATGAGGGTCGATGTAATGTTCTTGAGTGCAGGCAACGCACCGGTAAGCGCAGCGTAATCCACTGACTAGATGGACCGCCGATCATTAAAACTGCAGGAACTCGCTGAATGCTTGCAGCTCCTAACCGAGCTGTGCGGAAGTCCGTAGGGAAGGCCTATTTCCAGCAATGGACGTCCAACGACTGATGATTACGGATTCTGTTTCGAGAGTTATTTGTTTTATATTATTTTATGTAACCTCCAGGTCCTCGAGAGCAGATGAATCAAGCCACCGCCTTCATAGACGGCTCTGTAGTGTACGGCTATTCCGAAAAGAAAGCCAGCAGCCTACTAGATGTGGGGGGAAAGTTAAAAATGCTAAAAGTCGGAGCTCGGACTCTACTGCCGCCATCGACTGACCCCAACGATGGTTGCAACACTGCTGAGATGACCGCCTTGGGAAGATATTGCTTTGAATCAGGTAACCAGATATACGGAGAGTTTGAACTCTTCGGAAAATGTAACAAGGCGTAATTTTTGTAAGTAGTAAGTAGTAGTTTTATGTAATAAAGTGTGATCTAACTTAACCTTTTAACACGCTTTTTAGCTCGACCTTTATGTAACCTATGTAATGGAACCTAAGGTAACTAGTTTAACCATTTTCCAAGGGTCGTAGGTTAATGAAAATTGGCAGCTGTATGTAGTTCTGATGACAATACAATAATATGGTACTGTCGAACTGATCTGATGATGGAGCCGGAAGATATGAACTGGAACTTAATGATGGAAAATCGTATCATAGCTGTTTTGGATTTCTTAGAAAAGTCTTGTAAAGAACTTTGTCCACGATTAGGTTTCAAGGTCTGATGTTGAAGCCGGAAGATAGCCACTACCATTCCATGATGAAATATAGTATCATTGTCGTGTTTGCACTTGAGAGAAAGGCCACGTAAAGCGTGTTTTTCTAGTGTTTTTATTATTTCTTGTAAGCTTTCTCTACGTTGGCAACGCTACTTTACGGTGGTGGCAACGTTTCAGACATTTTGTTTTAGTTAAAAGTTTAAACATTTATCAGAACTCAAACCTTACCAAATTGTTAAGCACGAGTAAGGACCTAATTGGTCTTTCGAAAAAAAAATATTTTTAACATTTCTATTGATCTTTTCATTTACTTATCACAAAAAATGGTTCAAAAGTCCAATTGGAAAGAAAATATACCTATTGGTTTACTCATACGATTGCCTGAACACTCTTCTTAAATAAATACCTATAGTTTAAAAAATATTAAAAATCACGCTTTCATAGCATTTCAAACTAAAAAGTGTAAAAAATAATTTTCAATATAGGCAGAAAATAAAATGAACGATAAATATTAATACCATTGCAAAAAAAAACTGTGGGACGCTTTGTGTCCCAATTTTTCGTAAATCGAGCATCCCACGCTTTTTTTACAATACCTAGTATTAATATTTTTCGTTCATAATTATTTTCTGCCTAAATTAAAAAAAAAAAACTTATTAGTTTGTTTAGTTTATGCTATGAAAGCGTGTTTTTTTTTAACTATATTTATTTTTCACTTTTTAGTAATCGAATAAATGCATTGTCATCGGTCTTTGATAAGTGTGCAAAATTTAAAGAAAATCTGATCGCTCAAAGTAGGGTAAAGTCGAGCTCAAAGGCGTTGGTTACAAGCAAGCAAACAAACATACAGGTGAAACTGATAAAAGCGAGTTAAAAAACACGAGCACGATTGCTCAAATTACCTAACCTAATTAATTGCCCAACTTAGATTATTTACTTGAATAATCAAAGCTGAAACGAGCTTTTTATGAAGCCGTGGTGGCCTAGAGGTATTGACACTCGCCTTGCAATCGTGAGGTCGTGGGTTCAAATCCCGGTCCCGTACCAATGAGTTCTTTTCGATTCGTAATGTGAATCCACCAACCCGCACTGGGCCAGCGTGGTGGATATGGCCCAATCACCCCTTCGTGGGTAGGCCTACGTCCTGCAGTGGACTATTAAAAAGGCTGGTACAGTAAACGCTTGCCTCAGGTGACGACCGATCCAACGAGAACCTGCACCTCACAACAATGCACCTGATCTGGGCTCGTCAGCACAACCGCCTCGCTACCACCTTCAAGACCCTCAACCCGCTGTGGGACGATGAGACCGTCTACCAGGAGTCACGCAGGGTGCTGGGGGCTCAGATGCAACACATCACTTATGCTGAGTTTTTGCCTGCTATACTTGGTACGTAAGCTCTTTTTCTTCTAGACTTACCTACATAAACCTGATAAACGTGCTATAGATAGGGTTATGCTCGGAGTCTCTCTGCGAGATCTAATGAAAACGAGGAGATCCGCATACGAACTAAAGTTACCGACATAGCTCAGTGGACTAGCAAGTTGAAATGTCTTGGCCAGGACCCTGCTGATGCTGAGTTCTTGCCGGCTATACTTGGTGAGCTTTCTTTCTTCTACTTGGATATTCTTAAACCTAATAAACTGCTAGATTTGAAAGAGGAGTAGAAGGATAGGATAGGAAAGGAAGGATACAATATATTGGCCGAATCTGACTCAATAACTTGACCGAATATAGCCTACACCTAAAGCTCTCTCTAGGAGCTAAGCTTTGCACCACACTTGAATAGAATTAAAACTTAAACAAAATTGGCAGTTCAGCTGAACCAGTCGAAACTTCGAGTTGCAACCGTTATATTTTTTGGCTATCATCGTTGTAATAATAAATTCATATAAGTATTATGTTGGGTAAACCGATAGGTATTGCCAGGAGAGCTATAATATTGAACATTCGAACGTCTAGGAACCACTATCCACAGTATCCGTTCTCCCGCTCAATTCAAACGTGGCTTTGTTTTCCAGGCACCGACGTAATGTGGGCTCTCAACCTGACGCTCCAAGATACGGGCACAACAGACGCGTACGACCCGACTGTAGACCCATCTGTCGCCAACCACTTCTCCGCCGCCGTGTTCCGGTTCGCGCACACGCTGCTGCCTGTAAGTTCCCGTGACTTTAAACCTAACCTCATTAATATATGGGTCAGTTGTTAGCACATAGAATGTATTTAGTCAGTCTCGCTTTCCTTTGTTTCTGAAAACAGAACATAGACAGAAGTAATGATGATGAATAAAGAAGGTTGTTTCTTCATCATCATTACTTCTGTCTTTGTTTTGTTTCTCTTTTTTCTCTCCACCTTTTTTTCACTTTGCGGCTCCTCTCCGTAAAATACTCTCTGTAATGTATCATTTACATACTTACTTACTTTTGCTACAGTTAAAAGGCGTTTTAAGATAGAACGTGTTTTCCCTAATTACTTATTACTAAATGGCTTTCATACAACTAGAATTAACAAATGCTCAAAATTGAATATCACTGAAAACTAGGTCTGCCGCAGCGACACTAAAGGCCGACTGCAGAGTTGCTGGTGGTAGCCCACTCCACATAGTCTTGCGCCAAGACTCATGAGTGCTTTTTTAGAAAAGCGGGAGCCAGAAGCTCCAAGGAGGTCAGCAGTTTCCCTACTAACTAATTTCCTTCAACATTCAGGGTCTAATGCACAGCGCAGACGTGAACAACGGCACCGTGAACTATATCCAGCTCCACCAGATGTTGTTCAACCCGTACGCGCTGTACACCGCCAAAGGAACGAAGGACTCCATCCGCTCCGCCATGCAGACCGTCGTGCACAGTGCTGACTTGCACGTTACCACTGAGGTCAGATACCTAACTCGGCTCTAGTTACAAATCTTCAGTATAATCAGTCAGTCTATTACATATGTCAATCTTTATTTTTATGACCTAAATGCCTTTAGGTTAGTAGTTGTATCCATCACTACTTTTGGAATTGATTTTAATTTTCTTCTATCTACTATGTCTTACAATTGATTACTTTTTGTAGCCAACATAGCCAATGTGTGGCCCCGGCATTCAGCAGAACCTTCCATCACAAATCGAAATTGCCTTTCAGCTGAGTAACCACATGTTCGAGAACCCGATGGTGGCCAGTACTGCGGCCAACGCGTCCGACCCCGCAGCCAAGCCCGCGCCGGCGGGGCCCTGCGGCCTCGACCTCGTCTCGCTCAACATCCAGCGAGGGAGGGACCACGGTCTACCTCCTTACCCTGGTTGGAGAGAACACTGTGGCATGTCGCGACCGAGCAATTTTTCGGACCTAGCGAAGATTTTCGACCCCTCTTCTCTGCAGAGAATACAGACCATTTTCAAGTAAGTTTCAGTTACAACTGTTGTGTTTGTGTCTATGTGAGTACATCCAGCGAGGAAGGGACACCGGGTCCCTCTTACCCTGGATGGAAGGAATACTGTGGAAGGTCGCGACCGAGCCACTTCTCCGATCTAGCGAATTTTTTTTTTTTATTTTTTTTTTATTTCGAATATGTTTGCGTTTGACTACACACTGCCTGATGTTAAGCAGATGTGCGGTCTAGGGTGTAGCACGCTTACCTAGAAGATACCTATTTACTCGGGATTTGAAGACACTCACGTTGTACTTTAACGGAAAGACAGACCCAGGCAAAGCATTCCACATTCCGGCTGTTCGTATGAGGAATGAGGATTCGAAACGCTTGGTTCTAACGCGCGGAATGTCCACCATAAAAGGGTGGCGCTTTGGTCGCGTCCGTCTAGCCGTACGATAGAAAAAAGGGGCAGGGGGGACCAGATTGTGCAACTCCTGGGCGCACTCTCCAAAGTGTATCCGGTAAAAGACCGACAAACACGCTACCTTGCGACGATGCTCAAGACTTTGCAGCTGCGTCTTAGTCAAGGTGTCGTTGTCAATCAGCCTCCTGGCTCGCCTCTCAATCGACTCCAGAGCCTCCAGTTGATATTTGGCAGAGCCATCCCAAAGGTGAGAGCAGTATTCCATGCAAGACCTGACTTGTGCTTTATAAAGACAAAGCAGTTGCTCAGGTGTGAAATACCGTCTCACCTTAGAGAGAACACCAAGGAGGCTAATTGGGCTTTGGACTCTATGTAAGAGCCAAAGTTAAGAGAAGATGAGAGTGAAACGCCTAATAGTTCCAAGCTGTCAGTTACCGGAACGGAGACATCACGGAAAGCGGGAGACAATTGAAAAGGTCTCTTTTTGGCCGAAAACAGACAGCCCTGAGTCTTTGTGGCATTAAACTTGACCAGATTAGCATCACCCCAGTCGGATACCGCCTGCAGACTCAAGTTGAGCCGTTCAACCATAGCCTCTCTGTATAACTCGATCTGTGGCCCGCTGGTTCTTGCATCGGACGTGTAGCTCTCCACGACTGTACTGTCATCTGCGTACCCAAAGATCCCGGGCTTAAGCAGATCGTTGATATGCAGTAGGAAGAGTGTCGCAGAGAGCACAGACCCCTGAGGAACACCGGCATTGATAGCCATTTGGTCTGACGAGCAGCCATCAACGACAACTCGTATCGACCGATTCGTCAAGAAATCTGATATCCATGTGCAGAAATCAGCAGGCAGGCCGTAAGATGGAAGCTTGCCAATAAGGCTCTCGTGCCAGACCCTATCAAAAGCTTTGGAAATGTCCAAAGAGACAGCCAACGCCTCCCCGTGCTTCTCCATGACCTCACTCCAGATGTGTGTGGCGTACGCTAGAAGGTCCCCAGTAGACCGATTTCGGCGAAAGCCGTACTGGCGGTCACTGAGTAAGTCATTCGCTTCCAGGTAGGCCAGGAGTCTGTTATTAAGAACAGGTTCCATACTCTTACAGAGTATAGACGTGATCGAAATTGGTCTGTAGTTGGCAGGGTCGGCACGGCTGCCCTTCTTGGGTACAGGTTGCACGTTAGCAAGCTTCCAAGATTTGGGCACTTGACCTGTCTTCAGAGATAGGCGAAAGAGGCGAGTCAGCACAGGCGACAGCTCAGGCGCACAAGTCATCAATACAATGGCCGGAATACCATCAGGGCCACTGGCTTTGTTCACATCTAGACTGCGGAGAACTTTGAGGACCTCCTTTTGCCGGATGTGTATTTCACTCATTACAGTGTCACAGTTTGGCAAAGTTGGAGGTCTCGCACTACCGGGGTCTAGACGCGAAGACTCAGCAAATTGAGATGCAAATAAATTTGCTTTCTCCACCGCGGTATGGGCCAGTGAACCATTGGGTTTCAGCAACGGAGGCAGTGAGTGGCGGCAGAAGTTCGCTTCAACCGATTTAGCTAGGGACCAGAATGCCTTACTACCCGCAGGGTAATAAGCAAGCTTGTTTCCTATTCGACTAATGTGGTCAAAGCTCGCCCTCCGCATAACCTTTTTGCAGGACTTAGCAGCCCTATTGTATGCCTTCTTCCTCAGACTAACGTCCCTCAACTTACGGTTTCGAGCATCGACCCAAGCCAGGTATGCCTGATGCTTTTGCGCTTCGGCGCGTCCACATTCAGGCCCAAACCAGGGCCGAGCCTTGCTAGACAGAGGCACGTCCGAAAATGGGATGAAGTATTCCATGGCGGTACGAAGCATATCTGTCACGGCATCCGCGCACGCAGAAGGATCATCGGAAGAAAAACAAACAGGCTGCCAAGGATAAGAAGCAAAAAAACACCGCATCTCATCCCAGTCTGCTGACTTGTACCGCCACACGCGCCGTGACCCTTTGGGACTGGGGTCTGATGGGGAGTAGACGGATACAGATTTCACCAGACAGTGGTCAGATGTACCTAACGGTGGGGAGATCGCCACTGAATAACGGTCTGGATCGGTAGTCAGCAGAAGGTCCAAGCAGTAGGCCGTGTGCGAGTCAACATCAGGTACCCGTGTGGCGCCTAGAACCAGCTGGGTGAGATCAAGTGTCAAGGCAAGCTTGCTTGAATATTTTCGACTTCTCCTCGCTTCAGAGAATACAGACCATTTTCAAGTTTCAGTCAATCAGTTATGTCTATATGGGTACATTACATCCAACAAGAGACCATGGCCTGCTGCTCTACTCTATCTAGGTAGATGGAGCACTAGGAAATGTTGTGACCGAGCATCATCAGCGATGTGACCTTTTCGCTACCGAGAATATATTTTTTAACACTATCAAGTTTTAATGACCATTTTAATTCCTCGTGAAATTAGGGAACGGCGACAAAGGTTGAGTAAGAATCTCTCTGACAACTTACCAGGAGGACATAGGAGGAAGGAGTCAAAGCCAAATTCAGTTCACGTAATCGATGGGCGCCTTTTTGCAGGAGCGTAGCTTAGATGACATCGATCTATATACAACTTACCAGGAGAATAGAGGAGCCATAGCCGAATTCGCCGTCACATAATTTTATAAATGGACGTCTTTTATAGGAGCGTAGACGACATCGACCTGTACACGGGCGCGCTAGCCGAAGACCCGAAAGGGCGGCTGCTTGGGCCTACGCTCACCTGCCTCATCGCCGACCAGTTCTTACGGCTCAAAGTCGGCGACCGCTACTGGTACGAGACCTCCGACGAGACCGTGGGCTTCACTCTCGGTAAGTAGTAAGCTCGTAAAGACCGGGTGGCTAACGGGTGGTGTCAGAGTTTTTAGGCCGCCTGAAGGCCTCTGACATGGCTAAACGGTTAAAATAACCGGAACCCACAATTTAGCGTGTGATCCGAGCTACGGTAGCGCTCACTGTCGGTGAGTTACCAGTACGATAAATATCGACCTATACACGCGCGCTAAGTCACTTGTATACACTACGTTTCTATCTCTACAAGTGTACACGGCACACGGCCATAGGATTCTCTTTCAGAGAGTTACTAATTGTCACTTTAGTATTTTTTTTATTATTGACTGCCGAAGATCGCAGTATTAGTATCGATAGTGTAATTTACGGCTGAAACGTTATGCACTTCCAGGATTTCATTCATATAGTGTTTAGACTACATAATTAGCAAAATGAGAGAACTTTAAAGATTTCCTTAATAAGTTAAAATCTGGCTAGTAATAGCTTGCGCATGTTATCTTCATCATCATTTCGTTTTATGCACCATCATCTTCTTGTCCCTATAGGTGAGGTATTAGGTGAGGTAGACACACCATATTTCCTTCCGACACTTCACTAATCACGACATCTGAAAATTGACTCACACATGTTATAAAGTGTCTGAAAATAATTATAGACATAGCAAAGCAAAAACATTTATATTTGCTATAATTATATAATATTATATTTTTTATATAAGGAACTTCGGCTGAACATTTTCACACTCACAAAAATCACTTACGAGTATATTTAGGTACCTAAAATTAGAGTCTACGAAGAAATTCGTTGGTAGTTAAGCTCAGTCGCCATGATCATCATCCGTTCCTTCTTCATCTTCACTGCGTAGGAATAAGGATCTAAGAATAAGGACAACTGACAAGGATATACACCTTCACTACATAGAAAATACTACACTATGACAGCAAAAAAGTCTAATTCATTTCTATCTTATGTTCCAGAACAACTGACAGAGATCCGAAAGACTACATTAGCTGGCGTAATCTGTTCCAACGAGGCTCTCCTCGACCAGGCCCAACCCCGCGTCATGGAAGCCGTGAGCGCCACCAACCCTCTGGTCGACTGCAAGGAGCTCCCTCAGCCAGACTTCACGCTCTGGACCGACCCCGCCGCCGCCGTGCCCAAGACTGTCAAGCCGCCTGTCAAGCCCAGCGTCAAGCCACCCGCCAAGCCCGCCAAGCCGCCAAGCAAACCTGTAAAGCCAACGAAAGGAAAGAAGACGTGAAGCGGTTGCAACTAATTCGATAACGCCTTGTAAAATTCTAATAGCAGGAACTCGTACCGAATTGCTTTTAAAGTTTAACCACCGTTATGAAACGAACCCAATTACCCATATTATATAGGTA